>OV277871.1:43136404-43776404 GCA_922989275.2 Gari tellinella
ACGAGTATCGTGTGTTCGATTCAATGACCTCTTATCTCGGTTTTCAAAACACATATTTGCATTTGCTTTTTCTGGTGGACAACATGTTAAGCCTTTGGTTGCCGATTAGTACATGTTCTCGATAAGGTTTTCCCGCATTTTAATGATTTTCAAACTACATTTATGCATTTGCTTTTTTCTGGTTGACAAGTCTGGAAGGGTCATAGCAAGCCTTTGAGTTACATTCAGTACAGTGGAGAAAACGTTACTCTTTCCCGTTTTTAAACGCAAACGAAACGCAAACGCAACACACTAAAACGTAGAAAAACAAGTTTGGAACAATTTAGACGAATTATGTTTATCTTAGTGGCAAACAGTTCGGGGTTTTGGGAAAAATAACGTTTTCCCCACTGTACATGTTCTCTAGATAAGGTTTGACATTTTCCTGATTATTTCTGATTTTCTTTTGGTTGAAACATTTTATTTCAGATATTGTACATTATTTTTTTTTATTTTCAGCACTATTTCAGGGTTGAAAATATCATAACTCTATACAAATTTGTAAACAGTTAAAACTATGAAAATCACACCCTTTGTACCTAGAAAAAGTTCAGTACCATGAGGTTTCAGGCTTAAGAAAAACGTCGTACAAAAATGTACGACAAAATGTGTCGTAAGTCAAAACTTTAAAATACATTCAATAATTGATTTCTCTCCATCTAATTCGTTTGATAAGACAGGCCAATGACTTAAAAAACGGACGTCTTTGATAACAGAACATATATTTCGGTCCCAAAGCATTTCTAGTTCTTGTTCACTAACCACTAAACAACTTAAAGGCCTATCTCTGGCTCAGCAGGATGTCAATTGGACTGTCTATTGTGGTTGGGTCCCAACATGCTAAATACACAATTATTACATCATATTACCCAGAGGCACCCAGATGCCGTATGGTCTAGGGTACTATATATTATTAAAGGTAGATAAGGGATCTATAGCTGATCCATTTCAACACTGTGATTGTTGTATACATAATCACTCAGTTTTGTTCCAGCGCATGTGCTTTGTAATTGGGAACCAGTTTGGATACAGATCAGATGCGACATTATTCCGCATCTGATATGGATCCAAACTGTTGACAAATAACATTCAACTCACAATCAACAGCATAAGGGTGAATTGCACAGCTATCATCCCCTAGATTGGTCAACATCTATCAAATAGTACCCTGCTGTGATAATTGGCTTGCAATAAGCATTCCCTGATCTTATCTCCAAGTATCAAGCTGTGTTTGGAGGGGGGGGGGTAATACTATGAGAGACTTGATTTACCCCTTTAAGGGACAAATTTATCTCAATGCAGGAAAGCAGTAATGCATAGAGCCCCTACAAGAACTTTCTGCGTTACTACTCTCCTGAATAAAGCGTTCAACTGCCTTAAACGGCTACGTATTACAAAACTATAAACTAATGAAAAGCTGCTTAATCTCTCTAAGCCTAATACCTCTTGGTACTGAACTCTTTTTCTCGGTCCAAAGGGTTCGAAATCATCGATCATAAATCAGTCAACTACTACAGTCGATAAGCTACAGCTGAGAAAACGTTATTCTTTCCAAATAAACGCGTTTACGCTAAAACTATTATTTCCATTGCAAACAGTTTGGAGCCAGAACAGACGCCGGGTAACCCGGCGTCTGATCAGGCTCCGAACTGTTTGCCACTCTGATAAAAATGAAATGTCAGAATTGTCAAAATGTTGTCATTTTCTACATTTTAGTGCTTTGCGTTTGCGTTTTGGTTTGCGTTTAAGCGGGAAAGAATAACGAATTACCTACTGCATCAGTCAATCAGAGTCCATATCACCTAAATTATGGCCATGGATCTCCTCTACATTTGTATATTCAAACTGGACCTGTGTAACATTAATAATGTCCCATGACTGTACCAGTACCCCAGAAATACGTCTTTTACACCTTAAATTTATTTCCTCACCAAAATAGGGTTTATAATACAGTGAAGAATGTGTTATTATTTCCCAATAAACGCGTTTACGCTAAAACGTTTATTTCCACTGTCAGCAGTTTGGAGCCAGATCAGACGACGGGTAACCCGGCGTCTGTTCAGGCTCCATCCTGTTTGCCACTCAGATCAAAATGAATTGTAAGAAATATCTCAAACATGACATGTTCTACGTTTCCGTGCATTGCGTTTCGTTTGCGTTTAAACGGGAAAGAATAACGTTTTCTCCACTGTATCATGTTTTCTTTTGTCAAAGGAAATATTGAAATTAAAAGAAAATCTGGTTCAGTTTGATCGTAAAGGCTTCTTAAATGTCATGTTATATATAATCGTCTGTGTGTTCCTTTGATGTGTGTATAATTGAATGACGTGAAATACACGGCTCAATGCCCTTTTTTATCCGGAAGCGAACACCACAATTCCTATTTCAGTAACAAACAAAGAAAGTGGAAAAACACGTTACTTTTCCCGTTTAAACGCAAACGGAACGCAAACGCAAAAACACTAAAATGTAGAAAATGGCAACTTTTTGACAATTCTGACTTTACATTGTTATCTGAGGGGCAAACAGTTTGGAGCCTGATCAGACGACGGGTTGGAAATAATAGTTTTAGCGTAAACTTGATATTTGGAAAGAAAACGTTTTCTTCACTGTAGTAGGTATCAAAAACCAGTGTCTGTGGAATGTTCATACTTACAGTGGAGAATGTGTTATTCTTTCCCAATAAACGCGTTTACGCTAAAACTATTATTTGCAGTGCAAACAGTTTGGAGCCAGATCAGACGCCGGGTAACCCGGCGTCTGATCAGGCTCCAAACTGTTTGCCACCAAGATAAACATGAAATATCAGAATTGACCAAAAGTTGTACCTTTCTACGTTTTAGTGCTTTGCGTTTGCGTACGTTTGCGTTTAAACGGGAAAGAATAACAGATTCTCAACTGTATATCACACTAGACAGTTTAGGCATGCAAACATACAGTGGCGTCGACTTTATTCTTTCCCGTTAAACCGAACTTTAAGAAATGCAAAAATATTGATAAGATGACAGACTTTGAAAACTTCTGAAGGTTTGTACTTTTTAGCCAAAAAGCAAATAGGTTGGAGCCTATCTAGATGCCGGGTAATCCGGCGTTTGATCTGGCTTTAAATTAGTTGCAATGGATATAATTGTTCTAGAATAAACGCTTTAATAGGGGAAACTGTATTTCTTCTCAATTGTATAATCGTTTGTACATTGTAGTTAGCTACATGTACAGTACTGAATCTTATTAAATTAAATTGATAATCGCAAGCGATTTGTCATCGAATTGACATCGTATTGCCATCGAATCAGGTGCTTCAAAAGGCAAATATTACGCTTGGATATTTTTACGCGATTTTTCTGAAGCAGTTGTGACTAAAATGGAATCGAAAAAATCAACGAAGGCATATTTGCGAATACACCATTCAGGCAAACTTACCCGAGGGTAAAGTTAATATTTTGAATCGCAAGCGAATTGCCATCAAATTGCAAGCGAATCACAAAATTGTTAATTTAATAAGGTTTAGTACATCATTATACAATCAAATATGTACAGTGAAGGAATGAGTTATTCTTTCTCAGAAAATGCGTTTACTCTTAAACTTTTTATTGCCATTGCAAACAGTTCGGAGCATAATATCAGACGCAAGGTAACCATGCGTCTGATCAGCTTCAAACTGTTTGCCACTCAGATACAATAAATAGAAATTTAAAAAATGGAATTTTCTACATTTACTGCATTGCGTTCACGTTTTGTTTGAGTTTAACGGGAAAATAGTATACCACTAGTATTATGGTCCATGAGTTAATACATGTGCAGTTAGGAAAACGTTATCCGTTCCCTTATGTTACAGTGGAGACAACGTTATTCTTTCCCGTTTAAACGCAAACGAAACGCAAAGGCAAATCGCTAAATTGTACCAAAATTACCCTTTTTGACTTTTCTAATTATTACTTTTTTAATCGGAGTTGCAAACAGTTTGGAGCCAGATCAGACGCCGGGTTACCCGGCGTCTGATCTGGCTCCAAACTGTTTGCAATCGAAATAATAGTTTTAGCGTCAACTCGTTTAGTGGGAAATAATAACGTTTTCTCCACAGTATGCCGTTATGCTTCCTTTAAGACCTTTATATCTATGTTGAGTATTCAAAAGGAAATACATGTACATGTACAATATATATAATGCTCTTTGACTAAAACAAAAACAAGTAAAATGTATAGAGGATAACTGTTTTTGTTTTCAGTGTAAGATCGAAATTTAATCCATTTAGTGAACATCAGACGTATATTTTCACGAGTGGCGAAGCCACGAGTGAAAATATAACAGTCTGATGTTCACGAAATGGATTAAATTCAATCATACACTGAACAAACACAGTTATTCTATTTATTTATGCTTTTAAGCCACTTTTTAAAAGAAATTGTTTGACAATTGAAAGCGAAAGTACATTAGTTATCCCGTGTTGAGCCCCAAGTTTATGTCGAACACATGTGCGTGAAAATTTGCGGTACAATGACGTCACTTATTTATTGATTTGACGTCAACGGAGTTACGTCGTTACTTCCGATATTGGATTTGTTTTCTTCCGTTGAGTGGTTCGCGGCAAAACGGACTGTCGGAATTGAACGATAAGACACGATTGACTACGATTCTTGGGGAGCCCTACAGCGAAAACTCATAAAAGAAGCACGAGCGACGATAATCCCACTGCTTGAAGCAGTGGATTATCAAGTGATAATCCACTGCTTTTTCCCGGTAATCCACCGAAAAGCATAAATAAATTCCATTAATTGTCTCTCTTCACTGATTTACGATCACCATGTTACAGTCTTAACGCATTCTATAGTAGACGTTACATGTATTCTCTCCGGGTTTTAAAACGCAAATTAAACGCAAACACAAAACACTACAATACAGAAATAGAATAGGTATTGAATTATGATGACAATATGTTTTAATCTGAGTAGCAAACAGTTTGTAGCCAGTATCCAGGTGTCCGATCTGGGTCCAAACAGTCTGCAAAATTAACGTTTGTTTTTTGGATAAACGCGTTTGTTTGGAAAGATCAATGTGTTTCACATATAACTGCAAAAGGTTTATAAATCAAACCACTGAACAAACGAAAGTATAATACTCTGAAATATTTTTGTGGATATTAAGAGAAAACGTAAAGTAAATAAATCTAAATAGGCAGAGGAAGTGCTTAGGCACGTGTGGGTAGGCTATACATATTTACATTTTCCATTAAGCCGTGTCAGTCGTATACAGGATCTGGGCAGCAAACAAAGGATATGTAATCAATGGCAAATATAACCTTAATTGAAAATTATGTTTTCAATTTAGAATTGAAAGGCAGTCTGTATTTAATGTATTTTCCTAACAATATATTTCCCTTTTCTCTGTCGAAGTTTCACACACAAAGGGGGATGCCTTATTCTTTTCCAAGAAATCCTTCGTACTAAAACTACTACAGTGCTCCATGTCTACAACGGCCCTCCCAAAAACGACTCCCTCCTTACAACGATACTTGCCGCAGTTCCCTTAACTGGACAATTATGTCTTACACTTTTATTGCTGCAATATCGTCTGCTTAAGCTTGTCGTCAGCTGTTTTTCTCAAAGACATAATAGACATTATGATAGAAAATAAATTAATGACGGGTGACAAACAGCTTGAAACCGGATCAGACACCGCGTCACGCGGCGTCTGATCTGGATTCAAGCTTTTTGCAATTGCAAGCAAATTTCCCTCCCTATAACTACTCCCTCCGAACAACGCACACACGTGTTGTCTCCCATTGGATGTCGTTGTAGAGAGGGAGCGCTGTATAACCTAAATGTTTGACACCGGTTAACCTAGCGTCTGATTCAAATAAAAAAAATGTTTGCCACTCAGAGTAAACAACGTCATTTGGAACAGATAATCCTCTTCCTCTCTGCTTATAGTTCCGTTCAATATTTGATGCTGTTTCCTTTATCTTTGTTTATCGATAGCTTTAAAAATATGGATATATCTGGTTCCGGAATGTCCTTTGCTTTGATCATAAAGTATCCTTGCCTGTCGTGGAATAAATAATTGTCGTTCTGTTCCTTTGAAGCTGCACATGTGATTGACGCAAATTGCATTACTCTATGCTTAGGTATCAATTTCATACGGTGAATGCTTTATTCTTTCCCGTTCCAAAGCAAACGAAACGCAATCGCAATGCACTAAACCGAAGAATATGACAACTTATTTTCAAATTTTAACTATTTTAATCTGAGTTGCAAACAGTTTGGAGTCTGATCAGACGCCGGGTTACCCGACGTCTGATATGGCTCCAAACTGTATGCATAGGAATTTAGGAAATAATATTTAGCGTAAACGCGTTAAGCGGGAATGAATAACGTTTTCTCCACTGTATTCGTACGAGAAACAAACAACGACACGTGGGGAAAGTCTTATTATTTCATATTTAAACGCAAATGAAACTCAAACGCATTGCAATAAAACGTAGAAACTAACAGGTGTTTTTTAAAAAAAGTGTTGAAGATTCATTATAAACCGAATGACAAACTGTCTGCAGCGTGATCATTCGCCAGGTACAGTGGATAATCTATTATCCTTTCCCGTTTAAACGCAAACGTACGCAAACGCAAAGCACTAAAACGTAGAAAAGAACAACTTTTGGACAATTCTGATATTTCATGTTTATCTTGGTGGCAAACAGTTTGGAGCCTGGTCAGACGCCGCGTTACCCGGCGTCTGATCTGTCTCCAAACTGTTTGCACTGCAAATAATAGTTTTAGCGTAAACGCGTTTATTGGGAAAGAATAACACATTCCCCACTGTAATATTGTGTTTGATCAGGGCCAGGGCATAGTAAGTTTACAAGAAAAATGTACAGTACTGAACCATATTAAATTAATTTGATAATCGCAAGCGAATCGAAAGCGAATTGCCATCGAATAAACATCGAATTGTCATCGAACCGGGTGCTTCAAAAGGCGAATCTTACGCTTGAATATTTTTACGCTATTTTTCCGAAGCGGTTGACAAAAATGGAATCGAAAACATTAACGAAGGCATACATGTACACCATTCAGGCAAACTTACTCGGGGGTAAAGTTACTATTTTGAATCAAATTGCAAGCGAAGTGCAAGCGAATCGCAAATATTGTTAATTTAATTAGGTTCTGTACTGTACTACATCTAGTCTCAAGGTTATACAGTGTACATGTATGGGGTGAGTCTGCGATCGTTCTCAAGCATATGGTTGGTCGGATTCGAGCGAGTTTGCCATTTAGATATTCACAACGCTTACATGTATACAGTGGAGAAAACGTTATTCTTTCCCAATTAACGCATTACACTAAAACTATTATTTCCACAACCCATTATCTGATCAGGCTCCAAACTGTTTGCCACTTAGATTAACAAATAACAATTGAAAATGTGAAAAAATTGTAATTTCGTACAATTTAGCGATTTGCGTTTGCGTTTCGGTTGTGTTTAAAAGGTTAAAAGAGAAAGAATAACAATTTCTCCACTGTTAATGTTCGTCTGCAATTCGTGAACAGTTTTCCTCCTGATCAGACGCCGCAAAACGCGGCATCTCATCAGGATCAAAACTGTTTGACACTCATTTCAATATTTGTTCTGTCAAAATACTGTACCTAAAAATTTACACATGTCAAAATAAAAGCAGACAACGGTTGTTTTTACAATTGTTCAATGACGTCATGGCAGTGAAGGGATTAAACGGACAATGATAACGTCTTCGCCACTGTACAGTGGAGAATCTGTTATTCTTTCCCGTTTAAACACAAACGTACGCAAACGCAAGGCGCTAAAACGTAAAAAAGAACAACTTTTGGACAATTCTGATATTTCATGTTTATCTTGGTGGCAAACAGTTTTGAGCCTGATCAGACGCCGGGTTACCCGGCGTCTGATCTGGCTCCAAACTGTTTGCACTGCAAATAATAATTTTAGCGTAAACGCATTTATTGGGAAAGAATAACACATTCTCCACTGTAACAAGGGGAAGAGTACATTGCTTGTGAAGGCATTCATACTCATATACAATATTTAAGTACAGTGGAGAAAACGTTATTCTTACTCAATAAACGCGTTTACGCTAAAACTATTACGTCCAGTGCAAACAGTTTGGAGCCAGATCAGACGCTGGGTGACCCGTCGTCTGATCAGGCTCCAAACTGTTTGCCACTCGTATACAAATGAATAGTAAGATTTGTAAAAAAGTTGTTATTCTGTAAATTTTATTGCAATGCGTCTACGTTTCGTTTACGTTTAAACGTGAAAAAATAACGTTTTCTCCCCCGTTATTACGGTTTGTAGGCTTAACATGGTATTTATTTACGACACCAGTCATTACATTAAAAGATGTTGTTTCCCTAAAGTCTAGTTGAGTGGGATTATTTAGCAGAATGTCCGAAAAAATACATCCATATTTCATGTTATACATGTACAGTCAAACCTCTCAACCGGTGTTAATCGACCATTAAAAGGCTATACATTTGTTTAATTCATGAAAGATGGTAGCTAAATGTATGGAAAAAAGCCACGCCGAAGACTCCTAGATGCTTTATGCCTGATATCAGGCTTACATAAGGTGATCAAATGTCTTTAAAGATCACCATGCATCGTCATTAAGTGGTCGCTCAATGTAACAACGGTAATATATCCATCTTTGATCTCAATAGTACTTATCCCTCGTTTTGGTACTGAAGTACTCACACGCCTTGGTACATTTACATGAAACCTAAAGGCAACTTTTGTTATCAAACAGTTTTATTTTTTAAAATAGAGAGGTTTCGGTTTCTTACTTGTACGGGTACATGTACAGTGACGAAAACGTTATTATTTCCCGTTTAAACGAAACGAAACGCAAACGCAAAACACTAAAATGTAGAAAATTGCAACTTGTGGACAATTCTGTTAATCTATGTTTATCTTGGTGAAAAACAGTTTGGAGCCTGATCAGACGCCGGGTAACCCGGCGTCTGATCTGGCTCCAAACTGTTTGCACTGCAAATAATAGTTTTAGCGTAAACGCGTTTATTGGGAAAGAATAACGTTTTCTCCACTGTACGTGTAGATCGCCTTTCTGTGCAGGATACGATCGTGACGTAACTATTGAATGCGTACCTACCTTTGACATTTACACGTTGACAACTTGTACATATAGCAAACAGTTTACACGTAAACTTACCATAAACTTGTAACTTTATCATCGTTTTATTCCCATTATTTATGTATCTCATGTAAGTACATGTAAGTAAGTAAATATTTTAGTATTGTGACATGTGCATAGTACATAATGTTTTAACAAAATATTGTTTAAATACAAACAATTTACACCCGGCCCAGTGGGCCTATAAGTCACCACAATTTAAACATACATGTAAAACGTCTTTTACAGAATGATGGTACGAACCTCTTTTTATACGCCCGTCATCGACGGTCGTAATATGGTATACCCAGCGCTGTCCGTCCGTCCGTCCGTAGGTCCGTCCGTCCGTTAACTTTTCTTGTTAGCGCTCTCTCACCTTCATTTATTGACTGATTTTGATTAAACTTCCTACAAATATTCCATACCACAATAGCTCGGACGAGTTCGCGTTTCAGACGTTGGGGGCTATTTTTAGCAGAGTTATGCCCCTTTATTGTCAAAAAATGGGCATTTTTTAAAAAAAAAAAAGAACTTTTTTTTTTATTCAATTGATTTCAAATTTGATATGGTGATACAATGAATGAAGTTACTTAACATATATTACTGGTTTTTGGTTTGACTCCGTATTTTCAGAGTTATGTCCCTTCACACATTTTTTTTAACAATATATTGTTTCCTGATCATGATTTTACTTACACTTTGTCTATTGTAACCAAATTTCATATTTAGCTTTCTCATCATGCAGGGAAGGCACCTGAGAATTTTGGTTCCTGTTAAATTATTTTTCTATGAGTTATGCCCCTTTACATACTTAAAATTTAAAATAAGCCACACTTCGGCCGTTAACTTTTCTTCTTAGCGCTCTCTCACCTTCATTTATTGACCGATTTTGATTAAACTTCCTACAAATATTCCATACCACAACAGTTCGGACGAGTTTGCGTTTCAGACGTTGGCGACTATTTTTAGCAGAGGTATGCCCCATTATTGTCAAAAATGGGCATTTAAAAAAAAAAAAACAGAACTTTTTTATTTTTTATTCAATTGATTTCAATGAATGAAGTGACTTAATATATATTACGGGTTTTTGGTTTGACTCCGTATTTTCAGAGTTACGCCCCTTCACACAATTTTTTTAACAATATATTGTTTCCTGATAATAATTTTACTTACATTTTGTCTATTGTAACCAAATTTAATATTTAGCTTTCTCATCATACAGAGAAGGCACCTGTGAATTTTGGTTCCTGTTAAATTTCAGACGTTGGCGACTATTTTTAGCAGAGTTATGCCCCCTTTATTGTCTAAATTCCGTGATATATCCAAAGTATGTAAATACGCCCAAAGCATTTGTTTATGAGAAAACAGTTGGTAGAAAAACTATCGTGATAGTATTGCAATAGTTTCTTGATAGTACTTGAGCTATCGCAATACTACAGCATAGCCTTTTTGAGAACGATAGTAGGGCCTACACTCTGGGCGACTTTTTCCAGTTGGCCTGAGTCCGGACGACTTTGACAGCCGCCGGTCATGACGGGCGTATTTTGCCGCACTGCGGTGCTCTTGTTTCATTTTGTTGAATTGTTTTATTTGAATGATTGTACATACACACTGTATTTATAGGGGTTAAATAGCGTTTTAGATGGCATGGTTACAAGTTATAATCCATAGTCAAACCATTGAAATAAAAAGCTTTGAATCGATTTGGAATCGGACTGGAAACCTTTGGAATGCTAGTCACTTGCTCTACTACATGTACATTCGTTATGAAGTGTACATAAAATACAGAAAATATTCGGTCGCAGCGACGAGAAATTACAATAAATTCAAAAGTTGATTTCACATATAAAATCATTTGTTTGTTAAAGAATCCCTACCTGTGTAACTCATGGGATCCAAAAGAACTGTTTCCAGCTGGCTTGCGGAATGTTGGTGTTTCTACCCAGTTGCCGAAGTTTGCCTGAAAAAGTATATAAAGAGCGTTTGTGGGCCTTCCTGCACCTGATATTAGCTGGACATCGCGATGTTGCTGAACTACATGTACATGTACTAGTGAAGCGATGTGCACGTGTCCCTATTATATACAGGCAATGCGGCTAAAAACAATGTGAAGTAAAGGGGGCTTTCTGTTTTACGTTCACATTACTTTAAGCAGTCACCTGCATTAAATGGACTCGCAACCGGATGGTATACTTGTCAAAACAAAAAAAAAATACTCAAATACATGTGTGGCATTATTTGGCTTCTGACATTAAAAAAATATGATCAGTCAAAAAAAGTCTCAAAAGTCTCAAGAATCGTCACCGAATCTTAGTTTTTTTTAGATATTTTCCATCGTTTTTCTATAGCGTTAGCTAACGGTATAGTTGTTGTTGTTGCTTCTCTACACGGGCTCAGACATAAACCCGAGCCGAATAAAGTACCATCAATCGCTACCAGTGAAGTACGTTAATTCGCTACTTAATATATAGAGAGCGCTGGTAGCCGAGGGGATAAAGGCGTTTCCTCATTTTTCATGTTTGTCTCCGCATGGAGGGTCACGGGTTCGAATCCCACCAGAACTTCTTCTTTTCTTTTTGTTTGAAATGCATTTTGTAATAGAATTTATTACCCTAAACTAAATCTTACCCATTTATATAAGCATTTTACATATATTTACAAATACTATTTTTAATGCTAAATCCGGTTGCGAGCCCCTTTAAACACCTGCTAGATACTACAATTTAGTGGTCGTAATAGAACTTTTACATGAATTCGAAAATATCATGGCTTGATATACAGTGGAGAAAACGTTATTCTTTCCCAATAAACGCGTTTACGCTCAAATTATTATTGCCATTGTAAACAGTTTGGAGCCAGATCAGACGCCGGGTTAACCGGCATCTGATCAGGCTCCAAACTGTTTACAACTCAGCCTAAAATAAAGGGTTAGAAATTTCTAAAAACAGACATGTTCTACATTTTAGTGATGTGCGTTTGCGTTTCGTTTGCGATTTAACGGAAAAGAATAAGGTTTTCTCCACTGTAGGCATATGAAGTGTGAGGAGCTTATTTATATATTCCATTAAGTCGTGCCAACTGTATCAGAAGTTTGGCAACGAACAACCCAAAATGTATTAAACGGAAAACGCAACATCAATTGAAAGTTGTGCTTTCCATTTTATATACGAATATGTCTGTATTTGACGAGTTTTTCCTCAGATTTCATTTGCTTCTCCATCATTTGACATGTGGATCGGTGACGACGTTATTCTTTCCCGTTTAACCCTTTCATTCTAATTTTTTTAATGACGTTAAAAGGTGCGTTTGCAAACAGCTTGAATCGTGATCAGATGCCGCGTTACGCGGCGTCTGATCAGGATCCAAACTATATGACACTCGTTTTGAAATTTCGTCAGTCATACTGTCATATTTTATTTTACATTGAAACTACATTGCAGACAACAAAATAGAAGCAGGCGACATTTAAACGGTGAAGGGGTACAGTGGAGAATCTGTTATTCTTTCCCGTTTAAACGCAAACGTACGCAAACGCAAAGCACTATAACGTAGAAAAGAACAACTTTTGGACAATTCTGATATTTCATGTTTATCTTGGTGGCAAACAGTTTGGAGCCTGATCAGACGCCGGGTTACCCGGCGTCTGATCTGGCTCCAAACTGTTTGCTCTGCAAATAATAGTTTTAGGGTAAACGCGTTTATTGGGAAAGAATAACGTTTTCTCCCCTGTAGTGAAAGGGTTAAACGCAAGTGAATGCAAACATAGTGCACTAAAAGGTAAAAATCAGAACCGTTTGAAAAGTCAAACTATCCATTTTACATTTTGTGGCAAATAGATTGGAGCCTGATCAGGTGCCTGATCTGGCACCAAGCTGTTTGCAATGGAATATATAGGTTTAGCGTAAACACGTTTATTGGAAAAGAATAGCGCCTTTTCCACTGTACAAACAGTAAAACCTTTGTAAATTACGACCAATATATATATTAAATATATTAGTATCTACGCAGGCTTTTTATGATGACAATTATGAAAATCAATAAGCTTTCTGTTTGACTTTTATGTTGCCGTTAGCAGTGGCCTGTCTTAAAAACCGTATTTTTGTACTTATTTCACTAGTCGTATTAAAGAAGGTTTATTGTACTCAGATTTATACAGGGTCGCTGCGTTAGCCAGAGAAAGCTGGCATTTGAAGTTTGAATTGCATGGATTTACAGCCAATATGCATACACTTAAGGGCCATATATATATAGGCATTTAAAAAAAACATTAACAATTTATTCACTTCATTTTGCCGTGGTTAAGTTACACTATTTCAAACAGTGTGTATCTATTTAAGACGCCGAGTTACACGGTGATTGATCTTAATCCAAACTGTTTGACACGTACGGAAAGAAATTGCAGTCAAACTCTGAGAGCTCCTTCAGACAAATGTTGCAAATGCTAAGTTTATTCCGTGTATGCAAACATAATGTGGAAAACATGCAATTTACAGTGGAGAATCTGTTATTCTTTCCCGTTTAAACGCAAACGTACGCAAACGCAAAGACGTAGAAAAGTATAACTTTTTGACAATTCTGATAATTCATGTTTATCTTGGTGGCAAAAAGTTTGGAGCCTGATCAGACGCCGGGTTATCCGGCGTCTGATCTGGCTCCAAACTGTTTGCATTGGAAATAATAGATTTGGCGTAAACGCGTTTATTGGGAAAGAATAACGTTTTCTCCACTGTATTTGACACATACTGATATAGTGGAGAAACGTTATTCTTTCCCAATAAACGCGTTTACACTAAAACTATTATTTCCATTGCAAACAGTTTGGAGCCAGATCAGACCCGGCGTCTGATCAGGCACCAAACTGTTTACAACTCAGCTTAAAATAAAGTGTTAGACATTTCTAAAAACAGACATGTTCTACATTTTAGTGAAGTGCGTTTGCGTTTCGTTTGCGTTTAAACGGGAAAGAATAACGTTTTCTCCACTGTACTTTATGCAGAACAACCATCATAAAAAAGCTGTAAAAAGGAATTTTCAGCATTATCATTATCATGTATGAATCACTCACTTGTAGTCAAATCAAAACACTCATTTTGTAATGAGTCGCTTTACATTTACTGTCATAAGTTCAACCCTTGTAAAACCAGAAACATTCATTATAAAATCATAAACTGTATGGTATCAAGGCTGTCATTAGCTTTTATAACTGACTGTTTAGACTATCTTTTATTCTGCCGATAGCGACTTTACTGGTACAGTGGAGAATGTGTTATTCTTTCCCAATAAACGCGTTTACGCTAAAACTATTATTTGCAGTGCAAACAGTTTGGAGCCAGATCAGACGCCGGGTAACCCGGCGTCTGATCAGGCTCCAAACTGTTTGCCACCATGATAAACATGAAATATCAGAATTGACCAAAAGTTGTTTTTTCTACGTTTTAGCGCTTTGCGTTTGCGTACGTTTGCGTTTAAACGGGAAAGAATAACAGATTCTCCACTGTATTTAAAAACATTTTGAATTATGATAAGACGTAGCGTTATGCGGCGTCTGATCGGGATCCACACTGTTTGACACTAGTATTTCGGTTTCCTGAACGAAAACTGTTTAATCTTCTATCAATATTTTCTCCAGACAAAAATGTCAAAGAAGACGATATTAAGGGATAATAATATCAGTCGCCTTTACAGACATACTAAACACATTTTCAGAAAGCTGATTTCGTACAGTGGAGAATCTGTTATTCTTTCCCGTTTAAACGCAAACGTACGCAAACGCAAAGCGCTAAAACGTAGAAAAGAACAAATTTTGGACAATTCTAATATTTCATGTTTATCTTGGTGGCAAACAGTTTGGAACCTGATCAGACGCCGGGTCACCCGGCGTCTGATCTGGCTCCAAACTGTTTGTAAAAGAAAAAAATAGTTTTCGCGTAAACGCGTTTATCGGGAAAGAATAACAGATTCTCCACTGTACATAAAAGAAGTTCCAGCCAAATTGGCGACAAACGAGACCGAAGACCTGTTGGCGCTGATGTTTTGGCGTTTTTATTTTATCTTTTATTGTGAAAACAGTTTTTAGATGTCCGGTTTATAGGGTTTCCGGTTAAGAGGGGGTCTTACATGTACCCATATCTTGTTTTTAGTATGGAAGATAGCTGATCACTTAATTAAAGCAGGTTGAACGTAAAGCAGAATGCGCCTGATTTAAACTACATTAACTGCTAGATTATAGAAAATACTTCTAATCATAAATATTCATTTATGCATTTTCTTCAATGAAAGATTAAATTAAAGGCGTAAAAAGGCCTATTTATGGTGCAATGTGTTAAAAAAGAAGGGTTGAAAACAGTACCAACTTTTTTATCCGGTTTAGAGAGAATTCCGGTATACAGAGGCTCCGGTTAAGAGGGGTTTCACTGTATATATTTTTAGGTGCAAGGACCTATCTTTCTTGACTTACATCCACTTTATACGACCAACATGTCAGTATTAATTCTACTGGGTGTGAGGCATTATATGTAGGGAATACAAACAACATGTAAACAACTCTCTGAAAATTTCTAGATGATTACTTTAGTTTTCAACCTATCGTCTTGAATTTTCAACTTATTTATCTTGAATTTTCGAGATACAGTGGAGAAAACGTTATTCGTTCCCAATAAACGCGTTTACGCTAAAACTATTATGTCCCATGTAAACAGTTTGGAGCCAGATCAGACGCCGGGTAACCCGGTGTCTGATAAGGCTCCAAACTGTTTGCCACCAAGATAAACATAAAATATCAGAATTGTCAAAAAGTTGCACTTTTCTACGTTTTAGTGTTTTGCGTTTGCGTTTCGTTTGGTTTAAACTGGAAAAAATAACAGATTCTCCACTGTACATTTATTGAGGTTTCAAGAGTGTATCTTGCACATTTAAATGGACATCTTTAATTTTCAAATTAGAACGTTGGAAATTCATGTTAAAGAGTTACGAGACTGGCACTTTACGATGTCTACGGAATTCGGCGTTCTCTTTTCCTGTTTAACCCTTCCAACCCTACAGCCCTCTGTAGAGATTACTGAGTACATGTGGTACATGTAAATGACGATGTTTCATTTGAGTGGCAAACAGTTTTGAGCCTGGTTTGACGATGGGTTAAAAAACGTGTTGGTTCCAATTATTTTACGATGGCTTTTTATGAAAGATAACGCCTTCTCCACTTAACCAGTTCAGTATATTAAAGTATTTATAACCCGACCGAGAATCTGAAACTGAGCTAACAAATACTTTAAAATGTTTAGTCTTGATACATGTACATGTAAGACGTTATCTTTCCCATGTAACACATTTGCACGTACATGTAGGAGGAGCGTTTTAACTCATTCCCCCTAAAACGTCAAATTGGTAAGTTCAATTTCCAATTAAGCTTGACTATGTAGGGTTGCTTTTACAGTGGAGAATTTGTTATTCTTTCCCGTTTAAACGCAAACGTACGCAAACGCAAAGCACTAAAACGTAGAAAAGAACAACTTTTGGACAATTCTGATAATTCTTGTTTATCTTGGTGGCAAACAGTTTGGAGCCTGATCAGACGCCGGGTAACCCGGCGTCTGATCTGGCTCCAAACTGTTTGCACTGGAAATAATAGTTTTAGCGTAAACGCGTTTATTGGGAAAGAATAACAGATTCTCCACTGTATCAATAATTTGCAAATCAAACACGGCATACCCTAGTCAGTGGGCTCCTTTGCATAGGGCAAGTGTACTATTCAGAGTTGGTAAATGTCGCTAGGGCTCACTAGCAGTTACGTAACGCATTTTGATACTAACGCATTAGGTTCCAAACAGAGCGCTATGCTATACTTTGTTATATCTGATCTGAAATAAAGGATGGGTCTTTTTTATGTGGCTTCACAAGAGCAATCGGATTTTGTAGATAGCAAAATCAGTATCGTTTCCCAATAAAAAAGAAACCAAAATTAAAGCCAGCTGCTACCCGTTATGGAGCCAGATCAGAAAGGGAATTACGGGGATATATTTCGTTTTCCCTACTGTACTGTATTGGTAAATTCCGTTCAGTGTTATAGAGGTCTGTTCCAACAATCCATGATAAGCTCTGTCGTCTACGGCACTCGTTTAAGAAGCTCGACCTTTTTTCTTCACAGAGCGCGAAATGTTGATATGTGTACCAGAAGAGAATTAGTAGGGACACGAGGCGGATGGTGAGATCTGGTAGAATGTGGACCAGGCGCTATCGTGTGGAGTACAAGTGATCAAGTTTTATTCTGTGACAAGGTTAGCTTGAAATATTTTTTTTTAATTTTTAAAAAAAAAATTAGTGTAAAATTCTATTTGAATTACAAACACATTGAAATAAAACACGGAAATAAAATGTGGAAAAAATAGGTACATGTATTACACATATTCTCTACGATTTATTTCTATGTGAGTGGCAAACAGTTTTGAGTCGGATCAGACGCCGGGTTATCCGGCGTCTGATCCGACGCCAAACTGTTTGTAATGGAACTATTTGTTAGGAACGAAACAAGTTTTCCTCGAGTTCCGGAGAAGAATGGATAAACTGAACTTTGCCATCCTTTTCTTACAGATGTTTGCTCTTTGCTGTGACCCATCATTAGAATTGTCTCATCAAAAACATTCTATTGAGTGGTAAGAACATAGGGTTTTAGGATAAATAAAAAATTAAGTTTTTGAAATTAACTAACAAACTTACCTTGAGCTGATTTCTAAACTACACGTTTTTCTCAAATACTTAGACAGTTTTGACAAATCATTGTTCACAACCTAAAGGTATTCAAGGATAAGATAGTTGTTTATACTTCCTAAATTTTGTAATTTGTAAAGAAATAAACACAACAACCAAAACAGACAAATCAGACAAAAATATAGACAGACAGACAGATAGACAGATAAATAGTTTATTAAAGTGTCATATGTTAATAATTACAATAATTCCAAAGGTTATTCACACTTAACATTAACATCCAGCCGCATCGCGACTTACATGACACTATACAATATACACAATAAAACATTCACAAACATGCATTTATGAATAAAAATATTAAGAAACAAAATACTTTATTTAAGACCTTGAAATCTACTAAAAAGCAAATATTAGATATTCTTAATTATTACACCTCGCTTTGAGTTACAATGTTAAATTCCCATAGACCTACAGTTAACATTTTGCATGTCTTTTACATCTATACTGTCACTCTTTATGATATTCTTTTTGTGACGTCATTCTAAAGGACATTACTTTTTTACTACGTCCGAAAACGTACTGTCAGCCTTGACATGCCAATCGCTATTGGAGACATTGGAACGTTTTAAAGAGTGGTAACTTATAATCAACTTTTGGCATTTTCTGTACAAGTTGCTTCCTTTTGTCCATTCCTTAACGATTTGCCATAATTTCGGAAGAGGATATTTGCCACCTAGACAATGTAAAGACGTTGTTTCTTCAATTTACTTATCATAACGTTCTTCTTTGTTTACTTGTAATATAATTATAAACAATGTGACGTCGTAAGACGGCGACGTCATTTCCCGCGTTATGTACATGTCCGCGCTAAATTGAGGTTCACAACACATTTTATAAAAGACGAATAAAACGATTCCAAAGCCAGGGTTGATAAGCTCGGTGTAATAAAATAAATATTAGATGTCAGTTTGCGTGACATTCAAATTGTCAACCCTCGAAAACAAGAATGTCACCCTCGGCTACGCCTCGGGGTGACATGCTGTTTCTCGGGTTGACAATTTGAATGTCACGCAAACTGCCATCTAATATTTATATAATATCAAATTCACATGTATATTAAAATTTAAATTCAATTTTTGTTCTTAAATTTATAAATATATATATAAAAGAAAAGAAAAACTTTATATAAAAGAACATGTATATAAAAGAGGAACGTTATGAAAAATATGCCCTATAGTTTTTATGGATTTAATCAATGCTACATGTATCTATGTAATTGAATACAAATAATATTTTTAAAACTGATTTAATTGTTAAAGTGTAGAAAACGTTATTTTTCACGTTTAAACGCAAACGAAACGCAAACGAAACGCAAACTCAAAGCACTTAAATATAGAAAATTACAGCTTTTGGACAACTCTGACAATTTATGTTTATTTTAGTGGCAAATAGTTTGGAGCCTGATTAGACGCCGGGTCACCCGGCGTCTTATCTGGCTCCAAACTGTCTGCAATGGAAATAATAGTTTTAGCGTAAACGTGTTTATTGGGAAAGAATATCGTTTTCTCCACTGTATGCTATCTATGTAATTGAATACAGATAAATATTTTTAAAACTGATTTAATTGTAATATAGACAATGAAGGGTGAACATTTCTTCAATGTACACACAGTCTGTTAACGTTTTTCTTTTGCAATGACGTTTTGCCTTTATCAAATATTTAGAAAACGGTTTCCCACAGCTAAATTTTGATTAGTAAAAACACACTCACCGATTGTTTGACAAATCAAACACAATATGGTTTATTCCCCAAGCGAGAATTGCACAGGCGGTTTGTGATTTATCGCTTAAAATGAGATTATACTCCATAAACAACAATATTCTGCTGAATTGTCATGTTTAAGCCACTAAACAATTGTTTCTTATCTAATTATATACAGTGGGGGAAGAATGTATTCTTTTTCAATGAACGCGTTTATTCTAAATTATTGTTATTATTGCAAAAATTTTGGAGCCAGAACAATTACTCAGCTTCTGATCAAGCCCTACAATTTTTACCACTCAGGTCAACATTATCGTCAGAAATTCCTACATTTTAGTGCGCGTTTCGTTTAAGTTTAAATAGGAAAAATTAACACATTTCTCTTAGCTGTATGTACAATGGAAAAGTCGTTATCCTGTCCCGTTTAAACACAAACGAAACGCAAAAACATTGCAAAACAATGTTTTTAAAAGTTTGACTACATGTATTTATGTTACAATGTAATCTAGATGGACAACAGATTTAGGCCGGATAAGACGCCGGCTAATCAGACGTCTAATGTACAGTGGAGAAAACGTTATTCTTTCCCAATAAACGCGTTTACGCTAAAACTATTATTTTAATTACAAACAGTTTGGAGCCAGATCAGACGCCGGGTAACCCGGCGTCTGATCAGGCTCCAAACTTTTTGCCACCAAGATAAAAAAAATGAATTATTAGAATTGTCCAAAAGTTGTTTTTTCTACGTTTTAGTGCTTTGCGTTTGCGTTTCGTTTGCGTTTAAACGGGACAGAATAACAGATTCTCCACTGTACCTCTTAACTGTTTGAAGTGGAAAACATAATTTTAGCCTAAACGCCATTTTTAGAATGGATAACTTCTTCTCCACTGTAATTACAATTCGGCAATAGTTTTTGACAAGTAAAGTATTATGTATTTGATACAACCAAATCGCCCTTGCTCTAAGGAGACATGCAGCTGGAGACAAACTAGACACTTGACTCATAGGCATCTTACAGTGGACAAAAAGGTTATTCTTTCTCGTTTAAACGCAAACGAAAGGCAAACGGAACACACTAAAATGGAGAAAATAACAACAATTTGATAATTCTAACTATTCCTTTTAATCTGATTGGCAAACAGTTTGGAGCCTGATCAGACGCCGGGTTGCCCAAACTGGTTCCGCACTGTTTACATGGAAAAATAGTTTTAGCGTAAACGCGTTTATTGGAAAAGAATAACCTTTTTCTCCACTGTATCGGGCTCTAAACTGCTCCCTACACAATTCACTGCTGGAGGTCAATTACGTACTATTATCAAATAATTTGCTTCGGCAATTTATATAGGTACATGTATATTATAACACATTGTATATTTAAGAAGGCAACTTTGTTTTCGTAGGAAATAATTCCAAGTATATTCAGATCGTCTAATATACCTGTATTAGCTGTCGTAGTAAAGCATTTGATGATACAGTGGAGAATCTGTTATTCTTTCCCAATAAACACGTTTACGCTAAAACTATTAATTACAATGCAAACAGTTTGAAGCCAGATCAGACGCCGGGTAACCCGGCGCCTGATCAGGCTCCAAACTGTTTGCCACCAAGATAAAAATGAATTATTAAAATTGTCAAAAACTTGTCACTTTCTACATTTTAGTGTTTTGCGTTTGCGTTTCGTTTGCGTTTAAACGGGAAAGAATAACAGATTCTCCACTGTACATGTACGTACTATTATCAAATGATTTGCTTCGGCAATTTACATGTATATAGGTACATGTATATTATAACACATTGTATATTTAAGAAGGCAACTTTGTTTTCGTAGGAAATAATTCCAAGTATATTCAGATCGTCTAATATACCCGTATAAGCTGTCGTAGTAAAGCATTTGATGGTAATACATGTATGCAGATGGCCCCAAATGCAAATGGAAACTCTTTTTTATTACATACATGTAGCGTATACAGTTGATTTCTTTAAAACAAATGACGAGATGGGGTGACCCTTATGGACACCGATCTAATGTTTTTGTGCGAAGCATCGTAAGTTTCTACTAGCAATTTAATTTCAATCGGAATGCCTTGTATTTATTTCAAGCACTTTTCCAGCTGTTTTTGTTATTACATGTATGTTTAAAGTTTAAACACTCAATTTAAATAGCAAATACATGAAACGATATAACACTTCACCGTAAGAAAGAGTGGTTATCTTACAGTGTATATTATTTACAGTGGATAAGAAGGGTTTTATGTTTTCACCAGGGCTGCCATTTCTCCGGATTTTTCCCCAGTACATGGTAGCTTAAAGCAGGCTGCAAGTAAAGCAGAATGCGCCCTAAGGTCGCATGTCAACAAAACAAGAAACGAGCTATGGGGTAAAAGTACGATTTGTAAAATCGCATTTGAAAAATGCAAATTTGGAAAGCTTAGGATTTTTCATGTCAACTTATGGCAGCCCTGTTTCACGTTTAACCCTTTCCCTTATAGAAGCGACTTTTAGCGCATTCATTTTATTCATCCGCCAAAGAAAATAGTTCCATTTCATACTGTCATGAATATGTATCATAAGAATTTTTTTCAATATCCGAGCAGATATTAACTTAAAGCAGGCTGCTTTAATAGGTCACATATCTTAAATACTAGAAACAGGCTATGGGTTAAAGGGTTAAACGAAACAAAACAAAATGCAATGTAGTGAAATCGAGAAAATGACTGCGTTTTGATACGTGTAACGCTGACGATTTGTTCGTAATCTTAGTGGTAAACAGTTTAGGGTATGATCAGACTCCGGATTTCCCGGCGTCTAAATTGTCTCCAAACTTTTTGACAAGGATACAACATCTGTAGCATATGTTTATTTATGGGTACAGCACAATATCTACACTTTGGATAAATAAATACGTCGCCAACATACTCTTATTTGTTCATGATGGTAAATTTTAAGCGTAACATTTTTTTTGTTCGAAGTTTTTATACAGTGGAGAAAACGTTATTCTTTCCCAATAATCGCGTTGACGATAAAACTATTATTTCAATTGCTAAAAGTTTTGAGCCAGATCAGACTGATCAGGCTCCAAACTGTTTGCTACCAGGATTAATGTGAGTATTCAGAATGGGAGAAACGTTGTCCTTTTCTACGATTTATTACAATGCGTTTGCGTTTCGTTTGCGTTTAGACGGGAAAAAATAACATTTTCTCCACTGTAGATATGCTGTGTCACTGAATATCTTATGATGTTAAAACAAGACACTAGGATTAGAGTTGAGGCTCAATTTGGTTTACAACATCTTCATATTAACCTACAATTATTTAACTATTTGATGGTCAAATTTATCGCTGACGTAATACAAATGACGTAATTTCAAAACAAGTTTTGATCTTAATCAGATCCCGCGTCAAACGGCATCTGATCAGGATTAAAACCGTTTGCAAATGCGCTTTGTGGCGTCATTGAGAGTGAAAGAGCTAAACGGAAGAATATTACCTGATGTGAATAAAATGTAGTTGGACTTGGTAGATTTAATATGAATTTTAATTGGCCGTGCAGTCAGATTTAACACCCCTTCATCAATAACGTTTTCACTTTATAGCGTTCCCTCTCTACGACGACAACCAATGGGAGACCATAATTGTGTGCGTAGTTCGGAGGAAGTCGTTGTAGGGATGGAAATTGGCTAACATTTGCAAACAGCTTGTATCCAGATCAGACGCCGCGTAACTTGGCGTCTGAACTCGATTCAAGCTGTTTGTCACTCGTCGTTAAGGCATGTTTTTGTCAAAATGTATATTATGTAACTTTGAGAAAAACAGCAGACGACAATTGTAAGCAGACGACAATGCAACCGCGAAAAGGTTTGACATATTTTGTCCTGTTTCGGGAACTGCGACAACGGTCGTTGTAAGGAGGGAGTTGTTGTTGGGAGGGTCGTTGTAGAGAGGGAGCACTGTAGTTTAGATAGATATATTGCTACTTTTACAATATGTATAAATTGTTGCTAACCATAGTAGGTTGTACATACAGTGGAGAATCTGTTATTCTTTCCCGTTTAAACGCAAACGTACGCAAACGCAAAGCACTAAAACGTAGAAAAGAACAACTTTTGGACAATTCTGATAGTTCATGTTTATCTTGGTGGCAAAAAGTTTGGAGCCTGATCAGACGCCGGGTTACCCGGCGTCTGATCCGGCTCCAAACTGTTTGTAAAAGAAAAAATAGTTTTAGCGTAAACGCGTTTATCGGGAAAGAATAACAGATTCTCCACTGTATGTATTAATTGTAGAACATGTCTTTATCAGTGAAACCAAAGGAAACTTATATTCCGATCGTTATGTATCATTTGGTTTATTGACATTGAAGTGCAATTTAACACTATTAAACATTGCGTTGATACTGATATCAGAACGTCCAGGAACTTGCATATAAATGTTTGTCATTTGAACCGTTTTCTCTAGGCATGTAAAACAATAATATCTGGCGTATAAAACTTGATGACAGTTTGGTGTTACATGTACATTGTTTAATACTGTATTAAGATAAATCCTAAGTCTACACGTACCGCATCGATATTACATCGAGCTTCGGATTTAAAGGAACCTATTGGTATTATTTTATACAGAGATAACTCTTAACGCAATAGGATTACTAAGACTTTAGCCTGCAGATATCCATAGGGAAATAAAGAAATTGTGTGAAAAGTGTATCACATAAACAATAATGGTTTACAGCCACAGGTGTTATTAATGAGACTCGCAACCAGATTTAGCAGTAAAAATAGAATGTATAATTATGTCAAACGATTATATAAACGGGTAAGAATAAGTTTAGATTAAGAAATTATGTTTAAACAATGCATTTCAATAAAATATAAAGTATTGAACTCTGCTGGGATTTGAACCCGGGACCCGGCAGAAAAGCAAATTAGACCAACCTTAGCCCACTCAACCAACCGGGCTATTCATATCTGGGATCGATTAAACGTACTTCAGTGTGTATAGCGATGGATAGTACATAATTCGGCCCGGGTTTATGTCTGAGCCCGTGATCAGTTTCTGTTGGTTCTTTGGACGCAACGGATAACCCGATTAAAAATTTCTAGAGAAATGATTTGAAGACTTTTCTTAAGGATGATTTTAAACTGATAATATTTTTCTAATGCCAGATGCACGATAATGCTACACATTTGGTTTTATTTCAGTATTTTGTTTTATTTTTGCAAATACACCATCTGGTTGCGAGTTACTTTATGGACAAAGAGAAAGAAATAGTATAAACTGCATAGAGTTAGACTGCCTTGACCAGTTCACTGCCAATCCCTACAACACTAAATGATGCCTTAAACTGTTTGCAAAACCCAGTTTGGATGCTGATCAGACAACGCGTAACGCTAGGATGTAGAAAATTACAATATTATAAAATAAACCACCAGTTTCTAACGCTTTCTTTTGACTTGAGTGGCAAACATTGGGGTATGCAAGATGTACGGGGCTGTTACAGTGGATAATCTGTTATTCTTTCCCGTTTAAACGCAAACGTACGCAAACGCACGCAAACGCAAAGCACTAAAACGTAGAAAAGAACCACTTTTGGACAATTCTGATATTTCATGTTTATCTTGGTGGCAAACAGTTTGGAGCCTGATCAGACGCCGGGTTACCCGGCGTCTGATCTGGCTCCAAATTGTTTGCACTGGAAATAATAGTTTTAGCGTAAACGCGTTTATTGGGAAAGAATAACACATTCTCCACTGTAGCATAACTACGCATATTAGGAACGAATAACGCCATAACCCTTTCACTCTCAATGACGCCTTAAAACGCGTTAGAAAACAGTTTTGGTATTGATCAGATGCCGCTTCTGATCAGGACCCAAACTGTTTGACACTCTTACCGATATTTTTATACATCCTTAAATCTAACTTTGAAACGTGTCTTGCATACAACAATTCCGAAACAGACGACAATAAAGCGGTGAAGGAGTAAAGATCTCCCGAATAATTTGATCATGGAAGGGTTAAACACTGTCCAGAGCATTGTATGATCTAGAGCAATACACCTTTATTCATAAGAGACATAAAAACTTAGTTTGAGATACAAGTACAGTGGAGAAAACGTTATTCTTTCCCAATAAACGCGTTTACGCTCAAACTATTATTTCCAATACAAACAGTTTGGAGCCAGATCAGACGCCGGGTAACCCGGCGTCTGATCAGGCTTCAATCCGTTTGCCACTCAGCTAAATATCAATAGTCAGAATTGTCAAAAAGTTGTTATTTTCTACATTTTAGTGTTTTGCGTTTGCGTACGTTTGCGTTTAAACGGGAAAGAATAACAGATTCTCCTCTGTATTTGGCTGACACCATAAGAATGACTAACTTTGTTCAGACTTTGAATCCATTATCATCTTATTGTACTGTAATATGATTCAGTTTCGATACAGTTGCATGATTTTCTCTTTTAAATTTCATTTAAGAACCAAAAGACAGAATATCATTAGCTTTAACCTTACCTTGCTGTGTTTGCTTTGAAATGGTCGTCCGCATAATTTATAAGAGAAGACAAATACAGTGGAGAAAATGTTATTATTTCCCAATAAACGCGTTTACGCTCAAACTATTATTTCCAATACAAACAGTTTGGAGCCAGATCAGACGCCGGGTAACCCGGCGTCTGATCAGGCTCCAAACTGTTTGTCACCATGATAAACATGAAATAACAGAATTGTCAAAAAGTTGTATTTTTCTACGTTTTAGTGCTTTGCGTTTGCGTACGTTTGCGTTTAAACGGGAAAGAATAACAGATTCTCCACTGTACAGATGAGTGTCAACAGGTTTAGATCCAAATCAGACGCCTCGTTACGCGTCGTCTGATCTGATCCAAGCTGTTTGCAAAACAACATTCTAACACGCTTCGCACACGCCACTATATAAACAAAGAACGAACGTTTCAGTGTTTGACTTTTCAATAAAACACTCACACGCTATTAAAACGTTCTAACGTGACGGCATATGGCTTCGAAAATGCGTTCACCAAGAAATGTAGCACCGTTGCTTCGGTGCAAATTAAAGTATGTGGTAGATCGAACTAATAAATTCATACCAGTGTTGTATCTAACAATCGAACACGGGTAGTCATTGAGATGCTTGTAATTACATGTCAACAACTCGGCCTAAAGGTCTCGTGATTAAATTACTACGCATCTCAACTCCTACGAGTGTTCAATTGCAGGATAAAACACTGGTATGAACTTATTATTTCTTAAATATAGCCAAGATCAGCAGGTACATGTAAAAAGATAATATTATCTGGAAAAAAAGAGAATCTAAGAGTTTGGATACTGATTAAACTTCGATAATACCCGGCGTCTGATCTGACCCAGACTGTTTGCATAGGAAATAATAGTTTGAGCGTATACACGTTTATTCGGAAAGAATAACGTCCTCTCCACAGTACATGTATGTAAATATGATATCATCCTTGAAATAAACAACGTTCGAACTTTCTAAATAGTCAGATGGATAATAATAGTTTTCAAGTTTAGTGGCAAATCACGGTTCATGTATGCATGGTGTACATTTTCGGAAAGTGCATTTTGATTATACACATGTACCACATATTCTGTTTTTCAATAGAGTGTATAGTTTGCTTATTAATACGGCATTTTCAAAACGAACCAGTCTTATATATATATATTTATAAAAATAACCGTTTTATTCTCAAGTGTTGTTTTCGTTTAGCTTTTCTCATTGCTTTTATGTATATCAAGTTGCTTTTGTCTGATATGCCAATATTTCTAGAGTGAGATGTTTTGCGCACAGAAACACGGGAATAATTTCTTATAAACGAACATGATCCCCATGGGTTCTCATTTCTTCACACGAAAATACATTGGCATCGGAAAAGGATGGTTACGTAAATATCAATCCTAAAATAAAACAATGCTAATGAAAGCTAGGGCGCATATGCTGCATTTTCTTTGACATAGAGATTTAACTCTCGATTAAACGAAACTTTGTGTAATTTCAATAAGATAAATTAAAGTATAAACAAGTTGATGTTTTATTGTTTGATTTGCGATTAGTTTTGAGTACTTTCAGAAGTTGTGTTATTTAATGTCTGATTTCACACCAAGGCTATTTGCAATGGGCATCAGTTTGTAAAGAACACACGGATTAACCCATTTGTGCCCACGATCACATATATGGGACATGGGCAAACTGTGTAGACGCTGATCAGAAGCCGCATTATGCGGCGTCTGATCAGAGTCTACACTGTTTGCTGATAGGAATTTCAATATAAAACAAAATATAAAAATGGACTAATCCAATATATAAACATGAAAGAAATCACTGGTATAAATGGGTTAATAAAGGAATAATATCGTTATTCTCGCTCTGTTGCGCCGTATACAGATACCACCGAATACAGCTCATGTGTAAGTTGTATTCCTTGACTATAAAACCGTATTACATGTAACTAATTCCCGTCTATCACTAGAACTAAGGCTTTTTTTGTATAATTTTGATTGTATGAACAATACATCAATGAATGTTAAATGTAGAGTGAACCTGACAAAGAAAACTCGTTTCAAACTAATATTGTATAATATATTGATATTTTATAAACCTTTCAATTGCAGAATTTACATGCAGCCCCGTTGTTATTACGCTTATTCTAATTGTCTGCAACTGTTATTGCAATTCGTATAGTTCATACAAATGAAAGTAATAACTTGTAATTCTGACAGATGCCGTTTGTGATTGAGTGTGGTAAGAAAATTGTATCCGGAAGATATATATTATTCGTCAGAATAATGACATGCAATTTCGTCATTTTGCAACTGTGTATGCTTTTTCTCATGAGGTATAATTTTCAAACAAAACTGACACTTTAAATTAGCTAAAATCTGTTTTTCTCTTTAAAAATTGCATTCTACAGTCATGTTCGCGTGATTTTAATTTGGAGCAGTGAAAATTGAGTAAAAGAATTGTAGAGATGTTTTTAAGTCTTTCTTTGTGCTTAATGGAGGAAAACGACATTGAAGAAAACTCTTACAGGACATTTTACGGCTTACATGTACAGTGGAGAAAACGTTATTCTTTCCCGTTTAAACGCAAACAAAACGTAAACGCATCGCAATAAATTGTAGAAAATTCCCACATTTTGACAATTCTGACTATTCTTATTAATCTGAGTTCCAAACAGTTTGGGGTCTGATTAGACGTCGGGTTACCCGGCGCCTGATCTGGCTCCAAACTGTTTGTAATTGAAATAATAGTTTTAGCATCAACGCGTTTATTGGGAACGAATAATTTCTCCACTGTTACCCAGCGTCTTATCTGGCTCAAAATTGTTTGCCATGGAAATAATCATAGTTTTAGCGTAAAGGCGTTTATTGGGGAAGAATAACGTTTTCTCCACTGCACATATATGTATGTGCTCGATGTCCTGGCTTTCAATACAGATTTATTGGACTATGAGATACATGTACTAGGGTACTGTCAAAGCACCCACATTATTACTTTATCTTTTAAAAAACAATTTTTTAAATATGATAATAAATAATAAAAGTTGGAAAAGGCTACGTTCAAACTCGTGTCTGCCATGTAGTGCAAATAATACAGTGCTCCCTCTCTACAACGACACCCACTGGGAGACACAGAGTGTGTGTGTTGTTCGGAAAGAGTCGTTATAGGTAGGGAAAACTAAGACTTGGCTTACATTTGCAAACAGCTTAAAACCAGTTCAGACGCCGCGTGACGCGGCGTCTGATCTGGATTCAACCTGTTTGTCACTCATCATTATACATGTATTCATTCTATCAAAATGCCCAATTACATGTATTACATGTATGTAACTGTGAGATAAAACAATAGACGACAATTTTAAGCAGACGATATTGCATCAGTAAAGACGTTTGACATAACTTTCATGTTGAGGGAACTGTGACAAGTGTCGTTGTAAGGGAGTCGTTGTTAGGAGGGCCGTTGTAGCGAGGGAGCACTGTAGTCATTTTATTTAACCCCTTCTTCGCTAAGGTCGTCAATAGGGAAGGGGGTAACTATAAACAATTTAGATGTTAATCAGACGCCACCTTACGCGGCGTATGATCAAGATCCACACTGTTTGAAACGCGTATTAATACGTCTATAGTGAATGTGTCTGTAATATGACAATTCAATTCAATTCAACTTAAATTGGTACTACACATATACAACGTTCATAGCCGTATAACATATAATGATGATCATTATGTACATGACTTACAGTAAATATTCTAAAGTACTAGATCAGGAAAATATTTTTACATAAGCAGGAGAAAAGTATGAAAACATAATATATAAGATTATAACAATGTAACTTTTGCAAACAGCGTTGATCCAGATCAGATGCCGCGTGATGCGTTGTCTGATTCAGAAACAAACTGTTTACAACAAATCTTCAACTTTTCGTTAGTTTTAAATGCTTAAATATTATTTTTTATTTAATTTTGCAGACGATATATTTGAAGCAAGCGACTTTTCAGCAGATACAATGTAGGGGTTAAATAAGTACACATAGTCAAAACTCACGAAATTAAAGTATAATGCTATCAAAGCGTCCAAATCTTTCGAAACTCTATAAACGTGTCTAGTCGTTTTCAACGTACATGTAATCGTGGTTCAGCGGAGAGGATGTAATTTTCCCCCAATACAGCAACACCCCTCTAGACCGGAACCTCTAAATACCGGAATTCTCTCTTTATTTGGTCCCGTTTCCAATCTTTCTTTGTTTAAACCCAGTACACCATAAATATGCCTTTTTACGCCTTTGATTATTTCTTCACCCATGAATATGTATCACAATATATATTCTAGCAGATGATAGCATAAGTCTTAAGGCGCTTTCTGCTTTATTTTCAACCTACTTTAAGTGATCAGCTATTTTCCATACTAAAAACAAGCGATGTGTTTAAACCCCGCTAAACCGGAAACCCCTCTAAACCGGAAATGTATGTTGTCCCCACACGTGTCCGGTTTAGAGGGGTTTCACTGTATACAAATTTGTGCTCAACATTTCTTTCCATTGTAAACAGTTTGGAGTCAGCAGATCAGACTCTGTGTCTCATCAGGGTCTGCCCTGTCACAGTGGAGATATCGCTATTCTTTCCCGTTTAAATGCAAATGAAACGCAATTGCATCGCAATCAAACGTAGATAATGACAACTTTCCGACAATTCTGACTATTCATATTAATTTGAGTCGCAAACAGTTTATGGCCTGTTCAGACGCCGGGTTACCCGGCGTCTGATCTCGCTCCAAACTGTTTGCAATTGAAATAATAGTTTTAGAGAAACAATAACGTGTTCTCCACTGTAGTTATTGCACATGAAATGTTCTGCTCTGACAAAAAACGGTGCAATGTCCTTAGATCACCCTTTTTAATTTTCAAAGGAAAGTATATAGGGAGAGTTTATTGCAATATCCAGGCATAAACGTATATAAAAAGTTTACGTTACGTTACACACTGAACTTGGAAACTGGAAATAATTTGTTGTTCTCCACTGCATGGTAGTTCATTCTCACACAATGACGTTAAAGTTTCCTTTACTTAACCTCTTCGCTGGCTCAACCAGAGAGCAATGTTTAATTGCAAACAGTTTGTATCCTGATCAGACGCTGCATAGCGCGGTGTCTGGTCAAGGTCAAAACTGTTTGACACTCATTTTCATATTCCCCAAGACAAAAATTCTTAAATCAAAATTTACAAAATAAAAGCAGGCGACAGTTTTGTTTAAAATAGATCTAGATGACTTCTTGAAAGTAGAGGGATTAAATAGATGCTATTTTAGCATTGAAGACATTTCGTCGTCTCTGTGCTGTGTATGGTATTTGTAATAAAATTACCCTTTCGAAAATGGTAGGCAATGATTTATAAATAGTTTATCTAACATGTAATAAACATTTAACAGCAGACAGGAATATATGTTATTGGATTAGTTGTTCTATAAGTTTAAATCTGGGACGTCATAGTCTCAAATTCAAAGACGAAGCCATTTGAAATAAAAAAATAAAAACTCACTAATACTCTCGCAAATGTAATATTGACGGTATAGTTACCCTATTTTAAAGCAGATTATTACACAGAAATATAAAAAGGTAGAAACAATTCTTATGTTGAAATAATGCCAGCATTACATGTAAGTGTCGATTTTCAAAGCGCGTAGTCAAAATTGACGTATTTTGATAAGACGTCATCAACAATTTTAATCAAACTATTGATAACTTCTAACATAAGTACAAATAGCATGTATCAATAAAACCTTCACTTGCCGGAAATTATGCCATGCTTGCATTGCCAACTAAATTTCAGTACATTAGTGTATCAAACACTTATCCTAAAGCAATATTCTAGATAACCCATTTTTAACTGGTTATATTTTCGACATATAAAATTGTTTTATATGCTGCAAAATTTGGCACATGAACCAATTAGAATGCAGGAAACTGATATATTGCGTTAACTTGACTCTCACTAGTGGATGAAATGGTTTTTTTTCTTTCCAGTTTAAACGATTTGAACGTGAATAGTAAAATAATTTGTTTTGAAAATGTTGACAATGAATCAGTTATTTCCCGTTTTAACAGCAACAAATGCATTAACAACCCTTTAACCACTTTACATCCAATTTACTTCCATGTTTATGTATTGATTAGTCCATTTTTTCATCTAAGGGGTGCCTGGTCTAATTTTTTATCTTCGTTCTGTTTTGCATGAAAATTCCTATCAGCAGTGTAGACTCTGGTCAGTCGCCGCATTATACGGCGTCTGATCAGAGTCTACACTGTTAACCTATGTCCCTTTTCTGGGATGCTAGGACACTTCATAGCGAACATTTTGAAAAGAAGTAACATTGACGTCGATAACGTCATTACGTAACTACAGTGTGCGCCGGAGTTGCACGGATATGGTGTTTCAAATTACTCCGTGCTACATATAGCCAGTTTTTAAGATAGTGCGTTAAAAATTCACACAGGCTTACTTAATCCCTATGTTTATAAACCATGACGAGCGTTTGTCGCTGCCCAATTTTATAACGAAAGTCTACGATGTTTTGGGACAGCCCTCGTATTTTACGACGATTTGAAACACGTTGTCACTATGAATTACTTTCAAAAACCTAATGGATTGATACTATGTTTTTATTTGTTTCTGTCGGCTAAAACCGTGATACCCAGTTTTCCGGACAGGCGACGAATGTGATCCCCTGATATACTTGCCACAGTTAGAAAACACATTAAGGTGGTTCGCGGGTCAGCTTATTCTGTGTCAGAATTCTTTGAAACCTTGATTTAATTGAACTATACCATATGGAGAGTGAAAAATCGTTAAAATAAAAAAAAGTTACAGCGCCGTTTTTTTAATAAACAGGAATATTTTCTTTATAAAATGATATAACTCAATAATTTCTGTACATTCAAGTAAACTGTACATATACTATAAGATATTGGGCAAACAAAAGTATTTCATAACATATTTTCTGGAAATATCAATATTTTAAAAAAGTCAAATTATGAAAATCTCAAATTACAAAAAATCTAGCTGTTTAACATACACTTATTTTACTCTTATTAGATAGATATAGCTGAATTCTACAAGTCACACAAATTTAATGAAAATCTACAGTGGAATTTACATTTTATACATGATTTCCTGAAATTCTGACAAAATGTTATCACAAAACGAGTAACCTCTCTTGACTTCAACTATAAAATGCCGTCAGCTCTAAATAATACCATAACTCAAACCTGTAATAAGGGACCATTGAATAGGTAGCATGTAGATCTTTAAAGGCAAGTGACTGCTTAATGCATAACAAAAGTAATGCATAAAAGCTCCTTTAGGATCTATCTTTTAGCATTAATTTTGTCCTGTGTTAAGCTGCAATCTGTCATATAGGCTATAACTCCTCACAAATTTAGCTGTCACTTGACTATACTTGCATCTGATATTATTTATTATTACGTGACTAAACATAGCCTGTCCTTTGATCACTGCGTTATGAATTGACTAGTCACTAAAATCGGACAATTTGTTAAAAATAAAGTTTTGAAGCGAGTGGGAATCGAACCTAGAACCTTTGAATTGCAAGTCAATCACCGTACCCACTGCGCTAACAGAGAATACACTGAAGCAGATCAAACTTTTCTTTATCTAAATTTTCTACTATAAGCACGTGCCGCAAAGGTCAGGAAAAAGTCATCAGCATTTCCGGAACTCGAGATGCGGGCCGACCGCTGTCGAACCACCGTAATGAGAACCGGCTGCGCTAACTAAGTAGAACCGGTTGCGCTTGCTAAGTAGACCGCGCTACGCATGTTCGAAATGTGCCCAGTATACAGTGGAGAAAACGTTATTCTTTCCCAATAAACGCTTTTACGCTAAAACTATTATTTGCAGTGCAAACAGTTTGGAGCCAGATCAGACGCCGGGTAACCCGGCGTCTGATCAGGCTCCAAACTGTTTGCCACCAAGATAAACATGAATTATCAGAATTGTCAAAAAGTTGTAATTTTCTACGTTTTAGTGTTATGCGTTTGCGTACGTTTGCATTTAAACGGGAAAGAATAACGTTTTCTCCACTGTATATCCGTCTGAGTGTATAGACGTCTATTGTGTTTGATGAGGAAATATAACATTTTGCGTCTGTAATTGTATTGTAATGTCTGCACGCATAGAAATAGTTCTATAGAGATTTACATTGTATACATGTAATTGTACAGTGGAAAAGATGTTATTATTTCCAAAAAACAAGCGATAACGATAAAATCAGTTCTTTAAAAATCCAACCAGTTTGGAGCAAGACATCTACAGTACTGAACCTTATTAAATTAACAATTTTTGCGATTCGCTTGCAATTCGATGGCAATTCGCTTGCAATTCGATGGCAACTCGCTTGTGAATATTTTCCAACGCAATTAACGCGTTAAGTTTGCCTGAATTGTGTACCTCTCCAATATTCGAAAATATGCCTTTGTTAATGTTTTTCGATTCCATTTTTGTCACAACCGCTTCTAAAAAATCGCGTGGAATGACTCGAGCACACGGTTTGCTTTTTGAAGCGCCCGATTCGATGGCGATTCGATGGCAATTCGCTTGCGATTATCAATTTAATTTAATAAGGTTCAGTACTGTAATCAGTCTCAAAACTGTTTGCTACTCAGATTAAAATAGACAAAAATTTCAAACGGTTGTCATAATCTATATTCAGTGCATTGCGTTTATTTCTATATATCTATATTTACATATGTACAATTGTATGCCGTAAACAAGAGACTACTTCCACAATGACATGGACTGAGCGATAAATTGGTACCATCGCACTTAGCAACTACAGTGGTCCTTCCCGACAACGGCCCTCCCAACAACGAACCTCTCCATACTACGACCCTTGTCGCAGTTCCCAAAACAGAACAGTTATGACGAACCTATTTACGACTGGAATGTCGTCAGCTTAAATTGTCGTCTCCTGTTTTTCTCAAAGTTACATAATGGACATTTTTAGGGAAAACAACTAAATGGCTAGTTATATGTACAAACAGCTTGAATCCAGATCAGACGCCGAGTGACGCGGCGTCTGATCTGAATTTAAGCTGGTTGTAAATGTTAGCCATTTCCCTCCCTATACCGACTCCGTCTGAACAATGCGGGGGGGGGGGGGGGGCGGGGGGGGGCGCTGTATGATATATTCGAGATAAAGTCCGGCAGCCTAAGTCAATTTTATGAACAAAATACTTCGTTTATTGATACAATGTACCAGCACCGAGTTTGGCACATATGATGTCCAGGGTGTATAATTTTGAAACAGCACGTTATCTTTCTGAAAATTCCAAGATGGCTGCCAGTTTTCAAGATCTTTCAAGACGGCCATCTTACACATTTTCAGTGTAGAACGCCAATAAATGTAGATATGTTAATTATCAAAATATCGATATAAATTGATTTGGACTTGGATAAGTCAGTCTAGTCAATGGAAATCCAATCGGACTGTTAGTTTTTAGATGGCGTCTGTTGAATGTTTACAAATTAAGTTTATTTTGTGTAAACATATTATTATGTAATCTTACAATACCTATAATAAGTTAAAAACCTTTCACCTGTTGATACAAGCACTAAAAGTGGCACCATTGATGTCCAGGATCTACATTGTAATAAAAACAAGATGACATTTGACCGATATCCGTGTTCCTAAAATATATCATCAACTTGTAATGTTTAAGTGTAGTTGTTGAGACAAGCTGGTTTGTCTAACAAGCACGTTTCATGTTTAAAACACGAATTCCATTTTACAATGGAGAAGACGTTACAGTGGAGAATCTGTTATTTTTTCCCGTTTAAACGCAAACGTACGCAAACGCAAAGCACTAAAACGTAGAAAAGAACAACCTTTGGACAATTCTGATAATTCATCTTTATCTTGGTGGCAAACAGTTTGGAGCCTGATCAGACGCCGGGTTACCCGGCGTCTGATCTGGCTCCAAACTGTTTGCAATGGAAATAATAGTTTTAGCGTAAACGCGTTTATTGGAAAAGAATAACGTTTTCTCCACTGTATATATTCCTTTCCGTTTTGCGTGCAGAGCTACCTGGCTTCTGATCTGTATCCAATTTTTTTTAATGGAAATAGTAGTTTTAGTGTCAACTCATTTATTCGAGTTCCGAGCCAGGTCAAATATGAAGCAAACTTGGGTCTGATATTAATCAAAACCATCTCCCACTGGGATGAAAACAAAACTGTCAATATTTAAAACACAGACTGATTTTTACATTATATTACATGACGTTTGCATTTAGTTCCTTATAAATCGAGATGCTTTAATACTCCATGTTAACCATTTCTGGCGGTCATCAGAACATACAACAACGTGCTACTTTCATACAGAGGGGATGTGTTATTCTCCTCCACTGTCTAACATTTGAATGGGAAACGTTTTAGAGAATGCAAATACCACATTGTATTGCTAATGTATCACTTTAATGCGTCAATATTTGCATTTATATTCCATATAAAGCACTTAAACGACATGTGAAATGGCTTTACATACAATCATCTCCATAGACAAAGCAGTGACACTTCGATATCCCAAACTCGCTTAAGTCGTACATATCCGAATTTCAAAGTTCAAACGTGGCTTAGCCACGTTTGAACTTTGAAATACGGATATGTTTTGATTAAAATGAGTTGCATAAATATTAAACATGTAATGAAATTAAACTGTAAAAACTGTAAATAATTTCAATTTATGCGAGTTCGAGATACCACGGTTCAATTGTGCGTGTTTTCTAAGCCCATAGAGTATACAGAAAGTTTTGTCAGCTTATAGTTCTGTTTTCACAAATATGATTGATGAGCATGAAGGTGTTATCAGACCAAATTCATTGAACATCCTTCTTCAAGTTTTCCTGAGGGAAATCCAAAAACTGCTCATAAAACGGAATATTCATTCCTTAAATATTCGTCGTAGAAAGACAAGTTTGTAAATTCTGGACGAAATAACCTTCAGGGAATTGTATATGACGTAACCTTCATCGAGCTGAAAACGACATTGTTATAATGGAGAAAACGTTATTCTTTCCTACTAACGCGTTTACGTTAAATCGATTATTTCGCATTGTAAACAGTTTAGATCCAGATCAGACGCCGGTTCACCCGGCGTCTGATCAGGCTCCAAACTGTTTGCTACTAAGAATAAAACAAATATTCAGAAATGTCAAATAGTAGTCGTTTTCTACGTTTGATTGTATTACGTTTGCGTTTTGTGTGTGTTTGAACGGGAAGGACTAACGTCAACTCCACTGTAACGTTTGAAAAACGTATAGACACTGATCAGATGCCGAAAAACATGATGTCTGGTAAGGATTAAAACTGACATTAGCGTTTTTTCTGTGTCTAAACAAGGCACACACTTAGGTTTAGGTATTTAGCACACGAAGCTTTTGAAACAAAACGATCTTTCAAAAATGATGAGAGCTACTTACATGTAAAGCGTTAACACAGATATACTGACGTCACTAATTTCTTATTATGAAAATAATATACGTCGATTTAGGCAAGTCTGAAATGTCGACGCTTGATTGTTTATGAACTAAAAGACTGAAATCTAATACATGTATTACGTGTGATAACACATTTAACTTTATTGAAACTTTGAAACTTTATTGAAATATATCTGTATAAGGTCCACTACCGTGGACAGCATTAACATTTATACAAATAGAAAGCATACATATCAAAAGGGGGGTCATTAGTTGGGAATACGCAAAATATATTTGAAATTTTTATAATTTATAATAAAGCCTAAATAAAAAGTATTTCTTATGAATAAACAGATATTAACCAAAATGTGTTCCATATGTAGTCATACAAATCACTAGCGACGAGTACATGTATAGTCGGGATTTACAAACAGTGTCCATGTACCAGTGAAGAGTACACTGGGTCTGTGCAAATCGTGTGAACACTTTAGGAATCCTCTGATCAGGTTTTGCATTGTTTGTCATATTTCAATACATTGTTAAAATCCGCATCAAATAGTCTAAAATGTACTACACGTAGTCGTATTTAGAAAGTTGAATGGACCATTTAAAATTTCAGTGGTGATTGGGGGTTTAATCAGTAACGCAAAAATGAATTGGTTCAATGTAGTCTTGCATGCCGATGGCGACAACCCGTTCACTTCCATGACGCCATTGCCGTCTGTTTTATTTCTCAAGTTACATGTAGATGTTCAATGATTTGAGTGATATGCTGTTGAAATGAGTGTCAAACAATTTGGATCCTGACTGAACACCGCGTTACGCAGTGTCTAATTAGGATCAAAACTGTTTGGGAATAACTATTGTTCTCGGGGTAAGGCAGTCAAGAAATGAAAAGGATATAAAGCGGAATGTACATGTACATGTGGCAAGTGCATGCAATAATTTAATGCATTACATTACCACTGCCTTTAGCAGTATGATGTATCAACAAGTCCGCATTATATTCCTGCTTAAAACATATTTATACATGTAGGACATTATGTTACCGCCAATTATACATTGCGTTTATAACCAGCTTTTACCCTTTCCTGATCAAATTTATCGTGCGGTTTTTACCCCTTCGCCGCCATATTGTCGTCTTCTCAAATATTAGTTTAAACATATCTATTTCAAAAAATGTACTAATAGAGGATATTGTATGAGTGCTCATTATTTATCATTTTTAATAAACGAGTTAGTAAAATAATATGACGCGAGCCTTGGCGAGCGTCATATTCATTTTAGTCAACGAGTTTATTAAGAATGATAAATTATGAGCACGAATGTGATATTCTATTTATCACATAACAAGTTTAAGCACCTATAAAATTAACTGAAGCCGTAGTTTTTAGACCCTCCGCTATATAGAATTTTCGCCAAACGTTACGTTGTTTATGTTAACGTCATAGTAAATTACGTCATCTGGCGTCCCGCTACATGCAGCGCTTGTGGACGAACAAGTTGGGCCGGAGTCCAAAAAACGATATTCCACTAGTGGATAACGATATTTATACAATCGCTTTATGCAACTCCCAGACCGCAAATTATGTGATAAATACATGTACATGTACATACAATATACAACATACATGCATCTGTTATAGGATTAGAACGAAAGCTAAAGCTCCTTGACAATAAAGTTACATTGAAAAAGCAGTTTGAAACCTTCTGCACGTTGTTGGTAAGTTTACGATAACTGAAGCAAACGGTCCAGATCCAAATGAGGGGTCGAGTAACTCGGCGTCTCATGTGTATCCAAGCCGTCTGGTTTTCTGAAGATATTAACATAAAAAGCAATATGCAGATAAAACGCATTTTAGGAATAATGCAGGCGGTACATTTTACAAATAGGTAGCATGCTCAAATATTGTTTTCTGCAATATCGTTTCAAAGCTAGATTCCAGGCTGTATGACTGATGAAATTCGAATTGAGTTGCAAATAGTTTTGATCCTGATCAGACGCCGCGTTACGCATCGTCTGATCAGGGTAAAAACTTTTTGCAAATTTGCTTTATGACGTCATGGAGTTGGAACGGGTTAACAGTGTTTAATGGCGTACAATATTAATTATAGCTCTTTGAAATTATCGACAGAAAAGTACTAAACGATTGCCAACACTGCCAATCGCTTGCCAACACTGCCAATGATTATTTCATCGTAACATCTAGATCGTAAAGCCTTATTTCAAAGTGATAACATGGTTGAATTACAGACAATTTGATTCAATTGTAACAAAGGTACACGCATAATGACCATGATACAATGTAAAAAATTTAATAGATAGTTCAAGTTAATTATATCATACTCACGGAATTTAAAACTGTGCATTGGGAATAGCTTAGTAATAACAAACCAGATATAAATTGACTTTGTTATCGTGTTAGTTTAAACATAAATCTAACATTTCATTAGTATCATTAAATGTGTGATGTCAATCATGGTTGCACTGCCATGCGCTTTTGTCATTAAGGTACAAAACCAGTGTCACCCAATAAACAACACGTGTGTCCTCCGTTTGCATCAAAGCAAGCACAGCATCATCGTCGAATGGATCTCGCAAACGCTGCGAATAACTGCTGAAGAATGTCATTCCATACCCTGACTAAACAATCAAGCAGCTGTTCCAACGTCAATGGGTGGTTCGGACGTCACAAACGACACCCAATCTCACCCAAACGCGCTCATTTAGCGTGCGATCGGATGAGACAGCGGGCAAGTCAATGACCTCGATCTTTTTATTCTAAAGGAAGGCCACGACAACGCACGCGAGCTACGTGCGGGTCAGCGTTGTCATGCTGTAAGACAGTATGGTAGGTTTGACGCCAGAACGGGACGTACAGTAGGTCGTCGCGGACGGATTCAAAATAAGCGTAATCTTTTCCTCACTATCCTCGGGCTGATTACACGAAGTCCTGGAATGTTTCGAGTCGTGAAGTTTGAAAACTAAAAACGACCACGCATATTTGTAACGGGTATATACGTATCTTGTCGACGTTATGTTAATAGCGGTACCCCTGGTCGCATGTCCTCGCGAGCGTTGTCAATGTGTCGGTACGTGTACATAATGACAGTATGATGTTACGATGAAGGCCAATTCGACCTGCGACATCATTTATTTTGCATTCCAGCCTCTAATATGCTCACTGAATGTAAACGCGCATTTTTAGACAGTCGTGGCATAGCCGTCATGGTTGATAAAACAAACTTTACTTGTTTTTCTGATGATTTGCTTCTAGAAATACTCAGTGTACATTGAAAACATGATGCATGTACCGTCCAAATGAGTGTACTGACCAATTTATGCTGAAATAGATACAGTGGAGAAAACGTTATTCTTTCCCAATAAACGCGTTTACGCTTAAACTATTATTTGCAGTGCAAACAGTTTGGAGCCAGATCAGACGCCGGGTAATCCGGCGTCTGATCAGGCTCCAAACTGTTTGCCACCAAGATAAACAAGAATTATCAGAATTGTCAAAAAGTTGTACTTTTCTACGTTTTAGTGCTTTGAGTTTGCGTACGTAAATGCGTTTAAACGGGAAAGAATAACGTATTCTCCACTGTAATCGTCTTTTGACACGCACAATTAACGTAAATTTCACGAAAATGGTATCCAATACAATCTTCACACTTTATTCAACTGTATAAACAGTCTTTACGTAAACTAATTGAAAACGTGAACATTTAAAACAAATCTAATCCATGCACAGTTTTTAAATTCCGTGAGTATATGTATGAGAACACCTGGAAGTAAGTGCCAGTTGCCCAGGACGCCTAAATTTGGCTGATCAAGCTACTACGTGCAATACGCTATTATCATTTCCCGTTTCAACTCAAACGTAACGCAAACGCAATGCATTTAAATGTAGACATGTTTTACAATTCTCAAGATTTATCAAAATTTGAGTGGGTAAAGAGTCTGGAGTCTGATCAGGATCCAAACTGTTTGCAATTGAAATATTATTTTAGCGTGAACGCGTTAATTAGGAAAGAATAACTGTATCCACTGTACATGTAGCTGTAGTATAAACAACGCCAATCTTCCGCGTTTAAATGCAAACGAAACGAAACGCGAACGCATTGCAATTACATGTAGAAAATGATAATGATTACTGTCTACTCATTATAATCTGAGTATCAAACAGTTTGGAGCCTGATCAGACGGCAGGTTTCCCGGCATCTGATATTGGCCCAAACTGTTTGCAATGGAAAACATCATCTTCAGTGGAGAAAACGTCATTATTTTCCAATAAACGCGTTTACGCTAAAACTATTATTTCTATTGAAAACAAGTTTGGAGCCAGATCAGACGCCGGGTAATCCGGCGTCTGATCAGGCTCCAAACTGTTTGCCAATGAAATAAATATGAATTGTCAGAATTGTCCAAAGGCCATTATTTTTTACAATTAAGTGTTTAGCGTTTGCGTTTAGTTTGCGTTTAAACGGGAAAGAATAACGTTTTCTCTACTGTACAATACTCTCCCGTTATAAGGCATCCAATTACATCTCTATGTAATTAGCTACTTCTGCATGCCAGAAAAGTGCAATAAATATAATTAACGATGATTCAAAACAAATTGCTTCTTTTAACATAAATAAGACATTAATTTAACTAGTTAAAAGATTAATTCGCTGATATTTTGTTTTAACCACCTTCATGCAATGAATAATATATTTGCATCAGGCAGTAGTTTAGGACACCACTTACATGTACATGTAACTTAATCAATATTATCCAGTCGTACATGTATATACAGTGGAGCAGACGTTATTCTTTTCCGTTTAAACGCGTCTTAACGGAAACGCAATTCTCTTAAATGTAGAAAATAACAACTCTTTTTTAAACATTTTCAAGAATTCTGTCAATTTGAGTGGCAAACAATTTGGAGCCTGATCGTCTGATCTAGCACCAAGCTGTTTGCAACGGAAATAATAGATTTCACGTAAACTCGCCAATTGGGAAAATATAACGTATATAGTATGCATAATGCATTTACTTGTATGTTTTTGTATGTAAATCTTCAATATTCGAGGATTTAAAGATATATACTTTACCACATGCTGTTTCCATTTAGAGCTTTGATAAAAGTAACCGTTTTGAAGTTTTCTTTTCGGAATACTGCTAAAGGTAAGATAAAAGAAAAGCACACATCTCAAAGGAGCTTTCAGCTTATCTTTCCTCAGTCCTGAGCAGACATCTGACTGTAATGCAGTGGAGAAAACGCTATTCTTTTTTTCCCAATAAACGCGTTTACGCTAAATCTTTTATTTTCAGTGCAAACCGTTTGGAGCCAAATCAGACGCCGGGTAACCCGGCGCCTGATCAGGCTCCAAACTGTTTCCCGTCAAGGTTAAAATCAACATTCACAATTGTTAAAAAGTTGTAATTGTCTTCATTTTGTGCAATGCGTTTGTGATTCGTTTGCGTTTAAACGGGAAAGAATAACGTTTCCTCCTCTGTAGCACAGTCAAATATCCGTTTTAAAGACATTTCCTGACCTACTTTCGGTGCCAATAGTATAAAAAAAACTGAAGCGTCTCATCTTAGGCTAGCTTTTTATACTTGAAAGTTTGGCTAGAAATAACCATTGAAAAATCTCTAGAGAAATGAGTTTGTATTGGCCTCACCAGGTAAACTGAGATTGGTAAAGATTATGCTTTTGCAGTTACATGTACTTTCACGCCTATCGAGAACAAGGGGGGTAGTCCATCAAAGGACTGAGGAAATGTCTTTAAATGGTCCAAATACCGAGTATTCACTGCATTGATGGCCACACGCTTGATTACCTGAAAGGTTTTATTGCTAGTTTTACAACATTTAGTCTACATTTAATCTACATTCTTTACTTTGTAAACTCCTTGGGCGATGGACGAAGTCGCAATGACATTCGCCCATCAGTATCATTTAAGAAATGAATTGCGTACTTCCGGCATTCATGAGCTGATGGCACTTCCATGCTTTTACTACATGTAGCAAAGTGCGTGAAGCCCGAAGGGCTTCTCGCTTACCTTTGCTAGTAAAAGCATGGAAGTGCCATCAGCTCATGAATAACGGAAGTACGCAATTTATTTCTTATATTTATATTCCATCGTGAGCTGAGAAATGAACCAGAAATGTACATAACCGTTCTAATAGACACTTTGCCCGTTGCTATGCGTTGCTATCGTAGTAACGATTTCTATATATGGACTGAAACTAGTCCCAATCACATATTATATTTACTGGATAAATTTAGACTTTTAACCGGTAAACTTTCTCGTTATGTTTAAAATCCCTTTTGAGATATTTAAAAACACACGAATTTACGAAATACTTGTATGATAAGCATCTCAAATTTAGGTCGCGTTTTTAAAACCGATTTACTCACACGCCATACTTGATTACTCCGCGTTAACCGCGCCTTCCATACGGACTTCTCTGTATCGATTTAGAAGTGATCAGTATAGCTCCGCCCCTAAACCAGTCGGCTAGAACTGGATTTTAAGTGAGCATTCATTGAAATACGCAAGTCTCTTTTTAGAATAGTGTTATATAAGGACAATGCGGGCGAATGTAAATATTTATCATTATCTTGCTCATCTCGTAAATTGATGTCAATTCAACCTGTGGTAAGCGGTCGCTCATATTAAGATGAAATATGAAGCTATGTAAGCTTATTCCATGGCAAAGGCAATGCAGGACACTCGAAAAGGCGCTTTCTGTATTACATTTGTTTCGCGTAGTAACGTGTAGTTTGTATGTGTATCTATTTTAATCAAAGTGGTAAACGGTTTACAGGCGTCTGATCAGACTCCATACTGTTTGCCATTCATATTAAAATGGCTAGCACGTATTGTCAAAGTGTGTCATTGTCTACCGATTATTGCACTGCGATTGCGTTTCATTTTCGTTAAAACGAACTGGAAATAATAACTTAGTAGCCCCTGTATTGTAGAAGCGAAGACTTATGAATTCATTTGACCGTCATTTATAAGTGGAGACAGAGTCGAGTGAGACTGTTGGTTGGTTTTTCTGATGTGGTCCTAAGGGAAATATCGCCACGATATTGTAGGTGTTATTTGTAGTATGTAACAATACAGCGATGGCAATTGTATCATACAGTGGAGAATCTGTTATTCTTTCCCAATAAACGCGTTTACGCTAAAACTATTATTTGCAGTGCAAACAGTTTGGAGCCAGATCAGACGCCGGGTAACCCGGCGTCTGATCAGGCTCCAAACTGTTTGCCACCAAGATAAAGAAGAATTATCAGAATTGTCCAAAAGTTGTTCTTTTCTACGTTTTAGTGATTTGCGTTTGCGTACGTTTGCGTTTAAACGGGAAAGAATAACAGATTCTCCACTGTAATGGTTCATCTCCGTACTTCGTGTACGATGTTCTTTAAAAGAAAATGTTTGAATTGAAAAATGTTTACCCGGGGTAAACTTTTTCGCTACCAAATTTGTCGAGAGGGTTTACGCTTTCACCGGCATATTGTTGTCTTCTTCAATACTGTTGTCTGTAATGTCGTTTCAAAGTTAGATTTATGGCAGTATGACATACGAAATTTGATTCGCATTTAAACAGATTGTATCCAGATCAGACGCCGCGTTACGCGGCGTCTGATCAGGATCCAAACTGTTTACAAAATCATGTTTTGGCGATATCGATAGTCAAAAGGTTCAACGACTACTTGCCATAAATATCAGTATTGCTTTAACCCTTTGAAATCTAGTCACGCATACACTTAGTGGTATTATAAAGAAAGAGTCAGTGATATTATAAAGAAACGTTCAGGAAATACTATAATGCGCGGGAAAAAGTTTTAAATGCAATTACGTTCGAAATCCGATCACGCATTACTTAAATTCAAAAATCAATCAATCGAACAGTTATGAAGAGAGTTTTTTATGCATACTTTACAAAACAAAAGAATACTCAGATCAGAGGGTTTCTTATATTGAAAAACAATCATAAACAGTCAAAATTGGAATAGACACAAGTTGAAGCTGGACTTGTTCATTTAAGTTTCAGAAAAGAAAATGTTAAGATGAAATGTATATTGAATGGACGTGTGTATCTATGTTAGTCGAATGAGTTCCGCATAGTGCATGTATTGTAAATTTGTGATACATGTATGTGTATTTATAATACATGTACATGTATCAAACGTGTACTGAACGTGTTTTCTACAATAGTTGAATATATTCGTATCACTGTCATGCTATATTATATGTATAGGATATAAGACGATAACGATCCAGTATGTAAAATATTGTACTGTGTGAGGCGCGTAGCGCCGAACACAGTACAATATTTTACATACTGGATCGTTTGAGGCTTATATCTTACTTAAAACACCTTTCTGAAAACAGCAGATATTTCAATGAAAGCCGTACGTTTATATATTCAAACCTAGTTTAATATTTTCTTCTTAAAATAAAAGCAAATTCGTCAGTTTAAAATATAACCCTATTGATCCCTTATCCTTTACACGGGTGACCAGCCCTGTGGTATACGATGGCCTTGATTTGCACGTGCCCTTCGTCTCGGTAATATTGGATTGCTTCACTTACACCGTCGCGTGTCGTGCACTCATTGCCAATAAAAATGTCGGAACGTGTAGACGAGGTATTCACATTTTCTGGATATTAACATAGTGGAAAATTTTACAGTGAATTGGATATTAGTGTATAGGAAATTAGTACATGTATATATCCACAAAGGGAAACCCAATTTATGCTTCTCAAACTGTGTAGACCCTACACAGTTGCACGGTTTGTCAGAATCGTAACCCCATTCCGGCTCAAATACCGTCTACTTTACAAAAAATGGCATGTGCGTAAATATTCATCTTTTGATAAGTTCTTGAACGAAAGAAACAGAGTTCCTTCTAAACAGACCCTTCAGTTTGCAATTTTTACCATTTCACGTTCATAACTGTGATTTTTGTTTTTGGTTTGTAGCGACAGCAAACTTGATTTGCCATTCAAATAACAAATGATAAACATTCACGCAATTATACGCCCTACTTAATTGGTTTAGAGAAACAGCAGAAACGTATTGAACAGCATGTTCTTGTCAGATGTAGTTGCTTCTTATGAGAAGCTAAACTGTTACTAAATGCTTGTTTTAGTCGATTATAGTACATGTAATATAAGGGTTTTGACCGTTGTCAGGGTCACAAGTGGGACAAATGTCCAATTTGATAATAGTGTATATCATGCTTGTTCCATTCTTGGTCTGCACTGCTGACAATGTGATCAGCAAATGTTGTTCATATCCCCGTAAGCCGGGACAAAGATTTGCAATTTTGAACGTTTTTTTTCTGTTTAATGACAATTACAAAATATAATGCAGTTGTTTTCTCCTATTCGCAATGTAGGCTAACAGTGTCGAGCATTTCGAATACTTTGTCGCCTCTAGACTAGTGCAAATAATGAGGACGCGTGATAAATCTATCGTCCAAATTCACTTGCTTAAATCCCATAGTAAATGCATAACAGTCAAAGCTTGCGAAACTTGCTACTGAAAAATAGTGTAAAAATGATAAACCCTGGTTTCGCTGAGAATGTTAAAAAACACTATGATGAACGTGAAAGGATAACGTTCCAGGGTCTTTCGAGAAAGACTGTCGTCTTAGGCTCTGAAATTGAGTTTGCTACACACTGCCACATATTGTATAATATAAAACTGTTTAAAATCTTGAAGATGCTTGTAAGTCTCAAACAGCGTATATCTTGAACAGTCATCGCGTCTTTGAAGCCGTATTTGGTCTTAATCTACTCTGTTTGCAGCGCAATACATGTAAGTCTGGTTTTGTCATGACACTGCTAAAATACAGTAAACCCTCTCTTTTACGACCACTAAAATAAATACGGCTAATTGATTGTATAGTAGTCAGTTGACAGCTTAAAACAAGATGAGAGCAAAATAGAAAGCTACTATGAGCTTTTAGTTTTAATGACACTTTACTTTAAGCAGTCACCTGTCTAAAACACTCAATAAGTACAGTGGAGAAGGCGTTATTCTTTCTAAATACACGCGTTTACGCTTAAACTATTATTTCCAATTCTAGAGCAAGACCAGATTTCGAGTTTTCCGGCGTCTGACTAGGCTCAGATTTAAATTTGTAGTCAGAATTGTCAACAAGCTGTCATTTTCTCCATTTTCACGCGATGCGTTTGCGTTTCCTTTGCGTTTAAACGTTATTCTTTCCCGTTAAAGGCAAACGAAACGCAAACACAAATCGCTAAAATGTAGGAAATAACCATTTTTTGAAATTTTTTATTATTGTTTTTTAATCTGAGTGGCAAACAATTTGAGGCCTGATCAGACGCCGGGTTACCCGGCGTTCGATCAGGCTTCAATCTGTTTGCAAGGAATTAATAGTTTTAGCGTAAACGCGTTTATTGGCAAAGAGTAACGTTTTATCCACTGTAGTTCACACACAGTTTATTGGTCAAAACAGAGAGGTTTTACTGTATTTTTTGTGTGTCTCACAAGCCATGCCTAGCAATACAATATTAGTGTGTAGTACAATATTAGCTTGCTTACCGTACCGTATTTGTGCACGTGCAGTCCAATATTAGTAATATTGGACTGCTCGTGCACAAATACGGTACGGTAATCGAGAATACACTATTGATACCCGTCCAGTATTGAAAACGACAGTACTGCTAGGACAATAGAATGACGTCATCATCGTGTTTTAATGAAAACGACAGTACTGCTAGGACAATAGAATGACGTCATCATCGTGTTTTAACAGTGAAGATAGAGCCAAGTGAGACTGTTGGCTGGTTTGTTTGATTTAGTCCTTAGGGAAATACCGTCCCGGTATTGTAGATGTTATAATGTAATATGTAACAATATAGGAAGGGCAATTATATCATATAGGTTCATCTCCGTACTTTATACATGTAAAAAAAACACGCTTGAACCCCTTCACTGCCGTGACGTCATCAACCCTAAACAGTTGTCGCCCGCTTTTATTTCCCGCCCTCAAACTTTAGATATTTTAGATAAGAAATATAACAATTGAACTAAGTGCCATACAGTGTAGATCCTGATCCTGATCAGACACCACGTGATGCGGCGTCTGATTAGGATCCACACTGTTTGTAAGTAACCAAAGTACTCGGGATAAGGTAGTGGAGAGCTTAAAAGATAATGATTAAAATGACAAATATAACAACTGTGCCATTAATAATTGATTTAAATTTTGTATTGAGATAGTGCATACCGAGTATATACAGTGGAGAAAACGTTGTTCTTTCCCAATAAACGCGTTTACGCTAAACTATTATTTCCCGTGCAAACATATTGGAGCCAGATCAGACGCCGGGTAACCCGGCGTCTGATCAGTCTCCAAACTGTTTGCCACCAAGATAAACAAGAATTATCAGAATTGTCAAAAAGTTATACTTTTCTACGTTTTAGTGTTTTGCGTTTGCGTACGTTTGCGTTTAAACGGGAAAGAAAAAGGTTTTTCCACTGTATATAATACGTTATTCCTTCCCGAGTTAAAGAAACTAAACGCACACTCAATCGAATAAAATGAAACTAACGATGGTTCCTTAACATACATGTATCAGTAATTTACTGTTATCTGAATAGCGAACATTTGGGAGCCTGATAGGATGCCAGTCTGATATGGCTTCAAACTTTTAGCAACGGACGTTATTTTGTTGTTACACTGTATATTAGATTAATGATTATCAGAATGGCCGCTTATTAGTTGCACCAGGGAGTGTACCCGGTCGGCAACTTTATCATGACACAGAAGAACCAGTCATAATGCTAATCTGAAATATTGAGCGCCAAGGAAGGAAGCCATTATGTAACTACCAGTTTTAAGTCTTTGGTTTGACTCGGGCGGGGGTTGAACCCGCAACCCCCTCACTGCAAGCGGACGCTCTACCAATGAACTATGCAGGCGGTCATAAATTATTACATGTATTATAGATATGTTTAATTGGAAAGAACAACATCATCTCCATTATTGTTATTTCAATTTAAAACTGAACATGCGAATAAGGACATTGAAATAGCTGATTGTTTATTCATCGTCCGTGTGAAGAATGTTACAAATACAGTAGCTCTGTAGGCGCACATTTGTCTCGGAACACATTTGTCTTACGTACGACCGATGCGGTCGCATTTGTCTCACGTGAGACAAATGGGACCGCAACTGTCTTACCAAAAAAACACGTGTGTGTGACAAATGTGCTCCGATCAAAATTTCTATGGGGAAACAAAACACATTTGTCACACGTCAATTTTTATGAAATACAAGCACATTTGTCACATATTTTTCCAATATATGTTTACCTTATGTCAAGTGTAATTAATAAGTTTGATAATGCTTTTAATAAAATCTATGATATATAGAACAGGGATCTTCTTTCAGTTAATATGATTGTTATGCAGAGGCAGAGAGAGATTTTGACGGGTCTGATTGACCGAGAGTGACGTAAAAACGCTATTTATAAATACAGAAATCACAGAACAATTTCAACTGGTAGCCATATGGTATACGGACGTGCATAATTATATCCTGTATTTTAATGAATCCCGTAAATTACTTTTAGTGCTTTAAAACAATACTTAGCAATGTTTCGTTTGTTTAAATTTTGGTAAATATGTTGTTTTGATACAAAAATAAAATCAAACGTTTTAGGGTCCAAATAGGTATACACACTACGCGTTGTATATGAATAAAAACTACATTGCAAAAGTGTTTCTGCATGCAAAAACTATCATACAGAGTGCGATATTTCCAAGTAAACACATTTTGAAAACTGACCCTTGTCTTTATTATACTCCAATACACTCTCGTTATTGAGTTCATGAGTTGCGTTCCTGTATAGTTGGGGTAATGCTGTGGCAAAAAGGACGGAGAGAAGGATAGACAAAGCAGCCATAATATTATGTTATATTGTTGAGAAACATGAAAACATGAATATCTGGTACATTAAATATACTATAAAATGGGTACATTCAACTTAATTTTTACTGAACACATCAAAACCAAGTACAAACACAAGGGTCTCCATGAGGCGCTCACCAGAGAAATGAAATTTAATGAATTTAAGGTAGAAAGTGTGGACCTTAGAGAAATCTAAAGTTGTACCTACAATTTGACCTACTACTCTTTGACTCCATATAATCCATATTATTACAATGCCTAGATTTCATCTGGTCATTCTGAGCAAGGTTTAAGATTTTGCGGCTAAATATGGAGTTTATTCTATGTTTTGACCTACTATCCTACTTTTGAGTCCTTTGTAAGCCATATCCATATATTGTCTAGCTTTTGTGTAGGTGAGCATTCTAAGTAAGTTTCAAGAAGATTGGTCTGAAAATATGGCCCATTGAGTAGCTAAAAGCTTAATCTGCAATTTAACCTACATGTACTGGTCTACTTTATAACCCTACATGACATATATTCATGTATGACATAAATGTTATCAAAGATGTAATACTTACCAAATCGCATAAATATAACACTAAAATATAACTTCTAGAAGGTTCTAAACTTTTAATTCAATATAACCGAACACGGAAATTAACCACGCCCTCTGGCAGCCATGTTTTAGACGGATTTAAATTATTTGAAAAACTTTTAAAGTATATGGATTAAAAACATTTTGGTCAAAACCAAATTGACATTGGACCAGTAAATTCGGAGAAGGCTATTTTTCTAGATATCGTGCACGGTTCCCATGTCGTAACCTCAGAAATCATAGTGTATTTTTACATGTATACATTACAGTTCGTTTTTCCAAGACAGTTTAATGTAAACTTCTTAGCATTTCATTTTGCACATCATCCGTTTCGGTGTCATTGGTATTTGTGTTGGAACAGACTTTGTACTACCGATTTCTTGTTTTCGTTTAAAGAGTCGATGCTCCTCTCTAAGATCATTGTCTGTTTCTGCATCACCAGTGCTGCTTGTCTGTTTAAGGTCTGTTAAATATTCTGTAAGAATTTATGATAGAATATGAGACAAATGTGCTTCGAGTGTCCTTTATTTTGTGTGTCGAACACATTTGTCTCATTTCCAATTGTCACAAATATGAATGTTTACGAGCACATCGGTCACACCTCGTGAGACAAATGTGTTCCGAGCCAAATGTGCTCCTACATAGCTCTCTGTACATTCATGTATATCCTGAAGGAGCATGCTATTTTACTTTCACCATGATTTAAGCAATCACCGGTCTTCAAACCTCATAGTTAATATAATTTAGCGGTCATAATAGAGAAGTTGTAATGTATTTGACTCATTCAAAAAATTGACTCATTCTAAATTTGATTTTATAAATTAATACATCTAAGTAATCATATTGAAATAATTACAAATAGGATGTATTTACTTTATTTGTAGGTACCTTTATATGATTTCGTGTGAAACGCGTTTGAACGCACATCTCCTGTGTTAAATAGAACGCTATATAAATCTGGTATAATACGAATAGTTATAATAATAATAATGTATACCAAATCCTTAAGTGAACAAATCTATAATCCGGACAAGTTGTGATTCAAAAATTGTTCCTCAATAGATCACCTCTTCAACCATGAGTCTTCTTTATTCGCACATAAAGTAGTAATGTACACAGTAAATCATCCTCGAAGTCTTGAATGAATATATAAATATCATGTACTGACATTGAAACGTCGTTATGTACTGAAGCGTGTGGGAAATTAGCATGTGCGTATGATACGAGAAGCACTGCTTACATGTACAACGTTAACCTTAGAACTGTGTGTTGCGAGTCAATTTGTGATATATCTACATATAGCTGTTGCAAACAGTTTGGAACTAGATGAAACGCCGAGTAACTCGGTGTCTCATCTGGATCCAAATGTTTTGACCAGCTGATCCTTACGTTTTAAATGATAACTCATTTAAATTAACAACTTTCAACGTTAGACACATTCTCACACATCCTAACTGCCCCTTAAATCGACGGCTCACATTCAGGCGTTGTCGTTTCCATTGCTCAATTTACTTTCTACAGAGGAGCATCTGTTATTCTTCCCCGTTTAAACGCAAACGTACGCAAACGCAAAACACTAAAACGCAGAAAAGTACAACTTTTTGACAATTCTGATAATTCATCTTTATCTTGGTGGCAAACAGTTTGGAGCCTGATCAGACGCCGGGTTACCCGGCGTCTGATCTGGCTCCAAACTGTTTGTAAAAGAAGAAATAATTTTAGCGTAAACGCGTTTATTGGGAAAGAATAACGTTTTCTCCACTGTAGCAATGAGAAGAAACTTCTTGAGCAAAACGCCAAACACTCGAGGTGGAATCTCCTCCAAATATCAGCTATCGCCTTCCTCTTGGGGCCATATCTTGATTTGAAAGCGCGTGTTTTTATTACTGCAGAGCATTTTTCTGTTGACAAAAATGCGTTTGTCATCTCTCTGTGAGTGTTGCCCCCTCGGTACAGTACTGAACCTTATTAAATTAACAATTTTTGCGATTCGCTTGCAATTCGATGGCAATTCGCTTGCAATTCGATGGCGATTCGCTTGCGATTCAAAATACTAACTTTATACTCGGGTAAGTTTTCTTGAATGGTGTATCTCACAATTGTTCGCAAATATGTCTTCGTTTATTTTTTCGATTCCTTTTTTGTCACAACCGCTTCGAAAAATTCGCGTAAAAATATTCAAGCGAAGGATTTGTTTTTTGAAGCGCCCGATTCGATAGCGATTCGATGCCAATTCGATGCCAATTCGCTTGCGATTATCAATTTAATTTAATAAAGTTCAGTACTGTAGCAGTATCAATTTACCTGTTTTTCAAGTGTGAGGCCATTTTCGAAGTGAAACATAGTGCGTGATACGGGCCGTTGCTGGTATAATACACGACAGCCTTAGAGTCAAAAGCTATTAAAATCTTCCGGAGGGTACACACAGCCTTTCCTTTAACCCATTACCCCACAAATACGCCTTTATATGCCTTTATACGCAGATACCCCCCGCAGAGCTATTCAAAAAGTGTCCTCTTACATCTGATACCGGACACTTTTTTCTGTTACCGGACAGTTTTACTTTCTGTTATTGTATACTTTTTACGGGCGTGGTGCACGTGGTGAGCATGTTGTCACCTGTTTAACTCTTGCCCTGTCCGGGAATAGATGAGGTATAGTAACCCTTGTACTGCTACAGTGGAGAAAACGTTATTCTTTCCCAACAAACGCGTTTATGATTAAACTATTGATTCCATTGCAAACAGTTTGGAGCCTGACCGGGTAACTCGGCGTCTGATCGGCTCCAACATGTTTGTCACTCAAATTAAAACAAATAATGAGAAATATCAAAAAGTGGTAATTGCCTACATATGTACATTTTAGCGATTTGCGTTTCCGTTTCGTTTGCGTTTAAATGGGAAAGAATAACGTTTTCTCCACTGTAAGTACCGTTTGGCTAACATTGGATCCGGAGAAGACACCGCGTGACGCAACATGTGATCTGGATCCAAATTGTTCGGCATTCATATTCAATTTTTATTCAATTTGAATAGCATAGGAAAGATTTTGTGTTTCTCCGCAGACGATATATTTGAAGCAGACGGCAATTCAGCATGATAAGGGATAACGAACATTTGCAAACAGTTTTGATCAATATCGACACTCATTAACTCTGCGTTTGAACAGGATCCAAACTAATAACACTTGTATCAATATTCATGCAGTCAAAGCCAGAAATGTTGCGTTGGAGAATAAATGCAGACGGCATTTTCAAAGCAGGCGACAATATTGCAGTGAAAGAGTAAAAAACGCAATTTAATAGTGTGCCTGTTCGGGAGAACAATCTTTGGCCCTTGGTTTGATTATAATGGGGTGGAAAATGAATTATATCGGGCTAAAATGAAGAGTTTAAAATATTTATTGAACTTATTGCTAAATGCTTAAAAAGAAATGCTACCTAAACTGATAAATAGAGCGCTTACCTTACTAGCTGAGTACTAACTCGGAGCGTAGACAAACAAATACGTAGTTATTTTAGGCATGACCCAGCACACAGGCTGCACGGTATGCCCGTGCAAGTTAGAGAAAGGACAAATGAAAAATATAGTTGGTTTACGTGTATTTCAATATTTTAGAAGTGGATATTTTAAATTACTATATTAAATTGACCACAATCATTATTGACTCGGTGTAAAATATTTATTAAAATCTTCGTATAAGTCAGATACCGATACTCGTTCGCTTTAAAAGAGTCCGCTACCAAGGGTAAGATTATTGTTTCGCTCGGACGAACAACAAAGATGTCCTCGGCTTCGCTTCGGACACCTTGTTGTTCTTCCTCGCGAAACAATACTCTTACCCTTGTTAGCGGACTCTTTTAAAGCGAAACTCGAACGGTATCTATTACTTAATGTAGTATTTCTAAATGTATGTTGTCATTGTACATGTTAACGATAGAAACCGCCATCCATGTAATTGATTTGGAAGCGTAAAAACAGATGATAAAAGCTGTCGGTTAAAGTGTCAAAAGAACAACAATACATTTCCCACATTAATTATATCTGTAACGAGTACACTTGTCTTATACAAGTAGTGTAGACCTACATTAGATGTCTCTCTGATCAGGGTCTGCACTGTTTGTTAGTTTAGCAAGTATTGAAAAACCAACCCTTACTAGTCAAACATGGACTATTACTACAGTGGAGAAAACGTTATTCTTTCCCAATAAACGCGTTTACGCTAAAATTATTATTTGCAGTGCAAACATATTGGAGCCAGATCAGACGCCGGGTATCCCGGCGTCTGATCAGGCTCCAAACTGTTTGTCACCATGATAAACATGAAATATCAGAATTGTCCAAAAGTTGTTCTTTTCTACGTTTTAGTGCTTTGCGTTTGCGTACGTTTGCGTTTAAACGGGAAAGAATAACGTTTTCTCCACTGTAACTAGAAACTTGAATGGATCGTTTTAGGAGTAAATGAGTCGCACACTATCTGCATTACTGTGTAAGGGCTACATTGTGAGTATGCATTTCGTCTCAAAACAGTACGATATCGATGCTGTTGACTGAAAACGTGTGCCGCATACATTTATCGTGAAAATGTAATGCACATTGAACTTGATCATGTTTTGTTTGCATGTCTCTTGAGGTATATGATTAATCATGGTGAATACCATGAACAAGATGCACTTTATAAATACATTGTATACAGTGTAGAATCTGTTATTCTTTCCCGTTTAAACGCAAACGTACGCAAACGCAAAGCACTAAAACGTAGAAAAGAACAACTTTTGGACAATTCTGATAGTTCATGTTTATCATGGTGGCAAACAGTTTGGAGCCTGATCAGACGCCGGGTTACCCGGCGTCTGATCTGGCTCCAAACTGTTTGCACTGCAAATAATAGTTTTAGCGTAAACGCGTTTATTGGGAAAGAATAACAGATTCTCCACTGTAGTCTAAGAACAGCTGGAATCCGTCTAGAAACGGATCGTAATTGAAAGATATTCATATCGTTTTAACATCGGATATTATCTTCCCTTCTCTAATTTATTATACGATTTATATATATACATAGCACTCATAAAGATAAGTGCTTGTACAGTGGAGAAACTGTTATTCTTTCCCAATAAACGCGTTTACGCTAAAACTATTATTTGCAGTGCAAACAGTTTGGATCCAGATCAGACGCCGGGTAACCCGGCGTCTGATCAGGCTCCAAACTGTTTGCCACCAAGATAAACAAGAATTATCAGAATTGTCCAAAAGTTGTTCTTTTCTACGTTTTAGTGCTTTGCGTTTGCGTACGTTTGCGTTTAAACGGGAAAGAATAACAGATTCTCCACTGTACTACAGTGGTGAAAACGTTTTTTTTCCCAATAACGCGTTTAGGCTAAATCTATATTTTTCCCTGCAAACAGTTTGGAGCCGGATCAGACGCCGGGTAACCCGGCGTTTGGTCAGGCTCTAAACTGTTTGTCACCAAGATAAACATGAACCATCAGAATTGTCGAAATGTTGTACTTTTCTACGTTTTAGCAAACGAAACGCAAACGCAAATCACTTAAACGGAAAAAAATGACAACTTGTAGACAGTTCTCAGCATCTTCTTTTTTTTATCTGAGTGGTACATAGTTTGGAGCCTAGTTTGGTTACCCGACGTCTGATCTGGCTCCAAACTAATGGTACTGGAAAAAATAGTTTTAGCTTAAACGCGTTTGTTGGGAAAAATATAACGTTCTCTCCACTGTATCTAAAGATGGTCTCTGCTTAGTCTATCTTGCATTACATGTACTTTACGTCAAATGTTTTCGATCTGTTTCAACCGTTTTATCGCAATAAAATTGTACGCAGTTTTAGTGGTTGCTGCACTAGCATTTAAAGTTAGATCTAAACCAATTTAATAAAAAAAAACCAAAAAAAAACAACCTGTCAAGTAATTTGCATCTCGAACAGACGTTTTTTGTCGCCTACATGTATAAGGAAAGGATTGGGTGAGAATTCGGGTTGAAGACGGCGAAATTTGATTATTTCTCTTAACCCTTTCCCTTATAGAAGCGACTTTTAGCACATTCATTTTATTCATCCGCTGAAGAAAATAGTTCCAAATTATACCGTAATGAATATGTGTCATATTTAATACTTTCCTTATTCTAGCAGTTAATAGCTTAAAGTAGGCTGAAAGTAAAGCAGAATGCGCCTTAGGGCGCATTCTTCTTTACTTTCAACCTGCTTTACGTAGTCACATATCTTCAATACTAGAAACAATGCTATCAGGTAAAGGGTTAAATGATAATACAAATAACGAAGATGCATTGAGAATGAATGTTGCATAGATACATGTAGTTAAACAATAAGAATAATAAATACGAAATAACCGTTCTAAAAGGTTTATAGAAATAAATTCGCCGGTAATTATTTTTGAGATTCGACACGTTTTTCAAATAGCCTTATCCAAAATGAACAATTGCTTTCATTATTTTTATAGTGATTGATTTACCATCAATAGACGACATTAAGCTTAAAAGTATTGTCACACCTGCGTTAAGCATCCTTTCAATACTTTTCCGAAATTTGCATCTTTGGCGCGGCCTCTGGTCTTGGTCTAAACTGATTGCAAAGTAATATGTCAGGTTTTCTCATACATGTACCACAGCTCAAATGTAAGTCAAATCGTAAGTTTCCCTTCCTATATAACAACTCCCTCCGAACAATACACGTACTCTATGTTTCCCAGTGGGTGTTGTTGAAGAGAGGGGACACTATATATAAAACTCCTACAGAAAATTTCTATATTACTTTTATCATTCACCTGGCAGTCATGTGTCTTGAATGTGTTGTATGGTTACACATAGAAAGGTAGCTTACGACAAGTTTGATTGTACACCGATCATTCAAATGGCCGTCTAGTAGATAGCTAACCTCATTTTGTAGGTGTTTATTTAATTTCAGTGAATCGATGGTACTAGTGGAAATGTAATTGTACAGAGTAGAAAGCGTTATTCTTTCCCAATAAATGCGTTTACGCTAGATCTATTATTTTCAATGCAAACAATTTGGAGCCAGATCAGACGCCGGGTTACCCGGCGTCTGATCAGGCTATAAACTGTTTGCCGTCCAGGTTAAAATTATCATTCAGAATTATAAAAAAATCATTTTTTTCATTTTTTGCAATGCGTTTGCGTTTCGTTTGCGTTTAAACGGGAAAGAATAACGTTTTCTCCACTGTACTAGTGGAAATGTAACCCATTACAAGTATTCAACAGACAGCTGTCAACTGATTCACCCGTGATACATTAAATCGACTTTTCCAGTTTTTTAACTGATGTTCAATTTAAGGTCAAGGTTGTTGTTTACATGTACATAGATTCCAAAATTACAAATAATGCAAACCCTGATCAGAGGGGTTCTTAAAGAGCCCTCTGACAAGGGTCTACATTGTATGAACAGGACAAATGTACACCATACAGGTACACTGTTGGTAAATGACATGTATACATATACGTGTCACTAGGGTTGAATGTGTTCAAATCAGGTTCGGATTTAAGTACAGAAATCTCCTATTAGAGCCATGCGTTTCATATAAGTTCCAGCTGTCACCCCCTTATTTTAGTTTTATAATAGCACTGTTTGTGTATTACATTATAGCTGTGTACAGTGGAGAAAACGTTATTCTTTCCCAATAAACGCGTTTACGCTAAAACTATTATTTCTACTGCAAACAGTTTGGAGCCAGATCAGACGCCGGGTTACCCGGGGTCTGATCAGGCTCCAAACTGTTTGTCACCAAGATAAACATAAATTAACAGAATTGTCCAAAAGTTGCAATTTTCTACATTTTAGTGTTTTGCGTTTGCGTTTCGTTTCGTTTAAACGGGAAAGAATATCAGATTCTCCACTGTATAAACAGTAGAGAAGACGCCATTCGTACCCGTTTCTAAAACGCAAACGAAACGCAAATGCGTTGCGATAGAGTGTATATAATGACAACTTTTTCACAATTGTGAATGTTCATTTTAATTATTTATTATTATTATACCAGATTTATATAGCACTCTTTTCACACAGGAGTGCGTTCAAAAGCGCTTCACATGAAATTACATAAATGTACATGTACCTATAAAGCGAGAAAAGACAAATAACTACATTTAGATATAACATGAAAATGATACCTTATGGATTTACTTGGAAACCAATTCCGAACAAGGTAAATTCTTTCAATATAATCTGAGTTGCAAACAGTTTGGAGACTCATCAGACGCCGGGCGACCGTGCTTCTGATCTGGCTCCAAACTGTTTGCCATGGAAATGATAGTTTTAGTGTCCAAATTGTTTTCAAAGGCAGTGAAGGGGTTAAATTAAAAGTGTAATGAAAAATACGGACTATGTCCTTTTTTTGTGACACAAGAACTACAGATGGATAGTCGAGAAGAGCTTTTCAATAAAAAAACAACAGCTTAGGTTTTACAGGGATAATATATGGAAAGGGATATGTATCGGCTGTATATTCGGCTAAATGGGAGCCGTGTGCATATTTTGATGACGTCATCACAATTGGTGCACACATTTTGTTCAGCCATTTTCACGGTAACCGCCAAGAAATCAGCATCTTTTTCAACCTGCAAAACGTATCCAAGAGGTTATTTTCAGTAGTTAGTTGCATCGGGCTTTTTAGTAAGTTACTATGTTTCACTACTGTGGTAATATCTTTGTGTTTTAATGTCATTTTAGTTACGGAGTAGCATTTTCATGGTTGACCTATATTCACTGAAGAGACGCGCCGGTCTCAAAATGGCGGAAAATCTCGAGAGTGTACCGATTAGGGGACCATGTTACGACTTGTTCAATAAGGAAAACAACACTTTTAATACGTGTTTTTGACAGTTCATGAATAGTTATTGCTGCGTTTATAGCTCATTTAGTCGATATATGTGATTTTGATTGAATTACATTGTCCGTAAAATGGCGTATTTTGTCACAGTTTTCGCCATTCGATTAATGGCCGGAGAAAATTAGCATGTACCACTTAGGGGACCAAGTAACGATCGGTTCAGGATGAGATAGCACTTTGAGAAACAGTGCATATCAGAGGTCTCGAATCGCTGTTGAGTTAGATATAATTTTGTAGGCTGATACATGTTGTAAACCTGATGAAAAATTATTCTGAAATTTATGAAAATTTTGCTAAATTTACCATTTATTATAGAATTGGAGAATATTTATTTTCTTTACTTGTAATGTATTGTAAAAGACAGAGTTTCAAAAGAAGTTTTTATTATGAAAAGCTCATAATTGTTTGTTGGTTATTATAATATGCTGTAAATGTTGTGAAAAATAACTGTCAATTCAGTATAGTTGCTTGTGTGGAAATTTGTTTGAATGCTGTTATGCCCTTTGTTTTGACAGAAATATTCAACCAGGATGCTATTGAACCGCATTTTATATATATTATCCCTGGGTTGGACTAGAAATTAATCACTTTACTGGCAAGCCAATGTACACATGCAAACTATTTGCATCCAAAGCTGTCGTCCAGTAACTCGATATCTGACCAGAATACAGACCGTTTGATACATGTACCTATACAGTGGAGAACAATTAAATGTAGAAAGAGTATATTTTTATTTTAAAATTCTAACGTTTTATATTAATCGGCGTGGCTACAGTGGAGAATCTGTTATTCTTTCCCGATTAAACGCAAACGTACGCAAAACACTAAAACGTAGAAAAGAACAACTTTTGGACAATTCTGATAATTCATGTTTATCTTGGCTGGTAACCCGGCGTCTGGTCTGGCTCCAAACAGTTTGCACAAGAAATATTAGTTTTAGCGTAAACGCGTTTATTGGGAAAGAATAACGTTTTCTCCACTGTAACAGTTGGAAACTGATCAGACGTCGGGGTACCCAATGTCGGATTTGGTTCCACAATGTTTGCAACGATCTTTATGTTTTTGGCGTAATCGCGGTAATTTGGAAAGAATATCTTCGTCCCCATTAAACATGAAACATGTAAACCAATTTATTTGGCATCTCGTCTGAATACAAACTGAAAGCTAACATTATCACCCAAGTGAGTCCTAGGCATGATTTATGCTAGCAGTGGAGAAAGCGTTATTCTTTGCCAATAAACGCGTTTACGCTAAAACTATTATTTGCAGTGCAAACAGCTTGGAGCCAGATCAGACGCCGGCGTCTGATCAGGCTCCAAACTGTTTGCCACCAAGATAAACATGAATTATCAGAATTATCAAAAAGTTGTCATTTTCTACGTTTTAGTGTTTTGCGTTTGCGTACGTTTGCGTTTAAACAGGAAAGAATAACGTGTTCTCCACTGGTGTAGCGTAGCTGCAATGTGATACTGCCAATCTTTCCTAGGTTATACATATGAGAAACAAAGTGCATAGACATTGTAGATCAATTGATTCTGTGGGCACTTAGACACTCTTGGGAGGGCGGCAGAAATAACACTTTTTAATACCAAAATGATATTTGCACACGCAACGTGAAAGTATCCGTCCGCAGTGATTTACATGTAAGTGGAAACTGCCGACGGTCATTGCTCCTCTTGTTCATGAACACATTGCATTTAAATCACTCTTTCCTGAAAAAATAATTGAAAAATTCCCCGTTCCTATTAAGTCTGTTCAATTTTTACTTACAAAATGACAAGGGTCCGATTGCTCATTGTTCGGAGTCTAATCTACGTCCAAATAATTTGCACATACAGTGGAGAAAACGATATTCTGTCCCTTTTAAACACAAACAAAACGCAAACACAAAACACTAAACTTTTGAAAATGGCATCTTTTTTTCAATTTCTAACTATCTATTTTAATCTGAGTATCAAACAGTTTGGAGCCTGATCAGAAGCCGGGTTATCCGGCGTCTGATCTGGCTCCAAACTGTTTGTACTGGAAATAATAGTTTTAACGTAAACACGTATAATGGGAAAGAGTAACGTTTTCTCCCCTGTACCAGTAAAGTCGATGTCGACTGGAAAGGGGTTAAGCTACCATCTACTTAGGACAGGATTGTTGAAGAGACTGTAAACAAAAATCGGCCTAGACAAACTTGTAAATGGTTACTTGGTGCCTATAGAAACATGTAATTATTAAGATATTAAGTTATTATTATTATATTATCTTTTGTAAAGCAAGACGATGTGAAGGAAAACATTTAGTTACCTCAGTTGGGTTTCGAACTCGTACGGAGAAGACTACATGTATTTATTACGGGTCCGATGCTCTACTTCTAGGCATGCCCATAGGTGGTTCTCTCGAGTAGACTTTTTGTACCCTTATTCTATTAATATAACCAGGTATACAACTCGGCATGTCTAATGTGGACATGAAATCGTCCTAGACATATGGATGTAAAACGCCTGTAAAATCAGCTTATACATGTACTCGTAATTACAAAAAAATATGAAATGCAACAATTCATTAAAGCAACACAATATAAACTTTTGATAGGAGTAAATATAGTAGATAGTGTTTTCTTATTTTAGATTTTGTCAATTTTCCATCAAGTTGTCAGTTTTTAAAAAGAGTTCTAATTTTACCCATTCACTTTTACCCCTTCACCATTTCATTGTTGTCTGCTTCAATTTTGCTGTCTGCAATGTCATTTCAAAGTAAAACTATAAGGCAGTATAACTGAAACAATTCGATTCGAGTGTCAAACAATTTGGATCCTGATTAGACGCCGCGTTATGCGGCGTCTGGTCAGGATCCAAACTGTTTGCAAACGCGCTTTTAAGAGTCAATGGGGGCGAAATGGTTCAGCGATTTAGTTGTTCCAGATGTTGAATTTGATTTTCTTATGCCTTGCAGTAAACTACCATTTTCCTTCAAAATTAATAATTCATCTTACAGTGGAGAAAACTTCCTTCCGCTTAAGCGAAATGAAACCGCTACAGTGTAGAATATTTTATTCTTTCCCGTTTAAACGCAAACGTACGCAAACGCAATGCACTAAAACGTAGAAAAGTACAACTTTTGGACAATTCTGATATTTCATGTTTATCTTGGTGACAAACAGTTTGGAGCCTGATCAGACGCCGGGTTACCCGGCGTTTGATCTGGCTCCAAACTGTTTGCATAAGAAATATTAGTTTTAGCGTAAACGCGTTTGTTGGGAAAGAATAACGTTTTCTCCACTGTACATACATGTAGTAAAGTGCAAAACAATTACAATGTACGCTACTTGATTTTAACAATGCTGACGAGTTGGTGTTAAAACTGTTTAGAGTCTGATTAGGCACCGGATAACCCGGTGTCTGATCTGATTCAAGCGGTTTTGAAATTGATATAATTGTTTTATAATAAAAAAAAACGTTTATTGGGTGAATTTAACGTCTTCTTCTTTGTATGTGTGTGCTTTGAACCGGTTTCAGAAGCAAACTCTGTTTCAGTATACTGTTTCTCTAACTGAAAATAATAAGTACAAATGTATATACCATTAAAATAATCGAAAAGCTTTTATTGTTAAAATTCTGTCTATTTCTCGTAATAGTTATGTATCATTACGTGCATGGCTGTTAGCGGTGGATAATCTGTTATTCTTTCCCGTTTAAACGCAAACGTACGCAAACGCAAAACACTAAAACGTAGAAAAGTATAACTTTTTGACAATTCTGATAATTCATGTTTATCTTGGTGGCAAACAGTTTGGAGCCTGATCATACGCCGGGTTACCCGGCGTCTGATCTGGCTCCAAACTGTTTGCACTGCAAATAATAGTTTTAGCGTAAACGTATTTATTGGGAAAGAATAACACATTCTCCACTGTAGTCGTTTAGATCTGAAATATATAACCGATTGTTATTGTTCCTTTTATATTCTGCTTTCAAATTGTCAACCGCAATTGAAGTTTTTCAGCCCGAAACTTGATCGTCGGCTTTGACCCATTCATCGCTATTATGTTGTGTGCTTTATAACTACCGGTATTCTTTTATAGTAATAAAGCGCTCCCTCTCTACAACGACATCCAATGGGAGACACACATTGTGTGTGTTGTTCGGAGGGAGTCGTTATAGGGAGGGAAAATTAACACTTGGCTTACATTTGCAAACAGCTTGAATCCAGATCAGACGTCGCGTCTGATCTGGTTTCAAGCTGTTTGTCACTCGTCATTATATTTATTCTACGGAAATGTCCACTTATACAGTATGTTACTTTGAGAAAAACAGCAGACGACAAATCTAGGCAGACGGTATCGCAGCCATGAAAGGGTTTGACATAAATGTATTGTTTGGGAAACAGAGACAAAGGTCGTTGTTAGGAGGGAGTCGTTGTTGGGAGGGCCGTTGTAGGGAGAGAACACTGTACTTTATTCAGTTTTACGGTAGAAATATCGGTACAGTGGAGAATCTGTTATTCTTTCCCAATAAACGCGTTTACGCTAAAACTATTATTTGCAGTGCAAACAGTTTGGAGCCAGATCAGACGCCGGGTAACCCGGCGTCTGATCAGGCTCCAAACAGTTTGCCACCATGATAAACATGAAATATCAGAATTGTCCAAAAATTGTTCTTTTCTACGTTTTAGTGTTTTGCGTTTGCGTACGTTTGCGTTTAAACGGGAAAGAATAACGTTTTCTCCACTGTATGTGTACCAATGCCAAGCAGTTTTAAGGCGGCTACTGATCAGAACCAAATCTGTTTACATGGGGACTTTAGTTGCCTATGGATGTGAACAATTAGGCTACCATGTTGTCATGTGTAGCTTATACAGATACCTTACATACAGAAAATGCATTTCTGTTCAAATCAAATGCTAATACGTCAAAAGGAACTTCTTTCGATTGCAAATAGTCGGAAAACAATGCATTTGATCAGGCTTCAAATGTATAATCATAGAATTTCAAATCAATCGGCAACATGAAGAGCGAAGATAAAAGTATTCTTAAAACGTTTTAACGAAATCAAATGCCATCGCAATGCAATGTTCTGCATACTTTCAATCTTAACCCTTTACCTGATAGCATTGTTTCTAGTATTGAAGATATATGACTACTTAAAGCAGGTTGAAAGTAAAGCAGAATGCGCCCTAAGGCGCATTCTTCTTTACTTTCAGCCTGCTTTAAGCTATCATGTGCTAGAGTATAGAAAATATTCCCTATAATATATATTCATGACTGATTAAATTGGAACTATTTTCTTCAGCGGAGGAATAAATCATATTCGCTAAAAGGCGCTTCTATGGGGAAAAGGGTTAAGGGCGAGCAGCTGAGAGCCTTGTCAGATCTGATGCCAACCAAAACTATTAAAAATAAGAGACAAGCTTCATGTGAGACGCTTCACTCATTCTTTGCATACACATTTTTACACGTACATGTATGAGCACAAATTGCATGAGTATTGCCTGTTTAATCACGGAAAATAAGTCAGGTACAGTGGATAATCTGTTATTCTTTCCCGTTTAAACGCAAACGTACGCAAACGCAAAACACTAAAACGTAGAAAATGACAACTTTTTGACAATTCTGATAATTCATGTTTATCTTGGTGGCAAACAGTTTGGAGCCTGATCAGACGCCGGGTTACCCGGAGTCTGATCTGGTTCTAAACTGTTTGTAATATAAATAACAGTTTTAGCGTAAACGCGTTTATTGGGAAAGAATAACGTATGAGCACAAATTGCATGAGTATTGCCTGTTTAATCACGGACAATAAGTCAGGTAATGTCTTTAAGCAAGTTTGGATAACTATGACTGAACTCATTGAACCATACCGACAGTTATACTCGTTATTCAAGCTAAAATATATTTTAGTATTTAACCCTTTCACTCTCAATGACGTCATAAAGCGCATTTGCAAACAATTTTGATCTTGATCAGACGCCACGTTACGCGGCGTCTGATCAGGATCAAAACTGCTTGCCACTTGTTTTGAAATTACGTCAGATATACTACCTTAAATCTAACTTTGAAACGTCATTGCAGACAACAATATTGAAGCAGATGATACAATGGTGCAATAGGGGTACATGTAAAAGCCTCACGATGAATTTGATCATGAAGGGGTTAAAACTATATCACCGCAATTAAATCCGTTAAAAGCTCATACAATGCTTCCTTGAGACATTCCCCATATGATCCGTCACAAATTCTGTCGCGTGCAGAGGCAATTCCAAGAGACATGTTTGCCTTTTGTCTCCGAAACGTGCTAGACATTTCCCCAGAGAATGCCTGTCGGTGTATGAAACGCTTGTGCAACAGCCAGAGAGTTGTATTAAATTCTCAGAGAATACAATTAGTAGAAAAACTCTAGAATATATATGAGAACAATAGAATACCACTTTACAGTTCAGTAAGTGGGTAAGGTAGAGAAAACGTAATTACAGTGGAGAATCTGTTATTATTTCCCGTTTAAACGCAAACGTACGCAAACGCAAAGCGCTAAAACGTAGAAACGAACAACTTTTGGACAATTCTGATATTTCATGTTTATCTTGGTGGCAAACAGTTTGGAGCCTGATCAGACGCCGGGTAACCCGGCGTCTGATCTGGCTCCAAACTGTTTGCACTGGAAATAAAAGTTTTAGCGTAAACGCGTTTATTGGGAAAGAATAACACATTCTCCACTGTGTGTGCCGTTTAAAAGGAGCTTAACCAAAGTTGCAATGCAATAAAATGTAGAAAACGGCTGCCTCTTGACAAGTTTAAGATTTTATTTTAATTGTTAACAGTTTGGAAAATGACCAGACGAAGTGTTACATGTACCAGCCGTTTAATCTGGTTCCAAACTTTTTGCAATTAACAATTTGTTTTCCAGTGAAAGAAAACAGTGTCTATCTCAAATAAAAGGATGTACACTAACAACAAGCTGTTTACATTATTGTTTTAGTTTAAACGCATTTATTGTAAAAACAAAAGTGTTTTCCTACTGTGCAAAATAATCAGATTATCAAACTGTTTTTGTCGTACATGTACATGTAAGAGGCCGACTTAATTGATGTTTCATCTTGATCATATAGACTTTTACAAATATACAACGGTTTAAAGTTTCTAAACGAATAGTTAATTCTTCCAACAAACAAAACAAAGAAGTTGTAAAATAATCGCCGTTAAAGGAATAAAATTATGAAATGGTAGATCTGAACCAGGCCATTCAACCTACCGGTTTTATAGACAGTGCCAATTAATTTCATCTAAGGACACTTAGAAACTCATTTCTTTGAAGCAGAAATCTATGTTTATGGTATACAGATGTTGTCTTCTCACGCACCCTGTTACAGTGGAGAAAACGTTATTCCTGTTCGTTTAAACGCAAGACGAAACGCAAACACCTTGAAATAAAACATAGAACATGACAAAATGTTGGAAAGTTCGAATCTTTATTTAAATATGAGTGGCAAACAGTTTGAAGGCTGATCCGACGTCGGGCTATCCGGGGTTGATCTGGCTCCAAAGTGTTTGCACGGAAAATAATGGAGTAAACGCGTTTATTGGGACATGGTAACGTCTTACAGTGGAGAAAACGTTATTATTTCCCGATAAACGCGTTTACGCTAAAACTATTATTTGCAGTGCAAACCGTTTGGAGCCAGATCAGACGCCGGGTTACCCGGCGTCTGGTCAGGCTCCAAACTGTTTGCCACCAAGATAAACATGAAATATTAGTATTGTCCAAAAGTTGTTCTATTCTACGTTTTAGTGTTTTGCGTTTGCGTACGTTAGCGTTTAAACGGGAAAGAATAACAGATTCTCAACTGTAAATACAGAGCTTCATCTCTTGAACGACATACATGTAATACTAATGCAAAGTGGGGGAGATTTTATTATGTTCTCGATTGAACGAAATAAAACGCATATGCAATGTTATGTAATAAGATTAGGAAATATTTTTTTTGTTTTTAGAATCTTGACTTTATTTTAAATAATGTGGAAAATCATAATACAGCATGATCAGACGCCGAGTTCACCGCCGTCTGATACATGTATGTCTCGAAACTGTTTGCAATGGAAATTATAGTTTTATTAGAGAGAGAGTATCCGTCAGCAACGGGTTAAATCAAATCCAGGGCTCAATTGTATCATTGGATTTTGATTTGGTCATGTCGGAAACCGTCTGTAGTTGTTGGCACATGTATGTCACATAATGCCATTAACAGTCTGACATGGCTGCTATTAATGCACAGTAGAAATTCTCCTGAGCGTGCACGTTTTAGTGTAATAATTATGTTGTAGCATGCAATATGTTGTTAACACTATTACAGTGGAGAATACTTCATTCTTTCCCGTTAAAACGCAAACGAAACGCAAACGAAAAACACTAAAGTCTATAGAAGGACCATTTTTTGACAATTCTGACTTTTCATATTTATCTGAGTGGCAAACAGTTTGGACTGGAAATAATAGTTTTAGGGTAAACGCGTTTATTTGGAAAGAATAACGTTTTCTCCACTGTATGCTAAATGTGGCGTCTGCCGTATTCCTTTCGACACTAAAATAGCACATGCTTTAAGAATGATGTCGGCACTAACTCAAAATAATTCAATTTTAAGTTGAGATGACGAAATAATTATCGATGTGAGCGTCCAAAAATTTGGATCCTAATCGAAACTTAAATCTGCGATTAACTCTGGCGTAAATTTGAACTGTTTGAAATGCAAATATTGTCGTTTATAGCGATATAAGCGATACGCCACATGCAGATAGTTTGATCGGAATAAATTAAAAGGTCGTTTGAAATGGTCAGTAAAAGTGAATACCAGTTAATGTATTTGCGGTATATACAGTGGAGAATCTGTTATTCTTTCCCGATTAAACGCAACGTACGCAAACGCAAAACACTAAAACGTAGAAAAGTATAAATTTTTGACAATTCTGATAATTCTTGTTTACCTTGGTGGCAAACAGTTTGGAGCCTGATCAGACACCGGGTTACCCGGCGTCTGATCTGGCTCCAAACTGTTTGCACTGCAAATAATAGTTTTAGCGTAAACGCGTTTATTGGGAAATAATAACGTTTTCTCCACTGTAGCATTATAAACGTAATGTCATGACAACATAAATTGTAATTAAGGTAATTAAGACGTTATATGTCCCAATAAACACATATTCTTGCGAGATAGGACCATACCTACAGAATCCATGTAGCATGCATATAACATTTAGTAATAAACATGTTCAAAGACTGCCTGATCAAAATATTTTACATGGTTTTTATATTTAGTATATGCCTTCGTTTGATATCGAGCGTTTCCGTGTGTATTTGCAGAGTAAATACAAGAGTCTGTGTAGCCACCTTGTATCAGCCACTTTGTATTTTACTCTGACGTCGCTTTCGATTTAGCGTGACGTCTTTTTCGTATATGTATAAGTGCCGCGTTATTCGTTGTGGCATGCAAAAAATCTTTTTCAGCTTCAAATAACTAACAAATTTTGGATATAAACTGATTTAAACAACTATTTAAGTGTAAATGCATATAATAAACACATTACCAGTTGCCAGTACGCTACATAGTGTTGCATTTAGCTCGAGACGTTTTTGGAGGAAACAACCGATCAGACTCGCGCCAAGGCGCTCGTCAGATCGGCTATTTCCACCAAAAACGTCTCGAGCTAAATACATCACTCTGTATCGCACTGTCAACTGGTAATGTGTATACACTGAGCAGTACATGCTGGTTTAAGTGTTTCAAAGTCCAAAATCGGCCGTCGCCAGGCAGGGTTTATATTAAAAACACGTTATCTTGCCAGCACAAAACACATTTTTCAGGTGATCTTTTATGCTGGTTAGTTGTCTAATGTCAACAATTTTAAACTAGCAAACAGTTTCTCATGTTAAAGACGTTTAGATTAACAGTCCTGTACGTTGAAGTGTCGCCAAAACTGTTGTAATCTACGATACATGTACCATTAAAGTGCATACAGCTACAATGCATAAACACGGGGTCAAACTGATAAGAACATGGTAAAAGCACTTGAAAACACTCTGAAATAAATATATAGACGGGGAAACTGACCTTACTGTCATGATATTATATACACACACATATTAAGCCACAATTGTACTAGTATATAGTGTAGCGCGTGCTGTATCAAATAACCGTGCAGACAAGTGTTGATTCAGTTGAGAGATGAAACTCACAACATTAGAAATAAATACGAAAGAAGACTCAAGCAGGAAACGCAACACAAACAATACACCCATCTCTAAAGCAGAACACACACACAGCCATATCATAACAAACACACACACACACACACACATACATACACACACACACACGCAATCCCACAATCCCAACAGAAAACAATACGCAAAACAAACACAAAGCAAAGCGAACATAGGAGCCCGCCTTGGTACGGTCAGCAGCAATCAATAATTAATTATAAATTAACCATTAACAACCACTGGGGGGTTAAACCTGGGTTTAGGGGCGCCCAACCTCACACTTATCTCCTATATTCACCTATAAAGACGAACAGTGTACATAAAATATAAACCCTGTTCCACAACCTTACAATAAAAAAGACCGCCAGCACAGTAAGTAAATACATGTAAAACATCTAACAAAATTCTCTGACAGGATTATTAGTAACATAATTATTATTTGTGGAGAAAATAACACAAGCGCTAAATTTCATTGACTTTTATTTTTTTCACATCAGCTTTAGCATAGTTAGCGTTATTGCTTCGAAAACATGCACATTGCAAACAGTTTGGGGCAAGATCAGACATCGGGCTGCTCCAAACATATGCCCGTTGTAAACAAAGCGTTGTCTGATGTACATCAATTACAGTAAAGAAGACGTTCAGAAATTTATATCGATTTATGTTTATCCGAGTGGCAAACGATTTGGAGCCTGATCAGAAGCTGGGCTATCCGAGATGATCTGGACCAAAACCGTTTACAGCTGGGGCCCGTTTTACTAAACTACTTACACAAAAATTTTGCGTAAGTCAAATTTTAAATTTTAATTAATATTTTTTAATATCACTTGCTACAAAGAGCAAATAGCCAGATCAGAGGACGCGCTTTTAGCGCGTCCTCTGATCTGGTTATTTGCTGTTTGCAAACGTTTATGATCGAACAAATAAGAGTTAAACGATTTTGACTTACGCAAAAATTTTGCGTAAGTTGTTTAGTAAAACGGGCCCCAGTAGAGCTAATTGTTTTAGCATAAATGCGTTTATTTCGGGAGATATTAACATTTTTTCCACTGTAACCCAAGTTCCAATATGTTTGTCTTAAGATCTTTCTTTATATATATACAACCGTGCGCATTTAAAACTATATGGTTAGTTTTAATATTGACCCCTTCATTGCCTTATCTCAAGTACAATTGTTATTTGCAAACAATTTGGATCCTGATCAGGATCCAAAATGTTTGGCACTAGTATTTATGTTTTAGAAATCTACAACGCGGTTTTAATGTCGTCATTTTACTGCATTTTTACACATTGCTTTTGTGTTAAACTTTTCTTAAAGCGGGATACAATTACGATTTCCTCAAATGAACAATTTGCCTGCCAGAAAAACGTGAAACATTAGTTGCCGAAAAGAAACTACCAGTAATTCATTATTCTAAAACATTGTGCACAAACGTGATTGGCATTTGTAAGAATCATCTACATAAAACATCAGCATAAAACACAATCAGTTTTATTGATGTGTTAAAGTGTAGTACCTCGCTCCCTCTCAATAACAACACCTAATGGGAGACAAATACTGTCTACGTTGCTCGGAGGGAGTCGTTATAGGGAGGGAACTTGTCTTACATTTGCAAACAGCTTGAATCAAGATAAGACGCCGCGTAACGCGGCGTCTAAACTGGATTCAAGCTGATTGTCACTCGCCATTAAATTTCTTTTCTGTCAAAATGTCCATTTTGTCATTTCGTGAAAAACAGCAGACGACAATTTAAGCAGGCGTTATTACAGCAGTAAAGGTGTACGACATAATTGTCCTGTTTAGGGAATTGCAGCAATGGTCGTTGTAAAGAGGGAGTCGTTGTTACATGTAGGAAGGTCGTTGTAGAGAGGGAGCACTGTACATGGATTTCTGTTGGGCGTACACAGAACTGGTATTTTCTGTTGGCGGTACATGTACATGTACGTATTTGTAAAATTGTGAAATCTTTGGTGCTAGAACTGTCAATGTATGATGAACGATATTGGTATTTTAGAGGCCTCGTGATATACAGTTGGGCAGATGTGCACGATTCTTTAAAGATGAAAGCGTTGAGGATAAAATGATTATTTCATAATTTCAATTGTAAATAGTCTGGAGCCGGATCAGGCGCCGGGTAACCCGGCATCTAATCAGGCTCTAGACTGTTTGTAAGTCAGATTAAAATAATTTTTCTACTCCACTGTAGTACTTGTAACCCACAGGTTACTAGGCACATCAACATTAAATATATAGTTCTCTTCAATGGATCATCATACCATGCATTGAAACAACATAAGTTTTATACACTGTCAAATATATGTACAGTGGAGAATCTGTTATTCTTTCCCGTTTAAACGCAAACGTACGCAAAGCGCTAAAACGTAGAAAAGAACAACTTTTGGACAATTCTGATATTTCATGTTTATCTTGGTGACAAACAGTTTGGAGCCTGATCAGACGCCGGTTTACCCGGCGTCTGATCTGGCTCCAAACTGTTTGCACTGCAAATAATAGTTTTAGCGTAAACGCGTTTATTGGGAAAGAATAACACATTCTCCACTGTACACTGTCAAATATATGTATGATGCTTTCATCTTATTGTGTTTTATCTTGATATGATTACTTGGTATGCCAATCAGGTTGTGCAGATATATGACAAGAGACATATTTATCCTATTTCTGACGTTAATGGGTATGATTGTTAATAATTTCGAACTGGTTTTGACAGAATGTTTTAAAACAATAGTATTTACTGGTAAGTATTTTTATGCAACATACGACAGGTACATTAAACAGTAACGAAACAGGGTATTAACCCTTTCACTCTCAATAGCGCTTCAAAGCGAGTTTGCCAAAAGTTTGGATCCGCGTAACGCGGCACACACGCAATATTTGTCTTTCATTGTAGAAATGACCATCGTAAAAAAGTGTAAGCTGATACAGAAACAGTTACAATGTATACTATATGCTGCAATGCTGCTACAATAGTTTATCTACCAATGCTTTTAGAAACACCACTATAACGTGCGTTCGGCATTTTAGCTAACGACCATGTATCAAAGCGATAACCGCTCTGCTACCGGTAGTGCGCCGAATTTACATTAGATCTGATATGTAATTGGAGAAACCCCACAATTAGAGCCCATACACCCAGCATTACGTATAAGCTCGTGATTGATGTTTATTCAGTAATTCAATTAGCGGTCCGGGCTACTCGCAAGTGATGGAACGGCCATAGCGTGAAAGCATTAGTATACTTAGCATGCTAAATAAACATCAGCATTAAAATTGTTTACTAAAAAATAACTATAACATTAATTGTTTGACTTTTATGAACTAGGATGAAATGATATGACTTAATATTACTTTCAAGCAGTTTGGATCCTGATCAGACGCCGACTTAGTCGGCGCCTGATCTGGATCCAAACTGCTTGAAGATGTAGAAACACAGTGCGTAATATAGTAAGTGGTAACGTCACTAAAAGCAACAGAGATCAGCGGAGTACAAATTACACGACAAATATAATGAAATAGGAAGGTAGGCGTGTAGCTTTAACATAGTTCGTATTCCCTTGTGACGAAGTAGGTTTGTTATCATGTGTCCTTTTCTGCGTATTCATTCAATTTTATCTTTAGTATGCCATTAGCGGAATTGCGATAATGTTTGCAAACAGTTTGATTCCAGATGAGACGTCGAGTGACACGACGTTCCCTCTGGATCGAAGCTGTTATGACACGTGGATGGTATTTTATAAATTATGGTATTGATATGGATAATACTTATCAGTGCATTAATGCACGAAAACAAAATAGTATACTATCTACATATATTTGGTCTCAATATGGGTTTTTTGTAAAAAGATGCACGTTAAAGCCGTCAATCGACTCCTGACTAAATGAAATGGCTAACGAGTTGTTATCGTAAATTTGGAACAGGCTAATGTTGTTAGCAAACGTACACTCTTCACTGATACTCCCGAGTACATCTGCATTTTCAAAGAGATTTCGGTCAAGCGCCGATCGTTTCAAGACTTCTGACACGGATCTGAACTGATTGGCACACATATAATAAAATAACTAGGTATAGAACACAAAAATCTAAATTATATACATTAAAAATAAGCGACCTTTTCAAATAAGAATCATAACAATATGCCAGTAAAGGGGATTAGCATTTCTTAGATTGTTAAAAACACGGGATCGCGCCATTTGATATACTCTTTTAATGGTGTTATTAAGTTAAGACGTTCACACTAGATTCCATTAACAAAAGTACTAACGTTACAATCCAATGCTTTCACAGTATGTATGTTTTCACGAAGACATCTTAACCAAATCATTGCCTTACACTAGAATAAAATGAATATTTGCAAATAGTTTAGATCCTGATCAGACGCCGCGTCACGCGGCGTCTGATCAGAATCCAAACTGTTTGACGCTCATTTCAAAATGTCTTAAGTCAAAATACCTTATATTAAAATTCGAGATATAAAAGCAGACGACCATTTTTAAAACTTAATGACGTCATGGCAGTTAAGGGTTTAAGTATCAGTGAGTTAGAGACCTATGTGATACTCTCCACACCTAAATATGTAGGAGTTGGTTAAACTTGATTTAATTCACTATGAAACATATAAGAGAACAGAGTATATGAGGCCTTTCCAAGTACATCTTTTATTCATGTCGCATTCATGCTATAACATTAGCATAACCCTGCTGCAGTGTAGAATATGTTAGTCTGCTCCATATAAACGCAAATGAGAAACAAACACAATGCAATAAATGACGGATATAACAGTTTTTCTTTATTTCGTACGTGGTTATTTTAATTTCAATGGCAAATATATTGAGACCTGATAAAACACCGGGCTATCCGACGAAAGATCTGGCTCCAAATTATTTGCAGTTAATATAATTGTGTTGTTTAGAATAATACTATATTTGCGTTTATTTGGAGACAATAACGTAGGTCTTGTTACTGAAACATGTTTGTTTGAAGCATTTCACTGCCATTTTGACGTTAAAACACTGACGTAATATTGAATATATGCAAAGGTACAGTAGAGAAAGCGTTATTCTTTCCCAAATAAACGCGTTTACGCTAAATCTATTATTTCGAATGCAAATAGTTCGGAGCCTGATCATACTCCAAACGGGTTGCCGTCCAGGTTAAAACCAACATTCAGAATTGTCAACAAGTTGTCATTTTCATCATATTGTACAAAGCGTTTGCGTTTCGATTGCGTTTAAACGGGAAAGAATAACGTTTTGTCCACTGAACCATCTGCTTTTATTTAAAAATAATTAGAAATCAGCAGGTTTAACTTATTAACCCTATACCTAATAGCCTATTTCTAGTACTTAAGATAGGTGACTACTTAAAGCAGGTTGAAATTAAAGCAGAATGCGCCTAGTGGCGCATTCTGCTTTAATTTCAGCCCGCATTAAGCTATCATGTGCTATAATATAGAACATATTCCCCATAATACATATTCATTACTGATTAAATTGGAACTGTTTTCTTCAGCGGATGAATAAATCATATCCGCTAAAAGGCGCTTCTATTGGGGAAAGGGTTAAGCAGTGATATGTGAGTCACACAGTTTGGATTTCAATCAAACGCCGCGTAACACGGCGCCTTATCCAAATGGTTTGACATGTTTTTCAGCTTGACCAAATACACCCAACAAACCCCGAGTGAAATAACTACCACTAAATTAAAAGAATTTTCTAAATCTTGACAGTTTAATCATTTTCCACCAAGAAGACTCGCCTTTTGATCATATATTCGTTCTTCTTACAATACAATGAAAGTAAAGCAGTAAGATCGTACAATAGCTTACTGCTTAACGGTTAGCATGTTTTAAGCAACCGCCTGTCATAAAAATCAGACACACACACTACTGGAGTTGGGTTATACATGTAATTAAGCTATACGTATTCATTCAAACAAATTATTTCGATAAATAACGCAAGGTACAGTTGAGCAGACGTTAGTCTTTCACCATAAACGAGATTACGCTAATAATTTCCATTCCACGGTTTGGAGCCAGATCAGGTTTCAAACTGCTTGCCACTCAGATTGAAATAAATTGTTATACATTGTACATATCAAACCATGGTAATATTCTCCAAATTAATGCATTGCGTTAACGTTTCGTTTGCGTTTATACACGTACAGTAATGAATAACGTCTTTTAAACTGGGAATGGTAGGGAAAAAAGAGTTTTTGCTGATGCCCATATACAAATCGATTCACTTGTTGTTCTGTTAGTGATAATTAACGATATCATAACCTAGTTGTTTGTCTCTGTATTTTTCAGAGAAGCCGTATCAGCAACCATCATGGCCAACGGTAATATGACAGCAGAACTTAACGACCTATTGTTTAACTGTAGTGTGAACGTTACGAACTGCACCGATACTTCGGCCTTTGGAGGCGGGGATTCAAACAAAAACATGGCGCTCGTACAGATGTTTCTATACAAGAAGGTCCTGCCCGTTATCGTTTTAGTCGGTCTTATAGGAAATGTGATGTCCATATATCTGATCGTCGCTGATAAGCAAATGAGAAGTTTGTCGTCAAGTATATACCTTATGTCTGTTCTGTCGTCCGACACGGGGATGCTGATAAGCCTTTTCCTAGTCTGGTTGGAGACTCTAGGGTATCCTGTGAACCATCTACCCGCTGTTTGTAAGATCAGCGTGTATTTAACCTACGTTATGGGATTCCTGTCCATCTGGTATGTACGAGATTGTAGAAAGTTCCTATGGGAGCTGTCTGCCTAATTTGTGCTTGTTTAAATTTGTCATCTGTCTTAACCCTTTGAACCCTAGTCCCGCATATAGGCGTCCTTTTCAAACAGTGTACATGTGAATAGTACACTTGTCCTGTGCAAACGGTGAAGACCCAGATCAGAGGGCTCCGGAAGGAGCCCTCTGATCAGGGTCTTCACTGTTTGTCATTATGCCAAACATTGACAAAAACAACCCTTAAATGCCCGAAATGGACTAGACAAAAATGGAAACTGGAATTGTCCATTTAAAGTTTTTGGGAGGAAAGAGTTAATTACATTACCAGGGGCCCGTTGCATAAAACTTCGTACGACAATTGTTGTCGTATGTCAGATTATAAAAGCCTCAATAACTATTTATATCTCAATCTAATCCTGTCTTGTGACATCTATTTGGATCGTCTTAAAAAGACGATTCCAAAGAGATGTCGCAAGACAGGATTAGATGGAGAAATCAGAAATTAAACGTATTTTAATATTTTGACTTACGAACGGTTTTGTCGTACGAAGTTTTTCAGTTGTGGACGCCCTTTCAGTGGTCGTCATAGAGAAACTTTTTTATACAGTGTTCAATAGTGTCTACTTACATGTACAGTGGACACGACGTTATTGTTTCTCATTTTAACGCAAAAGAAAGCAGTGACCTAACATGTAGAAAATAACGTTATTAAAAAGAAAAAAAAATCAATATGGAGAGCTATGTTGTAGTCTACTAAATCTAACGATCCATGGTACAGTGGAGAATGTGTTATTCTTTCCCAATAAACGCGTTTACGCTAAAACTATTATTTGCAGTGCAAACAGTTTAGAGCCGGATCAGACGCCGGGTAACCCGGCGTCTGATCAGGCTCCAAACTGTTTGCCACCAAGACAAACATGAATTATCAGAATTGTCAAAAAGTTATACTTTTCTACGTTTTAGTGTTTTGCGTTTGCGTACGTTTGCGTTTAAACGGGAAAGAATAACGTTTTCGCCACTGTAATCTGAGTGGCCTACAGTGTAAATTCTGAACAGACGCCGGTGACCCGTCGCATGATCGGGTTCTATACTGTTAGCAATGGAAACGATTGATCTACCATTAATGTTTTACAGTGGAGAATGTGTTATTATTTCCCAATAAACGCGTTTACGCTAAAACTATTATTTACAATACAAACAGTTTGGAGCCAGATCAGACGCCGGGTAACCCGGCGTCTGATCAGGCTCCAAACTGTTTGCCACCATGACAAACATGAATTATCAGAATTGTCAAAAAGTTGTTTTTTTCTACGTTTTTGTGCTTTGCGTTTGCGTACGTTTGCGTTTAAACGGGAAAGAATAACACATTCTCCACTGTAATTTCGAAAAGAATAACTTTTGAAATTGCAATATCAAAATATATTTCTGAAAACTGAACACTGAATAATTGCATAGCCCTTCTATTCGGAACAGTTATTTTGCCGCTTCTAACCTAGACAGTAAAGTATTGTTCAGAAGAAATTATTAAAATCGAAATAATAATAGAAAATACAAATCTAGAATGACGTTAAGTGTTGTAGTGTTTTGCATGCGTTCTATTCGAATGTATAAAGGACAAATATTAGATTGTCACGTTAAACTGAAGCGAAATGCATTGTTTAACGGATACGATTAACATATTCTTCAATATATAACATATACTGTACACATAGATTTGAAATACATTTTGACTTTTGCCAAAGGACATTTAGCTTAAAGTACAATGGTTTTATTTTGTTCACGAAAAAACCAATTGTCACGGTATAAGCTCGTATATTACCATGTTAACACACTGCGTAGTTTCTTAAATTACACAAATAAGATATAATGACTATTTGGAACAGTATAAGAGGCAAGTCCTGTTGTCTTCTGATGTCAATATTCCACGTATTTTCAGAACAACAACTTTAATTGTTGCTCCCTACTGTGTCGTTCCTGAACTGTTTTTACAATGAGCGTTTTATTGTGAAACTCTGGTTGTAAAACAGTGAGAAGACTTTACGAGAAGAAACAAAAACTACATCACAACATTTTACAGTATACATGTACATGTATCTAGTGGTCCATATAATTATGTTTTTACATTTTATGCTATGTTTATCCTTTTACTGCTACATGTATTCTGACGTAATAACCCGAAAATGCCTTATTGCCGTCTGCTTATATTTGTCACCTGTTTTTACCCATTGCATGATATACGTAAAAACATTTATATAAGGAGTGTTAAACAGTTAAGATTTTGTTTGGCAGTAGAGGAAATCAGACGCCGCGTAATGCAGCTTCTGATCATGATACAGTGGAGAAAACGTTATTCTTTCCCGTTTAAACGCAAACGTACGCAAACGCAAAACACTAAAACGTAGAAAAGTATAACTTTTTGACAATTCTGATAATTCATGTTTATCTTGGTGGCAAACAGTTTGGAGCCTGATCAGACGCCGGGTTACCCGGCGTCTGATCTGGCTCCAAACGTTTTGCACTACAAATAATAGTTTTAGCGTAAACGCATTTATTGGGAAAGAATAACACATTCTCTACTGTACAAACTGTTTGCAAACGTAAGTAGTGTCGGTCTTGGCAGTGAACGGGTTAATCAATTAATCTGCCTTTAACATACTCATTGCGTCTGCAATCATATGTCCTCTGTTAATGTTTTATTAATCTTCACAGGTATATTGTGTGTATAACAGTCGAGACCTTCATAACCATTTGCCATCCAACGAAGATCAAGCAGATGTGTACACTGTTTCGTGCCAGAGTTGTCGCCTTTGTTCTACTCTTTACAGCTTTGATGCTCTATGTCATTTCATTAGTCATAACAGAGGTAAATCGCTATATCATTTTATAACACCTCACGTTCAGTAACAATGTTAATTTCCCATAGACCAAAATTAAACATGTTGCATGTCTTTTACATCTATAAAAAAATATACTGTCATTCTTTATGATATTCTTTTTGTGACGTCACATAATATGATATTATTTTTCTCTATTCTTAAAAATACTGTCAGCTATATGATATTATTTTGTGACGTCACTCTATATGATATTATTTTCTCAATTCTTGAGTTGAGTTGATATAAACAATGTGACGTCGTTTCGGCTTCGCCTCGGGGTGACATTCTGTTTCTCGGGTTGACAATTTGAATGCCACGCAAACTGCCATCTAATATTTATATAATATTATCTAATCTTATTATATTGCTGATTTTAATTCAGAAATAAGTCAATAAATGCACATCTCACCACATACAGATACATTGTAACATAATTATGAATCATACATGGTCAATAGTGTTCAATCTACATCAATATACGAGATACATCTGTTTACGTTAAGTACTTTATTGGTATCATTTTATACACATATAATAAAGGAAACAAGCAATAGCCAAAACGGTTGTGTTACACAGTATTTCAAATATGGAAACCGCCCATCCCGTGACGACTATATTAGGCAATATGATAGTCTTTCCCCCGTGCAAAGGAAACTAAAACCCATGCAATTTAATGTTGAAACTATTAACTATTGATTTTTAAACTCAGCGACAAACTGTTTATAGTTTTATTTTAATTATTCAGCACCTGTTGTGCTAACACATTTTTATCTGGTATCTTTACAAATTTCTCTTTATTTGTTTGTTGGCTCTACATTCCTATACAACTGCAAACGTCCTTAACAGTAGGGATCACGTTATTCTTACTAATAAAGGCGTTTTTGCTAAGACAGTTAGTTTCATTGCAAACAACTGTAGCCATATCAAGTGCGGTATATTGCCATCGTCTATACTTTTCGTGAACGTTAACCCTTTCCCTTATAGAAGCGACTTTTAGCGCATTCATTTTATTCATCCGCCAAAGAAAATAGTTCCATTGTATACTATCATGAATATGTACCATAAGAAATATTTTCTACATCCTAGCAGATAGTAACTTAAAGCAGGCTTAAAGCAGGATGCGCCCTAGGGCGCATTCTGCTTTACTTTCAACCTGCTTTAATAGGTCACATAGGTCACATATCTTAACTAATAGAAACAGGCTATGGGGTAATGGGTTAAATAGTGTCGCCATTTGATGCGAAAATGTACAATAAGATAAAGATTGAGAAGACGGTATGCATTGCCTTTTGTACAAAACCAAGCACAGACGCAAAGCAAATAATAAAAATGACAACTCTTTAAAATTTCTGATGATTTATACATGTATTCATCTCAATGTCAAACAATGTTCAGTCTGATTGGCCTCCAAACTGTTTTAGTAGACATACTAGTTTCAGAATAAACACGTTTATTGGTAAAGAATAACATATTCTAAACTGTAGCGCTATTTGATTACAAAAGATATTGAGCTTAGAGCCAGTGTTAGGCATCCATTTTATAAGGGCTTAGTGTCATGTATTTAATCAGTTACATGTATATCGTTTAAAACTCTAAAAATGACAAATTACCTCAAAATAAGTTTGTCGACTGTTTCACATTGTAATGTGTACATGTACATGTATGACATGTACAGTGCAGGAGACGGTTTCGTTTATGCCAATTGCAACAAGTTTGAAGCCAGATCAGATGCCGGGTAACCCTGTATTCGATAAGACTCCAAACTGTTTTTCTCTCAGATCATATCAAACCATTTACATTTCCAAAGGCATGGTATGTTCCACATTTTACTTTTTGCGTTTAATTCCGTTTAAACGAACAATAATAACGTATTTCACTCTGTATGTTTACATTCAATCTATGAAGTATGTACATTTCTACTTCAATATTGTGTGTGTGGTTTCGGTAATTGCTAAAAGCAAACATAGGATGCCACACACTATATTACTTATATCCGATATGGTGAGGCAGAACATACAGTGCAGAATGTGTTATTCTTTCCCAATAAACGCGTTTACGCTAAAACTATCATTTCCAGTGCAAACAGTTTGGAGCCAGATCAGACGCCGGGTAGCCCGGCGTCTGATCAGGCTCCAAACTGTTTGCCACCATGATAAACATGAAATATCAGAATTGTTCAAAAGCTGTTCTTTTCTACGTTTTAGTGCTTTGCGTTTGCGTACGTTTGCGTTTAAACGGGAAAGAATAACAGATTCTCCACTGTAGTAATTTCCATACTGATGTTTGCCAGTGATTTCAATTCCTGGTTAATGTAATGCGACCTCCTGACCTATACCACTAGGGGATAATATTTCATGTATTTGCTTACGAAGAATAAATACTTAATCAAATAACCACACATAATTGTATTAGCTCATAGCCCTGTAAATGGTATAACTGAATTTGTAAGCCTGTAATATGAAATTAATTCGCGACCTCATTGGTACGCAAACCAGCACGTATTAAGGAGGAAATGAATTAATTCGATTGTTATTCTCTTTCACAGGAGATAAAACGATAAGGTTTCCACCAAAGAGCATTTGTAAGTCATTTGCAAACATGTTGCACCAGATCAGTTGTCCAATAACTAGATGTTTGGTCAGTTTCTGAACTATCGGACACCCAGTCAAACAACGTCAATAATAAAAGTATAATCTTCATTTTCCTTTCATTTGCGTAATGTTTCATTTCATTTAACGAAAGGGAAACGTTTTCAATTGTTTGCTGTATCCGTTAAATTTGTATAAGTTAATCTCTTCACTGCTATAATAAGTGTCTCATCAAATCACGTATCCAGTGACCTTCCTACCTTGTAGTGGTTTTAGGGTTTAATTGATCATGCTGGATGTTTTGTTTATTCGATCGAAATTATCCCTTCTGTCAAGAACTGAAATGCTTACCTAACCTGGATATCTGCAGTATAATGTAGGAAGCACCTTATAGCTGGCTCAAAAGTTATAAAGCTTTTGAATCGAGTCTGGAGTAGTTCTTAAGCATGTGAGTGGTAAGATTTGAGCCTAGGCTCACATCTGACCAATCAAATGCGTGAGAACGATATCAGAATCAACTTAAAAGCTTTAGAACCTTGGGGCATGGACTTTCCTCAACGTGGTCAATAGTCTATAACATGCACATGTATTTTCAAACAAAGCAAAGGTCTACACGTCAGGAGCGAATGTCAACGGAAAACAGTTTGGATACTGATCGGACGTTGAATAGTTCTGAGACTGATCAGCCATCAAACTATTCGATAGTCAAATCAGATACCGCAAATTTGTCAACATTTTAAAAGTACCTACACTATATTGTATTTCGTATACTATCGTCGTATTCAATTGGAAAATAAAAACAGATTCTTGTCGGCACAGTTAATAAAGCCGGATAACGAGGTATGTTTGAACATTCGTATTATCTTCAGTTTCTATATGAAACTTTCGTCTTCTTATTCTTCGCATAACAGTTTGGAAGACTTGATTCTCTTCCGTTTAAATGCAAACGAAACGCAAAGGCATTGCCATAAAATGTAGACAATGTAATTATTTTCATCTAAAGATTTGTTTAATCTGAGTGGCAAACAGTGTTGAACCTGTTTGAAATGGAAAAACCAAGTTGAGGCGCAAACACGTCTATTGGGAAAGGATAACGTCTTCTCCACTGCAGTTCATCCCATACTAAGTATTTTATTGCTATTGTGAACCCTTCTTTGATGCCATACGATAATGTCAAATGCACATTTATGACAATGGAATCTTGTCTTAAGCTTGGAAAGTAGTACAAAAAGATTTGTGGTGTTCTATTTTGTTTCTTTTCAAAACACAATGATTTAGATTCCTGTTGCCAAATGCAGTTCAACATTTCCCACTAGGGATGAAACATCATTTCCTGTTTTGTTGTGATTGACGCAATTTGAATATTGCTATGAATGAAAACTGTTGAAAACATAATATCTGTTAAAAACGACAATGAGTTTCGGTTAAAAATCTACATATATTTACATATTTATAGCAATTTGTACTCCGTTTGTATCAATTTTAATATTTTGTCTGAATTATGAGTGGTTAGCGCTTCCGGGTTGACGCGTTCATTTATTGTATTTTTATCAGATTCATAGCACCTTAGAGTGCTGATCTACAATTCGCGAACAGTATGGATGTAGATGTATATGAAATGCTGAGCGGGTCGTCGTTTAATAAGGATCCACACCGTTCGTCACTTATATCACATTTCCTTCGTAAAAAAGCGGGACATATAACATTGATAAATAAAAGCATACGTGGTTTTAAGCTTGTATTTTTTTAGTAGAGAGTATTCTCACGATTCTTCAGCCACGTATCATGCTGGCGAGTGGCTGTGGTTATCTTAATATTCAATTGAGACATACATGTAAAGGCATCGTACAGTGGAGAATGTGTTATTCTTTCCCAATAAACGCGTTTACGCTAAAACTATTATTTGCAGTGCAAACAGTTTGAAGCCAGATCAGACGCTGGGTATAAATCAAGCATGGTATACTCGGCATCACAATTCTCGCGGCATCACTATTCTCGCGGCATCACAAATCTCGCGACGTCACTATTCTCGCGGTAAACAGGCATCGGCCTATCCGGGTGTTTTCCTGTCAATCACAGTTGACATATTTTGCACGATCTGATAAAAAATCGTTTAGACCACGGAATTAAATATACATGTATAATTCCGCGTTTAAAGTAGTTGGTAGTAAGGTTAAACACCACTTTCCGGCGTATTCACTACCTAGAAAAATAAAGGTTTCACTGTATGAATGAAAACAGTCGATTTGAACATGTCAATTAGTTGTTAAATCGTCTTCCAATCTTCTCATTTGTTTATATTGTATTTATCATAAATTTAGTGAACTCTGACCTGGTACTGTTGCGTCTTCAGGGCCTGATCTATATACCTCGAGAATTGTGATGTGGCGTCAAGTATACAAACTTGCCGACTGGCACAAAATATACAAATATTTCATTGTTTAAAGCATACAGATCCAAAGTTCTTGTTCAGCAGTTATCACATAAATATAACTCAATTATGCAAGGAAGAGTGCTGAAATGAAAGTAAGATTTTTGTTGATCTACACCTTTTATTAAATCATTAAGTACCGCGATAATACAGATGTACAGTATATATTGAAATCAATAATGGAAAACAAGTGGAGGTAATCACACAATAACAAGAGAGAAAAAGACTAACGGATCCAGTACAGGAATTGACAATACTAATTAAGATAATTACGCCATTTACCAATGATAAATATAACATTTACGTTAAAGATGATCAATGTGTTTATCATTTAATTGATGATGATGAACGATAATAGTGCTACAGTGGAGAAAACGTTATTCTTACCCGTTTTAAACGCAAACGAAACGCAAATCGCAAAATTGTACGAAATTAACATTTTTTTTTAATTATTATTGTTTAATCTTAGTGGCAAGAATAAACACACATGCATCATTAGATATAGTCGCATTAATCTGTATAAGTTGTAATATTCCTTAGCAATGTATAGTACATGCATGTATAGTTTTTTTCTACATTTGATTGAGCTAGGTTTGCATTTCGTTCACGTATAATTATACATGTATTGAAAGATAACGTTTTCTCCAGGTTAGAGTTTGTGAGATCGTATACTATATATTAAGAACGTCCTTATTGGCAATCATTGGGTTCTTCAAAACACTATGCATGCCTTCTATGGGAATAAACACACATGCACCATTAGATATAGTCGTATTAATCTGTATAAGTTTTAATATTCCTTAGCAATGTATAGTACAGTGTACATGTAAACAATGTTGAATAACACCCGTTGTTTAAATGTCATATATAACTAGTTATATAACTATGCAAATGAGGTACGCCACGACGTCGTTTACTTGTGACGTCATTAAAATGCGTTCTATGCGTTCGATTTCCAACCTCTTCATTCCATCATGTAGATTCAATTTATAGATATTTGGTCTAACTAATCAATATTAGATCTACATGAAAGTGTTTATTAATACATATATAACAACATAAACATTATGCTAGTGAACGGGGTTAATTTGGAACAACTTTTTTCCTGTATAGATCTATTTATATCGCGCTTAGCATTCTCTTGACCTCCAAGGCTGCGATAAATAACATATCTATGTTATGTTATAAAAAGAATATAACATTCGTGTTAATAATTTATTGGATTTATCAAACTCGTCGTTTTAGAAAACGATAAAAACTCGGCAGAGCCTGGTTTTTATCGTTTTCTAAAAGACTCGTTTAATAAATCCAATAAATTATGAACACTCATGTAATATCCTATATGTTATTGTAACATTTAACCCTTTCAATGCTTTACCCTGAGTACACTTGTTATGTGCATACAGTTTAGATGCTGATCAGACACCGACTACTGATGCGTCTGATTCGGATCCAAACTGTTTGACGATCATTTCAATATTTCTTAACCCGTTACCCCATAAATACGCCTTTTTATGCTTTAATTTATTCTTCCACTGAAGAAAAATATAACAAAATAATTCCTTCATAAATATAAACAATAAGAAACATTTTCTATATATCTTAGCAGATTCTAGCTTAAAGCGGGCTGAAAGTAAAGCAGAATGTCCCTAAAGGCACATACTGCTTTACTTTCAACCTGCTTTAAGTGATCATCTTTTTTAAAACTAGAAACAGGCTATGGTGTAATGGGTTAAGTTAAAATACATAAAATTTGAATTTACGAAATATAAGCAGATGGTGATTGTTAAAAGAAGGCGTCATGACTGTGAAGGGGTTAACTCTGCTTATAACTTGCATTAATTTCTGCTCTACTTTTTTCAGGTTCAGCCAATATTCTATAATCACATTAACGGAACAGTAGACCAGTGCTCCACATTACAGGATTTTGCCACCCTATCGAACATCGTTTCCTACACAGACACTGTTCTCACATTAATTCTGCCGTTTATTATACTGATAGTGCTTCTATCCTTTATAACTCTGGCCATAATCAGATCCATTCAGAGGAAGAAGAAGCGAAGTATAAAGAAACCGAGTGCCAATGGTAACGCCGCGGGGTCCAGTGGAAGCAAACTGCCTCAAGTCCGTGTCGCGAAAATGCTGTTTATTCTGTCTTGCAGTGTTGTTATCCTAAATGCCCCTAGTCACGTGATCCGTGTTAAATCCATGTTCATGAGTGTCTCAGTGCTATCCCAAACGGAAGGGTTTATCCAGCTTGTGTTTATGTTCATCAGTTACTGTTCATATTCAGTAAAGTTTTTCATATGCGTCGCGTGCAGCCAAAACTTTCGGAAGCTGTTCCTCAGCAAGTTTTGTTTCTTTAGGAAAAAAACTTATCACAAAGTACCAACTAACACAATGGAAACAACAGCTTGAGTTTTAGAACATACAGTGGAGAATCTGTTATTCTTTCCCGTTTAAACGCAAACGCAAAGCACTAAAACGTAGAAAAGAACAAATTTTGGACAATTCTGATAATTCTTGTTTATCTTGGTGGCAAACTGATTGGAGCCTGATCAGACGCCGGGTTACCCGGCGTCTGATCTGGCTCCAAACTGTTTGCAATAGAAATAATTGTTTTAGCGTAAACGCGTTTATTGGGAAAGAATAACGTTTTCTCCACTGTACCAGTGTTCTCATCCCGAATACACTAGTTATTTGCAAACAGTTTGAAAATTTATCAGAAACCGCGTAAAGCGGCGTCTGTTCGGGACCCAAACTGTTTGACACTCATTTCATTATTTCTTAGGTCAACATACTTAAACCGCGGAATTATAAACTGTATATAAGTCCTTGCCTAAACTATAAATTTGAGGGAGAACAGCACACGCAAATTGTTTAGAATTGATGACGTCCTTACAGTGAAGGGATAAACAAATGTTACTAAAATATGACATGCGGTCAAACGACTCAAACGAGTCTTACATGTACAGTGGAGAAAACGTTATTCTTTCCCAATAAACGCGGTTACGCTAAAACTATTATTTCTATTGCAAACAGTTTGGAGCCAGATCAGACGCCGGGTTACCCGGCGTCTGATCAGGCTCCAAACTGTTTGTCACCAAAGATAAACATAAATTAACAGAATTGTCCAAAAGTTGCAATTTTCTACATTTTAGTGTTTTGCGTTTGCGTTTCGTTTCGTTTAAACGGGAAAGAATAAGGTTTTCTCCACTGTAATTGATCATATTTTATGATAGGCGTTCCGTGTAGAAGCGTTAGTAATATCCGTTGGCACAAAAACTAAACGCACACGCAATGTGACGAACCCCTTTATGCCAAGTGGATTATCCCATGCTTATATATTGAATAAGTCCATTTTAGATGTAGGCGGTGTCTGGCTCCACGGTTATACAGATTTTGAGTTTTGTCTGGGGTTATTCTCAAGCATTTGATTGGTCAGATTTGCTTTAATCCGACCAATCAAATGCCTGAGAACGATCACAGACTTAACTCAAAAGCTTTTTAACCTCTGACCCAGGTCTGAATTTTCATTTTGTTTTACATTGAAATTCTAATCAGCAAACAGTGTAGACTCTGATCAGACTCCACATTTTGCTGCGTCTGATCAGAGTATACACTGTTGCCTATGTCTATTTTAAGGAACGCTAGACACAAGTGAGTTAATATGGTAAATACAGTGGAGAATGTGTTATTCTTTCCCAATAAACGCATTTACGCTAAAACTATTATTTGCAGCGCAAACAGTTTGGAGCCAGATCAGACGCCGGGTAACCCGGCGTCTGATCAGGCTCAAAACTGTTTGCCACCAAGATAAACATGAAATATCAGAAGTGACCAAAAGTTGTTCTTTTCTACGTTTTAGAGCTTTGCGTTTGCGTACGTTTGCGTTTAAACGGGAAAGAATAACAGATTCTCCACTGTAAGTGATAGGATACACAATGTACAGTGGAGAAAACGTTATTCTTTCCCAATAAACGCGTTTACGCTAAAACCATTATTTCCATTGCAAACAGTTTGGAGCCAGAGTTACCCGGCGTCTGATCAGGCTCCAAACTGTTTGCAACTCAGATTAAAAAATGATTTAATATAATTGTCAAAAATGGTAATTTCGTACAATTTTGAGATTTGCGTTTGCGTTTCGTTTGCGTTTAAATGGGAAAGAATAACGTTTTCTCCACTGTAATACACGCATTCATCAGTGTGAATTAACTTCTTAACTGCCTTACTCCGAGTACAGTTGGTATTTGCAAAATGGTTTGGATGCTGATCAGACGTCGCGTATCGTGGGATATGATAAGGATTTAAACTGTTTTACACTCGTTTCAATATTTCTTTAGTCAAAATATCTAAAAGTTAAATTTGGGAAATTAGAACAGACGATAATTTGTTAATTGATGACAGCATGGCATTGAAGGGATTGATAGCTGTCTGTTAGAGAAAGATAGTAATCAAAAACATGCTTCAAAATGTTCTTCATATCTCGCTTTTACGATCGACTAAGAGGAAACGAATACAGAGGGCGGCTGTAATAATCGCTATAGTGCGGACCCAAATCAGAGAGCTCCCATATGATCCTTCACATCTAGGTTTACACAGCTTGCACCGGAACGGTGTACTTTGCACAGGTACATGTATAGGGTTTGTAAATGATGCATATAGTCGTTATTAGAGGATAATTGATTAAGTGGTCGTTTTAAATGGACTTGAATATACGGTGTGAATGGTCGCTTCACTGTAGATCTATATCAATCACGATTATTACATGCGAAATATTTTTCTGTGTTTTAGGCAGGTAACTGCTGGTACAGTGGAGAATGTGTTATTCTTTCCCAATAAACGCGTTTACGCTAAAACTATTATTTGCAGTGCAAACAGTTTGGAGCCAGATCAGACGCCGGGTAACCCGGCGTCTGATCAGGCTCCAAACTGTTTGCCACCAAGATAAACAAGAATTATCAGAATTGTTCAAAAGTTGTTCTTTTCTACGTTTTAGTGCTTTGCGTTTGCGTACGTTTGCGTTTAAACGGGAAAGAATAACAGATTCTCCACTGTAACTGCTGGTAGCAAGGTGAAAGTAACGCAGAAAGATCCTACAGGATCTTTCTGCTTTACTTGAATCTTGCTTTAAGCTGGCGCCTGTCTTTAAAGCCATCAAATATACATTTTGTTCTTACTTTAGTGACAATAATAGAAGGGTTATACTGTATATATCTGATTATGTATAGTTTGTTCCATTGGGAAATCAGTAGCAAAAAGCCATTGGTGGCATGATAACGGTGCATACACAACCCGGCTTCTGAATATACTGTTTAGAAAACACTATTCATTCCTAACGCATGCTTCTGAGTTCAACGAACTTATTGTGTCACCTGCTGTAGGCAGAAGTGACACTTAGGGATCCCTTCTCCGGCGTCTGTCCGTCCGTCCGTCCGTCTGTCTGCGCTAACGTTTTGAGTATATGAGACTACGTGACGTAACATAGAACAAAAGAAAAACAATAGAGTTGTTCATTCCGTTAGTCCATATTGGGTTTATGTGGCTTTTTGGGTTTATGTGGCTTCTTTATGTGGCTTTTTACACCTTTTTAACAATGGTAACGTCACATAAACCTGAAATGTTAGAACTTTCGTCTGTCCGTCACGCTTTTTGTGTCCGGCCTCTACATTTGTAACTCCTGTTCTACTGAAGCTTTTAAGATGAAACTTCATTAATAGAAAGAGCTTGACATGTGAAAGTGTATTACACAAGGGTCATAACTCTTGTACCAATATTATTCCCCTTTTCAACATTTTCTTTTCATGCAGATTAATTCTATATTACTGAAGATTTTGAAATGACATTTATTTTATGGAAAGTGAATGTTATACTGATACTTGTTGGCAGGTGACACACGTGTTCCGAGGAACCCAACTATTTTTGCCATTGCAATCATTTTCGAAGCCGATTAGACGTCAATAACACAGATGTCTGAACAGATTTGACATTGTTAGACATCATATAAATCGAAACATACTAATTTAGACGCAGGATTAATAACAAAATATACTGTTAATACTACAATAATCGTAACTGTGAGTGACAAACAGTTTGGATCCTGTTCAGACACTGCGTTACGCAGGATACAGTGGAGAATCTGTTATTCTTTCCCGATAAACGCGTTTACGCTAAAACTATTTTTTCTTTTACAAACAGTTTGGAGCCAGATCAGAAACCGGGTAACCCGGCGTCTGATCAGGCTCCAAACTTTTTGCCACCAAGATAAACATGAAATATCAGAATTGTCCAAAAGTTGTTCTTTTCCACGTTTTAGTGCTTTGCGTTTGCGTACGTTTGCGTTTAAACGGGAAAGAATAACAGATTCTCCACTGTATGAGCTTGGTTCAAACTGTTTGTCAATGTAAGCATGTCGTGCCATCTTATTAAAGCTTAAAAAAGTCTTATCTACAGTGAATAAGAGTTATCATTCCCCAATCAACGCTAACAATATGTTGTTAATGCAAATACAGTGGAGAATCTGTTATTCTTTCCCGTTTAAAAGAAAGCGTACGCAAACGCAAAGCACTAAAACGTGGACAATTCTGGTATTTCATGTTTATCATGGTGGCAAACACTTTGAAGCCTGATCAGACGCAGGGTTACCCGGCGTCTGATCTAGCTCCAAACTGTTTGCACTGGAAATAATAGTTTTAGAGTAAACGCGTTTATTGGGAAAGAATAACACATTCTCCACTGTAGGTTGGAGCCAGATCAGACGCCAGGCTCCAAACTGTTTGCCACTCAGATTAAAACAAATTGGAAATTAGAAGAAATATTAATTTTCTAAATTCGTTTGCGTTTAAACGGGAACTACTATAAAATCCACCATGAGTGTTTATGTAGGATAGTAATTTCTCCCCCGAGGGTCAGAAAATTCAAGCAGGGACGAGGTTTGTCGAGTCCTGCGTGAATTTTCTGACCCGAGGGGGGGGGGGGGGGGGGGGGGGAGCAATTCATATCCTATATCAACAAAACGAATGGTGGATTTTTTTCTCCAATTTAAACATTAAAACACGATACAAATAAAGAAATAAATGCAGTTTGCGTGCACTTTTTTCCGCCAAAACATGACATTGTTTATAGTACCGTAATTATAAATGACGTCATTTAGTTACCCGTGTCATGCAGCGTTTGTGGTTAAGTTGGGCAAACAATAAACGACGTCACGTGGTATGGAGGATATAGTGATTCCACATGGGGAAATCCCTATCCCACATAGGCGAAAATGGGAGAATAACGTATTCCCAAATAGTATCCATATTTAATTGCATTGCGTTGCTGCGTTTAGTGCCGTTTTCAAAATGGGATAAAGTGACGCTTCTGCACATGCGCAGTGTTACGGTGACAATGTATCGTATGGTTGTTATTGTTGTTTTGTGTAGGTAGTTACACTTCAGACATGACTTACGGCTATCACTGAGCTATCATCGTTTGACTGTTGACCATTCATGTGTATAGATTATCAGTAGGGCGTTCAAGTACCGTATCAGCGAACAGTAACGTTAACCGATACAAACAACCCATATAGTACGACATCTAACGTTCACCAATACTCTTCAATAATAACTCATTGCACCCCAATGTTTATTAACTTTTCAAGGGTACGAACGATTTATGTGCGGATCTAAATAACACAAGCAACAGTGCACTAATCAACTGAAATGCATCAATTTTACCGCATATAAAAATAAGATTTAGCTGCTCAGATGTAAGCTACTTTGTTTGATACATTAAATATCGGAAAATGTTGGTTTATTGATGAGAAATTAAGTCGGGACTGTTCGCTGGTTTTATTAAATTCATTTGGTAGCCATTTTGTTTTCCTTGTTGGGGATTGCGAACTACATCTGAGGCCGTTCGTGTCGTTCGCAATCGGTAACAGCGTAACGGTCGTTAAAGGTAACTTGTTACCGTTTTCTGTTGCAATCGATTGCATTGATACGGTACTTGAACGCGCTACAGTTGTGAGTTGATGTTTTATGTATGAACTGCGCCAATCCATTAAAGGCCTTCTGGTATTACAAAACACTGTGGGTATAGATACAGTAAACTCAATCTTTTACATACATGTACACCATATTTAGTTAATATTATTTGGTCCTTAAGGCGAATGTCTTCTGAAGGCATGGTCAAGTTACAGAGGAGTACGCGTTATTCTTTCCCGTTTAAACGCAAACGAACTTAAATGCATTGCAATAAAACGTAGAAAAGGACAACGTTTCGCCAATTCTGAATGCTCATACAGTGGAGAAAACGTTATTCTTTCCCAATAAACGCGTTTACGCTCAAACTATTATTTGCAGTGCAAACAGTTTGGAGCCAGATCAGACGCCGGGTAACCCGGCGTCTGATCAGGCTCCAAACTGTTTGCCACCAAGATAAACATGAATTATCAGAATTGTCAAAAAGTTGTCATTTTCTACGTTTTAGTGTTTTGCGTTTGCGTACGTTTGCGTTTAAACGGGAAAGAATAACAGATTCTCCACTGTATTAATCCTAGTCGCAAACAGTTTGGAGCCTGATCAGACGCCGGGTTATCCGGCGTCTGATCTGGCTCCAAATTGTTTGTAATGGAAATAATAGTTTTAGCGTAAACGCGTTTATTGGGAAAGATTAACGTTTTCCGCACTGTAGGTCACCTGTCTTCCATAAAGTCAATGGGCCTTCCATTACAGTGGATAAACATTATTATTTCCCAATAAACGTGTTTACGCTAAAGCTACATGTATTTTTTCCAATGCAAACAGTTTGGAGCCAGATCAGACGCCGGATAAACAGACATCTGATCAGACTCCAAACTGTTTGCCGTCCAGATTAAAATCAACCTTCAGAATTGTCAAAAGTTGTCATTTTCTTCATTTTTTTGCAATGCGTTTGCTTTTTTTTTGTGTTAAAAGGGGAAAGAATAACGTTTTCTCCATTGTAAATGGTTGTTCTAGAGGGGTTGTACTGTACACACTAGCTAGTGTCTATACTCTTTGACTATCACATTACGTGTAGTTACATGCATTACTGCTAAAATATATTTTGTAAAACGTTTGTTTCTTTGACTGCGTGTAGCGAGCAAGTAAATCATCGCATGTTGAGTATTTTTACCGCATATCAATTGTTTTGCCATAGATAAATGTTATATACAGAATAAAACTTAACACATTGTCAACCATTCAAATCGGTTACCAAATGTTAAGGTCCTAAATTGAATATGATATAAGGTTTGAGCTGTGCCGCGCATGTAATTAGTTTAGAAAACTGCACTTTCTCGTTAAAAATATGTATAATCGTTTTTATTAAATGTAAGATGTTTACTTTTATATACCTGAAAGTCCCATGGCGATTTCGGCAATCTTGCTACTTCCCGTTTAACTACATGTAGTTAAGACAAATACATGTATTTTGGTATTATCTTGTACTTTAAGAACAATGGTACTTTCGTTGTAATAAAAACAAAGCTAGGCAAAATCACCTCTCGATTTATTTGGTAAACACGACGGCCGATTGCTACTTCCCGTTTAACTACATGTAGTTAAGACAAATACATGTATTTTGGTATTATCTTGTACTTTAAGAACAATGGTACTTTCGTTGTAATAAAAACAAAGCTAGGCAAAATCACCTCTCGATTTATTTGGTAAACACGACGGCCGATTCCGTTGGTTCATACCTGATCATAATCATGCTCGTAAATATTTACAAAGTGTTCTGAAATAGGAAAAAGCCATCAATCTTTACATGTAGAACCTCTCAATATTTAGGTACAGTGAATACGTAACAGTGGGGAAACTTTCTTCTTTCCCGCTTAAACGCAAACGAAATGCAACGGAAAGCACTTTAATGTAGAAAATTACAGCTTTTCATGTTTATTTTAAAGGCAAACAGTTTGGAGCCTGATCAGACGCCAGGTTACCCGGCGTCTAATCTTGTTCCAAACTGTTTGCAATAGAAATAATAGTTTTAGCGTAAGCGCGTTTATTGGGAAAGAATAACATTTTTTCCAATGTATTATTTCCCCATAAAACATATTTATGCTAAAGTTATGATTTCTGTTATAAACAGTTAGGAGCACGATCAGATTTCGGGTAACCCGGCGTCTGCTCAGGCTCCAAACTATCTGTCAATCAGATACAAATAAAAAATCCGAAATTTCAAAAAGATGTTATTTTCTAGATGTATGTAATCATTGTGTTTGCGTTTTGTTTGCGTTTAAACAGGAACGAATAACGTCTTCTCCACAGTACTACATAAAACACATCGTAAAGTTACATGTAGCTACGACGTTGCGCTATATCTTCATTTTGTTAGAAATGTCCTTTCAAATGAAACTACACGAAAACAAAATACAATAAAATGCATACAAATAATCAATGTTTGACTTTATTCTATTTGGAATATCAAAATACATGTAGTTATGCTTAAGTGCATGTACCAACTGTTCAAACATCTGCCTTTGTTCGAGTACGAACTACAATTTATTCATTTTATTGTAGATGTCAAAGTTAATTATATGTTGAGGATCGAAACTTCATACTTCACCTAATTATCAAATATTCATAGATACCTTCTGTTGCTCTATAACAAATATAAATGCAGAATTTTACAGCAATACCTCTCTATTACAAGCACTAAAACGAAGGCTAAATAATTGTATACAAACATGAAAAAGCTAAAGGCAAGTTGACAGTAAAACAGACAGCTCCTAAAGGAGTGTTCTGTATTACTGTCACATTGCTTTAAGCAGTCACCTGTCGTAAACACGTATTTATTAACATTCTTGAGTGTTCATAATAAAAGGGTCTTTACTGTATTTAGATTATACAGTGGAGAATACGTTATTCTTTCCCGTTTAAACGCAAACGTACTCAAACGCAAAACACTAAAACGTAGAAAAGTATAATTTTTTGACAATTCTGATAATTCATGTTTATCTTGGTGGCAAACAGTTTGGAACCTGATCAGACGCCGGGTTACCCGGCGTCTGATCTGGCTCCAAACTGTTTGCACTGCAAATAATAGTTTTAGCGTAAACGCGTTTATTGGGGAAAAATAACGTTTTCTCCACTGTAAGTACTAACCGTATGTCTGGTATCTGGTACTGAAACTCTCTATTTATAGTATCGAATATATAAACTTACCAGTTTTATTGACATTGAAGATACAGTGGAGAATACGTTATTCTTTCCCGTTTAAAAGCAAACAAAACGCAAACGCAGTTAACTAAAATGTAGAAATCACAAATTTTCGACATTTCTCACGATTTATTTTAACCTTCGGCTCTAAATGACCTTTTTGTGTCGATGGGCCGTAAAACACCATTCATTCTGAGTGGCAAATAATTTGGAGTCAGATCAGACGCCGGGTAACCCAGCGTCTGATCTCGCTCTAAACTGTTTAAAATGGAAATAATAGTTTTAGCGTAAACGCGTTTATTGGGAAAGAATAACGTTTTCTCCACTGTACCAGTTCTTTTGACATTGAAGATACCTGGAACTATAGTGTAGTTTAATCCTAACACTGCCACGGCCGACAACGCTAACATCTGTCAACGGTTAAGATCCTAAGCATACATGTACGCCGCGTAACGTGGCGTCTGACCAGGATACAAACCTTTTGACAATCATACAGTGGAGAAAACGTTATTCCTTCCCGTTTAAACGCAAACGAAACACAAACGCATTGCAATATAAAAGAAAATGACAACTTTTTGACAATTTTGAATGTTGATTTTAACCTAAATGGCAAACTGTTTTGAGACTGACCAGACGCCGGCGTCTGATCTGGCTCCAAACTGTTTGCACTGGAAATAATAGTTTCAACGTAAACGCGTTTTTTTTAACGAATAACGTTTTCTCCGCTGTATCAATGTATTGTTTAGTCAAAAATGCATACAGTTCCAAATTTTATGAATAATAATAAACGTAAAGTCTAAGCAGACGATAAAGTAGATTGTAGCAATGACGATGTAAGACGCGTTATGACGTCATAAAGGCAGTGAAAGGATTATTTGATGAATACCACATATATCACAGTGCTAACGACATTGTAAATATGCATTACTTTAAAATGATTGAGAGGCCTTCATCGTTGATATTTTGTTATTTGTTATGTTGATTTTGTGATTAAATTGTACAGAGGGTAAAATTGTTTTCTTCCCAAATAAACGCTATTGTGTCCCAGAAAGTTAATATTTCAAACAGTTTGGAATCCCATCGTCCGACGAATTTCAGCTTAAATATACATGTATAGTCGATATCTTCCAATATTTGTAATGTTTTATAGTTAAGCTATTAATACATACATATGTATATTTACATCTTTAGTCTTTCCTCCATTGAAGAAAACAGTTCCGCTTTATACAGACAAGAATATGAATTCAAAGAAATAGTACTACATTAGCTACATTCTGGCAGATGTTAGCTTAAAGTAGGCTTAACCAGAATGCGAATTGGATGCATTGGGCTGTTTCAATTTGCTTTAAGTGGTAACATGTCTGAAAAACTTGAAACAGGCTACATGTATCATGGAAAGGGTTTGTTTGCGTTTTGTTTACTTTTAATGGGCAACGATAACATTTACCCACTGTATGAAAGAGTATAACCCTATTGAAATGTAAATACATTGTGCAAACCTTGAAATGACTGCGAGTTATCCATTGTTTATATTTTGTCAAAGACTGTCGTTTGTTTTTGTGCATTGTATTCGTGATAAAAAGTATGACGAATAAAATTATCGACTTTTTTAACATGGTTGTCATTGTTAAAACAATATGAGTAACACAAGAGTTTCAGAAATGTCGATATTGTCAACGCGAAACAGGAAAGGAGAACATGTATTGATTAAAATTACCCGGTATCACTTATTCAAAACAAAACTAATTCACTTCTCCTATAGAAGAATTCTGTATGATTGTCAAATTGTTTCAGGGTAATTCCTTTGTTTCATATATCCTTACCCTGGACAGACAAAATGTAGATGTCGAATACTGTATGATACACGAAACTGGAAGAATAATGGCTAATCCGTTACCCCATAGAATCCCTTTTTATCTAATTTAGATATTCATTTTTATTATGTACAGTACTGAATCTTATTAAATTAACAATTTTTGCGATTCGCTTGCAATTCGCTTGCAATTCGATGGCGATTCGTTTGCGATTTCAAAATACTAATTTACCCTCGGATAAGTTTTCTTGAGTGGTGTATCTCACAAATGTTCGCAAATATGCCTTCGTTAATTTTTTCGATTCCATTTTTGTCACAACCGCTTCTGAAAATTCGCGTTAAAGTATTCAAATGTAGGATTTGTTTTTTGAAGCACACTATTCGATGGCAATTCGATGGCAATTCGCTTGCGATAATCAATTTAATTTAATAAGGTTCAGTACATGTATTTATTTTTCCAGTGTGAAAATCGTTTCGATTTATACATTCATAAGTATCCATTTTAAGAAATGTTTTCAACATTCTAGCTTAAAGCATGCTAGAAGCAAAGCAGAATGCGCCTTAAGGCCCATTATAATTTACTTTTAACCTGCTTTTAGTGGCTACTAAATAATTCAATGGATATCATAATAGCGTTTAACGATTCAAATACAGAAGAGACTGTGTAAATCGGCGTGTCGCCATATTTAATATGTTGAAACATTATCAATTAAATTTAGATATTAATTCAGTACATGTATGTACATGTAACTGTTGTCTACCGTGAATTTGAACCAAATTGAGAGGTTACGTAATTCGGTCTCCCACCTCGGACCAACTTTTTTGACACACGTGTTCTCATTTTTTACTTCAAATAACTATTGCAGACGACAATTTTTCAGATGCCACTTGCGGAACATATGTTATGGTGATCAACGAACAAAACAAATTCCATGAAGAGCAAACTGTCCGTATGAGATGAGAATGCAATAGGTGTTGGTATATACCATTCTAGGGATGAACCTTTGTCTAGAAAACACAAGCCCTTATTTTTCTCCAACTGCTGTTATGCTCCAAACACCGATATAGATAACCATTTGTACAAACTGTAAGCAGTGACTTGAAATTTGTAGTTTCTTATCTAAACTTATTTACCTCAATTAAATTTTATTTCCATTGTTAAGAACTCTTTTATTGCAATACACACACATTTCTAAAGAAGGATATCGATACAAAATCAACAATTTGTTTTGTGTTGTATGGTTTGTGAAATATATGTACATTACTTTCAAACATATCGAACGTTGTTTCGGCTTTACAGTTTACCACTTAAACAACACCTTGAAGTTGCAAGGAGATTTCGCAAGAGAGGGAAAATTGAGACATAGGGCATACATGTACATAATCAAGACAATTTTTATAAAAAAAAATTCTGCACGTCGGAAACATCACGAGAAACTTATACATGTACCTACATGTACCACTTTTATATAAAATAAATGTGCTAAATTACCACGTAGTTTAATATATAAAGCCCACATTTATTTCTGGTCACTTAATATTTCTAGAAAATTCTTACTCTTTTGAATATAAAACAAAAGCATAATTATATAGAAACGAAGTATCTATTGCTTGAAACAAATAAACACGTTGGATTTACGTATATTTATACTGACGAGCAAATGAAACGCCTCATCTGTATTGCATCACTAATATTTATTACAGTTAAACCTCTCTATTACGACCACTAAATTATGTTAATTATTAGTGTGTTTACGAAAGGTGACCGCTTAAAGCAATGTGGCAGTGAAACAGAAAGCTCCTTTAGGAGCTTTCTGTTTCACTGTCACATTGTTTTAAGATGTCACCTGTCTATTATACACTCAATTGGCTTTCGTTTTAGTGGTCGTAATAGCGAGGTTTTACTGCATATTGAACTCTAAACAGTATAATTTCTTTTAGAAATAAAAACATTAAAGGCCTTTCAACCATTGTGGAAGATATCATGGAATAAAACAACTTTTGTATGCATTTAAAATGCCTTGATAATCAGTCACCCCTTCAATCAGATGATAAAACATATATACATTGTTCCCTCCCTAAAAACGGCCCTCCCATCAACGACTCCCTCCTTACAACGACACTTGCCTGTGTTTCCCAACAAAAATATGCCGAACTTTTTCACGTCTGCTATATTGTCTGCTCAAAATTATTGTCGTCTGCTGTTCTCTCAAAGTTTCATAATAGACATTTTGACAGAAAATAGTTGACGAAATAATGACGAGTGACAAACAGCTTGAATCCAGATCAGACGCCGCGTTACGCGTTTCCCAATAAACGCGTTTACGCTAAAACTATTATTTCCATTGCAAACTCTTTGGAGCCAGATCAGACGCCGGGTTACCCGGCGTCTATTCCGGCCCCAAACTGTTTGCAACTAAGATAAAAATAATAATAATTAAAAATTTTAAAATGGTAATTTCGTACAATTTAGCGATTTGCGTTTGTGTTTGCTTTGCGTTTAAACCGGAAAGAATACCGTTTTCTCCTCTGTAGCGATACCTGTGAAACCAAGTAAACCAGAAGGTACGATTTTATCTACACCATTATTAGAAGAATTTGATTTATGTTGTAACAATACTATTGTTTAATGCTGTTGATGCTTTCTTGCAATGGGTTCTTTGGACAATTCCCAATAAATCAGTATCACATTGCCCTCGACATAATTTGGACATAAAATATCGTAACTCAGTCATCCCTCTATTATCTGGATTTCATTTAGCATCGACACTGATTATAAGAATAATTGAATACAGTTGTTACAGTTGACCTTGTTCATTCAACCCATCCATATAACCGAATCTGGATTTGAAATAGACTTTGACATAAATTTGGAGAAACTATTCAGATGCTATTGTCGGGCATGTCACCAGAAGCGCATGCATTTATTAACTGCAGTGTCTTGCATCTACATTTTGGTGCATTACATGTGTATTGATCTTTAATTTGAATGGTGAGAGAGTTATACTCCCAATCTGCAGATTTCATAGAACAGAACATATTTTATGTTGACTTATACATACAGTATTTCGTCAATGCTCAAATGCAACATAATACATATAAATGTTATGTAGAATATGGCTGAATCAATTGGTCCTTCTAACTGGTACCAAATAGATAGGAAGACACATTGTGTCCTCGCATCGCTATACGTACATTAATCGAAGATAAACTTTAGTTTAAACATATTTTATTTCATAATATATACAACTTTTATGAACAAAACATGGATATACATTAGGATGAGAACGAAGGCAAAAGCTTATTTGGTTCTTCTCCTTTAAACTTTCTTGATTGTTTTTTAATATATAAGCATAATAAAAGTAGCTGGTGCCAGTGTAAAAATGTGGATCTAACATCATTTATTCCACTCAGTGTTTCAATTGAATAGTTATTTTTAGGCCAATAACAATCCACCGTGCATGTATGAAACTCCAACACGCAGAATGAAATATCGCATAAAGCTCCTATACGAGCTTATTGCACTACTTCATCCCATATTGTGCGGCGTTTTGGGTATCTTCTTCAATATGTATCAATAACAAAAACATACATGTATACTACTATTCATTCAATACATGTTCATATAGTCAGTATTGTATTAAGCAACAATCTGATAAAAGCAAACTCTGTTGGCATACATCCTGTATAGTACAGTGGAGAAAACGTTATTCTTTCCCGTTTAAACGCAAACGTACGCTAACGCAAAGCGCTAAAACGTAGAGAAGAACAATTTTTGGACAATTCTGATATTTCATGTTTATCATGGTGGCAAACAATTTGGAGCCTGATCAGACGCCGGGTTACCCGGCGTCTGATCTGGCTCCAAACTGTTTGCACTGCAAATAATAGTTTTAACGTAAACGCGTTTATTGGGAAAGAATAACGTTTTCTCCACTGTATAACAATTGCTTACGTGGAATATAACCTCTGTGAAACAGAATTGAAATCAGAGGAAACTAGCACAATGACAGGAGAATCTGATGAACGCCTGTTATCATTATAAGCAACTGTGTTGTGCTTAACTTAATATATCAACGTGTCACTTAAGCTAATGGTTCATTTCCTGCTTTGTGGTACATATTAACCTAAAACACGCTAGGCAGTTGTTGTCTGAAACAATTACAGTGGAGAAAACGTTATTCTTTTCCAATAAACGCGTGTACGCTTATCTATTATTTCCATTGCAAACAGTTTGGAGCCAGATCAGACGCCGGATAACCCGACTTCTGATCAGGCTCCAAACTGTTTGCCACTCAGGTTGAAATGAAAAGTCAGGATTGTCAATAAGTGGTCTTTTTATCCATTTTATTGCTGTGCGTTTGTATTTCGTTCGTGTTTAAACGGAAAAGAATAACGTTTTATCCACTGTACAGTAAAACCGCTATATTACGATCACTAAAGCGAATGCTAATTGATTGTATAAAAACAGTTGATAGCTTAAAGCAATATGACAGAAAGGAGCTTTCTGTTTTACTGTCACATTGCATTTAGCACTCACCTGCCGTAGACACCTAATAATTAATACAATTTAGTGGTCATAATAGAGAAGTTTTACTGTACAAGCACAGTTTTACTGTGTACAGTGGAGAAAACGTTATTCTTTCCCATTTAAACGCAAACGTACGCAAACGCAAAACACTAAAACGTAGAAAAGTACAACTTTTGGACAATTCTGATAATTCATGTTTATCTTGGTGGCAAACAGTTTGGAGCCTGATCAGACGCCGGGTTACCCGGCGTCTGATCTGGCTCCAAACTGTTTGCACTGCAAATAATAGTTTTAGCGTAAACGCGTTTATTGGGAAAGAATAACAGATTCTCCACTGTAGGACATCTTACATGTAGTTTACCTTCTGCACGCCATACGATTGTCGTCTGAAACGTTCTTTGCATCCATAAACTCTGTGAATTATATTCACGTGCACTTTCTTTCAGAGCATATCAGAATGTCAAACAGTGTGGATCGATATCTGTCACCGAGTAACAAACACACCGTTTCAACTGGATCCAAGTTGTTTGGAATACACACATGACAATGATAAGGCACCGGACTCCAAAGTTTTAAAGCATTTGAGTAGAGTCTTGAACAAAAAGATCACACCCTATGTTTCTGTTTCGTTGGCTATTTGTTGCTATCCATGTTGAGAAAAAGTAGGACAATCGAATCATTATAGTAAAAACACTAGACCAGCTATACCGTTCCGTTAGAAACAGAGCAACTTATAATTAATAAGGAGCAACACTTTTACTTTAACACCGGGAAAAGTACTATTATTTCACGACGGTCCTCAAACTTTGACCGGTGATGTGCTTCATAGTTTCCAGTGACGAGATGCAGACTCTCATTACGTAGCGTTTATGTTTTATAATGGAGGTAAAAGTTATTTACATGAAATGAGATGCCATATAAATGTTTAGAAAGTTGCGATTTGTTAAAATGATAGCAAACTAGCTCCATCAGCATGTCAGTCAATTTTGGTAATGGTCGAAAATTGCGTTACCTCCAAACCAGAAGACGTTCCTCCTTCCCAATTACCGCGTTTATGCTAAAACAATTACAGTGGAGAATCTGTTATTCTTTCCCGTTTAAACGCAAACGTACGCAAACGCAAAGCGCGCTAAAACGTAGAAAAGAACAACCTTTGGTCAAGTCTGTCATTTCATGTTTATCTTGGTGGCAAACAGATTGGAGCCGGATCAGACGCCGGATTACCCGGCGTCTGATCTGTCTCCAAACTGTTTGCACTGCAAATAATAGTTTTAGCGTAAACGCGTTTATTGGGAAATAATAACACATTCTCCACTGTACTACCATTGCAAACAGTGTGTCGCCAGATCAGACACCGGAAAACCCGACTTCTGCTCAATCTTTACACTATTTGCAACCAAGAGTGTAAAGAAATCGCCAGAAGAACACATCTTACCCAATGTAGCTTGCGTTTAGACCTAATCTGTTTGAAATTAAACAATCAACACTCGGGATATATTTATATTTTCTATATTTAGCAAAACATTACAGCAAAACATCTATAATAATGTGTTTACGACAGGTTACTGCTTTAGGCATTGTGAAAGAAAAACAGAACGCTCATTAAGGAGATACTTAGATGAACATCCGTTGTCGTTATAAACAACTGTTTTGTGCTTAATTCTCAAAGTGTCACTAATGGTAAAATCCTCCTTTAAAACCGCATTGTGTTTTTGAGAAACCTGCATAAAACGGTTGTTTGGGGTCCCATTTGAACTACATGGGACGCGATTCTTTCACAAAAAACCGGCTTTATCTAAGAAATTCGCTTTTTAATTTTTATTTATAATTTTTTTGTGCGACACAATTTAATAAGCCTCCTTGTGAATGGAAAGAAGGACAACTATGTAAATACAGGGCTCCAGATAACGGAAGTATTTCAAAAACTAAAATCTTTATATCTGCTTTCAAACCCAATGGTGTTATACTCATTAAAATTGTCTCGTAGAGACGGTTTAATCAGTAGTAACACCATAGCATTCGGTGCTGAAATGAGTGAGAAAATGTTGGATTAGTTCAGATTACTCCCGCTTATCTGGAGCGCTGGAAATGAAGCGGTTAACCCTTATTCTGCTGCACAGACGTCTGCTTTGACATTGTTGTCTGCAAAATTCGTTCAGTTTAGATTTATGCATTGTTTTAATTAAACAAAACTTAAGACGAGAGTCAAACAGTTTGGATCCAGATGAGACGCCGCGTTACGCGGTGTCTGTTCTAGATTCAAACAGTTTGTAAACTCCGTAAGGCTGCGACCAGTAGGCACAGGGTTCAACAATGAGATCCAGTCACAACGTGTAAATAATATTCACGGTGGGTGAGCGTGTAAAAAAAAACCCGGAAGATCTATCTACCAAGCTTGCTGAAAATGACTGTTTCAGCCTTGTCCGCTCTCTAACTAAAACACTTCAGACAATGACTGTTTCTCTAACACAAATACTTTTTATTAGATCTTCACCAAACTTGCTGACAATGTGTATTGGTATTAAATCAAATACAGTTGAATGAAAATCCTTCAAGAGGTAAAGGAGAAATGGAGTGGTCATTTATTACTTAACTTATTACCAACACGGCTAAGATGAAGCACATGCAACCACTGACCAAATATTTGGCTAAAATAGAATAAAAACTGGTCCTTTTACAGAGTGGACAGGGCAAAAATAAGGATAAAATAGCTAAATTTTAAAACTTGAAGAACCATACATGTAACTCCAACATGCCTTCGGCGATTTGGGTATTTATAGAACTGGACCAAGATTTTATACAAATATTAATTTAAGCAAATTGTATGTAGATCCAATTAAGACCGTTTGAGTCAGAAAAGTAGTCAATGTTTAGTCATTCAAGGGCAATAACTCCAACATGCCTTGTGCGATTTTGGTAGTTAAGATGATTGAACTAGATTTTATATTAATAAACATTTTCAACAAGTTTGGTGAATATCCGATACAAACTGTATGTGTTAGAGAGCAAAACCTGCTGAACATTCCTTATTAGTACTTAAGGGCAAAAACTCAGACATAGCTTTTGCGATTTTAGTAGTATTCAAACTAAACCTTGATTTTATATAAATAAACATTTTCAGCAAGTTTGGTGAAAATCACAAAAAAAGTTATTTGTGTTAGAGAGCAAAAATGGTGAAACAGGTATTTTTTATTACATAAAGGACAATAACTCAGACATGCCTCATGCGATTTAAGTAATAATCGATCTGAACCTAGATTTTGTATAAATAAAGAATTTCAGCAAGTTTTGTTAAGATCCGAATAAAATATTTGTGATAGAGAGCAAAAAATGATGAAACATTAATTTTTAATAACTAAAGAGCAAAATACTCAGACATGCCTTATGCGATATTAGTACTATTCGAACTGGACATTTATTTTATATTCATAAACATGTTCAGCAAGTTTGGTGAATATCCGATAAAAACTGTATGTGTTAGAGTGCAAAAAAACTGAAACAGTCATTGTTTAAAAATTAAAGGGCAATAACTCAGATGTACATTATGCGATTTTAGTAGTATTTAAACTTAACCATGATTTAATATTAATGAAAATTTTCAGCAAGTTTGGTGAAAGTTCAATAAAACGTATTTGTGTTAGAGAGCAAAACTTGCCGAAAACAGTCATTTTTAATACATAAAGAGCAAAAACTTAGATATGCCTCATACGATTTTAGTAGTAATCAGCCTAAACCTAGATTTTATACTAATGAACATTTTCAGCAAGTTTGGTGAAGATCCAATAAAGTATTTGTGAAAGAGAGCAAAAATTGCTGAATCACTCATTTTTAATACTTAAATGGCAAAAACGCAAACATGCCACTTGCGATTTTAGTAGTAATCAAACTGGACCAATATTTTATAATAATAAAAAATTTCAGCAAGTTTGGTGAATATCAACTTAAAAATATTTGTTTTAGAGAGCAAAAAAATGCTGAAACAGTCAATTTTTAATACATAAAGGGCAAACAGTCATACATGCTTTATTCGATTTAAGTAGTAATTTAACTATACCTAGATCACTGTGTATACCCGTACCCAGGATATTGGTACATGTACCAGCGAGTCGAGAGAGTTATGGAGTTGCTAGCAGATCGCTCTACAGTGCAGATGTGTATTCATGATTTTCTAGAACTATATGTTTAGGATCAATATGTAAAATAATACTATATTAAAGCGTGATGTTTCTGTAACATGCTGATGTCATAACATTTCAGTTTTACCGAGAGAAACTCTCGTAAGACGTATAAATATGCTGCCTGGTACCGGTAAAAACAGCTGACAAAATATCATTGTAATTTCTTAAAAATAATTGCATAAGAGAATTATTCATGTTGTACGAGTTATTTATGCTATCTTTATTGACATTTATGACACTTTAATTATTGTTTTTGACGTATGTGCTTTAAAACCCCGAAATGAAATTTGGTAAGTTGTACGGCAACTTGCTATGCTAGTGAACGGCATATTGCTAAAGCCTTTCAATCCAGTGTACGGCATATTGCTTAAATCTACATCGAAATCGACGACAATTTGATGTGTACAAGTATACATTCTGTACATTGTCATCTATTTTTACAGATTTTGGACCTGTACAAATGTTCGTACTTCTCACGTTCAACTATCCCACTTGATAGAGATGCATGGATATCAGGAATTAAAATACCTTCGCAGAGCTATCCAAAAACTGTCCTCTAACGTCTGTTATTGTTACCCTTACTGTTATTGTTCATTATAGGAATAAACAACATATTTTTGACGTTCATGACGGTATGACTACATTAGCTTCGCAGGGGGTAAATTACGTAAACGCCCGAAGGGCGTTTTCGTTAAATTTACCCCCCGAAGCTAATGTAGTCATACCGTCATGAGCGGCAAAGAGATGTTGTTTATTCCTTATATTTATATTTATAGTTTCTGTCTTGTCAATTTAATGTGTTTATTTGCCAGATTTGTTTTTCTGTATAAGAATTTATCATATACCGGTCAAAGAGGTTTGATAAATGTAATGTCGATGTAATAGCCATTCCAGTTTCTAAATATGGTGAGAAAGTAGTCCCAACTACATGTACTGTAACTGTATTAAAATTCAGGATTTTTTCCAGTAAACTTTCTCTCTGTGAATGGAAAAGACTTACAAGGCAAACAAATAACAGTGCAACTTGAATATCTATTGCCAAAGCACATTCTAAAAATACAGGTCGCGGTTGTTTTCTTAACCCATTTACACACATAGCAACGCGATGGCAACGACCTATGGGTCTGTATCACTCCGCTTGTGTCACATGACCATCGACCAATGGGAGCTTAGTGTTAAGTGCCCGATGTAGTGTATTTGAAGAAGTCCACGAATATCACGGGCGAAATCCGAACTGGCTAAAACCAGATTCGAAGTGTAGGTTCATGGAGGGATGACCTGCAAATTTTTAATAGGATTACATAAAGACTTTACAGAGTGAATGTAAATATTATTACATGCGTGTTGTCCGTGCTGAGCAACATGTGTGCTAAATATCAATTTTAACTATTTCATTTGAAAAAAAACGTAACCCTAAGTGTCAATTGGGATATTTGCAAACTGTTTGGATCAAGACAAGACGCGACTTCTGATCTATATTCAAACTGTTTAGCATTCACATTGAAAAAAAAGATTTAGTGTCTCTTCGCACACGGTATGATTGAATCAGACGACAATTCAGCAAGATAAGGAATAACAAGCACGTGTAACACGGCCGCGGCAGTTTTTCTATATAAAAGAACTCTAGGTTAAATTGAATATACCGCACACTTTAAAGACATTTCCTGATCTTTTTTCGGTGGTAACATCAAACCATGTGTAAACTTATGCAGCCATGTGTGAGTTTTGTCCTTACTGCTATCTTGTCTAGGGATATACTCATCAAACCGTTTCATGTGAGGCCCGTACCTTAAATTTGTTAGTTCGGTTAGTAAAACCCATTGAAAAAACCCTTGAGTGTGAATATGTGAGGGCCTCTCTAGACAGTTTGATATTTGTGGCACTGGCGTTGCACACTTTACTACTGCGTTACCTGTATTCCCACACCTACTGAGATGCATGCTGCGGGCTGTATCACGCCTATCGCGAACAGTGGGGAGACTCCATCAATGGACTGAGAAAATTTCTTCAAAGTGGGTAACTTTTTCTGATCGCACTGTGGTACATGTAAATGATACCACATAAACCAGTAAACATACTGCACGAAATGTTCGTGTAAAATGGAAAACACAGATGGGAATTATAGTTGTGTACGTGTATTTTAATATTTTAGAAGTGGGTTGATTATTTTGATATCATAAATTGACCGCAATCATTAATAGGGCCCAATCGAGAGGTGGGTGCCATATGGTAATCGTCCGTCTGTCACACTATTTTTTGTCCGCTCTCTAACTCGAGTAATTTTTATCCAAATTTCACCAAACTTGCTGACAATGTGTATTGATATCAAACCTATTCCAAGTTCGATAACTATTCAAATCACATGAGGCATGCCGAAGTTATTGTCCTTGAATTACTAAATAATTACTGTTTCAGCCTTGTCTGTTCTCTAACACAAACACTTGTTATTGGATCTTCACCAAACTTTATGAAAATGTTTATTGTTATAAAATCTAGGTCAAGTTAAATCGCAAAAGACGTGTTAGAGTAATTGCCTTTGAATTATTAAAAAGTGTCTGCTTCAGCCTTGACAGCTCTCGTACTTAAAGGGTTAATTGGATCGTCACAAACTTTGTTGAAAATATTTATTTGTGTAAAATCTGGGTCCAGTTTAATAAATGCCCAAATCGCCGAAGGCATGTTGGAGTTATGATCCTTCATTTATTAAGAATATGGACCTTCAATTATTAAAAATGTGCTGCTTCACCCTTATTTAAGTCCTGTCCACTCTGTAACAGGAGCTGTTTTATCCTATTTCAGCCAAATTATGCTTACATGTGCTTCATCTTGACCATGTTGGTAATTAGTTAAGTACCACTCCATATCTCCTTTACATCTTTATGGATTTTCATTCCATTCAATTGTTTTCGCTCGGTAATAATATATGCTGAACTTTGCAGTTTTCTCTTGTGCCTTTCTCCTTTTGACTCCTTTTTTGGGGCTCTTTCTGTCTGGTCAGTATTGTAGTTGAGTGTGTTAAATTTTTAATAGAAATCTTCGAATTAGATATAGTCCGATATAGTTACTCGTTCGCCTCAAATGTATTCTGGTACGTGAACAGCAATAAGAGTATATTTAAAGTACATGTATCATACAATTTCAACTAATTAGGCGTCCCCGCTCTTGATCTAGTTTATGTATTTTAAGTAAATTAATAATGAAAACTATATAATTTATAAATAGAAAGACTGTTCTCGGTACACAGATACCTTTGGTTGAACGTTACACCCCGAGGACGAACTGTGACAGAGCAAAACAGTTTTAAGACCAAATATCTGGTAGCAAACTCCCGTACAATGACACACCAATATGCCGTACAGTGAAATTTCATTCACAACTAAGATGCCGTACACTTGACACAAATTTGTTTTAATTATTTTCTTAAAATTATGACCCAACAGTGTGGTATTTGTGAGTTACAGGAATTATTATGAAATGGACTAAGTGTTTTATGTAAATATTGTAGTCAGGAGCGTTTTAAACAGTTGATATCATAATTTATCGTCAGCAACCGTTGTTATTTACCGGTACTAGGCAGCATGTTTATACGTCTAAAAAGCGTTTCTCTTGATGAAAAAGAACTGTTTTGACATTAGCATATCCCAGAAACATCACGCTTTAATACGGTATTATACACATGTTGATCATAGACATTGTATGCTATAAAATCATGAAAAACATACATGCACTGCAGAGCGACCGGCTAACTCTCTCGACTCGCTGGCACCAATATCCTGTGTACGGGTATACACAGTGGATTTAATATAAAAGAACATTTAATGCAAGTTTGGTGAAGGTCCGATACAATCTCTTTGTGTTAGAGAGCAAAAAGGGCTGAAACACCGTTGTGACGAAATGTGACTCATTTTATAGCAATATCGTAGATACGCTCGCACACTGTGATATTGATAATAGCTGTTCCACGTGACACTAATCCGTGTGGTAATGTTTATGTAAGACGTTCTACTTTCGGTTTGTTATGGTTTTAAATCGCCTTTTTGGTGATTTAGGTCTGTCTTCAACATTTCATAGATCAGTTTGGCCCATCAGAATGTTCAAGCATTATTATTAACCGCCGTTATTGTATTTCGGACATTAAAAAAAGGTCTGAAAACACAATGGGACTTTAAGGCATACATTTTTAAATGGACCAATTTTTGTTCATTATCCTATATATGGGACATCGGCAAATATTGCGTCTGACCAAGCACCCCTTCTATCAAAAGAAGACTAATCCAATATATCAGCATGGAACAATACACTGGACGCATATACGTAAGTCTTAGCTCGTTTGCCAGTTTGTTGTAGCGACATCTGTCGTCGCTTTGCTTATTTGGAATGGATCATCGTGTAGTTAGTGGCGTATACAAACATGTATCGCCAAAAGTTTCTGTATGATTAGATGCTGAGTCACCCGGTATCCTGTCTGGAATTATACTACCTACGTTCAATTCAAGTATGATTTGCTTCGGGTTATATCAATAAACAGAAGGCAAAACATATATGATAAATCAAGTTTATCTGATATACCATTATTATAAATATCGCATGCAAAATTACAATAATTCAATAAGAAGAATAATGGAATGTTGGCTTGTGGATGCATACAGATGATACCAATCTAAGATATGGAAATTATTTAATTTAGACGTGTCTTCAATCTGACACCGATCCATCAATTGAAAATCTAAATTAAAAGTACATTTTAGTAATTACAATTTGTGTGATATTAATCTTTAACAGTTTATGATGTAACGTTTATTTAGTAATAAAATATTTTAAAGTGTCGAGTAGTCATGCTCAATATAAAGACACTTTAGCTCAAGAAATCTAAAAATGAGTCGCATTATACATGTAGTTTGGATCCTGGTCGGATACTCCTTGATAAGTTTTCTGTTTTTCTTTCACCTTTCTTTAAACTCTCACCAGTGTTTTATAGCATTAATAGGTCTTCTTTTCTGTGGTCGTAATGAAGAGGTTTAACTGTATATCTTATCGACTAAACAAACAATTTTTACCGCTTCCACACTATTAACAAAGCATTATTAAGTAATTTCGAGGTTCATAGTTCGTAGCTTGATATTTGCTTTTCCTAAAATCGATTGTAGTCAGTTCAATTAATATAATTCATTTTCAAGTAATTTTATTCCTATCAAACACCGAGTTACATGTACCATGTTTGACTTGGCAGTTTATTGGTTGAAATGTATTATTGATAGGTGTTACTTGAATGTGTACAACGCAATCAGCTGGAAGAAAATATTATTTTGAACGTAATGTATTGCAAAGTTTGACAACTGACTTAAATCCATGCACTGCTTTACCACGAGTACAGTGTACAGTGGAGAATCTGTTATTCTTTCCCAATAAACGCGTTTACGCTAAAACTATTATTTCCAATGCAAACAGATTGGAGCCAGATCAGACGCCGGGTAACCCGGCGTCTGATCAGGCTCCAAACTGTTTGCCACCAAGATATACAAGAATTATCAGAATTGTCCAAAAGTTGTTCTTTTCTACGTTTTAGTGCGTTGCGTTTGCGTACGTTTGCGTTTAAACGGGAAAGAATAACAGATTCTCCACTGTATATGTACAAATGGTTTAGATCAAAATCAGACGGCCGTTACGTTGGGGCTGATAAGGATCAATTTACTTATCGATAACAATGCTTTATCTTCTTTCATCAAATCAATTTTACAAATCACTACTTACTTGCCATGGATTTGTAACACTGCAGTATATGGTAATTTCGTAACTCTTTGATAGATACGGCGAATTCTATGACATCATGCTATCTAGGTTATCATTCTTAGTAACCCGTTGCAGCCTTTTTTGGTCGTTTTAAGCTGTTTTAGGTAACACATTTTATTACAGAATGCATGTGAATTTATATCTTTATAATATGTATTTAGGCTTTGCCTATGGACGGAAAAAAGCAAAATTATACTAATGAAAACGGAATAGATCTATCACCAGTATGTATCAGCTCGTTGTGTATTCCAGATCACACTCGAGGCTACGCCTCTCGTGACTGAGATCTGGATTACACAACCGGCTCGAACTTTTATTTTATACCTAAATTGTTTGGGACAAGATCTATATGATGTTAAACCAAACAATCAAATAGATCTATAAGCACCCGTGTATACAATGTTAAAAGTTAAAACTCCTCAGTACACCTATAATGCAATCTGAAACTATTTTTGGAAGTCATATGACCACCAATAATGACGTCATTATTTATATTGATGGCGTATTGGTAATCCGTTATTTTTATCGGTTCGATTGAGAAGTATATTTTTGTAAATAACGTTCATTTAAGCGTTTAAGGGTATGAATTGAACTGTTTGAAGCTTTGTCCTTTGGAGAAAATCATTTCAAGTGAGTGTTGGGGGGTTATTCATGCTTAAAATGGTTAAAAAATAGCACCGAAATCGGGAATTCCGAAACGTCACGCACAACTCTTCGTAAAAGCCGTGACGTCATCATCCAAGATGTCAGCCCCTATGTTTTGTAGTTGCCTAGTTTTGAGGAAATTATTCACGCGCAAATCAAACACTTTTCAAAGTCTGTCAGTGATTGAATAAAATTTGAATACCTTTGATTTTATCACGCATTACTTAAGAACGGAAAAAAGGCAAGCCTTTTTTCCGTATTACTCTCGAAAAAAGGCCTAGCGTAAAGTTTCTTTATGAGTTTTCGACCTTGCCTTCATCAAAATGTACAGTGGAGAAAACGTTATTCTTTCCCAATAAACGCGTTTACGCTAAAATTATTATTTCCTATGCAAACAGTTTTAAGCAAGTTCAGACGCCGGGTAACCCGGCGTCTGACCAGGCTTCAAACTGTTTGTCATCAAGATAAACATGAATTATCAGAATTGTCTTAAAGTTGTACTTTTCTACGTTTTAGGGCTTTGCGTTTGCGTTTCGTTCGCGTTTAAACGGGGAAGACTAACGTTTTCTCCACTGTAACCAAGCACTCCCTCCTGATTTAAAATTAAAACTTATAAAGGTTGTGTTTGCTAGGATAACACGCAGTTTTATCAAGGTTAGAAGTATTTATAGTGACTTCCAATTAATTTAATGAGTCAACATGATTATTAGGAATAATGGAAGACGATTTGTGGATAATCCATTACACTCCCTGTAAATAGATATCGCTAGTACAAATCAAACATTACAATCATACGGAACTAGTCAATTACTGGTGTCACGGTGTACTTTCGTCGTTTATCTGTACGCAAATGTTGTCCCTTGATTAAATTAGGAAAGCCGTGCATCAAGGGATTAAAGTAGACTAATAACAGATACACATGTACATTGTAATTCGTTATATCTGATATATACATGTAAGCGAAATAAGACCACCTTTTCTGTCAAATTCTTCATTAGTTTTAGAAATGAATCATACAAGAGGTTCATGCCAGTCATTTTACAGTACTGTTGTCTTTTTTGACGCAGGAACTACTAGAACATTCAGTACTTTTTCCCCACAACGCCCCCCAAACAACGATTCCTTCCTTACAACAACGCTTGCTGTTGTTTCATAAACAATACACGTATGTCTGCAGTTTTTCTCAGAATTTCATATTCGACATATTGACAGAAAAGAAACATAATGATGAGAGACAAACAGCGTTACGCGGCGTTTGATCTCGATTCAAACTGTTTGCAAATGTAAACCAATTTCCCTCTCTATAGCAACACCCTTCGGACAACACACAAAATATTTATCTCCCATTGGAAGTTGTTGTAGAGAGAGACCACTATACTAAGATAACAACAAATTGGGTACCGTACAGCTGATTCGAACAAATTTAAAAAACCTGTATTTCTAAATTTGCGCGTACATGTACAGTGGATAATCTGTTATTCTTTCCCGTTTAAACGCAAACGTACGCAAACGCAAAGCACTAAAACGTAGAAAAGAACAACTTTTGGACCATTCTGATAAGTCTTGTTTATCTTGGTGGCAAACAGTTTGGAGCCTAATCAGACGCCGGGTTACCCGGCGTCTGATCTGGCTCCAAACTGTTTGCACAACAAATAATAGTTTTAGCGTAAACGCGTTTATTGGGAAAGAATAATACATTCTCTACTGTATCTTGAACATGTATGTGTTTTTTCGGAAGACGACATACCTCCTTGTGTAGATACAGCCATGTCGCTTGTATTAGTGGTTGTGTTCTTAGACTTAACCAGAAAGTTATTCTTTCCACAAAAAAGTGTTTATAGTAAAACATAAATGTACATCACAAACACAATTATGGAAGTTAAATCAGACGCCGGGGAATCCGCCAGTCAACATGGACTACAAACTGTTTTGTAATTGGTAATGAAGTGCTACATAAACAACGCGAAGATGATTGTGCATGCCCATATAATGCAATACTGCTACAATGGAGAATCTGTTATTCTTTCCCGTTTAAACGCAAAAGTACGCAAACGCAAAACACTAAAACGTAGAAAAGAACAACTTTTGGACAATTCTGATAATTCTTGTTTGTCTTGGTGGCAAACAGTTTAGAGCCTGATCAGACGCCGGGTTACCCGGCGTCTGATCTGGCTCCAAACTGTTTGCACTGCAAATAATAGTTTAAGCGTAAACGCGTTTATTGGGAAAGAATAACGTTTTCTCCACTGTACCTCTTTGCAACAATGATTCCGCTGTTTCCCAAACAAGACATTTATGTATAACGCTTTCACTGCTTCAATGTCATCTGCTTAGATTGTCTAGGAGAAGAACCAAATAAGCGTTTGCCTAATGTACAGTGGAGAATCTGTTATTCTTTCCCAATAAACGCATTTACTCTAAAACTATTATCGCAGTGCAAACAGTTTGGAGCCAGATCAGACGCCGGGTTACCCGGCGTCTGATCAGGCTCCAAACTGTTTGCCACCAAGATATACAAGAATTATCAAAATTGTCAAAAAGTTATACTTTTCTATGTTTTAGTGTTTTGCGTTTGCGTACGTTTGCGTTTAAACGGGAAAGAATAACAGATTCTCCACTGTACCTCTTTGCAACAATGATTCCGCTGTTTCCCAAATAAGACATTGCTTCAATGTCATCTACTTAGATTGTCTAGGAGAAGAACCAAATAAGCGTTTGCTTTCGTTCCCATCCTAATGTATAAACATGTATTATCCAAATGTTGTATATATTATGAAATAAAATATGTTTAATCTAAATTGTCGTTTGCTATTTACCTCATAGTTGCGTATCGGACATTTTGAAAGAAAAAAACCATAAAGACGAGAGACAATCAATGTGAACCCAGATCAGACTTCGCGTTGCGCGGCGTCTGATATAGGATCAAACTGTTTGCATCTGTTAGCCAAATTTATTAGTTTTCCCTTCCTGTAACAACTTCCTCCGAATAACACACATATTTTGCCTCCCATTGTGTATTGTTGTAGAGAGGGGACATTCTATTTAAAAATCTGCAAATTATTATTGCTCATAATGTGCTACATAAACATCGCAAAGTTTGAAACTGCCCATATTGTGTTACAGTCGAACTTCGATATCTCGAACTCGCTTAACTCGTATTATCCGATAGCTCGACACATGAACTGCATTATTTCATGCTCGGTTAGGTCGAACATACCCATATTTCAAAGATAAAACGTGGCCTAGCCACGTTTCAAGTTTGAAATACGGGTATGTTCGATTTAACCGAGTTCAAGATATCGAAGTTCGACTGTACTTATATATTTTGAAATTTGAAACTGCTCGTAGCGCTCTGCTTAAATACAGCGGAGAATCTGTTATTCTTTCCCGTTTAAACGCAAACGTACGCAAACGCAAAACGCTAAAACGTAGAAAAAAACAACTTTTGGACAATTCTAATAATTCATTTTTATCTTGGTGGCAAACAATATGGAGCCTGATCAGACGCCGGGTTACTGATCTGGCTCCAAACTGTTTGTAATTGAAATAATAGTTTTAGCGTAAACGCGTTTATTGGGAAAGAATAACGTTTTCTCCACTATAGCACAACCATGTAAATGAACTAAAGCACATTTCAAACTATTATCTTGGTGGCAAACAATTTGGAGCCTGATCAGACACCGGGTTACCCGGCGTCTGGTCTGGCTCCAAACTGTTTGTAATTGAAATAATAGTTTTAGCGTAAACGCGTTTATTGGGAAAGATTAACACATTCTCCACTGTATTTAGTATACACTGTATTTACCATCATTTATCTCACCGTAAACACTGAATCTGTCTCACAATGCACCCAGGAAGACTTAAACAGCCTTGAAATTTGGGATAGGAAATGGTATATGGCTTACAATCCAGAAAAATGTGAAGTCATAAGAATTTCGAAAAAGAAGAATATCAGAAATGTTTTTTACAAGCTCCATCCAAATTAACTGAAAGAAACTGAAAACGCCAAATTCTTAGGGGTAACAATTAGCAAAGATTGTTCCTGGAACGAACACATCAAACACATCTCATCTAAAGCAAATTACACACTCAGATTTATTAAAAGAAACTTCAAAATTAAAAACCATAAAATCAAACAAACTGCTTATAAGACCTACGTACCACCATAACTTGAGTACTGTAGCACAGTGTGGCACCCATGGCAAGCTTCATTGACTTACGAACTTGAAAGAGTGCATATAGCAGCTGCTAGATATGTCTTAAATGACTTTTCATACTGCATTAGTGTTACTAGCATGCTAAATACATTACACTGGCTCAAATTAGAATGAAGAAGAAACAATGCTCTTCAAAATCACTCAGAAGATTGTAGTCGTAGATCACGACCACATCCACATATCCTGAAAACTCAACTCTTCATAACTCCATTTTATAGAACAAAATAGCATGCTAACTCATTGTTTCCTCGTAGTATCAGACTTTGGAACCAGCTCCCTTATAGCATCAAGGCCAGTGACAGCCTCTTAGGCATCATTGCTAGCCTTTGCTCTTCCAAAACCTAATATCTTAACCTGTTTTTAACTTCACTGTTTACTGCACTGTTTGTTGCTACTAGAAAATAGCAGTCGCTTTTTATTATTGTTCTTTTAACACTGTCCCCAACTCCCTGTAATTGTCAGCAATTGATAGTAGGAAGTAACCACGTAGAAGTAAGAGTAGATGAAATGCTAATGACATTTTCAGGTGCACTGGTTCTTATATTGAAACTATCATATGTAAAGTTTCTGCATAATTGACTAAATTATAGTAAGGGAAACGCGACATAAATTGTACAATTAGTTGTATTAAATCCTAAAAGGGGCAGTTTTACTTTAGAAATAATTGCTAAATCATAATCAAACTTGCAGATCCACAGGTCCCACTAACAGTATGACATAGATGCAGACACAACGGAAGACACGATTGTATCTAGTGTAAAACAATTTGATTTTACTTCTATTCCGGCTGACTTTTTGTCTGATCATGTGATACTTAGTCATGTGAATGTAACTATCAACTGTCTTGAACAAGAATTTAGAACACAGAATGATATAGATAACTGCTATGCTGATTTCTGCAATAGTTTAACGGAAAACATGTATAAATGTATTCCTCATAAGACAATTAAGCTACAAGGAAATAAAAGGTTTAAGCCTGGTAAATGTTGGTGGAATGATAATTTGACAAATATATGGGCTGACGTCTGCACGGATGAGCGACATTAGGTCAAATGTCGCTCAGCCGCGCAGCGGAAAGCATGGAAACAAGATTTTTTAAACAAACGAAAATAGTTTGATCGTGAAGTTCAAAAAGCTAAGCGTCATCACTGGTATAACTTGCAAGATAATTTATTGAAAGAATGTGATGTCGATCAAGCTAATTTTTGGAAATCATTTGGTAAAATTGGCGTCTGTTATAGTAAGAAACATAAAATTCCGCTTGAGGTAAAACTTGATAATGGTGCAATTTCGTCAAATTTAACAGATGTCTTGTCAAAGTAGAAAATAGATTTTAGTAATTTGTTTAATGCCGACACTACTTTTTCTAATAGTGATTCGCATTCAAACGACTCAGAAGATTCTGATTGGCCAGCTTTTAATGAAAATATTAGTATTTTTGAAGTTAAGAGAGCTTTAGAAAATGCAAATAAGGGTAAAGCGACTGGGCTTGATGGTATCCCAACTGAAGTTTTATTAAACGATGTAACCATGTCATTTCTCCATTCCCTGTTTAATGTTTGTTTTAGAACTGGAAAAAATACCTGATATATGAGGCAAAACAATTATTAATCCTAAGTCTTCCAGTGCTGATCCTCGAGACCCTCTTTCTTATCGTGGTATTTCTTTAGCTTCTGCTATTTATGAAATATATGCTAGTATTTTAAATGCAAGATTGAATTATTGGGCTGAGGAAAACGGCAAAATTGTTGAAGAACAAAATGGGTTTCGAAAAGAAGGAAGTACAACAGATCAAATCTTATCCTTGAGTAATATTATCGAAACTCGGAAAAAACAGAAGACATCTCCTTTTTGTGCTTTTATCGATTTTCGTAAAGCTTGTGATATGATCAACAGAGACAAACTTTGGAAAAAACTGTTTGACTCTGGAATAGGGGGTAATATGCTTAGAGCTATAAAATCTTTATATACCTCAGTCACAGCTAGTGTTAGACTTGGTCCATACAGTACAGAATGGTTCGATATCAAGTGTGGATTAAGACAAGGTTGTATTCTTCCTCCAATTCTTTTTAATTTATACATTAACGACTTAACTACTTATTTGAAGTCTTTAGATATCGGTATACAAGTGGGAAACGAAATGATATGCATCTTATGTTATGCTGACAACATTGTACTCTTAGCGGAAAGTAGTAATGATCTCCAATCTCTTTTAGATAGCCTTAATGTTTGGTGTGGTTTAAATAGTATGACTGTGAATGAAATTAAAAGTAATATTGTACATCTTCGTCCGAATACTATTAACAGATCTGCTTATGTTTTTAAATGCGGAGGCTCTATTCTGAATACCGTTTATAGGTACAAGTATTTAGGAGTTATTTTGAATAAGCATATTGATTTCAATATAACAGCTAAATCAGTGACACAAAGCGCAAAATCGAGCATTAGGTATTTTGATTTCTCGCTGTAAATTAATAGGCGGAGTACCTTGCAACGTTTTTTCGAAACTGTACGACTCAATTGTTTGGCCAGTCATAAATTATAGTGCTCCAATTTGGGGAATTAAGAAAATAACTATATCAACGCTATTCAGAATAGAGCTATGCGGTATTTCTTAGGCGTGGGTAAATATACGCCAACTGCCGCTGTATATGGTGAAATGGCATGGGAACCTCCAATTGTAAAGCAATGGGGTTGTTTAGCCAATTACTGGCGCAGAATTTCTCGTTTGCACTGTGACCGGCTAAATAAACACATTGCTTTGTGGGAAAATCAGAAGGCATCTGCGTCGTGTAAAAATGGTTTTATTACTAGAAATCAAAGCTTTCTGATCTGGATTTGCTACTTATAGTAATATTGATCTAAAAAATTGTAAGAAAACTTTGGTAACTAATGTTAAACAAAGCACTATGTCAGATTTCAAAACTACATGGACTACAACAATTAATAGGCCAAATGCCATTTCTGGGAGAGGGATGAATAAACTCAGAACTTATAGAGTCTTCAAACAAGATTATGTCGTCGAAAAATATTGTCTTATGATATTACCGCCAAGTCATAGGTCAGCTTTTTGTACGTTTAGATGCGGGGTTGCCCCTATACGCATGGAGACAATAAGGTATGATAACATGGCTGAGGAAGATCGAAAATGCCCTTTTTGTAAATAATATTTTAAAAAGAAGAACTCAACTTTTATGTAAGTAATGATTATTTAATTTTCTATAGATTAACGTCTTATCTATCACATGTGTGTGTGTTGCTAATCAGTTCAACTTTGATCTGATCAAATATGATAACGGCTTCTTTAAATCATTTCTTAATAATACGCATTAGTGTACTTTTTGATTTTCATAATTTTTCAAATTTTGTCTTATTGCAGTTTTTTTAGTACAACGATTAGCAGCAACCACGTGGTCTTACTTTTGTATATAGTATGTGATAATCATAAATGAAATGAATACTTGATATGATATTTGAACTGTGATAGTCTCTTATAATTCTTAGAAAGAATGGCTGAGTACGCCATATTACTGTATGTATACTATTTGTTATTATATGCTATGTCCACGGAAAGCTACACACATTGTAGGATGACAAAAGTGGTCTTCGTCATTTATGACGGACGAACTATATATATACACAGATGAGACTTATTGATTGCTGCTGACCGTACCAATGCGGGCTCCTATATTCACTTTGCTTTATATGTGTCTTGCGTGTTGTTTTCTATTTAGTGTGTAGATGAAGGAATGGGATTGTGCGTGTGTGTGTTTGTTATGGTATGACTGTGTGTGTGTTCTGCTTGAGAGGTGGGTGTATTGTTTGTGTTGCGTTTCCTGATTTAGTCTTTCGTATTTATTAAATAAAGATATAAACTTGATATCTATTGCAAACAGTTGTCAACATTCAGATTCTGATCAGGCTTTAAACTCGATTTAAAGTATGACGTTTCCATGCAGTCAGTATATCAGTTTATTGAAATTGTTTACCGTTTAGCGCTAGTTATTGTTGTACAGTAGATCTTATTTTCATGTGTTATATATTTCTGTGTTATGGATTGCGATAGAGTATGAATAACCATACTGTAATTTATTAATTTGCAACAGTATATGAAATTTTAAGAGCCTTAAATTATCATAATTGCTACATCTTTGGCGTCGCCATGGAAAACGTTTAGAACCCCTTTTACAATGGCATATCTAAAATAACTCTATTATTAACGCTTTAATCAACAGAATTGCTTGAATTATTTCCTTTTCCAAATACAATAAATAAAACGGCAAACTTTTATCGCCAGAGCTCGACATCTATAAAAGCCAAAACGTTTTGAAACTAGTATTGATTTTCTTCAGTCATAATGTCTAAATTCTAAATTTGAGGAATAAAAGCCTTAGATGACGATGTCATGAAAGTGAAATAACAGTGACACCTGTCAAATGAACAGGGTCTCATGTATAGTACATGTCTCCTCTATGTTATTACATTTAGTGCAAATATAATTTCAAACTGCATTTATATTGTAAAGAAGTTATTCATGTCTTCCGGTACTTCAATCAAGTCCACATATAACAAATATGCCTAAAATAAAGCACGCAAAATAGCTATCCCGTAAAGAACATTTGTATCAGGTATTGAATTCATCTCGAGATAAGCGAAATGTGTCACGAAGCTCTCATCAATTACCATCAATTAATTTCAGTTACCACATGCTTTCAGTGAGAAATAAGTTTTGTGTTCGCTCCATACAAATGTTTGATAAATGAAGCAAACAGTTTAGAACTAAACATGACGCTGAGTATCTAGGCGTCGCATTTGGTTCCAAACTGTTTGACAATGTAATAATGAGTCACATGTATGAAATGACATATATACAGTGGAGAATCTGTTATTCTTTCCCAATAAACGCGTTTACGCTAAAACTATTATTTGCAGTGCAAACAGTTTGGAGCCAGATCAGACGCCGGGTAACCCGGCGTCTGATCAGGCTCCAAACTGTTTGCCACCAAGATAAACATGAATTATCAGAATTGTCAAAAAGTTGTACTTTTCTACGTTTTAGTGTTTTGCGTTTGCGTGCGTTTGCGTACGTTTGCGTTTAAACGGGAAAGAATAACAGATTCTCCACTGTATTGATTATGTAAACATTATTGCAGACGTCAATTTCGCAGACGACAATGGCGTGCGTATTGTTAATGTATGAGCCAAACTGCACGAACTTTTCATCACAGTTATCGCTGCTAATTCAATTACTTCATGTACGTCCGTCACGAAGTAGTCCACATTATTTTAGCTTTGATCTCTAGTATTATTGATGTATATTTTAGTTCAAACATATAACGTCACACTCGCGTTCGCGCTGGCATTTGTACCTTAAACATCCTTTCTAATATATTTTTCAAAAATAGGCTGTACCCATTGGAAGGAATACTCGTCTTCACTTGTTTACATCTACACTGCTACAAAACGCGAGTCAGTTGGCTTAACTTCGTTTGAGTTGATGGTTGGTGGAAAGGCGAGATTGCCAATAGACACTTTTCCTTCCAATTAGGCAGTAGACTAGACTACACTACTTCAGATTGTGTGAATAATTTGAAAGAAATTGCCAACGAGTCTCTTAGAGATATATACGATGCAGGGACAGAAAACACATTTTAAAAGAAGGCTAAATAAAGCAACATAATTAAGTGTTAGTGATTCTGTCCGGTTAACAATAATAGCTTATCAATGTACATTTTCTTCATATAGAAGCTTTAGAATTGTAAGGCAGTGTAGTTATTGACTAGACAGAGGGGTGTAGAAAAGAATTTTACCCATGGTCAGTATCTTGAAAGAGGAAAAGCAAGAAAAAGTGCAGGAAACAGAGATATTGGTAGTTAAGAATACTGTAAGAAATAGAGAGAATTTACAGGAAGATGACATAGTATTCACATACCGGTATACGTATATTTGAGCCTGAAAGACCGGCCGGTCCAGAATAGAAATTATAAACAGTTGAAGCTAAAATTGTTGATGTACTGTCAGGTATCAGAGAAGATAAGGTTGAAAAGATATGTGAAATAGAAGATGTGACATAAGAGGAAGCTGTTACTGAGGAAACAGATACGCCATCCGATGTAACGATAGCAGGAGAGGGGGTCGTAAAAGTTCTTGTTATAACGAAAACATTGTGAAAGATGATTTGGAAACACTAACTGAGGATCCTCCGCCACCTAAACACCCACCAAGAAATTCTACACGTTTGAAAAAGAAACCAGATTGGCATGGCGATTATGTTGCCGGTAAACAACAGACACTTTAACTCAGTAGTGAAAGCTGCAGAAAATTCTGATGAAACAAGCTTCATTTACAGCTAGAATTAAGGATACCACTTTTAAAAAAATGTTTTCCATATTCTAGCAGATGGTCAATTAAAGCAGGCGCATTCTGTTTTACTTTCAACCTGCTTTAAGTGAATACTTGTCTTCAAAACCAGGAACAGGCTATTGTATAATGGGTTAATATCTACAAGTTACTGTGTATAGCTATCTTAAGTTTTGTACGAGTTGTTCTCCTTGAAATGAAAAACATTGTAGATTAATTTAACAATTATTTCATAATTTAGCCTAAATTCGCCATTTAATAGTAATAAACAATACCACCATAAGTGTACAGAAGTTTAACCCTTTCGCTGCCAAATCTGTCGTGAGATAGTCACCCCTTCTCCGTTTCATTGTCGTCTGCCTCAATTGTGTAGTCTGCAATATCGTCTAAAAGTAACAAAATAAGGCAGTATGAATGAAGAAATTTCAAAACGAGTGTCAAAAATTTTGGATCCTGATCAGATCCAAACCTTTTTCAAACAACCTTTTAAGCGTTATTGAGAGCGACAGGGATAAGACTAATATTATTATATATTATTCCCGCTGTCATTTGGGTGCATATCAGTGTGAACATTTGATTAAAACCTTCCATGTGTGTTGTCGTTAATAAAATAGAAGACCGTCATTCTTACATATTTCTAAGTAGGATTACTCGTTATTTACGCTAAGTATGACCTTATTAAGTATTTTGCCTGTTCCAAGTTACATAAACTGTGTCAGGCAGCGTTTTCCTTCCCGTATAAGCGAAATTAACGCAGATGCATTGCAGTAAAATGTAGAAAAGTGGCAAACAGTTTGAGAACATGATCATACGCCGGGTAACCCAAATTCTAGCCTGGCTAAATACAGTTTTCAATCGTAATAGAAATACATGCATATGTAATAAAGCACAAACGTATTTATTTGGAAAGAGAATCGTATTTTCCAGTGCATCAGCTAAATCGACCTGTCCACAACAGACATGTAAATCACTTGACAAAATACAGAGTACCCATTATTGAACAAGTTGGGTGTCAAATGTGATGATAATATCCAAATAACTATAGCACTCGGGATTAAAATTCTTACTGCCAAAAACAGAAACTAACCAAGAGCATCCGCCGAATAAACTTAAAAACTTTTTGAGACTCATGAAGATAGTCAAATTGATTATAAACAATTCCTGTAGGCTGTTTTGATAATGTTTGTCATATTTTCAAAAGAACAACTCTAAAACAGACATTTTAACAGTATCATCATTACAAACTTTAATAATGTTACGTTCATTGTTAAAATGAGCTTGTTTAGCTACAGTGGAGAATGTGTTATTCTTTCCCAATAAACGTGTTTACGCTAAAATTATTATTTCCAGTGCAAACAGTTTGGAGCCAGATCAGACGCCGGGTAACCCGGCGTCTGATCTGGCTCCAAACTGTTTGCCACCAAGATAAACATGAACTATCAGAATTGACCAAAAGTTGTTCTTTTCTACGTTTTAGTGCTTTGCGTTTGCGTACGTTTGCGTTTAAACGGGAAAGAATAACAGATTCTCCACTGTATATAGCAAGACCTTTAAGTTACATTGTAGTTACAGCTGTTTTGAAACACTGTTTGAAAGTATCCCGCGTAGATGCTGGATTTGGTATATTAAAAAGTACATAGATATAATTGTTCTTTCGTTGCAAGGTAGTTTATTTGATGATCATTTAGTCCTTTTAAAATTTATTGATTCCGTCTTTTCTTATGCAAACACTTTATTCTGAATTTGACGATAACCTATTGGTTTTTCGTGTCTCATGAAAATTTAAATAGGCAAACAGTGCGAACTCAGATCAGATGTCGCATACCGTGGCGTCTGGTCACAGTCTATACTTTTTGTTGCTTAGGATTAAACATGAAACAAAACGAAAATGAAAATTTAGACCAGGCGCCCCTTAGATAAAAAAAAGAATAATCCAATATATACGTATTGAAGAATCCACTTGGCGCAAATAGAAAGATCTAGTTTTTAAAAGTACAAACATTACTTCTGTTTCACCCAACCTTATGTTGTTTTTCAAGATTTACAATAGTATTCGTAAAGCGATGAGTCTACGTACGCACAATATAGTTTTTGCCCTTTCAACGTCAATTGTACCGTGTTGTTTAATTGCTTTCGCTGAAAAAGTATCGTCAATTCATTTTTTTGAAGTTCTGACTCACGAGAGAGAATTAGCTCCGTCTGATATGGATCCAAACTGTTTCAAAATCGACCGTAATGACATATGACGATAAAATGGTTTGAACCTTTCACTCTCAATGACGTCATAAAGCGCATTTGAATACAGTTTTGATCCTAATCAGACGTCGCGTGACGCGACGTCTGATCGGAATCAAAACTGTTTGCCACTTGTTTTGAAATTACGTGATATACATTGTACTGCCTTAAATCTTACTTTGAAACGATAGTGCAGACAACACTATTGACAAAGCCGACAATATGGCGGTGAAGGGGTACAGTGGAGAATGTGTTATTCTTTCCCAATAAACGCGTTTACGCTAAAACTATTATTTCCAATGCAAACAGTTTGGAGCCAGATCAGACGCCGGGTAACCCGGCGTCTGATCAGGCTCCAAACTGTTTGCCACCATGATAAACATGAAATAATAGAATTGTCCAAAAGTTCTTCTTTTCTATGTTTTAGTGCTTTGCGTTTGCGTACGTTTGCGTTTAAACGGGAAAGAATAACATATTCTTCACTGTAAAATCCTAGGTTATACTGCCTTAAATCTAACGTTGAAACGATATTGCAGACAACAGTATTAAAGCAGACGACATCATGGTGGTGAATGGAATAAAAACATCACGGTGAATTTGATCATGAAAGGGTTAAGCCATTTTCATGTTTTCGCTGTTGTCGTGATATTTTATCCGCTTTGGTATGGTCCAAATATGTTTTACCAAATCCTACAAAGCCGGTTCATATTCTAGTGGATTTGAGACCAATATAGACACAGGATGACAATCAGATTGCATGATTGAAAGAATTAACGATATCAAAGTCATACCACACGCGGTGATTTCATAACAAATTGCGTGACGCTAGGTTTGCTTTAACCCGTTGACTGACTGGGTATCTTCTGACTAAACATTATTGTATGCTTTAATTTCTAGAATCAAGATTTAAGACATTCAACAGATGAAAAGTCGATATCCGTTGAAGACAAATGTTATCCATATCAGACGCCGAGTTACTTCGATAAGGATCAAAGCTGTTCGCGAATGCAGTGCTCTTGGAAAAGGCAAGTGAATAGAAAACAAGACGCTCAAACTTAAAGTGCTGATCGAGACCAGAGCTAACTTGAATGGGAAAACATTTTAAATCTCGAAAAATACACCTGTATATTTTGTCGATTAAGGATCTTACCTAGAAGTTGCAATTGAAGAATATCATTATAATTAGCTGATTTAATAGAAACTACTTCAGAATTGCAGATGGAATAGCTAATACTCTAAACACAAATAAATACGAAAGACTCAAGCAGGAAACGTAACACAAACAATACACCCACCTCTCAAGCAGAACACAAACACACAGTCATACCACAACAAACACACACACACACACACGCAATACCATTCCTTCATCTACACACTAAATAGAAAACAACACGCAAGACAAACATAGAGCAAAGTGAATATAGGAGCCCGCCTTGGTACGGTCAGTAGCAATCAATAATTAACTATAAATTAATTAATCATAACAACCACTGGGGGGGTTAAACCTGGGTTTAGGGGCGCTCAACCTCACACTTATCTCCCATATTCACCTATAAAGACAAACAGTGTACATAAAATATAAACCCTGTTCCACAACCTCACAATCAAAAAGACCGCCAGCACAGTAAGTAAATACATGTAAAACATTTAGCAAAAATTCTATGACAAGATCATTAGTAACATGGGAAAGAATTAAACATTCAAGCCCGTGTTAAAAATAACCCACTATGGCAACGGTCAAATTGTACTCAAGCGAGTAGTCTGTAGTTACGAGTAACTGTAAGACATGGAAGGGTCCAGGGTACGACAGAGAGAGAGAGAAAAAACAAAGCACGAAAATCCGACATAACTATCCCTGTTAAGGACGGCTTTAAAGATACATCATCATGTAGTGCTAAGCCCTGTCTGTCGTCGCACAACCAAAGAGGAAAGCATAGTTATCAATTGTAGATTGATCGATAACTAAACATGAAGTGCGCAGCAATATAGTTTGATCATAATCTTTTTTGAGGAAAAATCTAATACGTTTCACAAATAGGTTTTGAAAATGTATATGTCCAAGAATCTTACGAAGTCTGTAAATCACATCACCATAAAACTCCGGATGTGAAAAACCTTGCCGCAGAAAAGACTTTAAGTTACATTTATACTTGTTAATGAGAGGCAGATTTCTATAAAAGAATTTAGAAAATATTTTACGAAGTTTATGAAATCTGTACCCCTGTTTAAGAAGCTTTTCAGTAATAGTTTTATTACGAATGTGGAAGTCCTCAACAGAAGTACAGGCCCTAGCAAAGCGAATAAGTTGAGAAATATAAACCCCGTAAGATGTGGAACGGGGAACATCGCCATCTAGATGAGGATAATTTACAATACTAAAATCAAAATCATCTCGTTTATCGTAAATCTTAGAAGAAACAATTCCGTTATTTATAAAAAGATCCAAATCTAAAAATGGTGCCGACAAATTTGACTCGTTTGTTTTATTAAGGCGTAATTCTTTTGGGTAAATAAAAGGAAACAACGTATCAAAAAATGGGTTGTCTATATTAAAAATATCATCTAGATAGCGCGATGTATTGTTAAAGGCTTCGATCATATCTGCCTGTGTATCAGGTTTTAGACTAAGCATAAAGTCCCTCTCATAACAGTACAAAAATAGGTCTGCGACAAGGGGCGCACAGTTTGTACCCATAGGAATACCGATCACTTGGCAGTATATGGTACTCCCAAAACGTACATAAATATTATCCAGAAGAAATGTTAGTGATTCACAGACATCGGTGCAAGTCCACATAGTGTAATGCTTAACCGTGTCATTTGTAAAAAATGCACGATCAGTATTACACGCCAGAAATAGCTTCCTTTCTCTGGCAAAAGTCTTTTCAATAAGTTGTATAAGTTTAGCTTTTATTAGATTATGAGGTAAGGTAGTATATAGTGTTGAAAAGTCATACGTACTTATATTGCAAGCTTGGTATTTTCTATATTCAAGCTTCGCCAAAATGTCATTAGAGTTTTTGATAGACCAAAACAGATTAAGTCCAGAATTTTCGTAAGTCTTATCACAATACCTTTGAACAGGTTCTTTGATTTTAATTAAAGACGATGTTAAAAGTTTGGAAAGCTTAGTAGTAGTACATGCACTTGAATTAGCAATAAAACGAGACTTATAAGGTGTTTTGTGTAGTTTTTGTATCCAGTACATTGTAGGAAGTTTGTGACATGTAATGTTGACATCAGCTTTTAATTGTTTACATGTATCAAGATGATCAGATACTACATTACGCTCCGTTAAATTGGTAGATATATAGGAATTGGTATTCACAAGTTCCTGGTTTAAAGCATCAACATAATGTAATCGTCATACAATAATCACATTATTGGATGCTTTGTCGGCAGGAACGAGTACATACTTGGAATGAAAGTCTTGTATGCCCTTCTTTAAGTGACGAATGTTAAATATAGGTTTAGGTGGTAAAAGATGGTTATTGGATAAATAGAACGAAATCCGGATATCGATAATATCAAAAATTAATTCTTTCCATTTTGAAAGAGCGTCATTTTCAGCATGTTCTCTTCGGCACCAGTTGGTACTATAATTATTCAAAGCTTCCGAAATATAATTACGGCAAGTATCGAAATCAATTAAGGCAGGTAATCTAAATTTAGATCCCTTACTCAAAAGCGCTCTGATGCGTTTATCTTTAATGATATCAAAATTGCCTGTTATTATATGACCCACTGGGGCGTAACAGAATTTAGAAGAGGTACAATCTCATGTAGCTGGTGTATTTTCGAGAATTTTAAGATCAGAAACAATTTTATTGTAGTTAAAAAGTAACCCTCTTACAGATTTATTATACTTATAGCAAATAATAGGTGGTTCAAGATTTTTGAAATAATTTGGAACAGCATTCATCACATTTTTGTTTCGGAGAATACTTTGTAAATCTATAAAATCAATACCTTTATTTATAAAAGGACCTTAAGCACGCTAAGAGTGGAGAAAAAGCTATTACTTCCCAATAAACGCGTTTACGCCAAAACTGTTATTTCTAATGCAAACAGTTTGGAGTCAGATCAGACGCCAAACTGTTTGCCACTCAGATAAAGAATAGATCGTCAGAATTGTCGAAAATGTGTCATTTTGTCCATTTTACAGCGTTGCATTTGCGTTGAAACAGGAAAGAATAACGTATTCTCCACTGTAAGAGTTAATGCATTTGACCTTGTACCGCCGTATCCAGCGTTGCCTGGTAGTTACCAACAGAGCGGTTTCTAATCAGACGCCGTTTAGTTTGTCACTTGATCAGCAACAAATATGTGGGACACTTCTATCGTTATTACTGCTTTCAAGTTATCTAAGATCTAATACTAAAGATATTCTGCAGATGACGAATTTTTAAGCAGGTGATATCCTGAACGTGATTGTGGTTAACGCAAAATTGTCTTTCATAACCGGCGATTGTCTTCGCAATAATTGAATAACAGGGGAAGATCAATCATCGACCAATACAAATAACTGACACGGCCAGCCACCGCTCGTATGTGAAGCAATTCTAGGATTCTATATATCCGAATTGCAGTGGTAATATCTTTTTAATCCATTACCCCATGGCCTGTTTCAAGCATTGAAGATGGGTGACTTCTTATAACAGGTTTAAAGTAAATCAGAATGCGCCTTCATGCGCATATTGTTTTACTTTCAGTCTGCTTTAAAGTACTATCTGCTAGGACGTAGAAAAAATGTCTTAATGTTTGGAATTATTTTCTTCAGCGAAGGAATAAACTTTTTACGCGGAAGGCACGTCTCTCTATTGGGGCAAGGATTAAAGAGTGAAATATTCTAAAACACACTACTGCATGAACATCTCTTCAATCATTTATCTCAACCCTTTACCTGATAGCATTGTTTCTAGTATTGAAGATATGTGACTTCTTAAAGCAGGTTGAAAGTATAGCAGAATGTGCCCTAAGGCGCATTCTGCTTTACTTTCAGCCTGCTTCAAGCTATTAACTGCTAGAATAAGGAAAGTATTAAATATGACACATATTCATTACGGTATAATTTGGAACTATTTTCGTCAGCGGATGAATAAAATGAATGTGCTAAAATTCGCTTCTATAAGGGAAAGAGTTAATATGTAGATTACCACAATGTATTATCTGCAAGTGTTTTTCATGCTCATTAACATAACTAATTTTTATAACAATTGCTTAATGGTATCAATCGATGAGCTTAAGAAACGTTTTGATTTTGTCTGCATTTCTAATCTTAGTGTTTTATCAATACAATATTGATATGGGAAACTTGTAATATACCTTACTAACATGTTTGCTTTAGAACTATAATTGTACTGCAACATAACCTGCCTTATCCAACATCCATCGGTACCAACTGATAATGTCGGATAACGCATGGTGTCGTTTAAAGCAGGTTTTAGATATACAGCCGAATTTTGAAATTCCATACTCGCTTAAGAGGAACAAACCCGTGTTTCAAAGTTAAAACGTGGCTTTGCCGCGTTTTAACTTTGAAAAACGGATATGTTCCACTTAAATGACCTTGAGATTTAGAAATGCATCAAATGAAATACGGTTTATCTTAACTTAGACGCATTCGAGATAGAGAAGTTTGTGTATGCCATTCGAACTGTGGCTCGAAATTCAAGTTTTTTTATTTAACAAGATGTCGGATAAGCCATGTTAGACTGTAGTATTCTCGTTTCTTATCTGACATAGGCCATGACATGATAATCAAACAATACCAACACGCATACATGTGTACGTGCATTTTCGATTAAAACTTCACTAGTATTAAGTCATTTATGATGTATTTCATGAATTTATTTCGTATAATTAAATCATAGTTATATTTACAAATTCGTTGAAACGAAACATCCAGACGTAAAAAGAGTTCCACAAAGTTCGGTGAATATTTTGCACTCTGAAGCTGAGTGTCTCTCTTTTACAGAATACAGGTCTGCTACATTTAAGAGCCCTCGGATGAGGTTTGACAAGATTGGATAATAGATTGAACCGACAGTTTAATAAAGGGGAGGATAATACATAATACTAGAAGGTGGCTGTGTGTGCATTGAGGCATGGGGCGAGAAGTCATGTAAGAGATCGAGTGACATATGTGAACTACTTCAAGAAGCAACTCATCTTACTTTCCCGAGAACTTATTCAGCTGGCAATCATAAATATCTCAGCTGTCAGTTCGTTCTCAGTAAGTTCAACGACATTTGTTTAGAATTCAACGCAGCAGAATTATGCATAGCTATTGTCAATATATTTTGTCTGAATTCTATTTACTATATGTCTCTTATGTCAAACTCAATGTGGATTTATTGGCTTAACACATATAACCTAGCAACGAGTATAGTCGTCCATTACAATAAAAAATACCTGTAAGGAGTGTACTTGTTATATGCAAGCATTATAAAACCAGATCAGATAGCTCCTTCACGAATCCGCTGGTCAAAGTCTGCACAATTTGTTACGTTTTGCAATATAAATTATTATTTAAAAAAAAACTTAATAATTTTAGATGGACTAGACTAGATACACAACTAGATTTGATCATTCAATATTTCAGGGGCTGAATCAGTTAAAAGATGTGAGATGATAAATATATGTGGCAATACATTTATTACGATACGGAAAAAACGCCTTTGTTTTAAACAAATGTAATACAGTATATGATAGGTTAACTCAGTTGTGCCATTGGTTTTAAGATTCGTTTACACGTGAAAAACTTCCGTATAAACTATTTCACTGCCATTGACGCCAAACGGCGACGTGGAAAACAGTTAAGATCCTGATCAGACGCCGCGTCACGCGGCTACTGATCAGGGTAAAAACTGTTTGACACTTGCTTCGATATTTCATATGTTGTACTGTCGTAAATCTTACTTTGAAATAATCTTGCAGACAACAGTATTGAAGCAGACGACAATAATAAATATATAGGGGGTAAAACATCACAATTAATGTTGCACCGAAAGGCTTCAGTACTTCCACACAAACAATTTTACAAAACCAGTATGTTCGACATCTTTAATTTATATATTACTAACATTGTAGTACCCATATTTTATTGGTTTATGAAATAGTTTATCAGGATTTAGAGTGTGGCATGCTTTATGCAAAAAAAAAAGAATTTTGACAAATAATGTTCCCTGTTTGAAACGCAGCGGAACGCAAACGCAAAATCACCAAAAACAATAATGTTATTGATTATTGAAACTCTTAATGTAAGTACCAAACGGTTTGAAACCCTAAACAGAGGCCGAGTAACGCGGTGCCTGATCAGGCTTCACACAGTTTGCACAGAACAACAATATTATGATGCCATAGCATTTGTTCGATAAATTAATATACTCCTACTGTTAAGGGGCCCGTTTGATGAAACGTCGTACGACAAAAACGGTCGTAAGTCAAAACTTTAAAACACATCTTACTTCTAATTTCTTCATTTAATCCTGTATTGTGATATCCCTTTTGAATTATCGTTGCAGGACGATTCCAAAGAGATGTCACACGACACGATTAGATGGAAACATAATAAATATTGATAATTTTAGAATCTGAATTACGGCAACATTAATTAATTTTGTCGTACGAAGTTATTTGAAACGGGCATCTGAACAGCGCTGGCATGTGCTTGATATCATCTTTTAGTTATACTAATTATTACTCTCAACGAACATTCAATTACCGTTGATTGTCATCTCTGCTAATTTAACTACACGGCAAATATTAATCACTCGATAACCCACACTACTGACCAAACAGAGAGGATGTTTATAATTAGTTTGGCAATCGTAAAGCCAGTGTATATTTATTGGCACTTGCGATGCCGTTTTGTAGTGTTCTTCGAATGATGATATACTCACCGAGGCAACTTTTAACATATGGATGCGTGGTACCTTTGAACGCCGGTATCAGTGCACGTGAACATTTATACCATTAAAACCTCTCTATGATGACCATAGAACTATGTTATTTGTCAGGTATTTATGACAGGTGACTGCTTAAAGTAATGTGACAGTAAAACAGAAACTTCCTTAATTAGTTTTTGTATTACTGTTACCTTGCTTTAAGCTGTCACCTGTATTTTATACAATAAATTAGCCTTCGTTAAAGTGGTTGTTACATGGAGGTTTTACTATATATACTTATATCATACTTTATAATTCACAACAGCAGATGTTAAGTGCTTGTGTGGCGGCTGTAAAATGTAGCCCCGTACTTCATTCTCAGTGTTGTTATACTTTCTGGTCCTTTGGAATCATTGATTTCAGCGCATTTACAGTTGACAGTTGAATTCCGCTTAAGCCGGTGCTAGGGGGCGTGAGCACTGTTGCATATTTCAGTATTGCTCATGAACAGACTCAATTAAACCGAGTCTGCAATTTTCAGTATTTGCTTTGTTTTCTGTGCTTTCAAAGGATCTCCCCTTATTCAGATTTACTGTATACTTATCAGTTGTTGCGCCTAGTCACATACTTTAATCATAAAAAATCAATAAAAAACGATAAACATAAAAATGAAGAAACGTACATGTAACCATAATAGCACTGGCCTCCCCCCTTTTTTACCAAGATTCGATAGAACGTGTTTGATTTTGGCCTAAAGATTTACTTACCTTTTTCCCGCAAAATAGTTATACTATATAAAACTCCACCAGCTACGAAAATCTGAGCTATAACATTGGCTGAAAAATATATAGAATACATTTTCACATGAACGGGCGCATCCTGCTGTAAATTATATCCTTAACTCATTATCCCCTGAAACTTCTAATGGACAATTCCAGTTCACAATCAAGACTGGTCCATTTCGGACTATTTAAGGTTGTTTTTTGTAATATATTACAAAATGACAAACAGTAAAGCCCCTGATTAGAGGGCTCCTGCAGGAGCCCTCTAATCAGGGACTTCACTGTTTGCATTAGACAAGTGTACTCTTCACATGTACACTGTTGGTAGAGGACGCATATATGCGTCACTAGGGCACAATGAGTTAAAAAACATTGAAGACCCAGACCAGACATTTCCTTCAGGAGTTATCTGATCTCAGTCTTTACTGTTTTCAAACAGCGCTAATATACGCTAACAGCAGAAGAAAGGCTAATCATTACTCGCAATGAACATTCATTTAACGGTGATTGTCATCTCTACTAATTTAATTATACTACAAACATCAATCTCCAGATAGGCCACAGAAATGACCAATCCGTATTGATTTTCAGAATCCCCTGACTATCGTAAACCAGTGTGATTGTTAGAGGCACAACAAGCATCCTTGTCAACTGTACGTACATGTATATCACAGCGACAGTCTTTTCGTTTAATTAAAGCATAACGCAAACGCAACACATGAAGATAACATACCCTAGCCGTATCAAGCAGTGTCAAGCAGTAAAAAATGTGATCAGACGCCATGTTACATTTTTTCACCGTATATTGTGACATCGAATACAGTGGAGGAAACGTTTACCCCCCAGTGATTGTTAATGGTTAATTTATAATTAATTATTGATTGCTGCTGACCGTACCAAGGCGGGCTCCTATGATCACTTTGCTTTATGTTTGTGTTGCGTATTGTTTTCTGTTTGGTGTGTGGGATTGCGTGTGTGTGTATGTGTGTGTGTGTGTGTGTGTTTGTTATGGTATGGATGTGTGTGTGTTCTGCTTTAGAGGTGGGTGTATTGTTTGTGTTGCGTTTCCTGCTTGAGTCTTCTTTCGTATTTATTTTCTGATCACGAGCCAAACATTTTGTAAATGATAAAGCCGAGCTTGGCAGATAACGAATACTTAACAAATACAGTGAAACTCAGAATATGCTTATCGTCGAAACTGATGTTTCCAGTGGCACTGACGTTTAAAACAGACGACAATGCTACGACACACTATATATTATTGGAATACAGTCGCATTGTCTATATTTCATACATATCAAAGTAACTTTAACACGGACAATGTGGCATATAATTTGAAAAAAGATTTTTATTTTTAAATTCGGTATGTCATAGTTTGTTTGCAACTATTGCATACACTAAGTAACTTACATGTGGTTCATATAAAGAAGTTTGTCTGTTGGCCTGATGCAATGTCATCTGTTATGAATAACCTGTCAATACCCATTTGCAGCCCTACAAGAAGCCTCTGGGACAATCACTACTAATGAAGAGTATCAGAACTTCATCACAACTCATATTGAAGGAGCAAATGAGTGCATCCCGCAGAAACAGAGGATAAAGAAGAGGGCCCCACGGGATACACAAGAAGTTTAGAAAAAGAGAGAGATATACTACAGAAATAGGCTCAATAGAAGAGACAAAATCCTTCGGCATGAGCAAGAATGAGTACAACGAGGCCATTGAAGACCTTGTGAACACTTACAAACATGAGCAGACACATAATGTTCAAAGCAGAATATATATCATAGAAATCGTTGTTAAAAACATTAAATCTGCCTTAGCATGGCAGACAGCAAAATAATTCAGTGGAAAGAAAAACACTACAAGATCGAAACTTAGAGCTTAATCCGATGAGGAAAGAAGGGGTGCGATCTAAAACACTTGAAGCTGTTCTCCTTTTTGTTTACAATTCACAGAGGTGTGATGAAACAAATACTCCGAGCTTACGGTATACCATATACAATAGTCGATGCTATTATGATGTTGTACAAAAGCTCAACTGCCATGGTCAGAACACCCGATGGAGATACAGACTTCTTTGCTATCACTGCAGGGGTTTTACAGGGAGACACACTAGCAAAATACTTGTTCATCATCTGCTCCAACTGTGTCCTATGAACATCTGATGACAAAATAAAGGAACATGGCCTTACTTTGGATAAAGCAAGAAGTAAAAGATATCCTGCGAGAACAATTACAGATGCAGACTATGCCGATGATCTTGCCCTGTTCGCAGACAAGGTTGTTGAAGCAGTATCTCTTCAACACAGTTTGGAGAAAGCAGCAGATGGTGTTGGCTTACATGTTAATGCATACAAGACAGAGTTCATAAGCTTTAACCAAGACGGAGACATAAAACCACTGACAGAGTAGCCGATCAAAAATGTGGGACAGTTTGTGTATTTGGGAAGCAATATCTCTTCAACTACGACCGATGTAAATTCTAGACTCGCAAAAGCCTGGTCAGCTTTAGATAAATTCACAACAATATGGAAATCGCCCCTTCCAGACAAAACAAAACGCAACTCCTTCCGAACCACAGTAACGTCAATATTATTATATGCGTGTACGGTCTGGACTCTAACACATACAGTGGAGAATCTGTTATTCTTTCCCGTTTAAACGCAAACGTACGCAAACGCAAAGCACTAAAACGTAGAAAAGAACAACTTTTAGACAATTCTGATAATTCATGTTTATCTTGGTGGCAAACAGTTTGGAGCCTGATCAGACGCCGGGTTAACCGGCGTCTGATCTGGCTTCAAACTGTTTGTATTGTAAATAATAGTTTTAGCGTAAACGCGTTTATTGGGAAAGAATAACAGATTCTCCACTGTAACTACGAGAAAAGGACAGATGGAAACTATACCAGAATATTACGAGCAGCTCTCGATAAATCCTGGACTTATCATCCAACACAACAGCAACTATAAGGACATCTATAACCTATCTCCCATACAGCTAGAGAGATACAAATGCGCTTTGTAGGACACTGCTGGAGAAGTAAAGACTAGCTTATCAGCGATGTCCTACAATGGACACCTAAACAAGGACAGAGCAGTGTGGGCGCCCAAGCAAGATGTGCATCAATCAGCTGAGTGAGGATGCGGACTGCCAAGTAGAACATCTACCGACACTGGTGGAACACAGAACTGAGTGGAGGAGTGTAGTCAAGAGATTCCGTGCAAGCATCGCGTCCCATAGATAGATAGATTTATCGTGTTCGTGTACCGGGAATCTTATTTGGTGCCTGATCCATCTCGGAAGCCTTAGCAAATATAAGAACTGTTGCGGCACTATAACAGCCAAGGTGTTTGTTGATATTTTACCCACTCACATGAGAAAATTATAAATGTTTAGAGTTTTCAGATTGTTAAATAGAATTTGAATGCTGCAATTCACTCTATTTGCCATTGAAACAGTTTGAATTTAGGTCTGACGCCAAACTGTATGACTTGAATTAATGACTGTTTAGTCATACCACTAGTATATGTTGTATCTTAAATATGATCTTGAGATATGTGTGCAGACACAATTTTATAATATACGAAATCAAAGCAATAAAAGATTTCAAGCAGGCCATTAACAAACGACGAAATGGTCACAAACGTTCACAGCTAACTGTGATACAGCTGCGTAATTCTAATGATGACTGGATGTAGGGTTGAACGCTTGCTATCATTATAATCAATTTAGTTCGGTAATTCCAATATGTCAATTTCCCACTTCAGCTGATTGCCAATTTCTTTGCTACTTCGGTATATTTGGTTAATGGTCGTCATTGATTTGCTTGGGCGTATACTGCAACATGCTATGAACATCTAACGTAGCTTTACGCTTTTAGTTATTATCGATCCAATAATCAACGCGGCCGTTTAATTTACATAATGATAATACAGTTACAATGGTGTTATGGTTTCAGTGAATAGTGAGGTTCACATGTACTAGTACTCATGGCATTATAGCGAAACGGTAGTATCAACAGACTCTTAGATATTTGATTTTGTTTGACTTTTTAACCCTTTCATGATCAAATAAATCGGGAGATTTTTACCCCTTCACGGCTTTATTGTCGTCTGCTTCAATTTTGTTGTCTGCAATGTCGTTTCAAAGTTAGAAAATAAGGCAGTATGACTGAAGATATTTCAAAACGAGTGTCAAATAGTTTGGATTCTGATCAGACGCCGCGTCACGCGGCGTCTGATCAGGATCCAAATTGTTTGCAAACGCGCTTTTAAGCGTCATTGAGAGTGAAAGGGTTGTCATTAACTGTAAACACTTCTCACATTCCTGAAGCACTACAATATATAATATGTCAATAGGAAATGTTTCATCTCCTAAAACAAAAATGTATCAGTAGTGCAGTTTTCATATTCGTTTAAAGTGTGTATAAGTTTGAACAACTTTGATTTCACAACAATGATCGGATAACAGGAAGAACTTTCTTTAATCCATTGAAGCTTTGTGTCTACTTCAGAAGACATAGACAAATAAAGTAGAATCAAAGCAAACGGAAATACGGATTACGTGTTTTACAGATATATTTCTATGAAGGGCGCTAGGAATGCATTTTTGCCATTTTTACAGTGGAGAAAACGTTATTCTTTCCCAATAAACGCGTTTGAACAGGCTCCAAACTGTTTGCCACCAAGATAAACATGAATTATCAGAATTGTCAAAAAGTTATACTTTTCTACGTTTTATTGTTTTGCGTTTGCGTACGTTTGCGTTTAAACGGGAAAGAATAACGTTTTCTCCACTGTACACACGTTATATGTAGCGGAAGTACAAGCGCCGGGTCATATTATTATAAACAAATTGACGTCATTGATGTAACGGCGCATTATCAACATTGCCAAACAATTACAAATAACTTCATAACAAGGATGTCAAAACGCATGTTAGCATCAATAGTCAGTGATGTGTCCTTTGTCTCTTACAATTTTTACCATTCGCTATGAGAGAGAGAGAGAGAGTTGTACAAGGTTTTTATGTAATGAAGAGAATGCACAGATTGATCTGATTTCACTCTCAAGATCCTGCCTACTTTGGATGCAAGCTACTTTTCCCTGGGTTGGGATTTTAGCAACAATCAATAGTTTTCAATAATATTGGCATTTGGGGATTTAACTGTGTCACACATCCGTGCCCTATGTTCCAACACAGTCGATTTGGAAAATATAATACCTGTTTTGGGAAATGTCTACAAACAACTGGCCAGAGATTGGTGTTTTTAATATCTATCGATATTTGTGCATGCAATTTGCTACCAACAACAGATATTGTCCGTACTCTGTATTGATCAAGAAATACAGTAACAAATTACAAGTTTAACCCTTCGGGTCGTAATAATAACGGCTGATCCGGAGAGTTCTTTACATCTTTTATTAATCGCTATTTACATACGAATGCCAAGTAGTCCACCACTCACAGCGGGGTAAGCCAAACAACTGAGTCTCTGAGAAACGTTCTAAAATAAATAACAAATATTCAAACTGCTGCCCTGACAACAATGGTTGTCTAAATATAAATAGCTTTAAATAGTTCAGCTTGACTGCTAATGCTTTACATTACTTAAATACTTTAACAGTGGCTCCATTCAAATATTAGCTAGTACATATATAAATACCCTAGTTACATTAAAACAATGCTGGACACTTTAACAAATCCTAAATAAAACAATGATACAGTGGCACTATACATTTTAACTCACCAAGAACTCACTCTCATCCAATCTCTCTTTGGCGCAGATGCAGGTGATTTTATGTAATAATGAACTTGATTAACATGCTGTTAGTAAAGTGGATAAACGAGTTATCATCTATGACAGTCACACGTAATTTTGAATAGAAATGGTGCGAATAAACCGAAAGTACGTCTCTTCTAATCTCAGTCTAAATATCGCTAAAAACTATTACACCTGAGGAAATAACTAGCCAATGATAACAATAAAATTTAATATATTGCCTAACTATATCTTTAATTTGATCCTAATACAAAATTAATAAGCAAATTAAATTGAATGAATGTTTTTTTTCTGACCGATGACAGCTTTTGAAATGAACAAAATAGAATGCCAACCGGAACTATCTACGTAAAACCCGAGCCGAATATCATAATCCGAAAGACCGCAAATTTCACAGAGTCAAACGAGGCTTACCTTGGGCGGACAGTCAGGGATCTGGCATTTCTCTTATTTCCACTTCTTAGCCTGTCTACTATGAATCCTCTTTGTTTATAGCGATTTTCAACAGCAAATATTGAACATCTATTTTTGCATTTTAGGCATTTATTTCCATCGATTTCTTTCACACTGGTACACACATATTTGGATGTCCCCATGATTTACGAGAACACTAAAAGAAAACAAACATGAGAGTATATTCCAAGCGGTTTAGGCCATGGCGTCATATGTATGACGTCAGTGTAATTATTACGTCATCATCAATGTTTAAATATGTACAGTAACCTAAATATAAAATATAGTCAAAGGCAGACAAATCTTACGGTGCATGACATGACCGCCATTATGTTTATAGTAATATGACCCCGCGTTGTTTATTTACCTGGTCATCCTGTCCGATCATCCGCTCTTTCGTACGTCTGCGAGCATATTAAGTTATTGGGGTATTTGATAGTATATATAGTCCCGGCTACCTGTTTAAATCACGGGCACCCCTATCCGAAAGTTCAAAGTCAATTTTACAAAGTCAGTAACGTTATATTACTTTTCAAACTTTAACTTAAGTCACAAAAGAAAACAATTTTTGTTTATATACAACAATTAACTATTTTAACACTAAATAACTCTTGTTGGTTATTAGGTTCCATTGTGAATTTTTTGAATTTCCGAAACATGAACCAGTCTACTATTATTTTGGAAGTTTCATAAATACAGCTTTAAAATAACAAATAGTGTATACCCTCTGATCTGGGTATACACTGTTTGTAAATATAGTGAGTATACTTCAAACATTTCCTTGGCGTTAAATGCTTAATGCAGGAAGATATTTTGCACAAACCTTTTTTGAACTGTATCCTACAACACAAGTTACAGGTTTGGTTGCATGTTACAGCTTTAAATCTCAAAAGAGTGTATTCTTTAATTATAGAGACATGTTTTAGCACGAGTAAATGTACTGCATACAGGAATATAGTGAAGTACTCTTCTTCATTATCATTTGCGTTAAACGATCACCTGTGTGTAGACTGAGATATTGGCATCTTGCCAAATGGTGTAAAGAGTTTGAGTTGAGTCTGAGATCGTTATCAATCATTTGATATGTTAGGTTTGAGCGTTTGCTAACAAAAGCTCAAATCTTTCCAACCAAATAAGTGAGAACGATCTCCGACGCAACGCGGACTCTATATAACCTTGGACCCTTATCATTCTGTCTAAACTCACTTTTGACGATAGGCGACACACGTTCATGAGCCCGACATGAGCAAAACACCACATGCACTGTTTGTACATCGGCAAGAACAAACGTACAGCACGTAATCCCTTCACTTATCAGAAAAAAGAAAGTCTAGTGTCCAGTGGAGAAGAATTTTTTGTTATCATTTTAAAAACACACGAAATGCAAACTCTTTTTTAAAAAAGTAGAAAATGGCAATAGTTTGACATTTCTAGGTATATACATGTACTTCAATCTGATTTCCCAACGTCTAATCTTGCTCCAAGGCTCTAAACTGTTTGCATTGGTAATAATAACAAACACGTTAACTGGGAATGAATAACGTCGTATGCAATGTACCCTAGCAAAATAACACATCATAATACAGTGGAGAATCTGTTATTCTTTCCCGTTTAAACGCAAACGTACGCAAACGCAAAGCGCTAAAACGTAGAAAAGAACAACTTTAGGACAATTCTAATAATTAATTCTTATCTTGGTGGCAAACAGTTTGGAGCCTGATCAGACGCCGGGTTACCCGGCGTCTGATATGGCTCCAAACTGTTTGCACTGCAAATAATAGTTTTAGCGTAAACGCGTTTATTGGGAAAGAATAACGTTTTCTCCACTGTACGACATTTGTCTTTGCAATAAAACAACTTATCCTGTCCGCACTTTCCTGAGCATCGTATCGAACCGTATTTAACCCTTTCACTCTCAATGACGCTAACATCCACGTTTGCAAACAGTTTTGATCCTGATCAGACACCACGTAACGCGGCGTCTGATCAGGATCTATACTGTTTTGACACTCGTATGGATATGTTTAAAGTCAAACTACATTGAATCTTACTTTGAAACAGTCTTGCAAACGACAAAATTGAAGCAGTCGACAATGAAACGGTGAAGTGGTAAATAAATACGAAATACTCAAGCAGGAAACGCAACACAAACAATACACCCACCTCTCAAGCAGAACACACACACAGTCATACCATAACAAACACACACACACATACACGCGCAATACCATTCCTTCATCTACACACTAAACAGAAAGCAACACGCAAGACAAACATAAGCAAAGTGAACATAGGAGCCCGCCTTGGTACGGTGTGTAGCAATCAATAATTAATTATAAATTAATTATTAATAACCACTGTGGGTTAAACCTGGGTTTAGGGACCCCCAACCTCACTCTTATCTCCTATATTCACCTATGAAGACGAACAGTGTACATATTAACCCTGTTCCACAACCTTACAATCAAAAAGACTGCCAACACAGTAAGTAAATACATGTTAAACATCTAACAAAAATTCTATGACAAGAAGATTATTAGTAACACGGGAAAGAATTAAACATTCAAGCCCGTGTTAAAAATAACCCACTATGGCAACGGTCAAATTGTACTCAAGCGACTAGTCCGTAGTCACGAGTAACTGTAAGACATGAATGGGTTCAGGGTACGACATAGAGGGAGAGAAAAAACAAAGCACGAAAATCTGACTTAACTCTCCCGGTTAAGGACGGCTTTAGAGATACATCATCATGTAGTGTTAAGCCCTGTCTGTCGTCGCACAACAAAAGAGGAAAGCATAGTTATCAATTGTAGATTGATCGATAACCAAATTGAAGTGCGCAGCAATATAGTTGGATCATAATCTTTTTTGAGGAAAGATTTAATACGTTTCACAAACAGGTTTTAAAAATGCATATGTCCAAGAATCTTACGAAGTCTGTCAATTACATCACCATAAAACTCCGGATGTGAAATACCTTGCCGCAGAAAAGACTTTTAGTTACATTTATACTTGTTAATGAGAGGAATATTTCTATAAATGAATTTAGAAAATGTTTTACGAAGTTTATAAAATCTGTACCCCTGTTTAAGAAGCTTTTCAGTAATTGTTTTATTACGAATGTGGAAGTCCTCAACAGAGGTACAGGCCCTAGCAAAACGAATATAAACCCCGTAAGATGTAGAACGGGGAACATCGCCATCTAGATGAGGATAATTTACAATACTAATATCAAAATCATCTCGTTTACTGTCAATCTTAGAAGAAACAATTCCGTTATTTATTAAAAGATCCAAACCTAAAAATGGTGCCGACGAATTTGACTCGTTTTTATTTTATTACGGCGTAGTTATTTTTGGTAAATAAAAGGAAACAACGTATTAAATAATGGGTTGTCTATATTAAAAATATCATCTAGATAGCGCGATGTATTGTGAAAGGCTTCGATCATATCTGCCTGTGTATCAGGTTTTAGACTTAGCATAAAGTCCCTCTCATAACAGTACAAATATAGGTCTGCGACTAGGAGCGCGCAGTTTGTACCCACAGGGATACCATTCACTCGGCGGTATATGGTACTCCCAAAACGTACATAAATATTATCCAGAAGAAATGATAGTGCTTTACAGACATCGGTGCAAGTCCACATAGTGTAATGCTTAACCGTGTCATTTGTTAAAAATGCACGATCAGTATTACACGCCAGAAATAGTTTCCTTTCTCTGGCAAAAGTCTTTTCAATAAGTTGTATAAGTTTAGCTTTTATTAAATTATGTGGTAATGTAAAAGTCATACGTACTTATATTGCAAGCTTGGTATGTTCTCTGTTCCGCACGAAACAGTTGGTAGTGAAAGGGTTGATTGAACATACACGATCAGTGAGGTCTACTTACAGTATTTCGGGACCGTTTGCAAACGTTAAAGTCACTTATTTAAGGTTTTTTTGGAGAGTACGGACCCGTTAAGGGGGAGAGTAATGATGTACACTACGAATTAACATTCCACCGGATGAGTCATTACTTTGGCTGACCATGTGATTGATGTTTTATAGCAATTAAATTAGCAGAAATGGTATCCGTCTGTAATTGAATGTTTCCTGTATGTGACTTATAGGGGATATAAATTACATCATTAAGGTCATACGCCCTTAATGTGTTCGGGCCAATATCATCTTCTTTACTCATTTACCCCTGAAACTTTAAATCGAGTTCACAATTAAATCTCAGTCAATTTCTGAATAATTAGGGTGTATTTAAACAATATTGTACAAAATGACAAACTGTGAAGACCCTGATCTGAGGACACCTTAGGCGAATGGCGCGTATATGCATGACTAGGGTTCAAAGGGTCAAAGGAATTTCTGTTTACAAAGATGGACTTCTGTACAATGGCATGATGCCTAAGCAGTGATTTGTCAATTCTTAATTGTTTTTGCTGTTCCTTTTAGATATTTTTGAATTATTACGAGAACTATATTATTATTTTTTTGTAATATTACTTTTGACAATAACGATAATTTTAGTTATAAACATTAATTGTCTATAGTCTGTTAGAAAGAAATATATCTCTGCACCTTCTATGATAAATTTATAGTGGTAGTTGTTTTTGAAACAATACGGAACAGATTATTTAGTCCAAACGATTGCGTTTATTAAAAAGTCAGAGACTTTCATTTTCTCCGTTTTATTATTACTTTTGCGATTCATTTCGTTAAATTATTCACCCCTGAAACTTCAAATGGGCAGTTCTAGTTCCAATAAGTTCCAATCCAGTTTAACTAGCAAGAGTTGTTTTTACTACTTCTTGCAAATTGACAAACAGTGCATACCCTAATCAGATGGCTCCTTGTGGAGCAATGAGATTTGAGTCTACACTGTTTGCACACGACAAGTGACCTCTTCTAGTCTCAAAAAGTAAAAACGGAAAAAGAAAACGTCTTCACTATAAGTACAAAAAGAAACCCTAGATTGGTAATTACATGGAATGATGATGCATTGTGTAATTATAGTAAATATACTACAAAAAGAAGCCAGTTTCTCCGAAACAACCGATGCATTTATGTTAAAAACTAAATGTATCATTAATTATTATTTCCTTTATTTTTTACGTATATCCTCAACTATTTAACTCATGTATTTACAGTGGAGAATCTGTTATTCTTTCCCGTTTAAACGCAAACGTACGCAAACGCAAAGCACTAAAACGTAGAAAAGAACAACTTTTAGACAATTCGGATATTTCATGTTTATCTTGGTGGCAAACAGTTTGGAGCCTGATCAGACGCCGGGTTACCCGGCGTCTGATCTGGCTCAAAACTGTTTGTAAAAGAAAAAATAGTTTTAGCGTAAACGCGTTTATCGGGAAAGAATAACAGATTCTCCACTGTACAGTCGCAAATCGATAACGCGAAATCGATTAACACGATTATTGACGGAGTTCTTCAGCTGAATTAACTACAGTGGAGAAAACGTTATTCTTTCCCGTTTAAAAGCAAACGTACGCAAACGCAAAACACTAAAACGTAGACAATGACAACTTTTTGACAATTCTGATAATTTATGTTTATCTTGGTGGCAAACAGTTCGGAGCCTGATCAGACGCCGGGTTACCCGGCGTCTGATCTGGCTCCAAACTGTTTGCACTGCAAATAATAGTTTTAGCGTAAACGCGTTTATTGGGAAAGAATAACGTTTTGACCACTGTATTTCGACCTTGCGTAACTTGAACATATACCCTTATTGGTCATTATTCGCCCTAAGCGAATTAAGGCGATCAACGCGTGACTGTATCTCACGGATGACAACTATTTAGCTGTAAATAGTTCAAGAATTAGTGTTATGGACATGATTTGTATTTTCAGTCGCTTTAATATATTACATTCTCTTGAACTATTTACATGAAAAACTTCATTCAAAATACAGCAGAACATTTGTATTACTATTCCATGTCAATATAGAATCCGATTGTGCTTGTATGATAAATATTTTGAATATTGATATCACGCTGATGGTTTAATTTATGAGGACTATTTCAAACAGATAAAATGCCAAAATACAGTTTGACATTTTGAAGGAAAGCAAAGATATAAAATCTAAGAAACCCTTCACCCAAAGATATCATCATATAAGACAGGATTAAAATATGTTAAGAAACCCAGCACCCAAAGTTATCAACATATTTGACAGAATTAAAAAATGGTAAGACGTATTAAAAACAGAAAAAGGATCAATTACATTTGTACTTTCCACAAGTATGTGACTGGTGTAACAGTAGTATTCTCACTTGTAATCGACTTATTTGACTTTTGTTCCTGCATACTGATCATCTGGTGCCGTTCTATATATAAATACAGTGCTCCCTCTCTACTACGACACCCTCTGTGAGACAGAGATTATGTGTGTTGCTCGGAGGGAGTCGTTATAGGGAGGGAACATTAAGAATTGGCTTACATTTGCAAACGGCTTGAATCCAGAACAGAAGCCGCGTATCGCGGCGTCTGATCTGGATTCAAACTGTTTGTCACTCGTTTGTAATGTTTTCTATAAAGTATATGTAACATTAAGAGAAAACAGCAGACGACACTTTTAAGTAAACGATATCGCAGCAGTTAAAACGTTAGACATAATTGTCCTGTTTAGGGAACTGCGACAAGAGTCTTTGAAAGGAGGGTTTGTAGCGGAATGATTTGAAAAAATTTCTAATATAATGCCTCCATTCAAAATGTGCAGCCCCATGAGATACAAATACATGCCACTTATGAAGCTTTTATTTCTACTGACTGTCTTATTTCACATTCAAATAACTCAACTATATTCACTGTGCTGCGGTGCCGGAAACACTTAAATAAATAATATATGCATGCTATTAAATACCAGCCTATGTAAAAACGTTTTTTTAAAAAAACTTTTTTTTTTCAAATCATGTTGAATCAAATTTACAGATGCCGGTTTTCGACTTGATTTGTAAAAAAATTCAAATTATGTTTTTGTTTCATATCATGTCGACTGTGAAAACATGATTTGAAAAAATTGACATGATTTGTTAAAAATTTTCAAATTAGAATTTGTTTCAAATCATGCCGCTACAAGGGTTCGTTAACGGTAGTATATCATACCAAACGTATTAGTACAAAGAAGATTTTTCATAGGTCAGATGACTTGATGCTTGTTCAGGCTCACAACTGGTTAACACTTAGGTAAAGAAAGCACGGTTTTAGAGCAATTTGTTGTCATTTCGTTTCGATTACACGGAACAAAAGATTTTGCATTTGCTCTGTGCTCTCTGGCATGAAAAGACAATGCTCATATGTTTTATGGATATTTGTCATCATAGCCATATACGTTTATCTTCGTTATTTAGAATATACATGTATCACTTAAAATATGAGGCGGACTTTGACCCTTTACCCCATAGCTTGTTTCTATTTTTAAAAATAGGTGGGTACTTAAAGCAGGTTAAAAGTAAAGCAGAATGCGCCATATGGCGCATTCTGCTTTACTTTCAGCCTGCTTTAAGCTATTACCAGCTAGAATAAGGAAGGTATTAAATATGACACATATTCATTATGGTTTATATTGGAACTATTTTCTTCAGCGGATGAATAAAATGCATGTGCTAAAAGTCGCTTCTATAAGGAAAAGGGTTAAGACCGTGGTGATTTCATCAATGTATCAGATGACTGATCAAGTGAGAAATGTGTCGGGACATTTCCATTTCTTGTGCCTTCTCTTGTGTAAGTTGCCGTGGATCAAATGGATGTAAAAACATATAACCGTGTCAGACAGAACCACCACTACAGTAATGACTTGTCGGATTGGAGGTATAAATGTCTGCAATTTTCAGAACATCTCTGCTGACTATAAATGCATATGTCAAACGATATTCTCAGACCTATTTAAATGGCTTCTGCATCTTGTGCCTTGGGCAAAAAAACATTTTATCATTCCAAACGCTCTTATATTGACGAATAAAACTTGAAAACTGGTTGGAGAAAGACTCCAACGTACTCGTTTATCCTTTCCTCCCTGAAACTTCAAATGAACAATTCTAGTTTTCAATTTAGTCTAGTTCATTTTTGACTGTTAAGGGTTGATTTTACAATATATGTCAAAATGACAAACATTGTAAAGCCTAATAAGAGGGTTCCTGGAGGAGCCCTCTGATCAGGGTCTTCATTGTTTGCATATGACAAGTGCACTCCTCACAGGTAGGGGAAGGGCCGTAACTAATGTTTTTGGAATTTGTGGCCCAACCCCATTTCCATGTTGAAGTTTTGGAGATAAAAAATGTTTAAACTATACTCACAGGTACATTGTTCGTAAATGACGCAAATATGCGTGAATATGGTTCAATTAGTTAAGTGACCAGACTTACAGTTGTGAATTAAGCTTGTTAAACAAGAGTGTTAAACATTGTCTAAATTAATTTGTTTCACGTCATTGGGTTTGTTTAAGCATGATATTATAACAATCTCAAACACTTTATAAGCATTTGTCCTAACGCGGATAAAACGGTCTACAGTTAGCGCCTATGGTGGTTGATTCTAGACGCTGTGCGAATTTGACGAGTGTGATGTACAGTGGAGAATCTGTTATTCTTTCCCGTTCAAACGCAAACGTACGCAAACGCAAAACACTACAACGTAGAAAAGTATAACATTTTGACAATTCTGATAATTCATGTTTATCTTGGTGGCAAACAGTTTGGAGCCTGATCAGACGCCGGGTTACCCGGCGTCTGAGCTGGCTCCAAACTGTTTGCACTGCAAATAATAGTTTTAGCGTAAACGCGTTTATTGGGAAAGAATAACGTTTTCTCCTATGTAGTAAAGGAGAAAGCGTCATAATGCGCATGCTGCCTTACTTTCAAATACTTTAAATTTTCATAAAAACAGGCTATGGGGTAAGGGGATTTAATTTGTCGTACGACATTTCATGGTTATGATTTCTATTAATGAAAGCTAATAGGAATGAGCAAACAGTTTTGACCCAGTTTCATCAAATTAGCCACCAGTATAGTAAATGTTCAGATGATATAAGATGAAATTGGCCAGATATGTTTTAATGATCAGTGCGAGAACATGTAAGCTAGTGTTGTTTTAATAGCATACTAATATCAAAGGTTTAATCTTATCACTGTCATGACGTCTTCAATTTAAACAATTGTTCTTTGCTTTTCTTTCTCAAATTTAAATTTTACGTATTTTGATTTGATAAATATTAAACTTTGTTTCAAACAGTTTGTATCCTGATTGGTTCAAACTGTTTCCAAATGGTAAGTCAAGTCATGCTAAATTATAGTGGAGAATGTGTTATTATTTACCAATAAACGCGTTTACGCTAAAACTATTATTTGCAGTGCAAACAGTTTGGAGCCAGATCAGACGCCGGGTAACCCGGCGTCTGATCAGGCTCCAAACTGTTTGCCACCAAGATAAACATGAAATATCAGAATTGTCCAAAAGTTGTCATTTTCTACGTTTTAGCGCTTTGCGTTTGCGTACGTTTGCGTTTAAACGGGAAAGAATAACTGATTCTCCACTGTACATGTTCCCTACGTTAACAACTGCCTGCGAACAACACACTCAATCCTTGTCTTCCATTGGGTGTTATGGTACAGAGTGAACACTTGAAAAACGTTGAAATTAAATGTACGTCTTGTTTCTAGCAAACGCTATATTTAGCCCATTAATATAAAGGGACATTCTTTAGACCATGATATTTGAAAACAATTATGAATATATGACTTTAGAAAATGTCTTAAAAACAATTTATTTAAGATTGTCTACTTTCAAAACTTCTATGATAGTTTCTATCTGATACTTTATTTGACAGGGTTGTTATGATGACGCTTATCACCTCGATGAAAATATGTGGATAGTTAACCATTTCACTCTCAATGACGCTTTCAGGCGCGTTTGCAAACAGTTTGGGTCCTGATCAGACGCCGCGTAACGCAACTGTTTGACACTCTTGTCGATATTTTCTAAGCCACACAAACGTATATCTAACTTTGAAACGTGTCTTGCAGACAACAATAATGAAGCAGACGATCTTAAAACGGTGACGGGGTAAAAAAATTCTCCCGAATTATTTAATCATGAAAGGGTTATGCAAAATATCAGGTAAAATTTGTAAAGGTTTACAGATGTTAGTGGTATCAGGATTGCCATGTAGGGAGCCTACAGTGGAGAATGTGTTATTCTTTCCCAATAAACGCGTTTACGCTAAAACTATTTTTTCTTTTACAAACAGTTTGGAGCCATATCAGACGCCGGGTAACCCGGCGTCTGATCAGGCTCCAAACTGTTGCCACCAAGATAAACATGAATTATCAGAATTGTCAAAAAGTTGTACTTTTCTACGTTTTAGTTTTTTGCGTTTGCGTACGTTTGCGTTTAAACGGGAAAGAATAACAGATTCTCCACTGTACGCAGTCGAAAGAAAGGGGTACACATAAAAGAACATTGAAGATGGATATTGGTTATCCGCATCGTTCCATTTCGGATATATATATATTGCATTTATAAACTATTATGCACGGTTCTTAAACGTTTACTGATGTATAACATTTTTATTCGCGGGCTCATTTGTCGTTTTCGACTTCCTCAAACAGCCAAACCTATGTTACTGGATCATCTCAAATAAAACGGGAGTCTTATTGAAAATCGTTCGCTAAATGTAGGAACAATGTAATTCAATTCACAAAATATGGAATAATGTTGTTTTCATATTTTGAGCAAAATAAATCCCGCGAGGTTTACTAGTGAATGCGTAACGAAGTTTACTTAATATAAAAGAGATTTTGTTATTCCTATGTTTGGCATGAAACCTAATTTCATAGACATGAAATTTAACAATAATTCAAAATATCTTTTTACCACGACCATACGACTTCATCACTAGATGATGTATTTCATGACAAAAAAACACATTCAGAATTCAAGAGAAGAAGACGTTAGCTAAACATTTCAAACCTTGTCGCCATTACATATCAATGGAACCCTATGTTGTGACTATTCATTTGGATCGCCTCGAAGAGGCGATTCTAATGAATAGTCACAACATTGAGGTTTGAGGGGAAAACAAATAGATCAGTATTTGAAACAAGTCCTATATCTATTATCTAAAGCTATGTACAATTTCTTGTTCTCACGCTCCCTATCGATTGTGTGCAGTTCCCCGATGCCTGAAATGTTTAAAGGTAATTCAAGTACAGAATTGTTTTGTCCTGATTAGCGAAAGTATGCTCGGCTGAAGGAAATGTATCATTTCCATAGGTCGTAAATATGTGAGTTGGTTTTGCGGTACATAGCATTAGAAATGTAAAAGGATTATATGCAATACTAATGTAATTATATGTGGCAATATTCAATCATAATTAAATGATATTATATAGAGAATATTTTGACCGAGTTTGGTTTCAGAATTGAATTTATTGAACGAGTTGTATAACAAAATATGTTTGCGAACCTTTGAAGAGCAATATATCATTTTAGCCAACAAGTTCAGTATCAATAAAGAAAACACACGAATTTAACTTTCTATTTATCGCATAAACAGCAAATGACATAAAACTCTGAACGTTCTTACTTTCCCTTTCTTTCCTCTGCGAAAAGGATAACGATTTTCTGTAACTGTTACATTGTATCTGGTTTCATTCAACCATAGATGAAAACAGTACAATAAATGGCATAGCAAATTCGGGCGTTTAGTGAAATTTATTTCAAAAGTTGTTTTCGAATAAAACTGAGTATTTGACGGATAGTTCATAATGTCATCATGATGTAACATCCAAAATTAAATAAATCCAGATTCATACATGCTACAAGCCGTTTTATTGATACAGTGAAGAATGTGTTATTCTTTCCCAATAAACGCGTTTACGCTAAAACTATTATTTGCAGTGCAAAAAGTTTGGAGCCAGATCAGACGCCGGGTTACCCGGCGTCTGATCAGGCTCCAAACTGTTTGTCACCAAGATAAACATAAAATATCAGAATTGTCCAAACAATGTTCTTTTCTACGTTTTAGTGCTTTGCGTTTGCGTACGTTTGCGTTTAAACGGGAAAGAATAACGTTTTCTCCACTGTACAAGCACTATAAAGATATGTACAAATTCCGCTGTCGGTATACATGTACAGTGCTCCCTCCCTACAATTGCCCTTCGAAGGACGACTCGCTCCTAACTACAGTGCTTGCTCCTGAATAAAAAACAAGACAATTATGTATAACCCTTCCGAGACTGCACTAGTGTATGCTTTATATTTCTGTCTGCTGATTTTATCTCAACAGTTTGAATCCCGATCAGAAGTAAATGGTGATTGTGAACAAATATTAACGTATTAGGCACTGTAGTTATCGATCCAAATTTGAAAAAAACGAGGAGTAAAGTCTTTTTCCTGCTGGAAAACGGTATCTATTTCGATTCATTCATATATTCAGATTGAAATGTATTACTTTTAGTGTTCATGGAAATACGAAGAACGTGTTTACTTGTTGTTCACAGTAGTTAGCAGGTTAAGCAATAATTCGGCAATTTTAAACATTTAATGTTATATACAATCAAAGCGTTTTCCATTATATTATCTGCTTCAATATGATGTTCTGATTTCTCAAATTAAATTTTAGACATTTCACTTATCAACGATCTGATGTATTTATGCATCTCTACTGGTACAATTATGTCTATGCTAATTTCTTAAAGGTAATTCAAATTTTGTTAACGCAACCATTATTCGTTAATTGATTGTTAATAGTATGCACAACCTGACAATTTTTAATATTTTATTTTAAATACATTTTAAAAAGCACAAACAATGCACTATCATGAAGAAAAACACTTATTGAAATACAAACCACTTTTGTAGAGAAAGTATACTTTATTACATAAGTTTTGGAAACACTCATTTTTGAAACGATAATCAATCAATGAAGCAACAGAGACGAAACATATAAGTAAATGTACTAAAATAAGGATACGTGATAAACGCGTGTGAAAACAAGTAATAACAACGTCCCGATTGTTCAGAATTTTTTGGCGTCTGAATATTTAGTGTGAAGTTTTGCTTGTCAGATCAGACAAAACATACTTTCGTTCATTAAGGTATGTCTGCCGAATGAGTACTGTGTTATTAAGAGCTATTACATGAAGGCGTCACTTGTACCATTATATCAACATATTAATTGTAACCTATAAAACAAAAAGAACTCTATGAACCTGCATGTCCCTGAGACCGAAAAAGCAATGTCAGTTTCAGACATGCATATTTGTAATTATCAAACAGCCTTCAATGCAAAACATGTAGCAATTACACTTAATTTATTTTGTTTTTATTTGTATCTATGTGGCGATTTGGAGCCTGCTAAGACACATATTTACCCGGTCTCTGATCTAGCGCCAAACTGTTTGCAATGGGTGTTTTATTTATTTTAAAATCCCACGCATGGGGACAAACGTATTCTCCATTGACGCAATTGATATCCATCAATCTTGGGTAGCGTACGCCTGTAACTTCAAAATTAAAATGTACCTTAGATAAAATAATTTCTTAATAATGCTAAAACTCATTGGGAACATCTGGTTAACCACATTAATTTCCTTGCTAAATTCTAATTGACTGTTAGTGTTATAAATCCACATAAGTTATGGGTTTAACCTTTGTATTGCCATGACGTCATAAATATCAAGCAATTGACGTCTTTCATTTAAAAAAAATCAACTTTAATTTGATTTGACTTAAGAAATATCGGCCTGAGCGACAAACATTTAAGATCCTGATCAGACGCCGCATAATGCGGCGTCTGATCAGAATATTAACTGTTTAAAATGAACCATTATAGTTGGGTCAAGTCAGCGAAGGGGTTAATTGCTAGAAAATAATGTTACACCTTACTTCAGTTTTAACACTAATTGCGGATCTAAGACAGGTTTATGGCATTTTGTACGCACACGAGTAGAAAGAATTATCATAATGGCAATACCTCTTGTGAAACTGGCATATACTGTCGAGATTTATATAGGATATATAATTAATTTCTGCCATAGCTTTTCTGTTAAAAATTAGGACAGACCGGCTTAATAGCCATGTACGCTCTATAGGCCAGTAATATGAGGCCCCCCTCAGAGGTCTTTCTCAATGTTGAGTTTGAAATTCACCATTTTCTTAGAAAGAACTTCTGCTTATAGCGAAACGGTGATAATAGGGGAAGCAATTTTGTGCAACCTGTCAAAAATGCAATATCTACGTATGTTTCAAACTGGGTTGAATAATGTATTGTATTAATTTAGACGAAAAATAACTAGTCCGGTTAAGAAAATACTTATACCCGAACTTGTCACTTCGGTCAGTAATAAAACTCATATCCGAGCTTATCTTTTCACAACAGCATAAAGCGCAAATAAAATATAAACATTATACAGACGCGTTCAACAGTCAACTGTTTTAAACACCAACTAATTATCGCAATTTACTGGTTATAATAGAAAGGTTTCATTGTGAATAAAATATCTTCTCAAATACCTAAAGTTTACCTTACACCTATATTCTTCTTTTCCCGAAAACATCATAATTTTTGGTTTCTTACCAAAAAATCATGTCACTTCATTAAAACTGCTTGGCTTCCCTGGCTTTTTTGTTTTCAAAGAAGTCAACCTGTATTTGACACAAACTGATACCTCATCTTGCTTAAGGACATGTACAGTTAAATTATCTGAGGTATCTAATTAAATGCAAAATATAATAGAGAGTTGGTATTTCGAAACTTCAGCATTATGGAAATACTTTTTAATAATCAGAAACAGACAAAGGCCAGAGTTACACTGAAATGAAATTAGCAATGACCATTTAGTTAACACCTATCAAAGAGCAGTTGTAACAAAATGGGCTTTAAACTTGACAATGAATAGTGCAGTTAAAGAGAACATATCCCGCCCAATCTACCCCTAAAAGAATATTACCTGTTACATGAGTATTGCAGTCAGTTATTTGAGAACCATGCATTTCATTTATGATGCATTTTGCTTGCTACTATTTCATTAGGCTGAAAAACAAAAGGTGTATTGCAAAATGAAAAGTGAACAAATACTCAAATTAGGCAAAGTTGCGACATTGTCGTGCTTAATTTAATAAAACAATATTAATCGTTTTCAAGACAAATCTCTGAATCTTAGTTTTTTTAATTGTTTTCCATCGCAAATTTTATTCCGTCCACTAGACAGAGTAATTCTATTATCGCATCGTTTTCACACGCGTAATCATTAACAGGAAATAATTATTTCACTATACACTAAATTATATCAAATAGACGGTCGATGAATGAATAGCTTGTTGGACTAGCGGTTAATGCGCCTGTCTTTTGATTTCCCTCCCTGCGTCCCACGGGCCCGTTTCATTAAACTTCCTTTGACAAATATTGTCGTAAGTCAATATTTTGAAATACATAATATGTTTGATTTCCCCATCTAATCCTGCCTAGTGATATTTCTTTGGAATCGTCTTGAAAAGACGATTTTAAAGAGATGTCGCAAGAGTGGATTAGATTGAGAAATAAATAATAATTGAGACTTTTATAATCTGACTGACGACACCTTGTGTTTTATGAAACAGGCCTCAGATTCGAATCCCACCCGAAGTAAATAGTTTGTTTTCTTAAAAATGCATTTTTAACAGAACTTCTTATCCTACACTAATGCTATGTATTATTAAGCGTTCTACATCCATTTTCAAAGTATGCCACATGTCATTGCCAGTCTATTTGAATGTCCTCTCACTGTAGACGTGATTAGAGGTGAATGTACGAGTATAGACACTATTACGCACATAAACTAAATATCGGCCAGTGTGACATTAAGCTTAAATTGCTTTTGCAATTTCCAATCGGGCCAGTACTTATTACTTTTTGATAGGTCTCAGAAAGACACCTATTTCCTGTCTGACCTCTCTCGCTCCAAACTGTTTGCTATGGACATACTATTTTTAGCACACATACGTTTAGTTGCAGAGAATAAAGTCTTCTGAACCGTACGCTCTCTCATATTGCTATATGGTTGAGAGTTTATTACCCCGTTTGGTTCGTCAGCATCTGACAGAAATCACTTCCGTACATTAGAGTGTGTCTGGCGAAAGTTGTTTGTGTCATTAAGACCATACAAGAAATGGTCTGTTTCATATGCAACAAGACAAAAAGAATGTAATACGTCACTGGCATAATTATTCACCCTTTCACTCTCAATGACGCTAAAAAGCGCGTTTGCAAACAGTTTGGATCCTGATCAGACGACGCGTAACGCGGCGTCTGATCAGAATCCAAACTGTTTGAAACTCTTATCGATATCTATTAAGTTATATAACCGTAAAATCTAAATTTGAAATGTGTCTTGCAGACAACAATACTGCAGCAGACGACAACAAAGCGGTGAAGGTGTAAAATATCTCCCTAATAATTAGATCATGAAAGGGTTAAAATGTTAAATTTACTCAAAGAAATAAACAAGTGCATCAACTTGCTGAAAAAAATGTCTTTGCAGTATTGACTTTTTTCTTTTTTTCTTTTTATCTGAATGTCAAACCAGATTTGAGCCTGATTAAAGATTAGAGAACACCCTTTTCTGCGTTCAACCTGGCTTCAAAATGTTAACTAATTGTCAGTAATTCTCGAGTTATTTGACAAAATAACATATACCACCCTATAGGTATAGGTTATTTGTACCAATTATCAATATGAAGAGTATATTTGGAACAGGTTGCCTGCAAGAAATGTACTTATTGCACCAGTTAGCCTCGTATTTGGACAAAGACTAGGAAGATAGGTTATTGCCCCATCAAACAAAACCTTATGTCCACTGCATACAGTGGAGAATCTGTTATTCTTTCCCGTTTAAACGCAAACGTACGCAAACGCAAAGCACTAAAACGTAGAAAAGAACAACTTTTGGACAATTCTGATATTTCATGTTTATCTTGGTGGCAAACAGTTTGGAGCCTGATCAGACGCCGGGTAACCCGGCGTCTGATCTGGCTCCAAACTGTTTGCACTTCAAATAATAGTTTTAGCGTAAACGCGTTTATTGGGAAAGAATAACAGATTCTCCACTGTACAAGTTGGATTCAGATCAGACACCGGGTTACCAGAGGCGTATGATCATGTTTTAATCTATTTGCGACTCAGATTTAAAATATTGTCATCATTTTCAAGAAACCGCCATTTTCTTCATTTGATTTTATCTTGTTTTCTGTTTGTCAGGAAGATAACACCGTCTTCTCTTTTTTCAAAGTTACAATTGAGAAGACTTTATCATGTTACGTTTAAACTAAACGATACATGATGGCAGTGGATCTACAGTGAAATAAAGAAAAACACAACTTTTTGAAAATGTTGTTAACGTATGGAGTGGCATATATTTTGAAGACGAGCCAAACTCCGGTCAGATATTGTTCCAAATTGTATGATTGCACTGTCTTTCTTAAAGCCAACTTTTATTAGCAAACAGTTGAGATCCTATCCTAACAATACACACATTTCAAAATGTTTGATAAGGATCAAAACTATGTGTCTCTTTTTTCAATGATTAGTCCGACCAAAAGCCTAAAAGCCAACTTTTAAAATTATATGCAGTCGATAATCCTTAACTAGATAATATCCATGAAGTGAGAGCGATCAGAGACACACGTATGTCATGGTTTTTTGTTATCTTGTTTGTTGTTCATACATTATCTATTGTAGTATTACCCAAAATATAACACAAATGTGTAACATACGCAAGCTTTATACTGATATGTATCGGAACTTTCAATTAACCTACCGATATTTAAAGATAATTGGGTTTCTGTAAATTGCCACTATAGCACTATTTAGGTGCATCAACAATCCTATTATAGCAAAATCTGTCACAATGTGCAAAAAAGGGAATCCGTCAACTGCAATAAAATTTTAAGATGATGTCCATATATTTCATTTCTGTATTATTAGATAAAAACCGGTGATCTGGCTGCTGTTTTGAAATCTATGCTAAAAAGAATGACTACTTTTTTCAAATTGATACTATTTGCAATAAGTGTATTATCTCCTTTTTATTGACGTAGTGTTTGTTAGGGTTGCTGAAAACTATTTGCGATAAGCAGCTGATGGTTTAGCACTAAAGGTTATAGTGGACAAGAAACAGCGGTTTACCCAAATGTAAAAGTATGTCATATCTGTATTATCTGCTTCATGTTTTTGTTCAGATAAATTGTTTAAAGTAGACGACAATATGACAATGAAAGTATTAACGCTTCAGCTATGAAAAGGATCAAAGAAGGTTTCGATTAGCTAATAAGGATATTCTCTTTAGAATGTGTGAAAATCCTGAAAGTGTTTTGTCAGCTATGACGAATTAAAGCTCGTATTTGTATTGGCAGTCTTGGCGGTTGAAATTTTAGAAGAAATTAGTTTAAGACCAAAGGCAAGGCTCGTCCAATTTACAAACGTAATATTGTCGATAATATGCTTAAAACTCCCTGCATAGCATAACACCGATCTTGTTACCTCTCAACAGGACTATTTACATATTGTTAAATGCAAGTCGCTGCTTTCATAACAGAAAGCTTTGAGAGACGTTTTAGTTTTATTTTTAATTAAAATTGTTTTAATATCATGTATAATATTTATTTAAGAAGATTTTCTTAAGCTACGGCCTGTTTTTGTTGGAGAAACACAAGCAATTACAAACAAACCTGGTCACCAGAAAGAACATAACCTATAGAATAAATATGCTTGAGAGTACTGATAATGTTTTTAAACTGAAATACAGATGTATGGGATTTATATACAAATTAGAAAGTTAAGAAAAGTTATTTTAAGAAAATACTAAAATATAAATTGAAAAAAAGGTTTCTATGAGCGGAGCTTGTAATTCAAAATACATATCAGCGCTATATACTGTTTTCTGTATATGTTTCTCAACCTTTTCCGACATTTAGACTACCGAGTAATTGATACAGAATCAATGAGGAGAACTTGATTAAGAATCACAACATATGGTTTGATGGAAACCTACGAATGTTTTGTAATATTCCCCTAGTAGTTACCATTGGCAATTTCGGAACAGACAAGCCAGACAGATAACATTGCAATATAAGGATTAACACCGGAATCTGCATTATCCGAAATAAAATGTAGTCTCCGAGAAGACATACGATGTGTTTATATGCTTCTTTACGACGAGGGAATTTATAAGTAAAATGGGAGTACTACAAATAGAACGTGATGTATATATTAATTCTGAAGGCAGGAACAGAGCGATGGTGATTTTCCCAAATGGTCTGAATTCGTTTTATGCATTGTCCGAATTTGCAGACCTGTCCATTCTATCTTTAGAACAGAACAGTTTAAAATAGGATATGGGTCAATACAGTAACATCGGATATATTCACGTACGTTTTTGTTCTTGAGATAAGCATGATAACCGTGCAGCACGAGACCACTGCTCTAACATTATAACGCACAATAGATACCCGTGTCCCTAGTTGGTTATCGCTTAAGACATTTCCTCAGTCATTTGAAAAACATTACTCTGGTTATGTGTATGACTCATACCCTATCGTTCTCAATAGGCGTAAAAGTATATACGAAAAGCCACCTGTTTCTGTCTAGAGAGGTCCTGATCTACTCAAACATAAGGGTTTTTGTTTCAAACAAAACCATCAAAATTATGAGACTGACTTATATTAGACGCTTCACTAAATCTCTGCATTAGCATTCAGCTGACTTTGCATGCTTTTGTGCGCTTTTTTGACCTGGCTAGTTGTAACCGCCTAAGCCAGGTCAAGTAATGTCTCCAAGGTCACGAAAGTAATCAAGCCCAATGATCATTGCATTTTAAGTTTAAGAATGTTCCAATTAAAATAATAAAACCGCAAGGACAGCCAATATAATGTCTACCAACGAGAAGCCTGATTAGACGACGGCCTCTTGAATAGGTTCCAAACCATTTTCATACATTTTACCTTTAAGACATGCACGTTTATTAGAAAATAGTGTGCAAGGGACGTAAGGTTTGGAGCTGCAAATATATTTACTAAGAAATAGTAACGCCCCAACCTCTCACTACCTATATATTTAACACAACTCTCTCGAGACATGATCAAACATCGCACATTTAAGTCAAAACCATACCATATAGTCTTGATTGCTGTTGTTCATATAACTTGCCCCTTAACTTAAGATGCCAACCAACCATATAAGTCTATATTAACATATAACTAGTAGGGTAGGGCTGCTATTTACGATTTTTAAGATAATATGTATCCGACCATTTTACAACACATATTGTACAAATATTGGGGTAAACAGTACTAAATCTTTATTCTTCGGTTATGATAACAAAAATTAACAATCCAATCGGTCATACATTAAAAAACCAAACGGAGCATATTACAAACAGTGTAGAGCAAGACCAACCGCCGCTGCATGGTCGCAACCATAGGATTCGATATACATTGTTCGGACCAGTATATATGTATCTGTTTACGTAAATAGAATCATCTAATCAGGCGGCACTGGAACATTCCTAACTTGCAGCGATTCGGGGGCTTAAATATCATAGAGGAGTTTGGTGTTCGCCACTACGACACGGCATATAACATATAGCTGGGGCCCGTTTTACTAAACAACTTACGCAAAATTTTGCGTAAGTCAAAATCGTTTAACTCTTATTTTTCGATCATAAACGTTTGCAAACAGCAAATAGCCAAATCAGAGGACGCGCTGAAAGCGCGTCCTCTGATCTGGCTATTTGCTGTTTGTAGCAAGTGATAATAAAAATATAAATTAAAATTTAAAATTTTGACTTATGCAAAAATTTTGCGTAAGTAGTTTAGTAAAACGGGCCCCTGGTCTCCTCGTGACATGGCTCTAATCACATTCAGTGGTTATTCTGGACTGTTTACCTCTAAATAAGTCAATTTCGTTGCTCCTAGAACTTTGGTGCGTAAATATGCGCCACCACTTAATATGACCAGACTGCGAGATACGCTGGCTTTCTATAGAAATTAGTATTCTACAGATAATGAAACAATGCATCTGAGATCATCCTCGTGATGTTTATTAATTTACTTCGCGTAAACAATTCTGGCTGCAAATTAGTAGATATAGATCTACATACCAGAGTTGACCTTATATCATATTATATTGTACATAGTTATATGTATTGCATGTATGACGAGAAACTGTATCGTTTAAGTCAAATAAATGTTCTTCTTCTTTTTCTTGACCACTAAACGTTTGCGAACCGGTTCGTGTTTATGTCTCAGATGAAAAAGGAATTAGTAAAATTTCACAAACAGGTTCGCGTTAATGTTCACATAATTGTCTCGAACATTTTCATGAAAACTAGTCAGCTAATCTAAACATTAATTGTGTTCTGTTAATGCTTTAAATTAACACCAGTTAATATATAGGTAAGTGGCACTATCATATCTATTTTCATAATGCCATTATATTTGCGGGGGATATCGTGCAAATGTTATGTGAAATGTTAAGACGGATATGTTCGCAATTACTGGGTGTTGATGTGGTGCCGCCTTTATTACACCATATAGAACTAGAATACTGACCAGTCAGAAAAGGCCCCACAAAAGGAGTCAGGAGGAGAAGGGCACAAGATAAAACTGCAGATTTTATACTAATAAACACTTTCAGCAAGTTTTGTAAAGATCCAATATAAAATGTTTGTGTTAAGAAAGCGGACAAGGCTGAAACAGTCTTTTGTTTTATAATTCAAGGACAATAACTCTGAATTACCTTATGCGATTTGAGTAGTTATCGAACTTGGCTTAGATTTCATACCAATAAACATTTTCAACAAGATTAGTGAAGATCAGATAGAAACAGTTGTTTCAGTAAGGGAGCGGACAATGCTTAAACAGCTATCTTTTAATAATTGAAGGGCAATAACTCTGATGTGCCTTAGGCGATTTGGGTAATTATCATACTTGACCTAGATTATATACCAATAAACATTTTCAGTAAGTTTGATGAATATCCAATACAAAATATTTTTGTTAGGAAATTGACAAGGCTGAAACAGCCATTTTTTAATAATTCAGGGGGTATAACTCCAACATGCCTTATGCAATTTAGGTGATTATCGAACTTGGCCTAGATTTTATACCAATACACATTTTCATAAGGTTTGGTGAAGATTGGATAAAAACTACTCAAGTTAGAGAGCGGACAAGGCTGAAACAGCCATTTTCTAATAATTCAAGGGTAATACCTCCAATGTGCCTTATGCGATTTGGGCAATTATCAAACTTGGCCTAGATTTTATACCAATACACATTTTCAGCAAGTTTAGTGAAGATTGGATAAAAACTACTCGAGTTAGAGAGCGGACAAGGCTGAAACAGCCATTTTTTAATAATTCAAGAACAATTACTCCAACATGCTTTATGCGATTTGAGTAATTATCAAACTTGGCCTAGATTTTATACTAATACACAATTTCATTAAGTTTGGTAAAGATTGGACAAAAACTACTCAAGTGAGAGAGCGGACAAGGCTGAAACAGCCATTTTTTAATAATTCAAGGGCAATAACTCAAACATGCCTTATGCGATTTGGGTAATTATCGAACTTGGCCTGGATTTTATACTAATACACAATTTCATTAGGTTTGGTGAAGATTGGATAAAAACTACTCAAGTTAGAGAGCGGACAAGGCTGAAACAGCCATTTTTTAATAATTCAAGGGCAATAACTCAAACGTGCCTTATGCGATTTAGGTTATTATCAAACTTGGCCTAGATTTTATACCAATACACATTTTCAGCAAGTTTGGTGAAGATTGGATAAAAACTACTTGAGTTAGAGAGCGGACAAGGCTGAAACAGCCATTTTTTAATAATTCAAGGGCAATAACTCCAACATGCTTTATGGGATTTGAGTAATTATCGAATTTGGCCTAGATATTATACTAGTACACATTTTCAGCAAGTTTGGTGAAGATTGGATAAAAATTACTCGACGTAGAGAGCGGACAAGGAAAAGTGTGACAGACTGACAGACAGACAGACTGACTGACGGACTGACGGACAAGGCGATTACTATAGGGCACCCACCTCTCGGTGGGGCCCTAACAAACACCAGCACAGTTCTCAATTAAACAGACCTCGTATATTATCATGCCGTCAGTCTGTGGTAACACGAAAACAACAGTTTGACGTTAACTTGGGACAGCGAAGTGCTACAGTACAGAGCTATACCTACAAACTACCGAAACTATTGTAGCACAAGTAAATCAGTGGCAACAGATGGATGTCTCGGCACAAAGTAAATTGACATGTTTAAATATGCAACAATCACATTTTGTTTATTTTTTTTATTTTAACCCTTTCACTCTTAATAAGGCTTAAAGCACGTTTGCAAACAGTTTGGGTCATGATCAGACGCCGCGTAACGCGGGGTCTGATCAGGACCCAAAATGTTTGACGCTCTTATCGATATTTATTAAGCCATACAACCTGAAATCTAACTTTGAAACGTGTATTGCATACAACATTACTGAAGCAGAAGAAAATAAAGCGGTGAATGGGTAAAACTTTCACGAATAATTTGATCATGAAAGAGGTAAACATGCTTTTATCAACATTGGATCGTCAGGCTCTGGTAAAACAAACAACATTGTTCGAACGGTCGTTAATTAAGGACAGCGAAATGTTAAAGAACACTATTGAAATATTTAGCACATGTACAGTGGTGAAGTTGTTATTATTCCCAAATAAACTTGTTTATGCTAAAACCCGTTTGTCTACTGCAAACATCATTAAAGACTTGTCCATTTAGAGGTGGTTATAGAAGTGATCTCGCTATCGAAACTAGGTCATTTGAACAGAAACAGTTCTGCATTGTACATTAAATATGGTAGTTATCTTATTCGTGCTAAACACCAATTTCAAATTTCTAATCAAGGATTATAACTTGCCAAATAGAATTTAGACACATCTTGGTAATAGGTTTTAGAAAACAAAATGCGATTTTCAAATGGAATGAGATTTGTAGTAATGAATGTTATTAGGTAGTGTGCTTTAAAACCCATTTGCGCCCACGGTCTCATATATAGAGCAGAGGCAAACGGTGTAGAATATACACTGTTTGCTGATGGGAATATCAAAATGAAAATAAAATTTAGACCCAGCACTCCTTAGATGAAAAAAGACTAATCCAATATAACTCATAGAATAATCTTCATGGCGCAAATGGAGTAACGCTTCAACTGCAAAGGATGGTAACACTGGAATTGTCAAACAATTTAAATACTGATTAGACTACGTGAAACACCATGTCTAATATTGATCCAAAATGTGTGATACGAATACTGAAGCTGCATTGGTCAGAGTACTTATAATCTAAGGTTTAAATAGTTTAAGAATGTGTTCCAATAAACAATATGCTACTAATAAAATTAACCAACACTATAAATCAGAACTGTCGAAACGTATATAAACTTAATAAAAATATATCAAGTATTAATATTCTTTTAGTCGAATATTGGACTCTAACCCACAGTTACTCTATTTAATTAGTTTTTGAATTCTTCCAATAAATGTTTCCGTTTTAACGTATACAAACCGCGAAATTCAAAACCACAAGAATACACCACATTAATGGAAGTAAACCTCAAAACGAACAAGGGTAATGCGTTTTGGCATTTTGATGCAGTACGATAAAGTGCTATTCTCTTAAATGTTATTAATTCTCAGCAAAAACGTGTTTGCTAAAACAAAACTATACGTATAATAAACATGTATGGCAATCAATTTGCAGTCATAGAGGCTGAGTTAGAGGCTGAGTAAATGTCAATCTTTATCAGGCTCAAAACCGTTGATTTCGTCGTGAGGGTTTAATCCGGAAAACGTTGAACGAATAACAGTGACATTTTAGTCAAGTTTCTCTATCCGTTCCATGTTCCTTGGAGTATTACACTGCTATCCTCCAATAGAACACCTAAAAACAAAATACATTATAACAGATCTATATTTTAATTGAAAATCATAGTAAAAATAATTTACTTATAATAAAAATATAACATAAAATATGTGACAATGGTCTTAACCCCATAACCTTTTTATGGCATAGAAAATAGGTGACCACTTAAATGCAAGTTAGAACTAAAGCAGATCTGACCTTTATGCACATTCTGCTTTATTTTCAGCCTGCTTTAAGCTTCCATCATCTGATTGAAAGAAAATATATCTTATGATGCATAGTTATAACTGTAGGAATAAAAAAAATTTGTAAAGTGGAGGAATAAATTAGAGGTGCGAAAAGGCGTATTTATGACACAAAAGATAAAATAAAATGGAAAGCAACTTAAGCATAAAAATATATAGAAATACTTGGTATTTGATGCATTTGGTTAAATATTGTGTTGTCAACAAAAACACTATAGATAAACTTTTGCAAGCATAAATCTATAACATATTATGGCATGTAAAACATTGTTTTCTTGAAAAAGGATTAGATGCAATAAAACATAAAGAAACTTCAAACAAGATTTGTGTTTTGGGGTAGATGTTGTTGTTGAAACGCCCTACGCCAAAAATAGGCCGAAACGACTCGGGACCGAAACGCCCCATTGCTTGGCAACTGGCTCTCAATGTAAACATAAATCAAAACTTATGAACTTTCGATCAATTAAAAACATATTAAATCGTGGTAGAGTGGGTTAAAATGCAGTAATATAGATCTACCACGAGTTATATATTCTTTCTTGGTTCTTTGGTGTGTTCTTTTGGGTTTGGGGGTAGACAATCTAGATCCAGATCTCAATCGAGCGAGTCGGAGCGACCGTTTAGTAGGAGATCTTTTAAAACGTTGTCTAAAGTCTTTTGTGTATAATTCAATTTTTCTGTTTCGAGTAAATACAGCTTAATATTGTCCGTTTTAAGCTGAATAGATCTAGATCTACTTACTTTATCTTGAGGACATGTAGATCTAGATCTGTTATTGTTGTTCTCAAATGTATAAGCGCCAAATAAACTGTTTTATCCCTTCGGAGGCCCCAATTGCATTTATAGACAAATCTTAAAATAAACTTAGATTCTATACATGTAGGTTTCAGGGGGGAATCACACTCACTCTTAACACGGAGTAAATACACTCCATGCTCTAAACAAAACAGAAACTTACCGCTCGATATGTTTACGGATGCTTTTTAGATGTTGTGACGTTGATAGAATTCATCTCCCTATTGACATTTGACCTGTCATCAGCCTTCATGGAAGTCTGTACCCTTATCAGGATGCTATCTATGCACCGAACTGCCCCCGGAAAGCGGTGCATATCGTTTAACACACAATTTGAGATTTAAGTCGAGCTTTCGGTAACCTTAATCGGCCATCTTGGGTTTTGGTTAAATATTTAACCCACCTCAGGGACCAGGGTTAAAATTAACCGAAACAACGACTGGGTTAAAGTTAACCAATCTTTTATACAATCGCTAAACCAGAGTTTAACCACAAAGTTAAGATAACCAAACTTTTAACCCAGCGGTTAACTTTAACCAACGTTTATACAATTGGGTGCTGTTAGCTAAACATAACAACTGTTTTTTCGCAATATAAGACCTTTTTAAGACGTTTTTACACAGTTAGCATTACCCTTTATGCATTGCAGTCAGGTTTATATATACAGTGGAGAAAACGTTATTCTTTCCCGTTTAAACGCAAACGTACACAAACGCAAAACACTAAAACGTACAAAAGTACAACATTTTGACAATTCTGATAATTCATGTTTATCTTGGTGGCAAACAGTCTGGAGCCTGATCAGACGCCGGGTTACCCGGCGTCTGATCTGGCTTCAAACTGTTTGCACTGGAAATAATAGTTTTAGCGTAAACGCGTTTATTGGGAAAGAATAACACATTCTCCACTGTACTACTTGTAAGTGGTATATTTTATGTGTGCATTTTATTCACAAAATATGTCATCACTGCCAAGGTCTTCCCTCATAGGTAAATTTAAAAGAGTATCGTTGGTACATAGATAGTTAGCTGCAGTAATTCCAATAAATCCGTTAATGCTTATAGATTAAATGTTGTTGCCATTGCGAACCCTTGGATCCAGATAGGACACGGCGTAAACATACTACTACCTGGCGCTACACTAGTTGACCCTTTCGGCGCCGGAGTCGCATAACGCCTAATCTACAAACAGTTTGGACCCTGATCAGACGCCGCATAACGCGGCGTCTGATCAGAGTCCTAAATGTTTGCAACTCATATCGATATTGTATAAGTAATGGTTAACCACATCGAAACTTACTTTGAAACGATCTTGCAAAAAACAGTATTGAAGCAGACGACAATAAAGCGATGAAGCGGTGAAAATATCGCGCGTTTAATTTGAGGCGGAAAGGGTTAAAAAGACTCGTTAACATTTATGGCATCGTGTTTACGTTTCGTTTGGATATCGTTCGTCTTTAAACGGGAACAATAACATATTTTCAACTGTTCAATTAGCGACCTCAGACATTTGAACTGGAAATAGACGCACAAATTAACGTGAGAAAGTAAAACATGTCACAAATCTGAATATAAGTTGCTAGGTGTATCGATATATTTCACAACAAACCAATTACAAAATGTATGTGCCAGCACAAATACGTCAATCGCTATCTATGTACAGTCATATATTAATAAAAACAAATATTGATACTCAAAGTGTGAACTATTGCACGAACGTGGTGTGTTCTATGTTTAATTGCAGAACGATTGTATTATAATATTTGGTTTGGTTTGGTTGGCACCGTCTGTCTCGGACGACAATGGTTTCTACGCCCTTCTAAGCCTCTTCTGTCTCTTTTCCTCCCACTTTACAATTATATTTACATTTACATTGAAATATTTATTATATTTATATTTACATTATACTATTATGTGTTGGAATACAAATACATTCCTTCCTCCCTACAACGGTCCTCACAACAACGAATGTCTCCTTACAACGACCCTTGCCACAGTTCCCTTAACAGGACAATTAATGTCAAACGTTTTTACTGCTACAGTATCGTATACTTAAAATTGCCGTTTATTTTTTTCGTCTTAAAATTACATATAAGTGGAGGGAGCCTCCGTGGCCTAGTGGTATAGTCACTATGACTTACATCACTAAGCTCCTCACCGCTGTGAGTTCGAATCCCAGTAGGGTCGTTCGGATTTTTCATGTGGGGAAGCCTTCCAGCTGGCTTGCGGAAGGTCGGCGGTTCTACCCAGTTGCCGATTTGTGTCTGAAACAGTGCATAAAGGGCTTATGGGGTCTTCCTCCACCTGTAATTAGCTCGGCGTCACGATATGACTGAAATACTGTTGAAAGCGACGTAAAATCAAAACAAATCAAATCAAATCAAATCATATAAGTGGACAATAAGTTTGGAATAAATAAAACAACCACTGGCAAGCAGCTTAAATTCAGATAAGGCGCCGCATTACGGGGCGTCTGATCTGGAATTAAGTTGTTTGCAAATCTAAGCCAAGTCTTAGTTTTCCCTCCATATAACGAATCCCTCCGAACGGAACACTCAATCTGTGTCTCAAATTGTGTGTCATTGTAGAGAGGGGGCACTTTTTGATATTTAGTACGCAAACCAGGTCAGAATTTATTGCTTGCGGTTCCTCTTGATCATTGTTTAGCAGAATTATACCCCACTAGGGGGAAATGAACGTTTCGTATTAAGAACAAAAACCTCTAACAGTGGAGAAAACGTTATTTTTTCCCAATAAACGCGTTCACGCTAAAACTATTATTTCCATTGCAAACAGTTTGGAGCCAGATCAGACGCCGGTTGACCCGGCATCTGATCAGGCTCCAAACTGTTCGCCGTCGAGGTTAGAATCAACATTCAGAATTGTCAAAAAGTTGTCAAATGTTTCATTATTTTGCAATGCGTTTGCGTTTTGTTTGCGTTTCAACGGGAAAGAAAAAATGTTCTCCACTGTACTATTTTGACATATACTTGACATAATTCCCAGATCTCCGGATAAGAGGGCGTAAACTGAACAAATCCAATATTTTCTCATTCATGTTAGCACATCATCATATGGTGAAAATACTCATTATAATTTGTTCGAAGAGACAAAACCTTTGAACCTCGAATACCCAAACAAAATGTTTTCAAAATGTCGATGTACTTACAACAAGGAAACAGATACGTTCACGCATCTCAGTCACACTAAGTGAAATATCTTATTCTTTCACAGTCAATTTGTTTGTACTCCAGCAATTATGGCCATTGAAAATGTTTGCCACTCCGATTTAAAAACAAAAATTGTGCAAATGCAGTGCTCCCTCTCTACAACAACACTCAATGGGAGACAAAGATTGTGTGAAAGTTTTGTATGCTTACAGTAGACTGCATGAGGCAAACAAGAATTGACAAATAGTATTCAATTTGTACTCAATTAGGGCAGATTTCATTTTTCCCCAAACGAATGCGTTTTGCTTAAGCAATTTGTCCGTTGGTAACTGTTTTGAGCAAGATCATATGCCTGGTAGCCCGGAGTCTGACCTGGATTCAAGCTGTTTGCCATTCTGATTTAGAACGAAATATATGCATGTTCAATACTGTGTCGTTGTTTTACCCTTTATTGAACTGATGTGTCGTTTAATTTCATTCAAACAGGAAAATATACCATACTTACAACGCATGTGAGGTTGTGCTTGAACAATTTCACCGCTCAATAGATCTTCTACCTCTGAAAAACTAAATGAACAGTTCTAGTATTCATTAAATCATAAACATGTTTGAATAATTTGGGTTGCTAATTGATAAAAAACGAATCAATGCAGACCTGATATGATGGATTTCTTAGTTGATTTCCATCTACAATGTGTGAATATAGTACGCGTGCAGGTGTTTTTCAAAGGAAAACTATTTGTAAACGGCTCGTAAGTACGTTACAAGGGTCCAATGGTTGAACTAATCTTTTTTTTATGGATTATCCAAACAATAACGTCCTTTTTACACTACTGCCTGTTCCAAAACCTTATTATTTTAAATTTTGATTTAAGGCAAATTACCAGAACATAGTTTGACCTGAGCTTTTGATCCTTTCCCATGAGAGCATATCATCCTAAAAAGTATACAATAACATACAGTGGATACTCTGTTATTCTTTCCCGTTTAAACGCAAACGTACGCAAACGCAAAGCACTAAAACGTAGAAAAGAACAACTTTTGGACAATTCTGATAATTCTTGTTTATCTCGGTGGCAAACAGTTTGGAGCCTGATCAGACGCCGGGTTACCCGGTGTCTGATCTGGCTCCAAACTGTTTGCACTGTAAATAATAGTTTTAGCGTAAACGCGTTTATTGGGAAAGAATAACAGATTCTCCACTGTACAATACTGAGCCTGAAGAGAGGCTGCAATTTGCACAGATCTCCTCTGTTTTAATTTCATATGCAATGATCTACTGTATGGACATACGCCCTTGTGTATATTTAACTATTTCACTCTCAATGACACTTAAAAGTGCGTTTGCAAACAGTTTGGATCCTGATCAGACACTGCATGACGCGGCGTCTGACCAGGTTCCAAACTATTTGACATTCGTTTCGAAATTTTGTAAGTCATATGCCTTAAATCTAACTTTGAAACGTGTCTTGCAGACAACAATAGTGAAGAAGACGACAATAAAGCGGTGGGTGGGAAAATATCATAATTATTAATAATACTTTTATCATGAAAGGGTTAATATTTTTTCCAGCTAAAAAACAAGGAGGGTATAGCAATATCTAGGCAAAACAGGGCTAATATACCAAATTTACTACAAATGATTAATCTATCGAGACTTATTTTAATGTACTTTTATGTGGGTTTGATTTCAATAGTAGGGATTCTACTTAGACTCAAACTAAAATAAAGTGCACATGGTTATTTAAGTAACTGTGGTCGTTTTAGGATTGACTTTGTCTTTAAAAGGAACAGAAAAAAAACGCAAAATAATACGATTTTGCTAGCCATTCGTTTGATCGTTTTCTGACATAAAAATGTCTCTCTTGTATTTTCACATGTGAAACTGTCCTTTTTGGGCGTTTTTATATGCAAAACAAATTTCTCGGGAGAAATTCAGCATGCGGTGAACATCTATTATTTGCCAAAAGAAATGTACGACACATTTTAAAACGGAAGGAAATGACTGACATATCCAACTACATGTGCTAAACTTGGAAAGCAGGTCCATTTACTTTTATAGCCATTTTCACACACATTAAAAGCTCCCTTATTTTCCAAGCTCGATAAATGAGCATTTTGCAACTAGCATGAAACCAGATACGATATTGTGTCATGTTGCGTTTGTATTACATCCGAACCGTTGTCCATTCATATTAATGATTCTTCAGTACAAGGTACATACTACTATAATGCCAGAAATCAAAGGCAGATGACAATTTATAAGCAGGCGATGTAATGGTTGTAAATGGGCTTAACGTTTATACTGGACGTCTTCTCCTCCAATCTCTTAAGTTAGTATAGCACGTCTGAGGGCAGTAAACACTTAGTAGAATAGCCCGGAGAAACACAAGATTGATTCATGGGAGTTCGGTATAGTTACAGTGAAGAAAACGTTATTCCTTTCCGTTTAAACGCAAACAAAACGCAAACGCAAAACTAAAATGTAGAAAAGTACATCATTGTGAGAATTCTGACTTTTCATTTTTTTTATCTTAGTGGTAAGCAGTTTGGAGCTTGATCAGGCTCCAAACTGTTTGCACTGAAACTTTTAGTTTTAGCGTAAATGCGTTTTTTTTTCGGAAAGATTAACGTTTTCTCCACTGTATAGTTAAACGATGGAGAGAACGACAGGCCAAACTGCCTATTAGCCGATTAGACCTTGGTATTTTAACATGAGTCGAACATTGACTACTTGAAGTCCCTTATTTAGTACTTATCCGTATTCCATCACATGGACATGGTTTACCTGAAGTCGTGTAAGTAGGGCAATCCCGTTTTTCAACATTAAACACTGGTTTAAATAGACTTTTTTATGTAAATAATAAACATGTATTTAACAAACATACAACAAAGTTCAGGATGAAAACAAAACCAAAATAGCTAAGCCAAGTTTAATTAGATAGTACGCTCAAATATGGGGAATTCGAATTAACAAAGTAATACTTTATTGAATATGATTATACTTGGTTTTAGTATCAAATGTTGCTTGGCCGTTTTAATTACAATTATGGTTCACCCTTTAATGGTTATACAATAACTCGACATATTATTAGGGTAAGTGGCTCTTACTGATTTTTTAAGTGTCTAGAATCTAACTGGGTATGAGCAAACAACATGCCATACTTTTTAAACATCCAAGGCATCCCACTAAAAAGGTTTTACGAAATCGAAATCGTAATCAAATAAAAACTTAACGAAACGAAACGTTGTTCAGTAAAGTAGACGTTTTTCTATCTCGTTTCATTTTCAACACCATGGTCCTACATTGTTTTAATTTAGAACAGTATTTATTAAACTTCTGTGTATGAAAAAAGTATACATGTAACAGGTCTCCCCCTCACTACAGTGGAGAATCTGTTATTCTGACGTCATTGGTGACGTCATACAGTGGAGAATCTGTATTTCTTTCCCGTTTAAACGCAAACGTACGCAAACGCAAAACACTAAAACGTAGAAAATGACAACTTTTTGACAATTCTGATAATTCTTGTTTTTCTTAGGTGGCAAACAGTTTGGAGCCTGATCAGACGCCGGGTTACCCGGCGTCTGATCTGGCTCCAAACTGTTTGCACTGCAAATAATAGTTTTAGCGTAAACGCGTTTATTGGGAAGGAATAACATTGTCTCCACTGTACAACTTCCCTCAGAACAACGATTCCCTCATTACAATAACAATTGCCGCTGTTCCCAAAACAAGAAAATTATGTCTAAAATTTTCACTGCTGCAAAATCGTTTGCTTAAAATTGAGGTCTGCTGTTTTTTCTCTAAAAGTTACTTATTGGACATATTGACAGAAGTAACATAAAAACGAGTAACAAACAGTTTTAAACCAGAACAGACGCCGCGTTACGCGGCGTCTGTTCTGGGTTCAAACTGTTTGCAACTGTACTCTAAGGGTATCAATTTGTCCTCTCTATAATAACTCCATCTGAACAACACACAGAATTTGTGTCTCCCATTGAGTGGTGTTGTGCAGAGGGAGCACTGTATATTATTTTCAAACAGGGTAGACCAATGTCAGAGGTCTCCTGAATGACAAAAAAGGATTGCACTGTTTGTAATACCGTTTTAGAAATCTATCTTAAGGTGATTATTGCATTATAAATATCCAATGATACAATTTAAAGCACTATAGGGTTATTTTCTAGCCATAGAATTATAAATTGTAAACATTAAACGCCGCCTTACACGGCGTCTTATCAGGGTATGTCATGTTTGTTACTGTCTACGAGTGTTGATAGGATGCATTATCGTGTTTACAGTGGAGAATCTGTTATTCTTTCCCGATAAACGCGTTTACTCTAAAACTATTATTCGCAGTGCAAACAGTTTGGAGTCAGATCAGACGCCGGGTAACCCGGCGTCTGATCAGGCTCCAAACTGTTTGCCACCATGATAAACATGAAATATCAGAATTGTCCAAAAGTTGTACTTTTCTACGTTTTAGTGCTTTGCGTTTGCGTACGTTTGCGTTTAAACGGGAAAGAATAACAGATTCTCCACTGTAACTGATAGTCATATATTTCTGTAAGTCATTGTCCGTCTTATTTGACCCATTTCAAACTCTGTTCCGTCTTAATACACTAGAATACACATGTATCGTATTCTTCAAGGCCAGGACCAATATAACCGAATTAATTACAACTAGATTACGGATGTCGTGCTTGTGGAATAAATAAATGACTGAAGTTCTTGTTGATTACGTGATTTCATTACAGTTTCTGTGTATCAGTTCTGTATGTGCGATCTTTGCTTTTAGGAAAGTAAATCTATTATCGCAATGGAATTATAGACTGTTATCCTTACCCCAAATGGAAGCAATGTACGGACGTTAATCTAATACTAATAACGTGTTTGTCAGCGAAAATTGATCTGCTAATATTCGAAAATAATCAAGAAACTGTTTGGCAGTTTTCAGAAAATGACTGACAGACACAGAACCGCACAGTTGGAAATACATCTATTTTCGCCAAATGTGAATATCGTTTATTACACAGTGTTTGTCTACAATTGTTGTTGTTAGTGTGTTTTGTATTTTTTTAATTTTTTTTATGTTCTGTTTACCCTCTAGGTCTCAACCAGATTTCTAAATTCTCAATCGTCACTTAATTTGCTAAAATGGTTTAAGCCAAACTCATTTTTATCAAAATGAAATAGCTTTGAAACACATACAGTGTATAATAAGTTATTCTTTGTCACTAATAGCTCCAGCATACTACTGGTCGTGCGACTACCATTTTCTTCACTGTAGCTGTAGCAGTAGTGCCAATTTTGTAGCATATGTTCTAAAATGGAATATTACAATTTGTAAAATTGGTCCAAAGATAATTTTTTTTAATTATGACTAGCACATATAATTGTATTTTGATGGAGACTTCAGATATATATTAAGCAAACCAGATGAGACTAAGATGTAGCAAATAGGATGCATCACTTCCGTATTCTCCACTGTAACTGTTATTGCATTGAAATCATTGTTTCAGCACAAACGTGCTCTTATTGGAGAAATACTATTACACATGTATTTCTCATGCACACGTAGTTGTTCTTTCAAATTTCAACAAAACTAAACGAAAACAGTACAACATCAAACTGGTGAGCTCTTGAACATATTGACGATTATTCAAACCTGAGAAGCAAGTATGTATATGTAGGGCTTTTATCAGACATCGAGTAACTCAGTGTCACACGAGACTTCAAACTTTTGGCATCTCACATAGAGTGGAGAAAACGTTATTCTTTCCCAATAAACGCGTTCACGCTAAAACTATTTTTCCATTGCAAACACTTTGGAGTCAGATCAGACGCCGGGTAACCCGGCGTCTGAACAGGCTCCAAATTGTTTTCCACTCAGATAAAAATAGATAGTGAAAAATGTAAAAATGTTGTTATTTTCTACATTTTAGTGTCTTGCGTTTGCGTTTCAATTGCGTTTAAACGGGAAAGAATAACGTATTCTCCACTGTATCTTCTCTCCTGAATAAGCATGCCATTCTCTCAATGAATTAGTATTCATCTCTACACATCTGCAACACCCAGAGCTAATACCAATAGATAATACTAGATTCTGGATGGCGAATATGTTACATAATAACCGGATTACAGTGGAGAAAACGTTATTCTTTTCTGTTCAAACGCAAACGAAACGCAAACACATTGCAATTAAATGAAGAAAAATTAGAACATTTTGACAATTATGCATGTTGATTTTTAACGTGGAAGTCACCAGTTTGCAATGGAAATAACAGATTTAGCGGAAACGCGTTTATTGGGAAAGAATTACGTTTTCTCCACTGTAAGTCAGCAGATGGGTTTATCGGATGGTATTCACTTAAGTTGAGTAACCGAGTTGACCCTTATCCTGCGGTGATGTCGTCTGCTTCGAAAGTGTCGTCTGCAAAGTTTGTTAAATTTAGATTTTTACATTTTTTAAGTAAAGAAACCTAAAGAAGAGTGCCAAACAGTTTGGATCCAGATCAGACACCGCGTTACGCGGTGTCTGATCTGGATCTAAACTGTTTGCAAAAATCAATAAAGACGCGACCAGCAGGCAAAGGGTTAACACTCTCAATGCAAATCATGATTAGATAATATCAATGAAAACGCGCATTGCAAACAGGTTAACTTCAGATCTCACGCCTATTGATTCGGGGTTTTTATTTACACTGTTCGTCTTTATAGGTGAATATAGGAGATAAGTGTGAGGTTGGGCGCCCCTAAACCCAGGTTTAACCCCCCCCCCCCCCAGTGGTAGTTAATGATTAATTTATAATTAATTATTGATTGCTACTGACCGTACCAAGGCGGGCTCCTATGTCCACTTTGCTTTATGCTTGTCTGGCGTGTTGTTTTCTATTTAGTGTGTAGATGAAGGAATGGGAGTGTGTGTGTGTGTGTGTGTGTGTGTGTGTGTGTGTTTGCTATGGTATGACTGTGTGTGTGTTCTGCTTGAGAGGTGGGTGTATTGTTTGTGTTGCGTTTCCTGCTTGAGTCTTTCGTATTTATTTGACCAGAATCATAACTGTCTGGCACACACTTAGACAGGGCTAACAGAAGTTTCTCCGACATGTAAAAATCCTAAGATATCCAAATTTTTAAGCGCAAGTTAAGGATTTTACCTTTAATCAGTTCGCTACCAGGCTCTTTTACATGTAACACCAACATAATTTGCAAACAGTTTAGATCGTAACACGGCGTCAGATCTGAATCTAAACTGTTTGACAAACATATCAATGATTTCTAAGTAAACAACGCACACAATTCAATATGTTTAAATTAAGAGCAGAAGTCCGAAGATTTCGGAAACACGCCGTTGGTCCAGAATATTTAAGAAACATCCGAAGATGTCGGAAACATCGGAAGAAATGGCAGCTCTAAAAGTATTTACAGCGAATGCCTGACAGTCCCATAACCATTTAACCAACCAAACTCATACTTTTTTATATATTTTACATCAGAATAAATGCAGAGAATCCAAATGACTGAGCATTTGTCATTATTCCTACTTAAAAGATGTAGTGCACATCTTCTTTTAATTGTACAACCAAAACGTTTATGTCTTAAGCTTGAAATTAGCTGCTCTTTGCGTAATCACAATTGCGTCAATTGACAATAATACGAAACCGCGCTATTTCTTTTAAAATAAAAACAACACTGTACGTTCTTGCTAAAGGAAAATAATTTCCCTTTATCAGTGCCTGCTGTAGTTTAGGGATAATGTTTCTAAAACATACCTTCCCAAACACACATTTATTTACGAAATAGTCATATTATTTTGAATATAAATAAGAGAAAACAAATAGAAATAGGAGCTTCTGTTTCTGTTTGGAAGGTACAGTTCCTGAAACGTCTAATTCGGGTCCAAAGTGTTTGCAAATTCGACTTGAACCGGCTATGGCGATGAAAGTATTAAGAAAATAGGCAGACATGTAAATGGGTTGCCAATTGAAGTACGAGACAGATTAGTGAATGACAAGACGATATGTTGAAGAACATCTTCCTTTAATCCACCCAAACATAGACATGGTCTGGATGTTTTCGGCATGTTACTGTTTCAAATAGGATCAACATACAGCTGAAACCCTTTGCTATATTTTCATCTAGCTTAACCTTTTGCATACTGATGGCGATTTACAAAATCTCTTGTAAACAGTTTGATGTAAAGTATTCGACACTCAGATGATGTTTTCTGAGAAATAAAGAACATTTTAACCAACTCTGAGAATTATACAGTGGAGAATGTGTTATTCTGTCCCAATAAACGCGTTTACGCTAAAACTATTATTTGCAGTGCAAACAGTTTGGACCCAGATCAGACGCCGGGTAACCCGGCGTCTGATCAGGCTCTAAACTGTTTGCCACCAAGATAAACAAGAATTATCAGAATTGTCCAAAAGTTGTTCTTTTCTACGTTTTAGTGCTTTGCGTTTGCGTACGTTTGCGTTTAAACGGGAAAGAATAACAGATTATCCACTGTAGGCGACGACAAATTTTGCAGGCAACAATGACGAGGCATACGGAAAGTTAAGACATTTATTTGTTTTTAAACCATTTAAGCCTAGTGTCTACTAAAGTAGATCTTAGCAAACAGTGTAGATCCCGTAGAGTCAGTGTACTATTTGATGTATTTCATATGAAATGTCTTGCTATATGGACAAACACAGTAGTGTCTTTAGGTCACCCTTGCATACATACAGTGGAGAAAACGTTATTCTTTCCCGTTTAAACGCAAACGTACGCAAACGCAAAACACTAAAACATAGAAAAGTATAACTTTTTGACAATTCTGATAATTCATGTTTATCTTGGAGCCTGATCAGACGCACTGCAAATAATAGTTTTAGCGTAAACGCGTTTATTGGGAAAGAATAACGTTTTCTCCACTGTATAATGAAATCTCCTAGCAAGTTCGCTGCAATATTCAGGCAAATATGGGTTAATAGTTTGATTGGCTCCTACTTTTGGCAGTCGTGTAAACGAGATTTTACTGCACCAAAATGGTCAGCGATTCTGCAATAAAGACATTGAAGGATTGTTGAAATATATTAATTATTTTTGTATCTGAATGGCAAACAGTTTAGAGTCTGATCAGACGCCGGGTTACCCGGCGTTTGATCTGGTTCTAAACTGTTTGCAACCGACAATTGGCTTTTAGCATTGACGTGTTTATTGCGAAAGATAACCGTCTACCCTGAATGTCAAACTGGTTTGGAGCCTGAATTGACGTCGGGCTTCCCGTGTTTGATTGTCTCTAAACTGTTTTCAATGATATTTTGGTTTTAATTAAAGGGACTCGCAACCGGATGGTGTACTTGTCAAAATAAAATAAAATACTCAAATAAAAGCAAATTGGTGGCATTATTTGGCTTCTGACATTAAAAAAATATGATCAGTCCAAAACAAGTCTCAAGAATCGTCACCGAATCTTAGTTTTTTTAGATATTTTCCATCGTTTTTCTATAGCGTCAGCTGACGGTATAGTTGTTGTTTTTTGCTTCTCTACACGGGCTCAGACATAAACCCGAGCTGAATAAAGTATTATCGATCGCTACCAGTGAAGTACGTTAATTCGCTACCATATATATAGAGAGCGCTGGTAGCCGAGGTGGTTAAGGCGCTTCCTGATTTTTCATGTTTGTCTCCGCATGGAGGGTCACGGGTTCGAATCCCACCAGAGCTTCTTCTTCTTTTTTTTTTTGAAATGCATTTTTTAACAGAATTTATTATCCTAAACTAAATCTTACCACTATATATAAGCATTTGACATCTATATACAAATTACTATTTTTAATGCTAAATCCGGTTGCGATCCTCTTTAAGCTTTGGCGCGTTTATTACTCAAGATAACTTGCTTCTTCACTGTAACTACTTAAAAGGTTAGCATTGCTGAAAGGTAGAAATTGAAGGGTTATTGAAATATATTAACTATTTTGCTATCTGAATGGCAAACAGTTTAAGGTCTAATCAGGTAATCTGGCTCTAAACTGCTTGCAACCAACATTTGGCATTTAACATTGGCGCATTTATTGCGAAGGATAACCATCTACCCTGAATGTCAAACTGGTTTGGAGCCTGAATAGACGCCGGGCTTCCCGAGTTTGATTGTCTATAAACTGTTTTCAATCGATATTTTGGTTTTAAGCTTTGGCGCGTGTATTACTCAAGATAACTTGCTTCTTCACTGTACCAAAAATGTCAGTTCGTATGCAATACGTCACTGGAGAGGAAGCAACCGAACGAATGGGAGTGACAGGTGCGTACTTATCTTTTAAAGTAATGCCTCTTATTAGCTACCAACGAGAATCTTATATAGCCCTGCTGTCATTAAGTGTTCGGTAATCATGTCTGAATAGACCACACAGATGTGCCTCTGCTACTTCAACTTACGTCAATACCTTCAATGCCATGACGTCGTCTGCTTAAATCCTTTAACTAAATATTTTGGTGAGATTTTTACCCCTTCACCGTTTCATTGTCGTCTGCTTTACTTTTATTGTCTGCAATGTCGTTTCAAAGTTAAAATAAAGGCAGTATGACTGAAGAAATTTCAAAACGAGTGATAGTACGTAGAACAGTGACCCGGGTCATTTTACTAAGTAGAAATGACCACAAACCGCAGAAAAAGGACCCCATCGACTCGTAGTAGAATGACTCCCTCACGGTCTGGGGTCATTTCTCTACGTACATGCAGCATGAAGACCCGGGTCCTTTTGCACGGGTTGGTCATTCTACTGCGTTACACCGGCACTTGGCTTTAAGCATCGACGTGTAACCGTCTACCCTGAATGTCAAACTGGGTTAGAGCCTAATTAGACGCCGGGTTACAGGTGTTTGATTGTCTCTAAACTGTTTTCAATCGATATTTTGGTTTTAAGCTTTGGCGCGTTTATTACTCAAGAAAACTTGCTTATTGACTGTACCAAAAATGTCAGTTCGTATGCAATACGTCACTGGAGAGGAAGCAACCGAACGAATGGGAGTGACAGGTGCGTACTTATCTTTTAAAGTAATGCCTCTTATTAGCTACCAACGAGAATCTTATATAGCCCTGCTGTCATTAAGTGTTCGGTAATCATGTCTGAATAGACCATACAGATGTGCCTCTGCTACTTCAACTTACGTCAATCCCTTCAATGCCATGACGCCGTCTGCTTAAACCCTTTAACTAAATATTTTGGTGAGATGTTTACCCCTTCACCGTTTCATTGTCGTCTGCTTTACTTTTGTTGTCTGCAATGTCGTTTCAAAGTTAACTGATAAGGCCAGTATGACTGAAGAAAATTCAAAACGAATGTCAAACAGTTTGGGTCCTGATCAGACGCCGCGTTACAAAGCGTCTGATCATGATCTAAACTGTTTGCAAACGCGCTTTTAAGCGTCATTGAGAGTGGAATGGTTAAATACCCGTCGTCTGCTTTAATTACTAAAATTTAAATTTTCAGTTAAATGGAGTAATGTCGTGATGTGTGTGAAGCAGTTTGACTCCTTACATTTATTATATACCGTCGTATGATATCGAGCGTTTCCGCGTGTATTTGCACAGTAAAATACAAGAGTCTGTATCAGCCACCTTGTATCAGCCACTTTGTATTTTACTCTGACGTCGCTTTCGGTTTAACGTGACGTCATTTACGTTCATGTGAAAGTGCCGCGTTATTCTTTGTGGCATACAAAAATTCTTCTTCTGCTTCAAATAACTGATAAATATTGGATATAAAATGATTTAAACAACTATTTAGTTGTTTCTGGTGTGTATTCAATGCATATTATAAATACATTACCAGTTGGCAATGTGCTACAGAGTGTTGCATTTAGCTCTCGACGTTTTTGGCGGAAACAACCGATCAGACTCGCGCCACGGCGCTCGTCAGATCGGCTATTTCCGCCAAAAACGTCTCGAGCTAAATACATCACTCTGTATCGCACTGTCAACTGGTAATGTGTATGTATTAGATACCGCGTGACGCGGCGTCTTTACAGGACTCATACCGCTGTGACGGTTTTATTTTATTTCTGGAAAATCTTCTTTTTTTTAATATTTATATATGAAATACCAGAATACAAAGAAAGAATAACTTGTCCATATCATAGGTCACTATATTGGCGATTAAAAAAATCCGGTTTAAATTATTCAGCCCATGTGGCGAGTATATTCGTATTTTATAAATAGTGTGTTTTTGAAAAGTACACGTGTCCTATGAAAATACAATGTAACAACCTTCTTGAATATTCATATATAAAAATCGAGCACTACGAATAATTATTACATGTATCTGAACAGTTACATGTCACGGTGGCCATCCCACGTGACCTGATGGTTCGGTTCGGCGAAGTTTTTCCCTCGATTCAAGTAAGAAATATAGCGATAACTATCTTTATAAAGCACGGATCTACACGAAATAAAGACGAGGGACATCTAAAAATGAAAATACACCCACGGTGATAGCCATTTGGCTAAAAAACAGCGCAAATAAAAAGTTATTGAAGTCCGCGTAATTCGCAAGTCAGAAAAGTGTATAATTCGGTACGGTGCGTTTTACCAAAAATACCCCAAAAATGGTTTTGAAGCGACTTTCGTAGTACGGTTTGGGATAAAGTCTTTCACATCGGCAATTCATTTGTGAACGATATTTGAAACATACTAAACTGTTCTAATTGTTTTCGCAGAACAAGCAGAATGATTCGGTCCGAGGAAATATACGGTTTGGAGAAGTTTTGCACTATTTCCCGATGCCGATATTATTTCACCTGAAAATTTACTCTAAGTTTACAGTGGAGAATCTGTTATTCTTTCCCGATAAACGCGTTTACGCTAAAACTATTTTTTCTGTTACAAACAGTTTGGAGCCAGATCAGACGCCGGGTAACCCGGCGTCTGATCAGGCTCCAAACTGTTTGCCACCAAGATAAACATGAAATATCAGAATTGTCCAAAAGTTGTTCTTTTCTACGTTTTAGTGCTTTGCGTTTGCGTACGTTTGCGTTTAAACGGGAAAGAATAACAGATTATCCACTGTATGTCAGTGATTTAACCCTTTAAAAGCAAGTGTACATCGTATATATAATTACCAGATCTGCCTCTAAAGGACAATTTCAATTATGTATGGCTTTGTCTTGGCACTGTTCACAAGATTCAGTTTGCCCAAACATGTGTGTTTTCCATAAAAAATCAAATAGTTGCATAATAGAAAGGATGGTGTACATGAAGAGTAGCGTATTTTAACGAAATAATGGAGATCGAGTATACTAATCAAAATGGATAACGTATTTTAATGACGGTAGTATGTCCAAAACGAGCTATTTTGCGTGGTATGTATATATATTTTGGAGTGGAGCAGTCGGTTAAAGCAGTTAAACTTGACTTCTATCTAAAGTGTAATTTAGCTTTGCTTCTATCTAAAGTGTGACTTTTATTTCAGATAATGGGGGGAAAACGAACCACTTTAAGAAACTACGTACGGCGAAGAAGTGCGGGGACCACAAATGTATCCATTCTTCACACAGGGAAGAGGCAAAAAGTAGACACTCCGAGTAAAAGACAGACACCATTAAAATCGCCATTCAAGTCGCCTCTGTATAAATGTTCGCCTGCAACGAAGAAGTTCAAAAGCACATTTAAATCAGTCAAGTCTCCATACAAACATCAATGTAAAGTTTCAAATAACGTGTTCAGTTTGTATAGGCAAGCATTTCCGTTCTTTCTATGATTACTTTACCAAAATCAGTGCAGCTAGAGCATTATTATTAGAGATTACTGAGTCGAAGTGTTCAATGTTTAATTACTGTTTATTATGTAACAGATGTTTCATAGCCGATGTGTTCACTGTTTTGTTACTGTTTATTATGTGATTATACTGTGATTTATATATTGATTCAAATTGTGATTTATATCGTTGATCGCTTTTGTGTTTACCAATATTTCTTTTATGAAACTTTCAACAATTCTGTGATAATTAGTACAAAAAACACAACACCTCCGAACACTGAATACTAATACTGTGCTATTTGGCAACACTGACTTTACATACAAAGATAATTCGCTACTCCTTAAGGAGTTTCAGAAATTTATTAAAAGAACCAAACATTTTGGAACATAATACTTTACCTATTCTAATATCCACAAACTATGTAGATAACAACTGGTTGGATCTGGGCTGGGTGGTCACATGTGGGGGAAAACAAATGGATTTTCTTTTCTTCTTTATATTTGAATAAGTTTCTTTTTTTCCCTTTTCTTTTTGTAAACTAATAATATTTTCTTCTGCATTACATCATAACGTACTTACGATTGACATCAAGGGAAGGGCCTTCTCTAATGTTGGTATAACTTGTGGCCCAACCCGTTTGCAATGTATTATAGTCTTTAGATAATTTGTATACATATGTTGTAAAATTGTGTACATGTTAGTCGATATATGTATATGATATCTGATATATGCAATAAAATATGATTAAATCAACAACAAAAAATAGTACACCAATACTATTTCAATAAACAAACAAATAAACAACATTTTGTCTTCATTTGCAGACCACAAATAATAATGACACAACTATAAGTATTTTTAATATTTGAAACATATGTTGATTAAATTAAAAACAAGTTTACCAGAAAACTATATTGTAACTAGGTGTATAGATTCCTAAAGACGAGTCCTTTATACGTACTGCATATTCTTATGTATTCAGTACTTATGAAATACTTGCCATCAACTTTCGAATAGTTCGTTAATTGCATCAACGGTATTACAGTGGAGAATCTGTTATTCTTTCCCAATAAACGCGTTTACGCTAAAACTATTATTTGCAGTGCAAACAGTTTGGAGCCAGATCAGACGCCGGGTAACCCGGCGTCTGATCAGGCTCCAAACTGTTTGCCACCAAGATAAACATGAATTATCAGAATTGTCCAAAAGGTGTACTTTCTACGTTTTAGTGTTTTGCGTTTGCGTACGTTTGCGTTTAAACGGGAAAGAATAACAGATTCTCCACTGTAAACAGTAGTGCAGGAATGAGCCGTATCCCCTTGTTGAGATTGTTTTCCAGAATCCACCTAGTGTAAATAACTGACTTAGTAATTATTCAATAGTCTTATATGTCTGCCCTTCTGTACATATACATGAGCATTCTATAAAATATGATCACAGAGAAACACCGTTAAGCTTTATAAAAACAAATCCTGTTTTTTTTTAAGTTAACTCATTTATCCCTGGATATTCATAGAAAAATTTGATACCTCATAAACAATTATTAGCTAAAATGTCCAAAAAATTAATGTGATTTGCATTAGATTTTGTTCTTGGGTTACTCATACACAAAATAAGTCTATCCTGATTAGACAGCTCTGAGGAGCTGTCTTATCAGGGTAAATTTGATTTGCAAACGACGACTGAAGGCGTCACCCGGTCTGAATGAGTTAAACAGATATGGGTCTTATTCACACAAAATGGCATTGATTGCTTGTCTACAACATCACCGCGGTCGACAAATATTTAATGGTTTTAATGAGTATTTCCACTGTCAGTGTTACCACAAACTCTGAATAATGGTTCAGAATTATTGGGTCATTATATCATACTCCTCGCGTAAAGGAATATAGTATATCATCACGATCTTACAAATAAAAATGGCGATCTGACAGCTCCAAAGTATGCTTTTGGAAAAGCGCTAAAACTTGTAAATTGAAATTTCATAATAAAATGACATGCGTAAAGCGAATTTGTCGCCTCTTGCTTAGCACACATATTCCTAAAACAGACATCATTAAAACGACAGAAGGATGATGAAAATATGATGTTTCCATCAATTTTCTAAACTGTAATGTTGAAGCAGCGATGTGTAGTATTTTCTTAAAGTGGTTCGTTTTTTCCCCATTGTCTGAAATAAAAGTCAAACTTTAGATAGAAGTCAAGCTAAGTTACACTTTAGATAGAAGTCAAGTTTAACTGCTTTAACCGATTGCTCCACTCCAAAGTATATATATATACCACGCAAAATGGCTCGTTTTGGAATACTACCATCATTAAAATACGTTATCCATTTTGATTAGTATACTCGATCTCCATTATTTCGTTAAAATACGCTACTGTTCCTGTACAACATCCTTTCTATCACGCAACTATTTGATTTTTTATGGAAACACACCTTTTTGGGCAAATTGAATCTTGTAGAATGTGTTTCTACATCTGAAGTCACAGGACATGAAACCGTTTTCGAGATAGATGCCAAAATAAGCTTCGTTAGTAAACCGTATCCCGAAAATTCAAGAATGTTTCCCCTCTGTTCGAAACTTGTGACAAGCATTCCAAAGAAACTATGGCATGTTGCGTTGAACCTTTGTTACCAAGATGACCGGAAAAGTGTCGATAAGTCGGATTGCAAGAATACGTATAGACGAAGAAAAATGCAAATTTCACCTTTTTTCTTGAAATCCGTCCGCCATTGTTAGTTAACACTGTCACTATTTCCTTAATTATTACGTTAAGAAAACCATGATACCATGATTCTTTTAAAAGTAATTAAAACTGAGACAAACGAATTCAGTTATTCAATATTATTATTCACACTCACTAAAGTTATAACAAATACAACACTGGTTAGTAATACACAATCAATCCTTATTTAGTCTTTAGGTACATGTATATAGTTCACGATATAACCGTATTAATATGTATATAGGTATAATACTGTTCAGCTTCACAAGTCCGGCACATATATGATTCAACCTAATAAACTCTAACGATCACACAGATCACATCTAACGAAGATAGCCCAACAGGCAAGCACTTAACCACAAAGGTTACTTTAGCTAAACTTGGCCACACAGGCATAAAGTTTAATCTATCTATCTATCTTCCAGTGAGTCAAACACCTGTTGGGGACATAGACTTGAGGCGCGTCAACTGTCGAGAATGTTAAGTGAATAAAAGTAAAAGTTAAAAGATACAGAGAAGAATGTTAAAAGCAGGTTTAAAAACAGGGCAGGTTTGATTATGGGGAGATATGTTCAATCTGGCTAACAGCCAGACTGAACTCGGGTAGGGGCAGGGTTACAATGTCAGGGGGTAGAGCATTCCAGTGAACAATGGATCTGGGGAAGAAGGAGTATTTATGGTAGTCTGTTTTGGTTTGAACTTGTTGGAATGCTTTAGGGTGGGACTTTCTTGATGGTCTTAAGGGTGGAGTAATATATTCAGGAAGAGGAACTGCTACAAGATTATTAATAATATTATAAAACATGATAAGTCTCTGGTCAATACGGCGCAAGTCTAGTCTTCTCCAATTTAGGGAGGTCAGCATGTCTGACACACTGGAAGTTCGTCCGTAGTCTCTCATCGCCCAGCGAGCAGCCCTCGCTGTACTGACTCTACCTGGTCAACCAGTGCGCCAGTGTGTGGTGCCCAAACAACTGTACTATACTCAAGCTGGGGTCTGACAAGTGTTCTGTATGCTGTGGACTTTAGAGTTTCTGAATGAACTTTGATGTTGCGCCTTAAGAATGAGAGAGTTTGGTTTGCTTTTCGTGTAATACTGTCTATGTGTGTGTTCCATGTAAGATCATCCGTCAGTGTAATCCCTAAGTATTTTGCTGATGTGACTATGTCTAGTGTTGTGTTGTGTAGTGTAAATTGTGTAGGTATGGGAGTTTTTCTTTTGGTGATTTGTATGACTTGGCATTTCTTTGGGTTGAAGGACATGTTCCAGTGTTGTTCCCATTTCTCAAGCTGATGCAGATCTTGTTGTAGAAAGCTAGAATGATTCACATTGGTCAGAGAGAAATAGATAGCAGTATCGTCTGCAAATAGGCGTACTTTAGAGAAGTTAACATATTCGGGAAGGTCATTTATATAGATTAAGAAGAGCAGGGGACCTAGGACATAACCCTGAGGGACACCGGAAGGGACTGGGATAACGTTTGAGGTGGAACCATTTACTAAGACTGACTGTGACCTATTGTCTAGAAAGCTCTTAATCCAAGATATGGTGTCGCCTCTTATGCCGTAATAATGAAGTTTGTTGAGCAGTTTTTCGTGGTTTACCATATCAAACGCCTTAGAGAAATCCAAAAGAATCAGGTCCACTTGGCTTTTTAGATTTACAGATTTCAGAATGTCGTCAACAAGCATCAGGAGCTGGGTCTGGCATGATCTTTTTTCCCGAAAGCCATGTTGTAATTCGTAGAATAGGTTATGTTTAGTAAAGTGTTTAGTGATGCTAGATGCGATGACATGTTCAGAAGACTTACAGAGGATACAGGTGAGAGATATTGGGCGGTAATTGGCGGGGTCTGACCTGGTGCCTTTCTTAAATACTGGTGCAACGTTCGCCAATTTCCATAGTTCTGGGAGGGTGTGGGTCGCAAGAGATTTCCTAAATAGTTCAGTAATGATTGGTGCAATTTCTTTTGCAGTATTCTTCAGGACTTTGGGCCTTATCTGGTCGGGGCCTGCAGCTTTGTGGGGGTTAAGGTCTAAAAGGAGTTTCTCTACTCCATTCAGACTTCTGTGTCTGGCATGGGTGCATGTAAACTAGGCTTTGAAAAGGGGATCTCTATACCTGAGTCTCTGCTTTCCTGTACTCTCATCTCAGAGAGGCGTTTTAGTGACAGTGGTGATTTGGTGGTAAAAACTGACTGAAATTGTTCATTGAGAAAGTTTGCCTTGTCTTTGTCTGTAGTGTGTGATTTGTTGTGTCACGTCTCCTAAATAATCGTTTCAAGTCTGCTTTTATCCATGGTAATTTGTTCTTTGTGAATGCGCATTTTGTAGGGATAAAACTGTTTATCCTTCTTCTATAGATGAGGAGATGATCCGCCAGAGATCTTCAGTGGTAGTGTTGTTGTATGTGTTTGATGTTGTGAGTGCATTGTGCACGTTCTGTAGATGTGTCTTCAGTCCGTCCCAGTCGGCTTTCTTGTATAGGTGGATTTTTCTAGGGGTTTGGGGTTATCACACGGATTAATATAGCCACTTAGGCTTAAAGTTCAATCACACAGATTACTATAGCCACTTAGGCTTAAAGTTCAATCACACAGATTAGTATAGCCATTAGGCTTAAAATTCAACCACACAGATTACTATAACCACTTAGGCTTAAGGTTTAAGCCCACAAATTATTACAGCCACATGGGCACAAGTTAAATCACATAGCACACTGAGTACAGTAAACTAACAGTCACACAGACACCAGTTTAACGCCACATGACAATCCAAATTAGTATGGACACACAGTCATGCAAAATTCTATGTCTAAGTATAGATATGTGGTTGAACTGGACAACCGCCTGTATAGCACAGTGGTAGAGCGTCCGCTTGCAGTGCGGGAGGTTGTGGGTTCAATCCCCGGCCGGGTCAAACCAAAGACTTGAAAATTGGTAGTAATGGCTTCCCTCCTTGGCGCTCAGGATTTCGGGTTAGCATTACGACTGGTTTGTCGGTGTCAGGATAAAGTGACCGGCCGGGTACAGTCCCAATGGTGCACCTAAAAAGTGCCCCTTCTCATAATCATCAGAATTGATGGCGTAGAAGTAATAAATAGAAATAGAAACGTCTATTTCAAAAGGACTGGTATTAAACAATAGTCTACTCTCCAAGGACTGGTATAACCAACGTTGCTCGGCGTTACAACAGCTTAAAAGGATACGAAGGAGTATCTCAAACTACATGTATATAGGTAGTATGTTATACCAAGCATTCCGCCATATTATTGAAGGCCGATATACCCCCACTATAGTAGCCACCTACAAAGGGGCAATGAGCGGGTCTAACTTACTACAAATATTACTCTCTAAAATGCAACATAAAAATCCACGCGTATAAAAACACAATACTAAGCTACGGGAAATGGACAAGGGAAAACTTACAGTATAAATAATATCTCCACCCGCATAAATCACACTACATACATCTTCACATCTCAAGTTCTGGCCAAGGAATGCCTGTCCTCAGGTAAAACTATTCTACCCACTACACAATATAACAATCATCCTTTGTTCGCCACTGGTCAGGCTGACCACTTAGTCACATGCAATAAAACCGATAGTACACAAAATACAATCAAAGCACTGAAGGTACTGGACATATTTGTGACAAACACTATCAAAACAAAGGTCACGTGATTGGTCGCCTTGATATACGATATGCCGAAAGAGATTCCGAAAACGTAATAACTGCAAATAACAATTGCTCTTCAAGGATTAACCCCTTCACTATCATGCCCGTCTTGTGCATGCTGTATACTTTGGCTATTTTGCTCATCGCGAGTTAGATATCTACACATGGCTACTGACAAAGTGTAAAACGACGTAAATCCTAATTACTCTGTGTATTATCCGGATCTTTAGATGTTTGCATATATGAGACTTCGCTCGAAGATAGGGCAGAGAAGGGGTTAACCCATCGAAATATAAACGTAAACCAAGAGTAATTTTAGTTAAAGCATCGTTTCCATGCGAAATTTCTTCGATGTTCGGAAATAGTGCAAAGTTTCTCCGGACCGTATCTTTCCCCGGACCGAATCATTCTGCTTGTTCAGCGAAAAAAAATCAGAACAGTTCAGTCTGTTGCAAATATCGTTCACAAATCAAATTTGAAAGACTCTATCTTTGGCCAAAACCGTACTACGAAAGTCGCTTCAAAACCATTTTTAGGATATTTTTGATAAAAATGCACCGGACCGAATTATACACTTTCTGACTTGCGAATTACGCGGACTTCAATAACTTTTTACGCTGGTTTTGAGCCAAATGACTATCACCGTGGGTGTATTTTCATTCTTAGACGGCCCTCGTCTTTATTTCGTGTAGATCCGTGCTTTATAAAAAAAAAAGTATCGCTACATTTCTTACCTGAATCGAGGGAAAAACTTCGCCGAACCGAACCATCAGGTCACGTGGGATGGCCACCGTGCATGTGCACTTTCTTTTTATTCAGAGTGACAAACAGATTTGGAGCATACTCAGACGTCGGCTTATCCAGCATCTGATCTGACTTCAAACTGTTTGCAACGGAAATACTATTTTAACGTAAACGCGTTCAGTGGGAAAAAGGAAATCGTCTTCTTCACTACATGTAGGGTTACAGTGGAGAATATGTTATTCTTTCCCGTTTAAATGCAAACGTATGCAAACGCAAAGCACTGAAACGTAGAAAAGAACAACTTTTGGTCAATTCTGATATTTCATGTTTATCTTGGTGGCAAACAATTTGGAGCCTGATCAGACGCCGGGTTACCCGGCGTCTGATCTGGCTCCAAACAGTTTGCACTGGAAATAATAGTTTTAGCGTAAACGCGTTTATTGGGAAAGAATAACACATTCTCCACTGTAATCGTCTGTTGTAATACAAACTTACAGTGGAGAATGTGTTAGTCTTAACGTTTCTCCCTTAACCCCTTAAGGGATAAACAACAAGAAACAACATAAATTATGCATGTTACCGAGCACAGCGTATAGAACGAGGACGGTGTATATTTCATTTTGACCACGTACATATCAGTGCAGTATAGACTGGTTTACTGCTTGTAATCTAGCATACATATACATGTTTAGCACGTATGAAAAATATAAAACGGGTACTCCAGGGATAATTATATATTACTAGAATTTTAGACAAATTAACGCTTAAAATGCGATTGGACTCGCCCAGGAACAACCAGAGGTAAAAACTATACATGTTATAGCAAAAAAACTCTGGAAACCTGTGCCCAAATTGTCTGCTGTCCTATCGCCAAGTGTTGGGCCTCACGAAAATAAAATGCGCCTTTGTCTATCGCTAACAAAATCAATAATGCGAACATATCAATATAATATAATTAGAAACTATGACTACTTGTATAATCAATTTTAAGAAGTTAAGCTTAAAATTGTTGTCCGTTCGATACAAGAGTGTCCGGTAGAATGACAAAAATACTTTAACAAGCGCACGAGGATCTCGTGCGCCCTGTCAAATAATGACGTAGAATATTGAAATCGTCAAGACAACATTTTCACGCTATACTGCGAATCGCGAGAAAATACTAGTCTTAACGTTTCTCCCTTAACCCCTTAAGGGATAAACAACAAGAAACAACATATGCATGTTACCGAGCACAGCGTATAGAACATGAAAAGACAGGGCTTGACGTAAATAATAGGGGGTTAAACTATAAACCCAAACTCTGTGACACTTCCAGTCTGTCTGCCAAACTGTCGGCAACATAGCCGTCTTTACTACTGTCTGACCTCCATCTTCCATGACGTTTTAAACACCTTTCGTTTACACCAGAATTAGCCGCCCTTGTGGCGCCACCTGCCCTCAAAGAATGCAAACCTATGTTTGAAGTTCCTGTATATGGTTTCAACCTTGTAAGAATGCATTCTCTAGCTCTCGTATAACTGAGTGACTTGTTTTTATAGATCAAACTACATGTTTTACGCGACCTAAAGCATGGTCTGAACAGGAACATAGAATCTGAACATGTTTGTCTAGAAACTGCGAAATAACGTTTTAGCATTCTGTAAGGGCAGGCTATACTTTCTCCTTTATGAATAACTACTTCGTTACCAGAACGATACTGATCAGTCTTACTTTTTCTAATTTTCACAGCAAAATAATCATCATAAAACTGAATGTCATTGCAATACAATGAACTTATCTCATTAAACCTTAGAAACCCGGAGAACCCTAATAAAATCATGCATAAGTCTCTAACAATGAGTAAATCATTTGAATCTGCATACTCTCGGCATAAAGCCTTAAGTGTCTCTGTGGATAACGGCTCCTTTTTACACACTGGTTTTGAAAGCGATCGTTTTGCGGATTCCAACATGTTGACAACGAAAGCGTTCTCTGTAGGATCAGCAAGACCCTTCAAACTATGAATCCATTTAATACTGTACACAGTGGCTGAAATAACATTAAAAGAACACATTTTGTCCATTAAGCTCGCTAAATATAAAGCCACATGAATTGGAGAAGCTGGTACAGAAGACCCTCCTTTAGCCAGAATAAAAGTTTCCCACTTCTTGAAATAAGAGAAATACTTAGAGTTTGTACTGTCACTTCTAGCTTTAGTCAAAAGCTCTGCCATTACATCCGGTAGCCCACCAAAACGCTCAAGAGGTACCTCAGTCTGCTCCACACTGTCTTCAGTGCATTTCCTCAGCTCTAAGCCTGTAACGAAAAGCAAAATCTAAACATCCAGCATAATTTTAAACGCTACGAACCCAAATTTTAAGGGCCTCCCATCGAAAATACCATTTTTTCCCCGGCCCCTTCTTGTCAATTTGCCAGGTTTAAACTCGTAAACCTCTCTCACAAAATGTGCTGGATCCACTCCATTTGGATACAGAACAGGCCTAAAAGGCGCAGATCTCCACTTTGGAGCTAATAAAGTACATCTACATTTATCAACCTTAGCCTTTGCAATGCAACGATTTATCAAACGTGGAGGAGGTGCTAACCAATTTACCTCCTCTGACCAGTTTTGCATAAATGCGTCAATGCCGTTAGTGCCCTCACACCAAAACCTTGAGTTAAATTGTACACACTTTGTGTTATAAGCATATGCAAATCGATCAACAGTGTGCGGACCCCACCGTGCATCCAGAGTCTTAAACACCCAGTCTTGCACTGCCCAATCATCACTGTCGCCACATCTGCTCAACATATCTGCTTGCAAATTATCTGCCCTTGGAACCCATGAAGTATTTAATGTAATATCATTGGATCTACACACAGTGTCAACATTTAGTGCTATCTTCTGTAAATGATTTTTTCGGCTGCCAGACAGCAAAATATTTGCAACATTTTTGCTATCAGTCTTTACCAAAATGTGTTCACCCTTTAAAGAATCGACATGTGTTTGCAAAACCCTATAAACTGCCTCTATTTCCCTCCAGGTTGAGCTCAAAACGCTCTCGTCGGCAGACCAGCCGCCCGTTACGTCACTATCAAAAACGTCAACGACGTAGCCGCCAAAACCTACGTCGCTGGCATCCGTACAAACTGTACTATCAGCAATAAACTGAAATGTCTTGCTATATGGACAAACACAGTAGTGTCTTTAGGTCACCCTTGCATACATACAGTGGAGAAAACGTTATTCTTTCCCGTTTAAACGCAAACGTACGCAAACGCAAAACACTAAAACATAGAAAAGTATAACTTTTTGACAATTCTGATAATTCATGTTTATCTTGGAGCCTGATCAGACGCACTGCAAATAATAGTTTTAGCGTAAACGCGTTTATTGGGAAAGAATAACGTTTTCTCCACTGTATAATGAAATCTCCTAGCAAGTTCGCTGCAATATTCAGGCAAATATGGGTTAATAGTTTGATTGGCTCCTACTTTTGGCAGTCGTGTAAACGAGATTTTACTGCACCAAAATGGTCAGCGATTCTGCAATAAAGACATTGAAGGATTGTTGAAATATATTAATTATTTTTGTATCTGAATGGCAAACAGTTTAGAGTCTGATCAGACGCCGGGTTACCCGGCGTTTGATCTGGTTCTAAACTGTTTGCAACCGACAATTGGCTTTTAGCATTGACGTGTTTATTGCGAAAGATAACCGTCTACCCTGAATGTCAAACTGGTTTGGAGCCTGAATTGACGTCGGGCTTCCCGTGTTTGATTGTCTCTAAACTGTTTTCAATGATATTTTGGTTTTAATTAAAGGGACTCGCAACCGGATGGTGTACTTGTCAAAATAAAATAAAATACTCAAATAAAAGCAAATTGGTGGCATTATTTGGCTTCTGACATTAAAAAAATATGATCAGTCCAAAACAAGTCTCAAGAATCGTCACCGAATCTTAGTTTTTTTAGATATTTTCCATCGTTTTTCTATAGCGTCAGCTGACGGTATAGTTGTTGTTTTTTGCTTCTCTACACGGGCTCAGACATAAACCCGAGCTGAATAAAGTATTATCGATCGCTACCAGTGAAGTACGTTAATTCGCTACCATATATATAGAGAGCGCTGGTAGCCGAGGTGGTTAAGGCGCTTCCTGATTTTTCATGTTTGTCTCCGCATGGAGGGTCACGGGTTCGAATCCCACCAGAGCTTCTTCTTCTTTTTTTTTTTGAAATGCATTTTTTAACAGAATTTATTATCCTAAACTAAATCTTACCACTATATATAAGCATTTGACATCTATATACAAATTACTATTTTTAATGCTAAATCCGGTTGCGATCCTCTTTAAGCTTTGGCGCGTTTATTACTCAAGATAACTTGCTTCTTCACTGTAACTACTTAAAAGGTTAGCATTGCTGAAAGGTAGAAATTGAAGGGTTATTGAAATATATTAACTATTTTGCTATCTGAATGGCAAACAGTTTAAGGTCTAATCAGGTAATCTGGCTCTAAACTGCTTGCAACCAACATTTGGCATTTAACATTGGCGCATTTATTGCGAAGGATAACCATCTACCCTGAATGTCAAACTGGTTTGGAGCCTGAATAGACGCCGGGCTTCCCGAGTTTGATTGTCTATAAACTGTTTTCAATCGATATTTTGGTTTTAAGCTTTGGCGCGTGTATTACTCAAGATAACTTGCTTCTTCACTGTACCAAAAATGTCAGTTCGTATGCAATACGTCACTGGAGAGGAAGCAACCGAACGAATGGGAGTGACAGGTGCGTACTTATCTTTTAAAGTAATGCCTCTTATTAGCTACCAACGAGAATCTTATATAGCCCTGCTGTCATTAAGTGTTCGGTAATCATGTCTGAATAGACCACACAGATGTGCCTCTGCTACTTCAACTTACGTCAATACCTTCAATGCCATGACGTCGTCTGCTTAAATCCTTTAACTAAATATTTTGGTGAGATTTTTACCCCTTCACCGTTTCATTGTCGTCTGCTTTACTTTTATTGTCTGCAATGTCGTTTCAAAGTTAAAATAAAGGCAGTATGACTGAAGAAATTTCAAAACGAGTGATAGTACGTAGAACAGTGACCCGGGTCATTTTACTAAGTAGAAATGACCACAAACCGCAGAAAAAGGACCCCATCGACTCGTAGTAGAATGACTCCCTCACGGTCTGGGGTCATTTCTCTACGTACATGTAGCATGAAGACCCGGGTCCTTTTGCACGGGTTGGTCATTCTACTGCGTTACACCGGCACTTGGCTTTAAGCATCGACGTGTAACCGTCTACCCTGAATGTCAAACTGGGTTAGAGCCTAATTAGACGCCGGGTTACAGGTGTTTGATTGTCTCTAAACTGTTTTCAATCGATATTTTGGTTTTAAGCTTTGGCGCGTTTATTACTCAAGAAAACTTGCTTATTGACTGTACCAAAAATGTCAGTTCGTATGCAATACGTCACTGGAGAGGAAGCAACCGAACGAATGGGAGTGACAGGTGCGTACTTATCTTTTAAAGTAATGCCTCTTATTAGCTACCAACGAGAATCTTATATAGCCCTGCTGTCATTAAGTGTTCGGTAATCATGTCTGAATAGACCATACAGATGTGCCTCTGCTACTTCAACTTACGTCAATCCCTTCAATGCCATGACGCCGTCTGCTTAAACCCTTTAACTAAATATTTTGGTGAGATGTTTACCCCTTCACCGTTTCATTGTCGTCTGCTTTACTTTTGTTGTCTGCAATGTCGTTTCAAAGTTAACTGATAAGGCCAGTATGACTGAAGAAAATTCAAAACGAATGTCAAACAGTTTGGGTCCTGATCAGACGCCGCGTTACAAAGCGTCTGATCATGATCTAAACTGTTTGCAAACGCGCTTTTAAGCGTCATTGAGAGTGGAATGGTTAAATACCCGTCGTCTGCTTTAATTACTAAAATTTAAATTTTCAGTTAAATGGAGTAATGTCGTGATGTGTGTGAAGCAGTTTGACTCCTTACATTTATTATATACCGTCGTATGATATCGAGCGTTTCCGCGTGTATTTGCACAGTAAAATACAAGAGTCTGTATCAGCCACCTTGTATCAGCCACTTTGTATTTTACTCTGACGTCGCTTTCGGTTTAACGTGACGTCATTTACGTTCATGTGAAAGTGCCGCGTTATTCTTTGTGGCATACAAAAATTCTTCTTCTGCTTCAAATAACTGATAAATATTGGATATAAAATGATTTAAACAACTATTTAGTTGTTTCTGGTGTGTATTCAATGCATATTATAAATACATTACCAGTTGGCAATGTGCTACAGAGTGTTGCATTTAGCTCTCGACGTTTTTGGCGGAAACAACCGATCAGACTCGCGCCACGGCGCTCGTCAGATCGGCTATTTCCGCCAAAAACGTCTCGAGCTAAATACATCACTCTGTATCGCACTGTCAACTGGTAATGTGTATGTATTAGATACCGCGTGACGCGGCGTCTTTACAGGACTCATACCGCTGTGACGGTTTTATTTTATTTCTGGAAAATCTTCTTTTTTTTAATATTTATATATGAAATACCAGAATACAAAGAAAGAATAACTTGTCCATATCATAGGTCACTATATTGGCGATTAAAAAAATCCGGTTTAAATTATTCAGCCCATGTGGCGAGTATATTCGTATTTTATAAATAGTGTGTTTTTGAAAAGTACACGTGTCCTATGAAAATACAATGTAACAACCTTCTTGAATATTCATATATAAAAATCGAGCACTACGAATAATTATTACATGTATCTGAACAGTTACATGTCACGGTGGCCATCCCACGTGACCTGATGGTTCGGTTCGGCGAAGTTTTTCCCTCGATTCAAGTAAGAAATATAGCGATAACTATCTTTATAAAGCACGGATCTACACGAAATAAAGACGAGGGACATCTAAAAATGAAAATACACCCACGGTGATAGCCATTTGGCTCAAAAACAGCGCAAATAAAAAGTTATTGAAGTCCGCGTAATTCGCAAGTCAGAAAAGTGTATAATTCGGTACGGTGCGTTTTACCAAAAATACCCCAAAAATGGTTTTGAAGCGACTTTCGTAGTACGGTTTGGGATAAAGTCTTTCACATCGGCAATTCATTTGTGAACGATATTTGAAACATACTAAACTGTTCTAATTGTTTTCGCAGAACAAGCAGAATGATTCGGTCCGAGGAAATATACGGTTTGGAGAAGTTTTGCACTATTTCCCGATGCCGATATTATTTCACCTGAAAATTTACTCTAAGTTTACAGTGGAGAATCTGTTATTCTTTCCCGATAAACGCGTTTACGCTAAAACTATTTTTTCTGTTACAAACAGTTTGGAGCCAGATCAGACGCCGGGTAACCCGGCGTCTGATCAGGCTCCAAACTGTTTGCCACCAAGATAAACATGAAATATCAGAATTGTCCAAAAGTTGTTCTTTTCTACGTTTTAGTGCTTTGCGTTTGCGTACGTTTGCGTTTAAACGGGAAAGAATAACAGATTATCCACTGTATGTCAGTGATTTAACCCTTTAAAAGCAAGTGTACATCGTATATATAATTACCAGATCTGCCTCTAAAGGACAATTTCAATTATGTATGGCTTTGTCTTGGCACTGTTCACAAGATTCAGTTTGCCCAAACATGTGTGTTTTCCATAAAAAATCAAATAGTTGCATAATAGAAAGGATGGTGTACATGAAGAGTAGCGTATTTTAACGAAATAATGGAGATCGAGTATACTAATCAAAATGGATAACGTATTTTAATGACGGTAGTATGTCCAAAACGAGCTATTTTGCGTGGTATGTATATATATTTTGGAGTGGAGCAGTCGGTTAAAGCAGTTAAACTTGACTTCTATCTAAAGTGTAATTTAGCTTTGCTTCTATCTAAAGTGTGACTTTTATTTCAGATAATGGGGGGAAAACGAACCACTTTAAGAAACTACGTACGGCGAAGAAGTGCGGGGACCACAAATGTATCCATTCTTCACACAGGGAAGAGGCAAAAAGTAGACACTCCGAGTAAAAGACAGACACCATTAAAATCGCCATTCAAGTCGCCTCTGTATAAATGTTCGCCTGCAACGAAGAAGTTCAAAAGCACATTTAAATCAGTCAAGTCTCCATACAAACATCAATGTAAAGTTTCAAATAACGTGTTCAGTTTGTATAGGCAAGCATTTCCGTTCTTTCTATGATTACTTTACCAAAATCAGTGCAGCTAGAGCATTATTATTAGAGATTACTGAGTCGAAGTGTTCAATGTTTAATTACTGTTTATTATGTAACAGATGTTTCATAGCCGATGTGTTCACTGTTTTGTTACTGTTTATTATGTGATTATACTGTGATTTATATATTGATTCAAATTGTGATTTATATCGTTGATCGCTTTTGTGTTTACCAATATTTCTTTTATGAAACTTTCAACAATTCTGTGATAATTAGTACAAAAAACACAACACCTCCGAACACTGAATACTAATACTGTGCTATTTGGCAACACTGACTTTACATACAAAGATAATTCGCTACTCCTTAAGGAGTTTCAGAAATTTATTAAAAGAACTAAACATTTTGGAACATAATACTTTACCTATTCTAATATCCACAAACTATGTAGATAACAACTGGTTGGATCTGGGCTGGGTGGTCACATGTGGGGGAAAACAAATGGATTTTCTTTTCTTCTTTATATTTGAATAAGTTTCTTTTTTTCCCTTTTCTTTTTGTAAACTAATAATATTTTCTTCTGCATTACATCATAACGTACTTACGATTGACATCAAGGGAAGGGCCTTCTCTAATGTTGGTATAACTTGTGGCCCAACCCGTTTGCAATGTATTATAGTCTTTAGATAATTTGTATACATATGTTGTAAAATTGTGTACATGTTAGTCGATATATGTATATGATATCTGATATATGCAATAAAATATGATTAAATCAACAACAAAAAATAGTACACCAATACTATTTCAATAAACAAACAAATAAACAACATTTTGTCTTCATTTGCAGACCACAAATAATAATGACACAACTATAAGTATTTTTAATATTTGAAACATATGTTGATTAAATTAAAAACAAGTTTACCAGAAAACTATATTGTAACTAGGTGTATAGATTCCTAAAGACGAGTCCTTTATACGTACTGCATATTCTTATGTATTCAGTACTTATGAAATACTTGCCATCAACTTTCGAATAGTTCGTTAATTGCATCAACGGTATTACAGTGGAGAATCTGTTATTCTTTCCCAATAAACGCGTTTACGCTAAAACTATTATTTGCAGTGCAAACAGTTTGGAGCCAGATCAGACGCCGGGTAACCCGGCGTCTGATCAGGCTCCAAACTGTTTGCCACCAAGATAAACATGAATTATCAGAATTGTCCAAAAGGTGTACTTTCTACGTTTTAGTGTTTTGCGTTTGCGTACGTTTGCGTTTAAACGGGAAAGAATAACAGATTCTCCACTGTAAACAGTAGTGCAGGAATGAGCCGTATCCCCTTGTTGAGATTGTTTTCCAGAATCCACCTAGTGTAAATAACTGACTTAGTAATTATTCAATAGTCTTATATGTCTGCCCTTCTGTACATATACATGAGCATTCTATAAAATATGATCACAGAGAAACACCGTTAAGCTTTATAAAAACAAATCCTGTTTTTTTTTAAGTTAACTCATTTATCCCTGGATATTCATAGAAAAATTTGATACCTCATAAACAATTATTAGCTAAAATGTCCAAAAAATTAATGTGATTTGCATTAGATTTTGTTCTTGGGTTACTCATACACAAAATAAGTCTATCCTGATTAGACAGCTCTGAGGAGCTGTCTTATCAGGGTAAATTTGATTTGCAAACGACGACTGAAGGCGTCACCCGGTCTGAATGAGTTAAACAGATATGGGTCTTATTCACACAAAATGGCATTGATTGCTTGTCTACAACATCACCGCGGTCGACAAATATTTAATGGTTTTAATGAGTATTTCCACTGTCAGTGTTACCACAAACTCTGAATAATGGTTCAGAATTATTGGGTCATTATATCATACTCCTCGCGTAAAGGAATATAGTATATCATCACGATCTTACAAATAAAAATGGCGATCTGACAGCTCCAAAGTATGCTTTTGGAAAAGCGCTAAAACTTGTAAATTGAAATTTCATAATAAAATGACATGCGTAAAGCGAATTTGTCGCCTCTTGCTTAGCACACATATTCCTAAAACAGACATCATTAAAACGACAGAAGGATGATGAAAATATGATGTTTCCATCAATTTTCTAAACTGTAATGTTGAAGCAGCGATGTGTAGTATTTTCTTAAAGTGGTTCGTTTTTTCCCCATTGTCTGAAATAAAAGTCAAACTTTAGATAGAAGTCAAGCTAAGTTACACTTTAGATAGAAGTCAAGTTTAACTGCTTTAACCGATTGCTCCACTCCAAAGTATATATATATACCACGCAAAATGGCTCGTTTTGGAATACTACCATCATTAAAATACGTTATCCATTTTGATTAGTATACTCGATCTCCATTATTTCGTTAAAATACGCTACTGTTCCTGTACAACATCCTTTCTATCACGCAACTATTTGATTTTTTATGGAAACACACCTTTTTGGGCAAATTGAATCTTGTAGAATGTGTTTCTACATCTGAAGTCACAGGACATGAAACCGTTTTCGAGATAGATGCCAAAATAAGCTTCGTTAGTAAACCGTATCCCGAAAATTCAAGAATGTTTCCCCTCTGTTCGAAACTTGTGACAAGCATTCCAAAGAAACTATGGCATGTTGCGTTGAACCTTTGTTACCAAGATGACCGGAAAAGTGTCGATAAGTCGGATTGCAAGAATACGTATAGACGAAGAAAAATGCAAATTTCACCTTTTTTCTTGAAATCCGTCCGCCATTGTTAGTTAACACTGTCACTATTTCCTTAATTATTACGTTAAGAAAACCATGATACCATGATTCTTTTAAAAGTAATTAAAACTGAGACAAACGAATTCAGTTATTCAATATTATTATTCACACTCACTAAAGTTATAACAAATACAACACTGGTTAGTAATACACAATCAATCCTTATTTAGTCTTTAGGTACATGTATATAGTTCACGATATAACCGTATTAATATGTATATAGGTATAATACTGTTCAGCTTCACAAGTCCGGCACATATATGATTCAACCTAATAAACTCTAACGATCACACAGATCACATCTAACGAAGATAGCCCAACAGGCAAGCACTTAACCACAAAGGTTACTTTAGCTAAACTTGGCCACACAGGCATAAAGTTTAATCTATCTATCTATCTTCCAGTGAGTCAAACACCTGTTGGGGACATAGACTTGAGGCGCGTCAACTGTCGAGAATGTTAAGTGAATAAAAGTAAAAGTTAAAAGATACAGAGAAGAATGTTAAAAGCAGGTTTAAAAACAGGGCAGGTTTGATTATGGGGAGATATGTTCAATCTGGCTAACAGCCAGACTGAACTCGGGTAGGGGCAGGGTTACAATGTCAGGGGGTAGAGCATTCCAGTGAACAATGGATCTGGGGAAGAAGGAGTATTTATGGTAGTCTGTTTTGGTTTGAACTTGTTGGAATGCTTTAGGGTGGGACTTTCTTGATGGTCTTAAGGGTGGAGTAATATATTCAGGAAGAGGAACTGCTACAAGATTATTAATAATATTATAAAACATGATAAGTCTCTGGTCAATACGGCGCAAGTCTAGTCTTCTCCAATTTAGGGAGGTCAGCATGTCTGACACACTGGAAGTTCGTCCGTAGTCTCTCATCGCCCAGCGAGCAGCCCTCGCTGTACTGTCTCTACCTGGTCAACCAGTGCGCCAGTGTGTGGTGCCCAAACAACTGTACTATACTCAAGCTGGGGTCTGACAAGTGTTCTGTATGCTGTGGACTTTAGAGTTTCTGAATGAACTTTGATGTTGCGCCTTAAGAATGAGAGAGTTTGGTTTGCTTTTCGTGTAATACTGTCTATGTGTGTGTTCCATGTAAGATCATCCGTCAGTGTAATCCCTAAGTATTTTGCTGATGTGACTATGTCTAGTGTTGTGTTGTGTAGTGTAAATTGTGTAGGTATGGGAGTTTTTCTTTTGGTGATTTGTATGACTTGGCATTTCTTTGGGTTGAAGGACATGTTCCAGTGTTGTTCCCATTTCTCAAGCTGATGCAGATCTTGTTGTAGAAAGCTAGAATGATTCACATTGGTCAGAGAGAAATAGATAGCAGTATCGTCTGCAAATAGGCGTACTTTAGAGAAGTTAACATATTCGGGAAGGTCATTTATATAGATTAAGAAGAGCAGGGGACCTAGGACATAACCCTGAGGGACACCGGAAGGGACTGGGATAACGTTTGAGGTGGAACCATTTACTAAGACTGACTGTGACCTATTGTCTAGAAAGCTCTTAATCCAAGATATGGTGTCGCCTCTTATGCCGTAATAATGAAGTTTGTAGAGCAGTTTTTCGTGGTTTACCATATCAAACGCCTTAGAGAAATCCAAAAGAATCAGGTCCACTTGGCTTTTTAGATTTACAGATTTCAGAATGTCGTCAACAAGCATCAGGAGCTGGGTCTGGCATGATCTTTTTTCCCGAAAGCCATGTTGTAATTCGTAGAATAGGTTATGTTTAGTAAAGTGTTTAGTGATGCTAGATGCGATGACATGTTCAGAAGACTTACAGAGGATACAGGTGAGAGATATTGGGCGGTAATTGGCGGGGTCTGACCTGGTGCCTTTCTTAAATACTGGTGCAACGTTCGCCAATTTCCATAGTTCTGGGAGGGTGTGGGTCGCAAGAGATTTCCTAAATAGTTCAGTAATGATTGGTGCAATTTCTTTTGCAGTATTCTTCAGGACTTTGGGCCTTATCTGGTCGGGGCCTGCAGCTTTGTGGGGGTTAAGGTCTAAAAGGAGTTTCTCTACTCCATTCAGACTTCTGTGTCTGGCATGGGTGCATGTAAACTAGGCTTTGAAAAGGGGATCTCTATACCTGAGTCTCTGCTTTCCTGTACTCTCATCTCAGAGAGGCGTTTTAGTGACAGTGGTGATTTGGTGGTAAAAACTGACTGAAATTGTTCATTGAGAATGTTTGCCTTGTCTTTGTCTGTAGTGTGTGATTTGTTGTGTCACGTCTCCTAAATAATCGTTTCAAGTCTGCTTTTATCCATGGTAATTTGTTCTTTGTGAATGCGCATTTTGTAGGGATAAAACTGTTTATCCTTCTTCTATAGATGAGGAGATGATCCGCCAGAGATCTTCAGTGGTAGTGTTGTTGTATGTGTTTGATGTTGTGAGTGCATTGTGCACGTTCTGTAGATGTGTCTTCAGTCCGTCCCAGTCGGCTTTCTTGTATAGGTGGATTTTTCTAGGGGTTTGGGGTTATCACACGGATTAATATAGCCACTTAGGCTTAAAGTTCAATCACACAGATTACTATAGCCACTTAGGCTTAAAGTTCAATCACACAGATTAGTATAGCCATTAGGCTTAAAATTCAACCACACAGATTACTATAACCACTTAGGCTTAAGGTTTAAGCCCACAAATTATTACAGCCACATGGGCACAAGTTAAATCACATAGCACACTGAGTACAGTAAACTAACAGTCACACAGACACCAGTTTAACGCCACATGACAATCCAAATTAGTATGGACACACAGTCATGCAAAATTCTATGTCTAAGTATAGATATGTGGTTGAACTGGACAACCGCCTGTATAGCACAGTGGTAGAGCGTCCGCTTGCAGTGCGGGAGGTTGTGGGTTCAATCCCCGGCCGGGTCAAACCAAAGACTTGAAAATTGGTAGTAATGGCTTCCCTCCTTGGCGCTCAGGATTTCGGGTTAGCATTACGACTGGTTTGTCGGTGTCAGGATAAAGTGACCGGCCGGGTACAGTCCCAATGGTGCACCTAAAAAGTGCCCCTTCTCATAATCATCAGAATTGATGGCGTAGAAGTAATAAATAGAAATAGAAACGTCTATTTCAAAAGGACTGGTATTAAACAATAGTCTACTCTCCAAGGACTGGTATAACCAACGTTGCTCGGCGTTACAACAGCTTAAAAGGATACGAAGGAGTATCTCAAACTACATGTATATAGGTAGTATGTTATACCAAGCATTCCGCCATATTATTGAAGGCCGATATACCCCCACTATAGTAGCCACCTACAAAGGGGCAATGAGCGGGTCTAACTTACTACAAATATTACTCTCTAAAATGCAACATAAAAATCCACGCGTATAAAAACACAATACTAAGCTACGGGAAATGGACAAGGGAAAACTTACAGTATAAATAATATCTCCACCCGCATAAATCACACTACATACATCTTCACATCTCAAGTTCTGGCCAAGGAATGCCTGTCCTCAGGTAAAACTATTCTACCCACTACACAATATAACAATCATCCTTTGTTCGCCACTGGTCAGGCTGACCACTTAGTCACATGCAATAAAACCGATAGTACACAAAATACAATCAAAGCACTGAAGGTACTGGACATATTTGTGACAAACACTATCAAAACAAAGGTCACGTGATTGGTCGCCTTGATATACGATATGCCGAAAGAGATTCCGAAAACGTAATAACTGCAAATAACAATTGCTCTTCAAGGATTAACCCCTTCACTATCATGCCCGTCTTGTGCATGCTGTATACTTTGGCTATTTTGCTCATCGCGAGTTAGATATCTACACATGGCTACTGACAAAGTGTAAAACGACGTAAATCCTAATTACTCTGTGTATTATCCGGATCTTTAGATGTTTGCATATATGAGACTTCGCTCGAAGATAGGGCAGAGAAGGGGTTAACCCATCGAAATATAAACGTAAACCAAGAGTAATTTTAGTTAAAGCATCGTTTCCATGCGAAATTTCTTCGATGTTCGGAAATAGTGCAAAGTTTCTCCGGACCGTATCTTTCCCCGGACCGAATCATTCTGCTTGTTCAGCGAAAAAAAATCAGAACAGTTCAGTCTGTTGCAAATATCGTTCACAAATCAAATTTGAAAGACTCTATCTTTGGCCAAAACCGTACTACGAAAGTCGCTTCAAAACCATTTTTAGGATATTTTTGATAAAAATGCACCGGACCGAATTATACACTTTCTGACTTGCGAATTACGCGGACTTCAATAACTTTTTACGCTGGTTTTGAGCCAAATGACTATCACCGTGGGTGTATTTTCATTCTTAGACGGCCCTCGTCTTTATTTCGTGTAGATCCGTGCTTTATAAAAAAAAAAGTATCGCTACATTTCTTACCTGAATCGAGGGAAAAACTTCGCCGAACCGAACCATCAGGTCACGTGGGATGGCCACCGTGCATGTGCACTTTCTTTTTATTCAGAGTGACAAACAGATTTGGAGCATACTCAGACGTCGGCTTATCCAGCATCTGATCTGACTTCAAACTGTTTGCAACGGAAATACTATTTTAACGTAAACGCGTTCAGTGGGAAAAAGGAAATCGTCTTCTTCACTACATGTAGGGTTACAGTGGAGAATATGTTATTCTTTCCCGTTTAAATGCAAACGTATGCAAACGCAAAGCACTGAAACGTAGAAAAGAACAACTTTTGGTCAATTCTGATATTTCATGTTTATCTTGGTGGCAAACAATTTGGAGCCTGATCAGACGCCGGGTTACCCGGCGTCTGATCTGGCTCCAAACAGTTTGCACTGGAAATAATAGTTTTAGCGTAAACGCGTTTATTGGGAAAGAATAACACATTCTCCACTGTAATCGTCTGTTGTAATACAAACTTACAGTGGAGAATGTGTTAGTCTTAACGTTTCTCCCTTAACCCCTTAAGGGATAAACAACAAGAAACAACATAAATTATGCATGTTACCGAGCACAGCGTATAGAACGAGGACGGTGTATATTTCATTTTGACCACGTACATATCAGTGCAGTATAGACTGGTTTACTGCTTGTAATCTAGCATACATATACATGTTTAGCACGTATGAAAAATATAAAACGGGTACTCCAGGGATAATTATATATTACTAGAATTTTAGACAAATTAACGCTTAAAATGCGATTGGACTCGCCCAGGAACAACCAGAGGTAAAAACTATACATGTTATAGCAAAAAAACTCTGGAAACCTGTGCCCAAATTGTCTGCTGTCCTATCGCCAAGTGTTGGGCCTCACGAAAATAAAATGCGCCTTTGTCTATCGCTAACAAAATCAATAATGCGAACATATCAATATAATATAATTAGAAACTATGACTACTTGTATAATCAATTTTAAGAAGTTAAGCTTAAAATTGTTGTCCGTTCGATACAAGAGTGTCCGGTAGAATGACAAAAATACTTTAACAAGCGCACGAGGATCTCGTGCGCCCTGTCAAATAATGACGTAGAATATTGAAATCGTCAAGACAACATTTTCACGCTATACTGCGAATCGCGAGAAAATACTAGTCTTAACGTTTCTCCCTTAACCCCTTAAGGGATAAACAACAAGAAACAACATATGCATGTTACCGAGCACAGCGTATAGAACATGAAAAGACAGGGCTTGACGTAAATAATAGGGGGTTAAACTATAAACCCAAACTCTGTGACACTTCCAGTCTGTCTGCCAAACTGTCGGCAACATAGCCGTCTTTACTACTGTCTGACCTCCATCTTCCATGACGTTTTAAACACCTTTCGTTTACACCAGAATTAGCCGCCCTTGTGGCGCCACCTGCCCTCAAAGAATGCAAACCTATGTTTGAAGTTCCTGTATATGGTTTCAACCTTGTAAGAATGCATTCTCTAGCTCTCGTATAACTGAGTGACTTGTTTTTATAGATCAAACTACATGTTTTACGCGACCTAAAGCATGGTCTGAACAGGAACATAGAATCTGAACATGTTTGTCTAGAAACTGCGAAATAACGTTTTAGCATTCTGTAAGGGCAGGCTATACTTTCTCCTTTATGAATAACTACTTCGTTACCAGAACGATACTGATCAGTCTTACTTTTTCTAATTTTCACAGCAAAATAATCATCATAAAACTGAATGTCATTGCAATACAATGAACTTATCTCATTAAACCTTAGAAACCCGGAGAACCCTAATAAAATCATGCATAAGTCTCTAACAATGAGTAAATCATTTGAATCTGCATACTCTCGGCATAAAGCCTTAAGTGTCTCTGTGGATAACGGCTCCTTTTTACACACTGGTTTTGAAAGCGATCGTTTTGCGGATTCCAACATGTTGACAACGAAAGCGTTCTCTGTAGGATCAGCAAGACCCTTCAAACTATGAATCCATTTAATACTGTACACAGTGGCTGAAATAACATTAAAAGAACACATTTTGTCCATTAAGCTCGCTAAATATAAAGCCACATGAATTGGAGAAGCTGGTACAGAAGACCCTCCTTTAGCCAGAATAAAAGTTTCCCACTTCTTGAAATAAGAGAAATACTTAGAGTTTGTACTGTCACTTCTAGCTTTAGTCAAAAGCTCTGCCATTACATCCGGTAGCCCACCAAAACGCTCAAGAGGTACCTCAGTCTGCTCCACACTGTCTTCAGTGCATTTCCTCAGCTCTAAGCCTGTAACGAAAAGCAAAATCTAAACATCCAGCATAATTTTAAACGCTACGAACCCAAATTTTAAGGGCCTCCCATCGAAAATACCATTTTTTCCCCGGCCCCTTCTTGTCAATTTGCCAGGTTTAAACTCGTAAACCTCTCTCACAAAATGTGCTGGATCCACTCCATTTGGATACAGAACAGGCCTAAAAGGCGCAGATCTCCACTTTGGAGCTAATAAAGTACATCTACATTTATCAACCTTAGCCTTTGCAATGCAACGATTTATCAAACGTGGAGGAGGTGCTAACCAATTTACCTCCTCTGACCAGTTTTGCATAAATGCGTCAATGCCGTTAGTGCCCTCACACCAAAACCTTGAGTTAAATTGTACACACTTTGTGTTATAAGCATATGCAAATCGATCAACAGTGTGCGGACCCCACCGTGCATCCAGAGTCTTAAACACCCAGTCTTGCACTGCCCAATCATCACTGTCGCCACATCTGCTCAACATATCTGCTTGCAAATTATCTGCCCTTGGAACCCATGAAGTATTTAATGTAATATCATTGGATCTACACACAGTGTCAACATTTAGTGCTATCTTCTGTAAATGATTTTTTCGGCTGCCAGACAGCAAAATATTTGCAACATTTTTGCTATCAGTCTTTACCAAAATGTGTTCACCCTTTAAAGAATCGACATGTGTTTGCAAAACCCTATAAACTGCCTCTATTTCCCTCCAGGTTGAGCTCAAAACGCTCTCGTCGGCAGACCAGCCGCCCGTTACGTCACTATCAAAAACGTCAACGACGTAGCCGCCAAAACCTACGTCGCTGGCATCCGTACAAACTGTACTATCAGCAATAAACTGCTCCTGCGAAAATTCGCAACTGTTAAACCCCCTTAAATGTTCCTTCCAGAACAATAGCTCATCAAAAGCTTCTGCCGTCAGCATTATAGGCGCATTCCAACTTGCGCGCTTCTCTACACAGCCATACAAGGCTCTTGTTCTCAATCTTACAACCGGTCCCACCACAGCTTTCATAGACATTGTGTGACCAATCAAACACGCAAGCCTGCGCACTGGTATCAAACGGTTCACCAGAGATACTGATGCAAATACATTAAGTAACAAAGACTCAAATCTGTCTAACCTCTCCTCAGCTATCGACATAAGCCCTTTATAAGTGTCCCATACATAGCCTAACCAAACGACTACCTGTGTCGGTTCCCACAAACATTTATCTTCTGCTAAAAGAAATCCAAAATTTATCAGATCAGTTCTTATGAAATTTGCCATGGCAAACGTTCTCTCGTAACCATAATTTCCGCCCATTCCGTCGTCTAAAAACATAATGACCCTGTGACCCTTAGCACGCCAATGCTTAACAACCTCCCTGAGCACTTTTGTAAAAATGTAGCCTGCTACAGAAATACCAAATGGTAAAACGTTGAAAACAAAATACTTTTTCTGACCGTTCATAATCCACGAAAACCCTAAAAACCTGCGATGATTTTCAAAAATCTCAATATGATGATATGCTGATCTCAAATCAAATGTGAATAAAAAATCACCTTTGTTAAACAACTTTGTGGCCGCTGATTGGTCTTCAAAAGTACATTTATATCTAAACAAGTGAGGATTAATGTGTCTGCATTCTAATACTAAACGAGCTTTACCACCCCTATTGAATGCTACGGTCAATGGATTAACCACGTGCGGAGCGTGCTCGACCACACTAACACAACCCTTATCCAAAAGCTTTTGTATTTCTACAGTAACAACGCCTGGATTATCAATAGCTGATCTATTGTTCTTGATCTCTATGCTATCTGGGACAATTTTGAAAGGCAACTTATAACCCTCCTTAATTACCCCCAAAATATAGCTGTTTGCTCCAGATTGCTCCCAGTGGGCTATATTTTCTCTGAGTTTTCCTACAGGAGAAACAACCTTTAGTTTACAACCAATATCACTCTTCTTAGAGCCCGTGTCATTTAACTCAAATGAGCAAATAAAACTTGTACTTATCTGTGAAGCTTTTCCGGCCTCTGCCGCTACCTCAGTGCCTCTGCTTCTGCAGTCAGCCTGCCAATGCCCCGGAAATCCGCATTTAAAACAAACTCCTGGTTTGCGTCCTGTGGTAAACGGTGGCCCCTGCCGAGTCCGAGATGTCGTCTGCCCATTGCCATTGGAACCCTGAGTGTAGTATGGCGCATAACGTTTATCCCTGGTGCGTCTCTCAAGCCTGACTTTGCGGTCTGCATGAAGATTTGCCCGGTAAATCTTCTTTTCGTCGTCCGAATCGTCAGCAAGTGGATGTGACTCGTATTCTTGCACCACTCGCCAGCCTAGCTCTGAGGTGTCGGCCATTTTGATTAGCTTCTGACGATGAAGAATAGTATCAATACCTTGTGCAAGACTCTGACGTGCAGCCTCCGCTCTGTCGGACCCGCTGCCAGACTCAATCTGACTCAAATGTCCCTCTGCCTCTTTCATGCTGCCCAAAATGCGTACGTTGACCTTGAACTGCTCCTCATTTCCTTTCTTTCGAAATTGAAAATTGTCATTTGTCACAAAGTTCTGTTGGATTTTCACTAGCTGAGAGTCAGATATCTGCCTCTGGGACTGGCTTATCCTGTCCTCGAAGCCTTGAAGTCTGCAGGAAATGAGTTCCTCCATCTTGGATATCAATCTGTTCTCCATGTCCATTGCCAAAATGCCACGTGGTGAATAGCGAAGTTAAGCTTAAAATTGTTGTCCGTTCGATACAAGAGTGTCCGGTAGAATGACAAAAATACTTTAACAAGCGCACGAGGATCTCGTGCGCCCTGTCAAATTATGACGTAGAATATTGAAATCGTCAAGACAACATTTTCACGCTATACTGCGAATCGCGAGAAAATACTATTCTTTCCCAATAAACGCGTTTACGCTAAAACTATTATTCCCTGTGCAAACAGTTTGGAGCCAGATCAGACGCCGGATAACCCGGCGTCTGATCAGGCTACAAACTGTTTGCCACCAAGATAAACATGAATTATCAGAATTGTTCAAAAGTTGTTCTTTTCTACGTTTTAGTGCTTTGCGTTTGCGTACGTTTGCGTTTAAACGGGAAAGAATAACAGATTCTCCACTGTATTAGGAGTAAATAAGACCACTCAAAATGATTTTATTTATGGCAAACTGGACAGAGTGTCTTTTCAGAGTCATAGATTGTTTAACATTATAAGAGTTTGGGTAAAATTATTACATACTAATGAGAATAAATACACTAGAAAAGTTTATCTACTGCTGAAAGATGATTTTGAACTTCATCCAAATAAGACAAATTGGTGTTCATTGTTACAGGATTTATTATGTACACTTGGATTTTATAATGCTTGGTTCTTTCAAAATGTTGGAAATACAAAGTTGTTCTTGTGTAATGTTAAACGAAGGATTAAAGATCAATTCATACAAAACTGGTCTGGTAGATTAGCTGACTCTAGTAGAGCAACATTCTATAAGTATATATCGAGTTTTATATTTCAACCATATTTAGATATTTTGAACTTAAGGCAATTTTGTACTAGCTTTACAAGGTTAAGGGTATCATCGCATCGGCTTTCTATTGAAACCTGTAAGCACACCTCTTATGGACAGAAAATGTACTGTTTGTAATCTCTTACAGGACGAATATCATTTTATTTTAGAATGCAATATGTTTAATATGTTAAGAAAATACTATATACATGTACCAATGTATTAGTGGAAACGCCCAAGTAGGCAGAAACTTTTACAATTGTGTGGCAGTGATAATGAACGTAAAATTAAAAATTTGGCAACTTATATCCATAAAGCGTTTCAACTTACAGTGGAGAAAACGTTATTCTTTCCCGTTTAAACGCAAACGTATGCAAACGCAAAGCGCTAAAACGTAGAAAAGAACAACTTTTGGATATTTCTGATATTTCATGTTTATCATGGTGGCAAAGAGTTTGGAGCCTGATCAGACGCCGGGTTACCCGGCGTCTGATCTGGCTCCAAACTGTTTGCACTGGAAATAATAGTTTAACGTAAACGCGTTTATTGGGAAAGAATAACACATTCTCCACTGTAGGAGCAATCTTTTTTACGGCGATATGTAATATTGGACTGCACCAAGTTAATTAACTATATTTAAGATATTTATCAAATTATACTTTAGTTCCAACTATAGTATATAAATAGGAACCCGTTACCACATAGTCAGTTTTTAGTCTTGGAAACAGGTTACCACTTGAAGCTGATTGGAAGTAAAGCAGAGTGGGACTTGAGGCACATTCTGCTTTACTTTCAGCCAGCCTTAAACTTCACTTACTGTAGTAACTTTGATCTATACACTATTGAATAGTTATTGTATTTTAGCCTGTTTCTAGTTCAAACACAGGTTACTACCTAAAGTGTATTGTAAGTAAAACAGAATGAGCCTTAAAGCGCATTCTGCTTTACTTTCAACCAGATTTTAGCTTCAATCGCTGTAGTTATTTTGATTAAGATACTAGATACTACTATGCAATAGTTAGCCTATTACTAGCAGGTTGAAAACAGGTTATTACCTAAAGCGTATTGAAAGTAAAACAGAATGAGCCTTAAGGCGCATTCTGCTTTACTTTCAACCAGATTTTAGCTTCGATCACTGTAGTAATTTTGATTTATATACTATGGAAATTGGAATAGGTATGGTACATTTTAGTTAGGCCTGTTTCTAGTTCTGAAATCAGGTTACCACTTGAAGCGTACTAAAAGTAGAACAGAAGAAGCTTTACGGTGCTTTCTGCTCTGCTTTCAGTCATCTTTAGGTTTCCATTTCTGTATCAATTTTGAGTAATATACTATGACACAGTTACTTTATTTTATGATGTTGTGTAGTGTAAATTGTGTAGGTATGGGAGTTTTTCTTTTGGTGATTTGTATGACTTGGCATTTCTTTGGGTTGAAGGACATGTCCCAGTGTTGTTCCCATTTCTCAAGCTGATGCAGATCTTGTTGTAGAAAGCTAGAATGATTCACATTGGTCAGAGAGAAATAGATAGCAGTATCGTCTGCAAATAGGCGTACTTTAGAGAAGTTAACATATTCGGGAAGGTCATTTATATAGATTAAGAAGAGCAGGGGACCTAGGACATAACCCTGAGGGACACCGGAAGGGACTGGGATAACGTTTGAGGTGGAACCATTTACTAAGACTGACTGTGACCTATTGTCTAGAAAGCTCTTAATCCAAGATATGGTGTCGCCTCTTATGCCGTAATAATGAAGTTTGTAGAGCAGTTTTTCGTGGTTTACCATATCAAACGCCTTAGAGAAATCCAAAAGAATCAGGTCCACTTGGCTTTTTAGATTTACAGATTTCAGAATGACATCAACAAGCATCAGGAGCTGGGTCTGACATGATCTTTTTTCCCGAAAGCCATGTTGTAATTCGTAGAATAGGTTATGTTTAGTAAAGTGTTTAGTGATGCTAGATGCGATGACATGTTCAGAAGACTTACAGAGGATACAGGTGAGAGATATTGGGCGGTAATTGGCGGGGTCTGACCTGGTGCCTTTCTTAAATACTGGTGCAACGTTCGCCAATTTCCATAGTTCTGGGAGGGTGTGGGTCGCAAGAGATTTCCTAAATAGTTCAGTAATGATTGGTGCAATTTCTTTTGCAGTATTCTTCAGGACTTTGGGCCTTATCTGGTCGGGGCCTGCAGCTTTGTGGGGGTTAAGGTCTAAAAGGAGTTTCTCTACTCCATTCAGACTTCTGTGTCTGGCATGGGTGCATGTAAACTAGGCTTTGAAAAGGGGATCTCTATACCTGAGTCTCTGCTTTCCTGTACTCTCATCTCAGAGAGGCGTTTTAGTGACAGTGGTGATTTGGTGGTAAAAACTGACTGAAATTGTTCATTGAGAATGTTTGCCTTGTCTTTGTCTGTAGTGTGTGATTTGTTGTGTCACGTCTCCTAAATAATCGTTTCAAGTCTGCTTTTATCCATGGTAATTTGTTCTTTGTGAATGCGCATTTTGTAGGGATAAAACTGTTTATACCTTCTTCTATAGATGAGGAGATGATCCGCCAGAGATCTTCAGTGGTAGTGTTGTTGTATGTGTTTGATGTTGTGAGTGCATTGTGCACGTTCTGTAGATGTGTCTTCAGTCCGTCCCAGTCGGCTTTCTTGTATAGGTGGATTTTTCTAGGGGTTTGGGGTTATCACACGGATTAATATAGCCACTTAGGCTTAAAGTTCAATCACACAGATTACTATAGCCACTTAGGCTTAAAGTTCAATCACACAGATTAGTATAGCCATTAGGCTTAAAATTCAACCACACAGATTACTATAACCACTTAGGCTTAAGGTTTAAGCCGACAAATTATTACAGCCACATGGGCACAAGTTAAATCACATAGCACACTGAGTACAGTAAACTAACAGTCACACAGACACCAGTTTAACGCCACATGACAATCCAAATTAGTATGGACACACAGTCATGCAAAATTCTATGTCTAAGTATAGATATGTGGTTGAACTGGACAACCGCCTGTATAGCACAGTGGTAGAGCGTCCGCTTGCAGTGCGGGAGGTTGTGGGTTCAATCCCCGGCCGGGTCAAACCAAAGACTTGAAAATTGGTAGTAATGGCTTCCCTCCTTGGCGCTCAGGATTTCGGGTTAGCATTACGACTGGTTTGTCGGTGTCAGGATAAAGTGACCGGCCGGGTACAGTCCCAATGGTGCACCTAAAAAGTGCCCCTTCTCATAATCATCAGAATTGATGGCGTAGAAGTAATAAATAGAAATAGAAACGTCTATTTCAAAAGGACTGGTATTAAACAATAGTCTACTCTCCAAGGACTGGTATAACCAACGTTGCTCGGCGTTACAACAGCTTAAAAGGATACGAAGGAGTATCTCAAACTACATGTATATAGGTAGTATGTTATACCAAGCATTCCGCCATATTATTGAAGGCCGATATACCCCCACTATAGTAGCCACCTACAAAGGGGCAATGAGCGGGTCTAACTTACTACAAATATTACTCTCTAAAATGCAACATAAAAATCCACGCGTATAAAAACACAATACTAAGCTACGGGAAATGGACAAGGGAAAACTTACAGTATAAATAATATCTCCACCCGCATAAATCACACTACATACATCTTCACATCTCAAGTTCTGGCCAAGGAATGCCTGTCCTCAGGTAAAACTATTCTACCCACTACACAATATAACAATCATCCTTTGTTCGCCACTGGTCAGGCTGACCACTTAGTCACATGCAATAAAACCGATAGTACACAAAATACAATCAAAGCACTGAAGGTACTGGACATATTTGTGACAAACACTATCAAAACAAAGGTCACGTGATTGGTCGCCTTGATATACGATATGCCGAAAGAGATTCCGAAAACGTAATAACTGCAAATAACAATTGCTCTTCAAGGATTAACCCCTTCACTATCATGCCCGTCTTGTGCATGCTGTATACTTTGGCTATTTTGCTCATCGCGAGTTAGATATCTACACATGGCTACTGACAAAGTGTAAAACGACGTAAATCCTAATTACTCTGTGTATTATCCGGATCTTAGATGTTTGCATATATGAGACTTCGCTCGAAGATAGGGCAGAGAAGGGGTTAACCCATCGAAATATAAACGTAAACCAAGAGTAATTTTAGTTAAAGCATCGTTTCCATGCGAAATTTCTTCGATGTTCGGAAATAGTGCAAAGTTTCTCCGGACCGTATCTTTCCCCGGACCGAATCATTCTGCTTGTTCAGCGAAAAAAAATCAGAACAGTTCAGTCTGTTGCAAATATCGTTCACAAATCAAATTTGAAAGACTCTATCTTTGGCCAAAACCGTACTACGAAAGTCGCTTCAAAACCATTTTTAGGATATTTTTGATAAAAATGCACCGGACCGAATTATACACTTTCTGACTTGCGAATTACGCGGACTTCAATAACTTTTTACGCTGGTTTTGAGCCAAATGACTATCACCGTGGGTGTATTTTCATTCTTAGACGGCCCTCGTCTTTATTTCGTGTAGATCCGTGCTTTATAAAAAAAAAAAGTATCGCTACATTTCTTACCTGAATCGAGGGAAAAACTTCGCCGAACCGAACCATCAGGTCACGTGGGATGGCCACCGTGCATGTGCACTTTCTTTTTATTCAGAGTGACAAACAGATTTGGAGCATACTCAGACGTCGGCTTATCCAGCATCTGATCTGACTTCAAACTGTTTGCAACGGAAATACTATTTTAACGTAAACGCGTTCAGTGGGAAAAAGGAAATCGTCTTCTTCACTACATGTAGGGTTACAGTGGAGAATATGTTATTCTTTCCCGTTTAAATGCAAACGTATGCAAACGCAAAGCACTGAAACGTAGAAAAGAACAACTTTTGGTCAATTCTGATATTTCATGTTTATCTTGGTGGCAAACAATTTGGAGCCTGATCAGACGCCGGGTTACCCGGCGTCTGATCTGGCTCCAAACAGTTTGCACTGGAAATAATAGTTTTAGCGTAAACGCGTTTATTGGGAAAGAATAACACATTCTCCACTGTAATCGTCTGTTGTAATACAAACTTATTAGGAGTAAATAAGACCACTCAAAATGATTTTTTATGGCGAACTGGACAGAGTGTCTTTTCAGAGTCATAGATTGTTTAACATTATAAGAGTTTGGGTAAAATTATTACATACTAATGAGAATAAATACACTAGAAAAGTTTATTTACTGCTGAAATATGATTTTGAACTACATCCAAATAAGAAAAATTGGTGTTCATTGTTACAGGATTTATTATGTACACTTGGATTTTATAATGCTTGGTTCTTTCAAAATGTTGGAAATACTAAGTTGTTCTTGTGTAATGTTAAACGAATGATTAAAGATCAATTCGTACAAAACTGGTCTGGTAGATTAGCTGACTCTAGTAGAGCTACATTCTATAAGTATATATCGAGTTTTATATTTCAACCATATTTAGATATTTTGAACTTAAGGCAATTTCGTACTAGCTTTACAAGGTTAAGGGTATCATCGCATCGGCTTTCTATTGAAACTGGTAGATGGTGTAAACCTGTAAGCACACCCCTTATGGACAGAAAATGTACTGTTTGTAATCTCTTAGAGGACGAATATCGTTTTATTTTAGAATGCAATATGTTTAATATGTTAAGAAAATACTATATACATGTATCAATGTATTATTGGAAACGCCCAAGTATGCAGAAACTTTTACAATTGTTTGGCAGAGATTAAAAATTTGGCAACTTATGTCCATAAAGCGTTTCAACTTACATTTGTAGGAACAGTCTTTTCTACGGCGATATGTAATATTGGACTGCACCAAGTTGATTAACTATATTTAAGATATTTATCAAATTATACTTTAGTTCCAACCATGGTACATCGGTACGTATATATAAATAGTTAACACGTTACCACATAGTCAGTTTTTAGTCTTGGAAACAGGTTACCACTTGAAGCTGATTGGAAGTAAAACAAGGTGGGACTTTAGGCACATTCTGCTTTACTTTCAGCCAGTTTTAAGCTTCACTTACTGTAGTAACTTTGATCTATACACTATGTAATAGTTATTGTATTTTAGCCTGTTTCTAGTTCAAACACAGGTTACTACCTAAAGCGTATTGAAAGTAAAACAGAATGAGCCTTAAAGCGCATTCTGCTTTACTTTCAACCAGATTTTAGCTTCTATCGATGTTGTTATTTTGATTTGGATACTAGATACTACTATGCAATAGTTAGCATGTTACTAGCAGGTTGAAAACAGGTTATTACCTAAAGTGTATTGAACGTAAAACAGAATGAGCCTTAAGGCGCATTCTGCTTTACTTTCAACCAGATTTTAGCTTCGATCACTGTAGTAATTTTGATTTATATACTATGGAAATTGGAATAGGTATGGTAGTTAAGCCTGTTTCTAGTTCTGAAATCAGGCTACCACTTGAAGCGTACTAAAAGTAGAGCAGAAGAAGCTTTACGGTGCTTTCTGCTCTGCTTTCAGTCAGCTTTAGGTTTCAATTTCTGTATCAATTTTGAGTGATATACTATGACACAGTTACTTTATTTTAGCCTGTTGCTAGTTTTGAAAACAGATCACCGCTTGAAGCGTGTTGAAAGTAAAGCAGAACGGGCGCTAATGCACATTCAGCTTTGCTTTCAACCAGCTTTATTTAAAGATAAACTTCGATCACGGTAGTAACTTGTATTTATATTCTATGTAGTTACTGTTTATCAACCTGTTTCAAGTTTTGAAATTAGTGTATCAATTGAAGCGTACTGATTGGAAGTTAAGCAGGATGAGCCTTAAGGCGCATTCTGCTTTACTTTTTTCAGTTAGATTTTTAAAATCACTGTATTTATGCTGATTTATATACTATGGAAGAGAATATAAGAAAACAGGTTCGTGATTACTGTGACGTCATTGACCATGGTAACGTCAGCACTCACAATGCGTTTATGGCATCACGACCATCACAGGTTGGTGTTGTTTCCTTTAAAAAAATTATCTTGTACGTTAGGAGACAATCGTGGACGTATATGTGAGGTTATAAATGTTATTGATTCCTTTGTAGGTCCTATTATATTTAATAAGATCTACTTTAAAAGGAATATGACATTTTAATAATACAAAGTCAATATACATCTCCATAGCCTAATCTTGTTGCAGACCTTTCGATTTTCGAACAAGGTCAGGCAAAGATGGAACATTGCCTCTCCAATCTGGCTGATATAATAGAATACATGTTATTTTCTATTTAATACAACCGCACAGTGCTAACACAGAGCTCATTCGTATGTGTTTCATGCTTATTGTATAATTGTAGATCTATAGTTTTATCTTCAGTACACAATAGATATCGGTCTATGTCATTGTGTCGGTATAAATCTAGATCTATATGTATTTGGAGTAACGATACTCAATCGTATACATTTATCATACAGTATAACTACTGATACCCTATGTGGCATCAATGTCAAGCGCGTCTATATAAAAAAACAGTCCAACTGAAATTTCCATACTTATTACAGGCAATAGTATAGATTTAGAGCAGATACCAAAAATTATATATATAATATATAGATATGCAAGTATACGTATAGGTTAGACCATGGTTGCGCGCGAATAAACGATATAGTTCGAGGGGGCGTAGCCCCCGAGAACTATGTCGTTTATTCGCGCGCAACCATGGTCTAACCTATTTAGCACTGGCTTGGGCTCGAGGAAAACAAGAAGACCATTCGTTTCTGCTTTTTGTTTTAGACGAAAAAGTCATTTTGTTTGTAATATTTTACTAAAATTGAAAGGCTATTTCAATGATAAGTTTGAGACATTAAGTATGCTTTAACACCAACATAAATAACGCTTATTGAAGCTCTATATGTAAGCACAATTCATTGGTAATTATCTTTAAAGTCTAGGTCTCACTGTACATAATATAACGTCATGAAGCGTGTGCAGTTCACCTCTGACCTCTGCTGTTTTTAAAAACAATCTAGACAGGCGTATTCCGGTTGGCTGGCTTGGAGGATTGCTAGAATTGTGACGTCAAATTTCCTTGATATGACGGAAGCAAAGAATAAGTGAACAGTGTGTTAGTTATTTCATGGTTTGTTGAAATAAACGATATATTCACAGGTTTTTTAGGCATCTGATTGGCCGAGAGCTCCAAGCCATGTGCTAAATGTATGTAAGTATGTATGTCATTGCTATATACGAGTAATAAATGCTGTGTCGCCATATTTGTATATATGTTTGATCTTTCCTCATGGGTCTATGACCTACTGGAAGAAATGGAAATAGACTTATAAACTTATAAAAACTTACAAACGTGAAAAGGTATCGGAGAGAACCACACACACAACAATATATTTTTCACGGAGACTTATAGGATTGGCTCGTTAGACTGTGGCTTGTACCAGGCGGAAGACTGAGAGAGTGTGCAGGTACTACTTATTAATCGGGATTTGTACAATTGGGAAGACGTTAGTTTTCTCAATAAACGCATTATCGCATAACTCTTATTTCAATCTCAAATAGTTTGGAGCAGGATCAGACGCCGGACTAACTGGCGTCTGATCAGGCTCGATACTCTTACCTTCTCAGATTATAATAAATAGTTTAAAATAATACTTGTTATTTTCCATATTTTAGTTCTTTGCGTTTGCGTGTAACACATGAAAGAAACACACCTTTCCCACTGTACCCAAGAGACTTGTAGGAATGGCTCGTTAGACTGGGACGTGTAAAGGGCGGAAGACTGGAATAATATGCTGTATATTAGCCGACATAAAGGTGTTTAATTACAAATATATATGTTTACCAGACTGAAGATAAGGAGTAAAAGCTGCCTCACGTTATAGGCACGGCGTACGTTGTTATTTTCCATAAATATTAAAACTGTATTTGCTTTCATGGTCGATTGGTCTTTTTTCCTGACGTGTCTTCTAAATTAATATTTATGATGAGGTATATATATATGTGTGTGTTAAGATATCTACACCATTTCTGTTCAAACCTTACTATGCGAGAACGTGTAAATGTATACAATGCAAGTATGGTAAATATGAGAATAAGTGACAATTTTATCCAGGAATGGCGAACATCAATAACGAACTCACCAAAATAGAAATATTATGCAACGTTCAATGAATCATTTGAAATGGAACCATACCTACAAATTATATCTAACAAATCTTTACGCATGCATCTCACACGATTTCGTATTTCCTCGCATAATTTGGCTATAGAAGCTGGAAGATATAATAATATTGATCGTAGAAATAGAGTCTGTATCTTTTGTAATCAAAATGTTATTGAATCAGAATATCACTTTTTATTAATATGTCCAAAATATAAACAAGAAAGAGTTGAAATTTTAAAACATATTTCCTGGCCCTCTCTTAATAAGTTCATAAATCTACTTTCTTCAAAGAACAAAACAAATCAGTTAAACGTAGCAAAATATATCAATGTTGTAATGAATATACGAAATAATGTAGGTGCAGGTTGATAGTATCAATAATGTACTATAATAGTTTATATACAAGCTATAATAGTTTTAGTTGTACATGTATTTTTTGTACTTGTGTCAATGTAAATGTCAAATATCACGTAAATGAATCTATTGTACATGGCCAATGACACGTATATGTTGCCGATTGCCAACAAAATTGAGTTGGGTTGAGTTGAGGTAAACAATGATCACAGGGTTACATCAGATGAGGTTCTGTGCCACTTGTTTTACTTAAATATGTTGAAATAATCCTTAGAAATGGTTCTACACTTCAAACCAGGCTGGTCATATCAGAAAGTGGAATAGCCTTGAGGTGCAGTGATAAAGCAAAGTATTTCGGTAGCCCTCTAAATTCCATTGACCCCACTTGCTAACTTAAACCTTTCACATAAAACGCATTTGCATTTGCAAACAATTTTAACCCTGATCAGACGCCGCGTAACGCGGCATCAGATCAGGATCAAAACTGTTTGCCACTTGTTTTGACATAACGTCAGATATACTGCTTTAAATCTAACCTAGAAGCGATATTGCAGACAACAATATTCAAGCAGACGACAGTATGGCGTTGAAAAGGTACAAACCTTTCGGTAAGTTTGGTAATGAAAGAGTTACAGTGGATAATGTGTTATTCTTTCCCAATAAACGCGTTTACGCTAAAACTATTATTCCCAGTGCAAACAGTTTGGAGCCAGATCAGACGCTGGGTAACCCGGCGTCTGATCAGGCTCCAAACTGTTTGCCACCATGATAAACATGAAATATCAGAATTGTCCAGAAGTAGTTCTTTTCTACGTTTTAGCGCTTTGCGTTTGCGTGCGTTTGCGTACGTTTGCGTTTAAACGGGAAAGAAAAACGTTTTCTCCACTGTATTAATCTCTGCACTGCCATGATGTCATCTGCATTTACCCTTTCACTGCAAAATATTTCGTGCGAGTTTTACCCCTTCACCGTTTCATTGTCGTCTGCTTTAATTTTGTTGACTGCAATGTCGTTTTAAAGTTAAAAAGGCAGTATGACTGAATAAATTTCAAAACGAGTGTCAAACAGTTTGATTCTTGATCAGACGACGCGTAACGCGGCGTCTGATAAGGATCCAAATTGTTTGCAAACGCGCTTTTAAGCGTCATTGAGAGTGAAATGGTTAGATACCTGTCGCCTGTCGTCTTTAAATGATCCATACCATGATCAGAATCCAAACAGTTTGCAAACGCGCTTTGAAGCGTCATTTAGAGTGGAAGGGTTAAACACTAAGTATTATCGTCTGTCAAATTCAAATTCTACGTACACTTTATATCATACTGAATGTCAAGGAGTTTGCATCCTGATCAGTCGCCGCATTACTTGCAATGAAACATCTATTTAACCATTTCACTGTCAATATGTTCGTGACTTTTATACCCCTTCACCGTTTCATTGTCGTCTGCTTCAATTTTGTTATCTGCAATGTCGTTTCAAAGTTAAAAAATAAGGCAGAATTACTGAATTATTTCAAAACGAGTGTCAAACAGTTTGGTTCCTGATCAGACGTCTGATCAGGATCCAAACTGTTTGCAAAAACGCTTTTAAGCGTCATTTTGAGCGAAAGGGTTAATCTTTTTAACACCGTGGGCCTCTTTAAAATATGCTCATTACATTTACAAAAAGTTTACGACGAAGTCCCAGATCTGAGGACTCCTAGCCTCTGATCTGGGCCTGAACTGTTAGTTAATTGAGAGCAGTATTTATATAACTACCCAGAATTCCAAGTACATGTCTTAGTAATTAAAATGATCCACAAGAAAACATAATAGCCCACGAGTTACTTAGCATTAAAATAGTTAGCCTTTCTGCGTCAGATTCATTGTCTACTGTTACATGTACCCTGCAATTACAGTGGAGAAAACGTTATTCTTTCCCGTTTAAACGCAAACGTACGCAAACGCAAAACACTAAAACGTAGAAAATGACAACTTTTTTGACAATTCTGATAATTCATGTTTATCTTGGTGGCTAACAGTTTGGAGCCTGATCAGACGCCGGGTTACCCGGCGTCTGATCTGGCTCCAAACTGTTTGCACTGCAAATAATAGTTTTAGCGTAAACGCGTTTATTGGGAAAGAATCACATTTTCTCCACTGTATATCGTCTTCTTCAATGCCGCTGTGGGCACCATATTTCAAACTCAGAATTGAAGTGTGTTTGACTAAAGCAATGTCGATATGAATACATTTGTATAAACGCACCTGGGGCCCGTTTCATAAAACTTCGTACGACAAAAACGGTCGTAAGTCAAAACTTTAAAATACATTTTATTTCTGATTTCTCTATCTAATCCTGTCGTGTGACATCTCTTTTGAATCGTCTTTTCAAGATGATTCCATTGAGGTGTCATAAAACAGCATCAGATTGAGGAATATATAATAATTGAGACTTTTATCATCTGACTTACGACAACATTTGTCGTACGAAGCTTTATGAAACGGGCGCCTGATCCTAATCGGCGTCTAATCAAAACAGATTTGCAAGATGTCTCTAGTCGTCCATGGGAATGTAATGTTTAATTACAACCAGGAGTGCTATTAGTTATCTAAAGCTGCTGTATTTCGATTGAATAACCCTGGATTTAATTTGAACAATAATATTTAATGTACAGTGGAGAAAACTTATTTCTTTCCCAATAAACGCGATAACGCTAAAACTATTATTCCCATTGCAAACAGTTTTAGAGTCTGATCAGGCTCCACACTGTTTGCCGTCAAGGTTAAAATCAGCGTTCATAATTGCCAAACAGTTGTCATATTCTTCATTTTGGGGCGATGCGTTTGCGTTTCGTTTGGGTTTAAAAGGGACAGGATAACGGTTTCTCCACTGTATTAGTTATCTAAAGCTGCTATTTTTCGATTGATTAACCCTGAATTTGATTAGAATAATAATATTTAAAGTTGTAAGCTCCTAATGCGATCTGGATAATGTCGGTCAATATTGGTACTCTGCCAAGAGCAATCTGCCATTCAAATCAATTACAGTGGAGAAACGTATTCTTTCCCGTTTAAACGCAAACGAAACGCAAACGCAAAACGCTAAAATGTAGAAAAAGACAATTTTTTGAAAATTCTGATTTTTCATTTGAGTAGCAAACAGTTTGGAGCCTTATCAGACGCCGGGTTACCGGGCGTCTAATCAAGATCCAAACTGTTTGCACAGGAAATAATAGTTATAACGCAAACGCGTTTATTGGGAACGAATAAGGTTTTCTCCACTGTAACCGTCGCACTGTACGATCATCGAATGAACGAGTATGGATCGGCACTGTTCATTTGTGGACTAGAATAACCGATTGCTCTACGTGAACTACCGATATTGACAGACATTGGACTGAGCAACAGTGGAGAAAACTTCTCCCAATATGCACGTTTACGCTAAAACTATTTATTCCATTTATTTCCATTGCAACCAGTTTGGAGCCAGATCAGACGCCGGGTTACCCGGCGTCTGATCAGGCTCCAAACTGATTGCCACTTGCATTAAAAAACAATAATTACAAATGTCAAAAATTGTAATTTCCTTCATTTTAGCGATTTGCGTTTCGTTTGCGTTAAACCATTTCACTCTCAATCGCGCCTTAAAGCGCGTTTGCAAACAGTTTGGATCCTGATCAGACGCCGCGTAACGCGTCTGGGCACAAATGGGTCAATGGTTGTTCTAGACTGAAGTTTAACCGCATTATATGTGCCCCATTTCACTGTTGTTTTCAAAGCCTGCTGTGAGCGTTTCATTGCCATATTATCTCCTGTTTTAATATTGTTCTCAGCACTATTGTTTTAAATTCAACGCAGTTTGATCGAGTAAATATCGATACGAAATACTCTGGGTCTTTTCGGGATTAAAACGATTCGCTATGCAACTATAGTCGCCAGGGGCGATGAAAGGAATAAACGGACCAAGTAACCATGCTATCATATGATATCCACACAATACTTCAATTAGTAACAAGGATATTAACCGGTAATGCCGTGCCGGTAATGCATTAACACAGTCAACCCTAGTGACGGGTATACACGTCATTTACAAACAGTGTACATGGGACCTGTCTTATGCAAATAGCGTAGACCCAGACTAGTAAATGAGCTTTCTGATCAAGGTCTATACTGTTTATGTTTTAGAAAAAATGTAAAAACAGCCTTAAATAGTCAAACATGAACAGGACTTTATTGGAGACGTGATTGATAAGAAGTCAAAGGGGTGAATGTATTAAAGTCCATTACCCATTCGCTTCCAAGATATCGCTGGCTACAAAATATCGTTTGTTTAATTAGTCAATATCTGATATTACATGTAGCAAATTGACTGAAATACTTTCGATATGAGTTTCAAACAGTTTTGACCCTAATGTAACGCATACTTGATATGTGTTTTAGTCAGTAATTAAATGCTTAGCACAGTGAACTCTAGTGACGAATAAACTCGTCCTTTGCACACAGTGAACCTATTAAAAGTTCACTGTCAATTAACCAGTTCATGATCAAATTGATCGTGAGAGTTTTACCCCTTCACCGTATCATTGTCGTCTGCTTGAATATTGGTGTCTGCAATATCGTTTAAAAGTCAAATTTAAGGCAGTATGACTGAATTATTTCAAAAAGATTGTCCAACAATCTGGATCCTGATCAGACGCCCCCTTACGCGGCGTCTGATCAGGAGCCAAACTGTTTGCAAACGCGCTTTTTTGGTGTCATTGAGAGTGATAGGGATACACTAACGGAACATATGATATGGGCTGCAATGTTTGCGATTTTCCAAACATATTGTATTAAAACTTCCCTTCATACATTTACATGTAGTACAAAATTGCCAAGCGTAACAAAGCCTAACAAAACGTGTCAATCCTTGATCAAAGCGTCTCAATTCTTGAGAAAGCGTGAGAGTCCTTCATGAAAACGTAACAAAGCGTATCAAAGCGTGTCAGATCTTGATGAAAGCGTCTGACCTCGTATCAGATCTTCATGCCAAATCGTAACAAATCTTGAGACATCTTAACGAAGCGTGTCAAGTGGTGACAGACCGTGAAGACTGGGGTCCCCGCTTTGAACCAAGCTCTGTTAAGCTTTCCTACGCTTTGATTCAAGCTTTGCTGAGCTTTGTTACGCTTTGTAAAGCTTTGTTAAGCTTTGATACGCTCTAGGCGCTTTAATCAATTCGTAACAAATTTTTAAACCGTTTAAAAAAAGTTGGCGCTCTTGCCGAACGTCCCGCTTTACTCCAAGCTTTCCCACGATCTATTACGACCCTGACGCTTTGATCAAGCTTTGTTACGCTTTGGTGCCGCTTTGCACGCCGCTTTAAAGAGCCATCAAAGCGCCGTTGGTGTGAAAACCTAGCATTAAGGGGGTAACTGACAATACCATCAGAGAAGCCAATGGGTTACAGTGGATAAAACGTTATTCTGTTCCAATTAACGCGTTTACGCTAAAATTATGATTTCCATTGCAAACAGTTCGGAGCCAGATCAGACGCCGGGTTACCCGGCGTCTGATCATGCTCCAACAAACTGCTTGCCACTGAGATTATAAAACACTAATTAGAAGTGTCAAAAAATAGTAATTTCCTACATTTTAGAGATTTGTGTTTGCGTTCTGTTTGCGTTTAAACGGGAAAGAATAACATATTCTCCACTGTAACTGGCAATATAATCAGAAACGCAGTTAGAATCCAGATGAGAAGTTGTGTTACTTGGTATCTGAATGTTGTGTGAAACCTTTATTACAAGAACGACCGTAGACTACTGATTTACATACTTACAGGGGATAAGTCGTTTTTCTTTCAAAATAAACGTGATTGCACTTCAGCAATTATTTTCATTGCAAACAGTTTGAGCAAAATCATACGCTACTCAGATACATGTAACCATAAAATAATATTTTATTTTCGAAATACTTGTCCTTTTCTATACTTTATTAGAGTGCATTTGCGTCTTATATCATTTTTAAAGAAAACGAATAACTTGTAAGCCACTGTATTGAGGATTTGCCTCAAGAACATATAGTTAATAAATATACATTTTTGTTATGATAACATACAGTGGAGAATCTGTTATTCTTTCCTGTTTAAACGCAAACGTACGCAAACACAAAGCACTAAAACGTAGAAAAGAACAACTTTTGGACAATTCTGATAATTCTTGTTTATCTTGGTGGCAAACAATTTGGAGCCTGATCAGACGCCGGGTTACCCGGCGTCTGATCTGGCTCCACACTGTTTGTAATTGAAATAATAGTTTTAGCGTAAACGCGTTTATTGGTAAAGAATAACGTTTTCTCCACTGTAACATACATGTATGTATCTGGTATTAAAAGCCTTGCAATTAAATTTGTTAAAAGCTAAGGTAAATTATACACAATTTTGTTCGTTTATCTTTTGTCTAGTTTTCTTGTGAAATAACAAGAACAGTATCTAATGCAATATAACCATTATGCATCAAAGGAAACCTACGCCATGTTGTAAAATAGTTTGTTTAATGTTGAATGCCCATGGACACAGAGTAGTTTTAACCCTTCTACTGCCAATTACACCAAAATGCTCCTTTTCAAGCAGTACGGATCATGTTTAGACGCCGCTTAAAGTAGCGTTTGATCAGGATTCAAACTGTTTTACACTCGTTTTGAAATTGCTACAGCCATACTAAATTGTGTACCTTATAATTATTTGAAATTGAAACGATATTGCATACAACAATATTGAAGCAGACTACGATATGGCGGTAAAGCGGTATAACCATCTCGCTTAATAAGGCAATGCAAGGGCTAACCATGTCAAATTGCGCGTTTCTAAGAAAAGCCTAAAGGTCGGAAATATAGATTTGAGTGAATGAAATTATATCTGGTGAGGGGGAGCTTTGATGTCTGTATGATCAATATTACATACCTGAGTATATTGTATTTGAAAACAAACACAAGTACAGCGCTCCCTCTCTACAACGACACCCAATGGGAGACATAGATTGTGTGCGTTGTTCGGAGGGAGTCGTTATAGAGAGGGAAATTGGCTTAGATTTGCAAACAGCTTGAATCTAGATCAGACGCCGCGTAACGCGGCGTCTGATCTTGATTCAAGCTGTTTGTCACTCGTCGTTAATTTATTTTCTGTCGAAATGTCCATTATGTCACTTTTAGAAAAATAGCAGACGACAATTTAAAGCAGAAGACATTGCAACAGTAAAAACGTTAGACATAGTTGTCCTGTTTAGGGAACAGCGACAAGGGTCGTTGTAAGGAGGGAATCGTTGTTGGGAGGGAGCACTGTATATTATATCAGACGCAGCATGGTTTGAAAGGTATTGTCACTGATTTATCAATGTTTACGAACCCATGTGTTCAATCAAATTACCTTCCATTTTAGTTTCTGAACATTCTATGTCCAATGGTCATTTGTCGAAAACGCATGGAGAATATAAAGGCATGTTAAATCTTCAAAGAGCTATTATCAACGAAATTCCGAAACGAGTGTCAAGCAGTTGAGATCTCGACCATACACCGCGTTACGCCCAATTTGGCGTTAATAGTAAAAAAAGGTTAATGCCCGTGGACACATAGTAGAATGAAGCAAGTCAATGAGTGCGTTGCTGAGGAAAATCCCAAAGGTCGGAACTATAAAATTGAGTCATTGAATTCATATCTGAAGAATTTTTATGTCTGTATTATCCGTATTTCATATTCTTTGAAAACAAACACAATTTATACCAGACGCAACATTGGCTGAAATGTTATAACGTATGATTTATTATTTTTTACAAACATACTTGTTAAATTCATTGCCTTTCTTTGCACATTAATCGGAAGAAAAACAAGAAGAAGAAGAGTTCATGAGCATCATGTGTTTAGTGATAGTATGTCGAAAATGCATAGATAATATGAAACAATGTTGGAACTTGAAATAATTCTTAACTTGTTTATTTCAATTGAACTATAATGGAGAATACGTACATGTACGTCTTTCACATAAACGAATACAAACGCATTGTAAAAATTGTAGAAAATTGTATTTTCTTTATAAACTGCAGGATAACTTATTTATCTGAGTGACAAGTAACTTGGAGCCTGATTGGACTGTTTGCAAGGATAAACGGTTTTTAATATAAATGCATTTTAACATTGGAAACTATTTCACTTTAGAACTCAGACTATATTATGGCGCCTTTATTCCACTTTACTTCCAGTCTATATCAGACAAGAGCGAATAGATTCCGATTTATTTATGTAGTTGTTTACAGTGGAGAATCTGTTATTCTTTCCCGTTTAACGCAAACGTACGCAAACGCAAAGCACTAAAACGTAGAAAAGTACAACTTTTGGACAATTCGCATAATTCTTGTTTATCTTGGTGGCAAACAGTTTGGAGCCTGATCAGACGCCGGGTTACCCGGCGTCTGATCTGGCTCCAAACTGTTTGCACTGCAAATAATAGTTTTAGCGTAAACGCGTTCATTGGGAAAGAATAACACATTCTCCACTGTACATTAGACGAAAACAGGATTAGAAAGGCTTGGCACTAGACAGTTTACTGATACATTAATCAAGCCAGAACACACTGTAGAAACTGGATACAATGTCACATGAAACCGAGAACTTTATATAATAGAGATTACACCTTATCGTCGGCTATCTTTATCTTATATAACACTTTGTCTTTTGGATTCAATTCCATTATTTTGGAATTACCCCTTTTATCTATTTTATGAAATGGGTACTGTATTAATGTATGAAATGGTTGTATTTAGAATTCATTCAAATTTCGTACTTTCAAGAAATACAACGAGTTTATTTCCGAATACTAAAATAAAACATAGTTACGCTATTCTTTTCCAATCAACCCTTTCCCCCATTTAAGCGCCTTTCTATCGCATTTAATGTATTCCTCCTCTGAAAAAACTATTTCAAATTTATTTAAGGAATAATTGGAATATTTATTGTATTGATGGCGGTATGGCGGTTTCATACAGTGTGACAGGTTCTTTTTATACCTCCATGAATACAATAAAGGTTCCGAATTATTCCTTATAATTTAATATCAGTACTGAATTTATGAAAGTACAATGTAGTTAGATAGAGAGTCTGACATGAGTGTTCATTGTTTAACACTTTTAAATCCATGTTGTAGTCCCTCCTCCGTATATATTTTCCGCCAAAACGCGACGTTGTTTTGTAGTTACGTCGTCGTCAATGACATCACTTGGAGTCCTGCTTCATGCAGTGCTTGTGGAGAGCAGTAGGATTAAGAGAATGAAGTCCCGCCAAGGCGTGGCCTGATTTATCACTTTTTAACATGATTACAGCCAATCACAGCTTACCAAAAGTAATGCAAACAAACAATATTGAATTATACAGTCATGAACATGTACCCAATAAACACTTACCTAGCAAATGGTAGTACAAATCAGGCTTTCAACCTGCTGCTTTGAGCAGTCATCTGTATTCAAAACTAGAAACAGGATATGAGGTAATGAGTTGAACGAACTAAAAACAAACACGATGCAACAAACCGAATAATGTGTCGGCCTGGTCTAATTTCGCCCTATATAATCTATAGTAAAATGCCTAACCTTCCGATCCAACAGCTCCCTCCAAAACAGGATCTAGGCTATAAAAGACATACCCTTCAATTCTAAGGACATTCCCCTGTTGATTGGGGCCAGTCAACCTATAACATCGGCAATTACATTTTTGCTATCAATGATTTTCTAAGGTCACTGTCAAAATAAAGGTAAACAACTTTCACTTTCATCCCATTCACTGTGTTTCCCCATATGCATCCGCCTAGGGAAAAAGTCCTGAAATGATATCCCTAAAACAATGCCATTTTGGTGGAAATGACCACAAATAACCAGTTTTCATCAAGAAAACCATTCAAACTCACCCACAGGCAACACTAAACATTGCAAATCTTGGAAATTGTATTTTTCAAGGTACTACTTGCAAAACCACAACGACCCGGAAGTGATTCCTGACCAGGCCGACACAATAATACATCTTCTTAGCAATATACATACAAATTATATCAAACTGTGCGACAAACAGTTTGGAGCCTAATCAGACGTCGGGTCACAAGGCGTCTGACGTTGCTTCACCGTTTGCAATATAAATGACTGATCGTTCATATGAAAAGATAATGTCTACTCATCTGTACTTGGTATTCTTTATTTGGTATGATAATTTGAGGGTATATCAAATTAGGTGGCAGCCAATTAAAACGTTTTCATTGTTTTCGGAGTCTAGAAAAAATGCAGTCAATATGTATAATTACATACACATGTATAATTATATTGATATCACTACATATATAAATATATTTACAATATATGTACAATATATTCCGCATGGCTAAAGAGACATCAGAGCATACCTTACTTCATTCAGATAATACAGGCGTATTCTAAAACATATATAATGTGATACATCGTATAACTATAATACATGTAACATACTGATTTACACATGCTTACCAGTCCTGGAAATAAATACGAAATATTAAACAGTTACAAAATAATAACTTTCGCAGAAGAAACGTAACAGAAGTAACAAACATAGAATATAACTATGCAAATGCAAAACGTGCAATTACAAGGAAATCCAGTAAAACGTCTGCAACCATTTCAAAATGGGATGACAGGAATGGTTTGAAATCAAAACCTATAGGACTTTCTGAATCATTTTCGTCTTACATTAGGCAGTTATTGTTTTTCAGATATATCCATGCTACTCCAGTTCGTGGCAACTCATCACACGGAACATTCTGTATTACCTATGCCCAAATGTGCTTGTGTTGTCTTATTGTAAAATCACATATACAGGAATATATGTATGATAAAATATATATACATATAATGAGGTTAATTTACAAAATATAAAATAAAAGAATCTGTGCTTTTGCCCTGCATTAAGCAATCTCCTTTTCTAAAACACCAGTATGTTTCTTCTAATAGGTATGACTGTACATGCTTCACTCGGAGGTTTTCATACACAGTTTTATTGCAAAACAGTGTCGATGACGTAAGTATTTCATAATCAACGCGTGTATAGTTTATACACAAATTATGTCCTTTGCAAACACGGTTTAGCGCCAGATCAGATGCCGGATAAAAATAAAGCCTCAGAACTTTCAAGAACTTATCATTTTCTACATTTTAATGCATTGCTTTTTTCGATCCATTTCACTTTAATGGAAATGGATAACGTCTTCTCTACTGTGTCGACAAACCTACATGATAACCAATCTTTTACGAGAGAAAGGGTTACAGTGGAGAAAATGTTATTCTTTCCAAATAAACGCGTTTTCGCTAAATCTATTACTTCCAGTGCAAACAGTTTGGAACCAGATCAGACGCCGGGTAACCCGGCGTCTGATCAGGCTCCAAACTGTTTCCCGTCAAGGTTTAAATCAACATTCAGAATTGTCAAAATGTTGTCATTTTCTTCATTTGTGTGCATTGATTGTGCGTTTCATTTGCGTTTAAACGGGAAAGAATAGCGTTTTCTCCACTGTAACCAATCTTTTACAAGATAAAGTGATAAGCCTTGAGATGAAGCCCTCCATTGTCCCTTCGTTACATCGGGTTGGCGTGTTCCATTGTAAGCTGATTATTTCATCGCACTCCGCTGTCTTCAGTTAACGATGGCTGTCTTTTTAACTAATTGAATGTTGTTATAAACATCAATCACGGGCTAATCACAAGCTTATACCAGGTACAGTGGGTTAATACGCTACATGTATTCTTTCACGCTAAAACGAAACGCAAAAGCAGCATTGAAAACATGAAGAACATGGCTGGCTATTTTGCATGTACATGATGAGTTCTAGAGAGAGTGTCAACTTTTTTGGAGCAGGATAGTATGCCTCTCGTCATCTGACCTACCTCAAATCAGTTTGCAGTTGACATCACTGTGTTGGCATAAATGCATTTATTGAGCAAATTACCATACCGTCGGATGAGTCTTACAACGTTCTATCTCACATGAGGGTTGTTTTGAGAAAATCGACTTTAAAGTTTTGAACCAATTAAACAGCATAATTTTGATGGATTTTGAAAATTCTGTCGACTTTACCTGATGAATTGTGAATGCAAAGGGTTCCATTTAAAGTTTTATGAGGATTGTAAGCATGGTTTTTGAGATATATCTTACTTTCGGTTTGAGATAGATCATTTCTCGAACTCTACCTTCTATTTCACTCATTATTACAATGTTCTATGTCCATTTTGTGGAGATAGAACATTATTAACAATACAGTTTTAGACAATTGTATGAACAATTACAGTATTACAATGTTCTATGTCCATTCTAAATACTCCCCATAGGGGATATATTTGCTTATTTTGATGAAATTATCCCCTCGGCCAAGAAATGCAGATCGCTGACAAGCAGACAAAACAGAATACTTGTTAAGAATTTGGTTTGGTTTGTTGTTGTTGTTTACATCCGTACATGCGACCTCGGTTTATAAAGTCTCCCTTGTGCGACTTGGCTTGGTGGGACTTCTTTAAAGGGGTATTCAGTTTTACTTTCATATTGTTTTAAGCAGCCATCTGCTTTAAATTAATAACTTTACTTTGAACTACACATGTAGTTAAAGATACATGGGTATTTCGCCTATTACACTGTACGCCAATAACCATGAAGGTCGCAGCCATTTTGGAATTTTTTGTCACGTGATCCAATTGGAACACAATGACTGGATAAATTGGACATAGATCATTGTAAGACTAAACAAAACGTTAAAAATGGAGATAGAACATTGTAATACTGGCGATAACCTCCAATAGAAAGCTCGGATAAACATATGATTTGCACCAGGAGATAGCTCTTGAAAATAGCTTTCCAACGGTATATAGAACTCTATTTGTTTACAAAATAGACATAGAACGTTGTAAGACTCACGCGACGTTACTTATATACATAAACAGATGCATGCCATAAACAGATGTACCGAAATTAATCGTACTTACATTTAACCCTAATTTAAATTTAAAGGTTATTTATCCGAACCCGATTTTGTAAATCTTACATGTATTCTAGAGTTAAAACATAGACCAGAAACATAGGGATACGCCGATATCGAGGATTACATTTTTTATAAAATTTAACAGACTCCAAACTGTTGTCACTCTGATTAAAATATATAGTTTGACATTTCAAAATGTTGTCATGCTCTATATAGTGCTTTGCGTTTGCGTTTCGTTTGCGTTTAAACGGGGATGAATAACGTTTTCTCCACTGTACCAACCAATGTGAAGCCTTATTGTGTAAGATATACATGTATACCCAACAAAAGATTACAACCACAATTTGTTATAAATACAGAATACTGATTTAACATGAGATAAAAAGAAATGAAGTACACATTTTTTCTGACAGTTTTTTCCACTATCAAGGTTAACCATATCATTTGACCAATTCAATTAAGTCGAACGCTACGTTTAACCTTTGGAATACGGTTACATGTACATGTACATGTATATGCGACTGCAACAAGCTTTAATTATTGCAAGTTAACTATGAAAACACATAATGACCCGATTAAATTAGTTATCGAAGTTTGCTTGTGAACGATTCCAATGTAATATCTAGCATTTATAACATAACAGACGGCGTGAGCGTTGAATAACGACCCGTTGTTTAAATGTCATAATTTATATAACTAGTTATATAACTATGCAAATGAGGTACGACACGACGTCGCTTAGCTTGTGACGTCATTAAAATACGTTCTATGCGTTTAATATCCAACGTCTTCATTCCTTCATGTAAGATTCAATTTATAGTTTTTGGTGTAATTAATCAATATTAGATCTACATTAAATGGTTTATTAATACACATAATAACATAAACATTATGCTAGTGAACGGGGTTAATTTGGAACAATTTGTTTACTGTATAGATTTACTCATATCCCGCTTAGCACTCACTTGACCTCAAAGGCTGCGATAAATAAAATTTCTAGGTTATGTTATAAAAAGAATATAACATTCGTGTCAATAATTTAATGGATTTATCAAACTCGTCGTTTTAGAAAACGATAAAAACTCGGCAAAGCCTCGTTTTTATCGTTTTCCAAATAACTCGTTTAATAAATCCAATAAATTATGAACACTCATGTAATATCCTATATGTAAATTCATTATATGTCAAGCAATATTTTATAGGTATGTGTACAGTGGGGAAAACGTTATTATTTCGAGTTTACGCTAAAACTATTATTTCCATTGCAAACAATTTGGAGCCAGTCTGATCAGGCTCCGAACTGTTTGTCACTAAGATTAAAAAACAATAATTAGAAATGTAAAAAAATGGTCCTTTCCTACATTTTAGCGATTTGCGTTTGCATCTAGCAGGGCTACCATAAGTTGCTCATGAAAATCCTAAGATTTCCAAATTTTCAAGCGCGATTTAGGAATCGTATCTTTTAATTCTTTCGCTATTCCTGGCTCTAAAACTTTTAAATTAATTATATAAACAGTTTGAATCCAGACCAGACGCCGCTTTACGCGGCTTCTGATCTGGGTCTAAACTGTTTGACACCCATGTCAATGTTTCCCAAGAAAAAAATAATAAAATTACAAATTTTGAAAGTTAGAGCAAAACTCCAAAGATTTTGAAAAAATCTGTAATTCCGGAGAAGTTAAGAAAAATCCGAAGATTTCGGAAACATCCGGAGAAATGGCAACCATGCTCTAGTACCAAAGACATGGATGATCTTTATTAACCCTCATAAAGTATCACCGCCGGAATACCCATTTTACAAGGAGCAATTTGTCTGCAGCATATCCGCACAAAAACCCTTGCAGCGTTCAGTTCAGTCTCCGAAGAGTTCAAATCACTTAACAGAAGAGGTGAACTAAACGGACGATAGATTAATGAGACAGCTAAATGGGGAAGCGACGATAGGTTGAACTGAAAAAGTCTAAGTGTGTGCTTGATTATCTCGTAAAGGAAATTGTGTATCCAACGGGAGTGACGTGTACACCGGAGAAGACATACAGTGGAGAAAACGTTATTTCTTTCCCAATCAACGCGTGTACGCTAAAACTATTATTTCAATTGCAAACAGCTTGGAGCTAGATCAGACGCCGGGTAACCCTGCGTCTGATAAGGCTCCAAACTGTTTGCCACTCAGATTAAAAAACAATAATTAGAAATGTCAAAAATTGGTTATTTCCTACATTTTAGCGATTTCGTTTGCGTTTCGTTTGCGTTTCGTTTGCGTTTAAACGGGAAAGAATAACGTTTTCTCCACTGTAACTCTTTCCTGAAGCAACACAAACATGATACACTCACGAATTTACACTCAAGACTTAAGCATTACATTTATTTTTAACATTCAAATGGTGTGTTTTAATCCAATTGGCAATTAGCGAGTAAAAGTAGCCTGATTAGATTCGGTTTTATTTGATCCGGCGTCTGAGCTGGCTTCAAACCATTTGCAATGGATATCATTTTTTAAGCACTTACGCGAATATTGAAAAAGAATAACGTATTCTCCATTTCTCCATCGTATGTACGTCTTTTAAAAAGGAGCGGTTTCAACTATACTTCTCGGAGATCTTCGTCACACCGAAACTGTAACACTTTACCTTCACAGAAGTGTTTAATGCGTATGTTTTCTCTACCTTTCATCTCTACAGACGTCCCACAAATTAACCCATTTTCACCCTGAGAATTTGTACATACTTGTATAGTATATATCATGGAATATACAGTGGAGAATCTGTTATTCTTTCCCAATAAACGCGTTTACGCTAAAACTATTATTTGCAGTGCAAACAGTTTGGAGCCAGATCAGACGCCGGGTGCCACCAAGATAAACATGAATTATCAGAATTGTCCGCAAGTTGTACTTTTCTACGTTTTAGTGCTTTGCGTTTGCGTACGTTTGCGTTTAAACGGGAAAGAATAACAGAATCTCCACTGTACTTGTATATTATATATCATGGAATATATCATATAGGAGCTTTTCTGCTTAATATTCATATTGTTTTAAACAACCATTTGCTGTTAACATAATTGTCAACTTTGGTTTTGCACTTTTTACTATTGAGAAAGGGCTTTAATCAAACGATACAGTGGAGAATCTGTTATTCTTTCCCAATAAACGCGTTTACGCTAAAACTATTTTTTGCAGTGCAAACAGTTTGGAACCAGATCAGACGCCGGGTAACCCGGCGTCTGATCAGGCTCCAAACTGTTTGCCACCAAGATAAACAAGAATTATCAGAATTGTCCAAAAGTTGTTCTTTTCTACGTTTTAGTGCTTTGCGTTTGCGTACGTTTGAGTTTAAACGGGAAAGAATAACAGATTCTCCACTGTAGCAGTTTATAAACAATAAAGTCCCGCTAGTGCAGACATAAACATGTACGTGGAAACATATATTGCCTTATCTATTGCAACGAACTCTCACTACGTGATTGAAGATTATTTTATAGATTAACAATGGTGACCTAAGCACACTACGGTATTTGTCTCTACAGCAGCAAAAACATCTATAAAATGACAAACAGTTACGAACATGACGAGACGTCTCGTAACGTCGCATTTCACCAGGGTCTATACCGTTTGCCAATGTCATATGTTTAAACATATCTTATTTTCCAAATGTACATGAAAAAGTCAATGTCATCTGTAGAAAGACAAATTCAAAAGTCAAAGGATTTTATTGTAACTTTAACATCCAATGTTTTCTCGGCAGTTTTGTTTACAATGACAGGACTAAATAGGTTAAAATACAGTTTGCGGTTCCAAAGCAGGTCTGATAAAAATTGAGATACAATGTAGTAGAGACATGCCACTGAAAAGTTCATCTTACAAATTTGCCATATTTAGCAATGATTATAATACTACGGATCTTCACTGACATAAGACGTACGAACATCGGAATTGTTTTAACTCCCAACCGTGCTTCGATTATGTAGTATATATTTAAAATAATAGGCATACTATACAACAAAAATCTGTTTTACAGTTTCCGTGTTAAGTGGCAAAAAGAATTAAAGATTACACAGCAACTGCCTTCACATCAACTGCAGTAGGCTTCTGAAATCTATCAAGCGACAGTCTTATATAGAGCAAACTAAACACCACTTGTACAGAACTTAAATTCCCCATTTGAAAGCAAACAGAACGAGGCTACAATTTAATTTGATATAGACTGTTTTTGAGAATGTGTAACATCAGTCTTTGAAGTATGTGCTGGTAAAAATCTTCGTGTAATGTGCTAATGCGGCGTCTGATTCTGATCCCAACTGTTTGCCACTCGTATCTGTATTTCTTCTGTCATACCTTAAACATTTTGAATTTGGAATAAAATGAAGATAAATTCTAACAGATACATGTAGTTTGTCTGCAAACTAGTGAACCATTCTTCTGACTGTAATATGAGAAGTATATATGCTACAGGAGGCTCCAAACGACTCAATAGAAAACAATCAAAAGCTTGGTTTGCTTTGTATACATATATTAGCCAATTAGTCAAAAGTTGCATTATCAAAAATTGCAATTTCAGGCTAATATCCGTTATCATACATACATTTAAGAACTTTTAAGTAAACGACACTCGTTTACATAAACACAAATACTTATATAACCTTAGGAAATGTATTTATTTTAAAGTAATTATGTCAATAGCACCAATAACTGTTTAAGAACATTAGTATGAACATTATTTTTTTTAATAAGGGTCCTATCAATAGGAACATTTAATTGCACATTCTATATCTTGGTTAACATCGAAACACAACCTCAAACATTGAAATAAATAATAAACAGGCTGAATTATTTGCATATTTTATATAAAAGTAAACACACAGTCAACAAAAACGAATGCTTTTTAAGGTTCAATTGAATAAGAAATGGTTTAAGTCTATTTTAAAAGACATACAAACGAGTCAGATAACTTTTATCAGTGTGGTTATTGGTTTTAATACAAAAGGCAAATCGTTTGGAGCCTGATCAGACGTCGGCTTAACTGGCGTCTGATCTGGCTCCAAACTATTTGCAATAGACAATAAAGTTTTAGCATAAACGCATTTAAAACGGAAGAAAAGCATATTCTCTACGGTGTACATGTATGTCGTTGGATATAGACTGACCAAGGCGTACAATATTTACATATTGTGCAATATCGGTTTATTTTAAGATAATGTCGGCGACAGGCTCAAGATGTCCGTTTGTGTATGCAACAAAACAGTATAGTTTAGTAATAGTCAAACATCCAGATAAATTTACTTTCTTGGAATAATTATACATATCTGTTTCTGCAGCGATACATGTATCTGCTAAATACATTGCCAGCTGACACAAAATCTTTGGAAGTTCTATTGCTATGTGATTGTATCATAACATCCTATTTTAAAGCATAACGACGATTTTCAGCAATTTTAAGGAAATTCGTTTATATTCTTTTTAAATAGAAATCTGTGTTATTACCCGGTAGATGGTTGACCCTTTAACCTGTTTTATCGCCCGAATTTACTATCCCATGGTTTTAATAAAGGCTAATATTTCTAAAGAACCTTCAATTGATATTTTTTCGATTTATTCTACACGTAAGCGTAAATCTAGATCGCATGGTATTCGTATAAATGGAAATATTAAACGTAAATCACGTCAGTCGATTTCTATTACAGATTTGCATAATCTGCTGTTACATTCTGGTAAACATAAAATGCTTTCTCGGCTTTCTTCGTTGTCATTGTCGTCTTTACAAGATATTGACGACAAGGCTGATGGAATAATTTTACGCACAGATCCTCTGTATTATACTGCAGGTTTAATACAAAGTTATACTCAGCATGTTCTTAGACCTCATATTGATTCTTTAAACGATCACAAAAGATATTTCATTAAGGTCCCTTTTATAAATAAAGGTATTGATTTCATAGATTTACAAAGTATTCTCCGTAACAAAAATGTGATGAATGCTATTCCAAATTATTTCAAAAATCTTGAACCACCTATTATTTGTTATAAATATAATAAATCTGTTAGAGGGTTAATTTTTAACTACAATAAAATTGTTTCTGATCTTAAAATTCTCGAAAACACACCAGATACATGAGACTGTACCTCTTCTAAATTCTGTTACGCTCCAGTGGGTCATATAATAACTGGCAATTTTGATAGCATTAAAGATAAACGCATTAGAGCGCTTTTGAGTAAGGGACCTAAATGTAGATTACCTGCCTTAATTGATTTCGATACTTGTCGCAATCATATTTCTGAAGCTTTGAATAAGTATAGTACCAACTGGTGCCGCAGAGAACATGCTGAAAATGACGCTCTTACAAAATGGAAAGAATTAATTTTTGATATTATCGATACCCGGATTTCGTTCTATTTATCCAATAACCATCTTGTACCACCTAAACCTAAATTTAACATTCGTCACTTAAAGAAGGGCATACAAGAGTTTCATTCCAAATATGTACTCGTTCCTGCAGACAAAGCATCCAATAATGTGATAATTGTATGACGATTACATTATGTTGATACTTTAAACCAGGAACTTGTGAATACCAATTCCTATACAACGACTAATTTAACGGAGCATAATGTAGTATCTGATCATCTTGATACTTGTAAACAATTAAAAGCTGACGTCAACATTATATGTCATAAACTTCCTACTATGTACTGGATACCAAAACTCAACAAAACACCATATAAGTCTCGTTTTATTGCTAATTCAAGTGCATGTACTACTACTAAGCTTTCAAAACTTTTGACATCGTCTTGAATTAAAATCAAAGAACATGTTCAAAGGTATTGTGACAAGACTTACGAAAATTCTGGACTTAATCTGTTTTGGTCTATCAAAAACTCGAATGAAATTTTGACGAAGCTTGAACATAGAAAATACCAAGCTTGCAATATTAGTACGTATGACTTTTCAACACTATATACTACCTTACCTCATAATTTAATAATAGCTAAACTTATACAACTTATTGAAAAGACTTTTGCCAGAGAAAGGAAACTATTTCTGGCGTGTAATACTGATCGTGCATTTTTTACAAATGACACGGTTAAGCATTACACTATGTGGACTTGCACCGATGTCTGTAAATCACTATCATTTCTTCTGGATAATATTTATGTACGTTTTGGGAGTACCATATACCGCCAAGTGATTGGTATCCCTATGGGTACAAACTGTGCGCCCCTTGTCGCAGACCTATTTTTGTACTGTTATGAGAGGGACTTTATGCTAAGTCTAAAACCTGATACACAGGCAGATATGATCGAAGCCTTTATCAACACATCGCGCTATCTAGATGATATTTTTAATATAGACAACCCATTTTTTTATACGTTGTTTCCTTTTATTTACCCAAAAGAATTACGCCTTAATAAAACAAACGAGTCAAATTTATCGGCACCATTTTTAGATTTGGATCTTTTAATAAATAACGGTATTGTTTCTTCTAAGATTTACGATAAACGAGATGATTTTGATTTTAGTATTGTAAACTATCCTCATCTAGATGGCGATGTTCCCCGTTCTACATCTTACGGGGTTTATATTTCACAACTTATTCGTTTTGCTAGGGCTTGTACCTCTGTTGAGGACTTCCACATTCGTAATAAAACTATTACTGAAAAGCTTCTTAAACAGGGGTACAGATTTCATAAACTTCGTAAAACATTTTCTAAATTCTTTTATAGAAATCTTCCTCTCATTAACAAGTATAAATGTAACTTAAAGTCTTTTCTGCGGCAAGGTATTTCACATCCGGAGTTTTATGGTGATGTGATTTACAGACTTCGTAAGATTCTTGGACATATGCATTTTCAAAACCTATTTGTGAAACGTATTAGATTTTTCCTCAAAAAAGATTATGATCCAACTATATTGCTGCGCACTTCACGTTTGGTTATCGATCAATCTACAATTGATAACTATGCTTTCCTCTTTGGTTGTGCGACGACAGACAGGGCTTAGCACTACATGATGATGTATCTCTAAAGCCGTCCTTAACCGGGAGAGTTATGTCGGATTTTCGTGCTTTGGTTTTTCTCTCCCTCTCTGTCGTACCCTAAACCCTCCCATGTCTTACAGTTACTCGTGACTACAGACTATTCGCTTGAGTACAATTTGACCGTTGCCATAGTGGGTTATTTTTAACACGCGTTTGAATATTTAATTCTTTCCCGTGTTACTAATAATCCTGTCAGAGAATTTTGTTAGATGTTTTACATGTATTTACTTACTGTGCTGGCGGTCTTTTTGATTGTAAGGTTGTGGAACAGGGTTTATATTTTATGTACACTGTTCGTCTTTATAGGTGAATATAGGAGATAAGTGTGAGGTTGGGCGCCCCTTAACCCAGGTTTAACCCCCCAGTGGTTGTTAATAGTTAATTAATTTATAATTGATTGTTGATTGCTACTGACCGTACCAAGGCGGGCTCCTATGTTCACTTAGCTTTATGTTTGTCTTGCGTGTTGTTTTCTATTTAGTGTGTAGATGAAGGAATGGTATTGCGTGTGTGTGTGTGTGTGGTTGTGTGTGTTTGTTATGGTATGGCTGTGTGTGTGTTCTGCTTTAGAGATGGGTGTATTGTTTGTGTTACGTTTCCTGCTTGAGTCTTCTTTCGCATTTATTACATCGCATTACTTGCACTGCTGTTCCAGCCTTTATATTCCAGCAGGCAGCTAACCTGAATTAATAAAGATATGGCTCAAAACCTGATTAGATGTCGGGTTATTATGCGAATAGTCGGAATAAAAACTGTATGTGAAGTTGACGACAAAAGCCGCCGATGGTGATATTAGTTTAAGGAATAATTCGAATATTTATTGTTTTCATGGAGGTATTAAAAAAAACCTGGCGGAGCGGTTTCATACAAAAGTTTGACCAGGCGTTTTTTTCATACCTCCATGAATACAATAACTGTTCCGAATTATTCCTTATAATTTAATAACACTACTGAAGTTTAAGAAAGTAGTCAAATAGAGAATCTGACACGAGTGTTCATTATTTAACACTTTTAAAACGTAGGTTGTAGTCCCTCCGCCATATATATTTTCCACCAAAACGCGACGTTGTTTTGTAGTAACGTCGTCGTCAATGACGCCATGTGACGTCCTGCTTCATGCAGCGCTTGTGGAGAGCAGTTGGACTAAGAGAAAGTAGTCCCGACAAGACGTGGCCTGAATTATTTTTTTCATGGGGTTATGAAAATAAAATTACAGCCAACCAGAGCTAACCAAAAGTAATGAAAACAAACAATATTATTTATAAACTGATGAAATATGAACTTCAATTTTGCAAACAGATAATATCTCTGGAGGGAGCTCGAGTTCGGCTCCACGGGTAAAGAATGTCGATCAAATTAGGCTATGGTTACAAGTCTTAATACATTAGGGTTTCGCAAGGTCTGGTCATTGGAGAGTTCGACCATGTAAGCAAATACTAAAAACCAAAACGTTTTTAGACTCCAAATTCGGCCCATAACAAGTTTAGTCATTGTTTGGGATACGAATAGGGAAAGTATTAAATCGGTGGTATTTGAATACTTCGCTGGTTATATATTGCTTTATATGTGTGCGTTATGATAAAATATTACATCATAAGTAACAGCTCAAACAATTATATTGTGACAGCATACAAACCATAAGATGGACCTGTATTTCATGGAATGCATATAGTAAAAAACACAGGCGTTTTAGATAATTTATTTCGCGTATCGGTTTAACAGAAGGACAACAATAAACTTTGAGACCAGTGTTATGTTTTATCTGTCTTTTATATTCCACAGAAACCAGATCATAACACAATACAGAACAATAACATAATTGAAGGTTTTTTAGTGTTCCAATTTTGAAGACACCGACTCAGAGTTCCTGGTAATACGAAACTACCCAGCATCTTATCTTGCTAAAAACTGTTTTCAACGAAACTATTTATCATCAACGCATTTATTGGAAAATAGTAATATCTTATCTGCTGTCGTTTTCTAAAGAAAGGGATTTACATAGCGTACATTTCAAAACCCACAGTTAAAACTTTCCCTTATAGAAGCGACTTTTAGCGCATGCATTTTATTCGTCCGCCAAAGAAAATAGTTCCCATCTATACAGTCATGAATACAGTGGAGAAAACGTTATTCTTTCCCGTTTACACGCAAACGAAACGCAAACGCAAATCGCTTAAATGTAGCAAATAACCACTTTTTGACATTTCTGAATTTTTGTTTCCATCTGAGTGGCAAACAGTTAGGAGCCTGATCTGACACCGGGTTACGCGGCGTCTGATCTTGCTCCAAACAGTTTGCAATTGGAATAACAGTTTTAGCGTAAACGCGTTTATTGGGAAAGAATAACGTTTTGTCCGCTGTATGTATCAGAAGGAATATTTTCTTAATTCTAGCAGGTGGTAACTTAAAGCAGGCTGAAAGTAAAGCAGAATGCGCCTTAGGGCGCATTCTGCTTTACTTTCGACCTGCTTTAAGTAGTCACCTATTTTCAAAACTAGACACAGGTTATGGGTTAAAGGGTAAAGCAAATATATCGTATTTTATTTCTAAGAAATTGAATCCAATCCTCGCAAGAATTTTCATAATTTGTTGACCCTGATAAGGCGACCAGCTGCATGTACATTGTATTCAGCATTTTACCTGGTTCTAAATTTGCATGGAAAGGTAGTTCCTTAAGCATCACTTTTCATAGTAAGTATTACCCTACATTTAAGTATCAGAATTTGAAATTATTATCCTGATTAAGCATTTCCTCTGTATTTTTGTCAGACCTTTATATTACAGTACATGAATTGCTCGTACACTTTTTTCTTTTATTTATGATATATACTCAGCCAAAAAAAGGAATCACGTTTTACATATTCGGGAGAATTTTACCCCGTCACCATTTTCTTGTCGTCTGATTCGGTATTGTTGTCTGCTAGGCACGTTTCAAAGTTAGATTTAAGGTTTTATGACTTACATGTAATAAATATCGATAAGAGAGTAAAAAAGTTTGGGCCCTGATCCGACGTCGCGTTACGTGACGTCTGATCTGGACCCAAACTGTTTGTAACCGCGTTTTAAAGCGTCATTGAGAGTGAAAGGGTGAAAGCTCCATATATTGTAATGTACCTTATCAAATAATCTTAATAAGGGGAGATCCTTTGAAATCACAGAAAACAAAGCAAATACCGAAAATTGCAGACTCGGTTTAATTGAGTCTGTTCATGAGCAATACTGAAATATGCAACAGTGCTCACGCCCCCTAGCACCGGCTTAAGCGGAATTCAACTTTCAACTGTAAATGCGCTGAAATGATTCCAAAGGACCAGAAAGTATAACAACACTGAGAATGAATTACGGGGCGACTTTTTACAGCCGCCACACAAGCACTTAACATCTGCTGTTGTGAATTATAATAATCTTAATAAGGGGAGATCCTTTGAAATCACAGAAAACAAAGCAAATACCGAACATTGCAGACTCGGTTTAATTGAGTCTGTTCATGAGCAATACTGAAATATGCAACAGTGCTCAACCCCAGTTTTGTTTGAGATTTTAAAGGATCATACGTTCACCAATATATTCCAGTAAAAACATCCAAATTAAACGACACATGTAATGAAAATGAAACACTTAAAGTTCATTCTTATTTCAAATCAATTGGATGTAATTTGATATGATAAAACTTTCCAGTCTTAATAACGCCGTTAATATTGTGATGAATGAAGGTCTAATTGCGATTTTCTTTTCTTTAAAAAATGTTCTAGCTGCTAAATTCGAGAACCATTGTTTTTCTTCTTTGGGAGTTTTTTTAAGCAAAAATGCTGTTTTAAAAAAAGTGAGTTATAGACCTGTTATTTTCACTACAATGTGCTAGTTATTTAGCCCTAATGAAAATATGTCGCTTGCCCCTTTTCTATAAAACAAAATTTAAATACAGTTTATGTATGAGACGAAGATAATTTAGAAAACAAAAGTGCGTAATTTGTTTTGACTGAGTACAGCGCTCCCTCTCTACAACGACACCCAATGGGGACAAAACATGTGTGTGTTGTTCGGAGGGAGTCGTTATGGGGAGAGACATTGGCTTACATTTGCAAACAGCTTGAATCCAGATCAGACGCCGCATAGTCTGATCTGGATTCAAGCTGTTTGTCACTCGTCATTACATGTTTTCTATCAAAATATTCAATATGTTAATTAATATGTAACCAGCAGACGACAGCTTTAAGCAGATGATATTGCAGCCGTGACAGTTTGAGGTATAATTGTCTTGTTTTGGGAACAGTGGCAATGGTTGTTGTAAGGAGGGAATCGTTGTTGGGAGGGCCGTTGTAGGGAGGGAACACTGTAATATATTTCCATTAGTACTTATTAATTAAAAGTCATGTTCCTTTTCAGAAAATATTATTCGAAATCCGACCCTGGAATGGAAAAAACAAAACATATCAATATTGCCACGTATTTCTCGTACAGAGGAGAATCTGTTATTCTTTCCCGTTTAAACGCAAACGAAACGCAAAGCACTAAAACGTAGAAAAGTACCACTTTTGGACAATTCTAATAATTCATTTTTATCTTGGTGGCAAACAATTCGGAGCCTGATCAGACGCCGGGTTACCCGGCGTCTGATCTGGCTCCAAACTGTTTGTAATTGAAATAATAGTTTTAGCGTAAACGCGTTTATTGGGACAGAATAACATTTTCTCCACTGTATGTCATTAGTTAAATCTGAGACTGAATAAAAGTTATTGTCATTGTTGTTGGTGAATAAAGATGTTTCCTCAGTAAATTAACCCGTATCATGCTAAAGACGACTTGACTGCCATTCGAAAGCAGTTTGAATCCAGATCAGACACCGTGTAACGCGGCATCTGATCTGAATCCAAACTATTTGACACTCATATTCAGTTTAAAACGCATAAAGACTGATTTGTGTCTCATATTCAGTTAAAAACGAATAAAGACTGATTTATTTATCTTCTCATACAGTACAGTGGAGAATCTGTTATTCTTTCCCAATAATCTTGTTTACGCTAAAACTATTATTTGCAGTGCAAACAGTTAGGAGCCAGATCAGACGCCGGGTAATCCGGCGTCTGATCAGGCTCCAAACTGTTTACCACCAAGATAAACATGAATTATCAGAATTGTCAAAAAGTTATACTTTTATACGTTTTAGTGTTTTGCGTTTGCGTACGTTTGCGTTTAAACGGGAAAGAATAACAGATTCTTCACTGTATATATGCAGCCGACGACAATTCGGCATAAAATGTTAACATTTGCATGGTATTTACAAATGTGATAGGGTGGTAATTAGCGAGAAAAATATCAAACTAATGAATTTCTTCCGCTCATTGCTATCTGATTCTACGTACTTTAATTATATCTCATGTAGATTATTAATTTACTTTTTCATTAAGGCCAGAAAACGTTTCCCATGACCCTGAGCCTGTATGTGCTACGTAATGAATACGATATGATACAAGAAAAATAATTAATTTATACTCAACACTGATAATCGTGAATTATGTACGTATTTTATGTAACCTTTTAGTTACGAAACGTACTGTTTGTTTTAATTCTTTCTCCCTGGACGTTTTTGCTGGACGATTTCATTATACATGTATATACACGGGGGTTGGAGTTGAGAAAACGTTATTCTATCCCCCAAACTATTATTTGCAGTGCAAATAATCAAAATCAGACACCTTATAACCCGGCGTCTGATCAAACTCCAAACTGTTTGCTACTCAGAAAAAAATAAATGGTCAGAAATGTCAACAAAGTGTTATTTTTTACCTTTATTGCAATGCGTTTGCCTTTTGTTTGCGTTAAAACGGGAACGAATAACGTTTTCTCCACTGTACTAGTGTTTCCTGACCTGTCAGAGTAATGTTTAGATTGGAACATTCTAAAACTTTAAAATGATGATTTTTATCTTCATCCAGTTACATGTAGAGATACGGATAAATGTAGCTGTAATTTATGTGCGTAATGTACAATAGAGGATACATTATTCTTTCCCGTTTAAACGCAATGCACTACACTGTGGACATTTGTTTTTAGAATTTTTAACTACGTTTTTATCTGAGTGGCAAACAGGTTGAAGCCTGATCAGACGTCGGGTTACCCGGCGTCTGATTTGGCTCCAACCTGTTTACAATGGAAATTGAGAGTGAAAGGGTTTAATACTGCATGCTGTCCGCATTTTGGATTAATTATTATATAAAGGAAGCATGTCGATGATTATATTTATCAATACGTTTGCAATGCATTGCGGATCCTGATCATACGCCGAGTTATTCGACTTTTGATCAGGATCAATACTGTTTTCAGATTCGACCTTGACCGCCTATGGTGTCGAATAGGAAATCTAATCATTTACTGGCACGGTGGTTTCAATTATTGGTGTTCGTAATCTATGGAAATTCAATTACGAGGAATACATAAATCACTGTACAAAGCAAAGCCATGGTCAGTTTTCATATTAGTACTACAAACTACTTGGGAACAGTCACAGTATAGGAACACGATTATACAATAGAGAAGACGTCACAGTTGAGAAAACGCTATTCTTTCCCAATAAACGCGTTTACGCTAAAACTATTATTTCTTATGCAAACAGTTTGGAACCTGATCAGACGCCGGGTAACCCGGCGTCTGATCAGGCTCCAAACTGTTTGCCACTCAGATAAAATGGAAAAAACAGAATTGTCAGAAAGTTGTCCTCTACGTTTAAGTGATTTGCGTTTGCGTTTCGTTTGCGTTTAAACGGGAAAGAATAACGTTTTCTCCACTGTATTCTCTCCCTTCCTTCCATAGACCTTCCTACTTTGTCGTGGTTCTTGGGATTAATTGTCACTAACAGGGAATATTCACATATGTAGGTTTTTCCCCTCTTCAAAGTAACAATAGGAAAGCAGGTCGGTTGTTTTGACCCCATGCGCTGCTTCGTACTGAATGAGATTAGCCGAAATCATCTTCCTGAAATCGTCATCTCATCTCATTATCCCTCAGCGTTCATCGGTGATATATGCCCTGGTTTGTGTCGCAGTGCTGTAAATGCTGTAAACTCAAACTCATCAATCTTTTCTATTTCTCTATCTCTCTCTATATATATATATCTAGCTCTGTCTGTCTCTGTAAGTTTATCCGTCGCTCTCTCTCTCTCGCTCGCTCTCTCTCTCTTTCTCTCTCTCTCTCTCTCTCTGTCTCTCTCTGTCTCTTTCTGTCTATCTGTATGTGTCTCTTTCCGTCTATCTGTCTGTATGTATGTATGTATGTCTCTATATCTCTCTCTATGCTGTGTGTGTCTCTCTCTCTGTCTCTCTCAGATGTTTTTGTTTTGTCAAATTCTCTACTTTTTTATTGTATATGGTGTATAGTTACATTTAAAAGTTTGAAAGCTCAAAATGCTATGTGAATGTCTCCTAAACTCGCTTGTTACAATTTGAGACAAGAATTGGTAGACGCTTCCTTTAGTTTGTAAAGCAGCTCAGTCAGAGATGATATCACCATGTACAGCAGAATATCATAATTACATGTACGACTTCTAAAAAGTATCTAAACGATTGAATAAAAGACAGGTGGCAGCTTAAAGCAAGGTGAAGGTAAAACAGAAAACTCCTCTAGGAGCTTTCTGTTTACGTTCACTTTGCTTTAAGCAGTCACCTGCCTTAAACACAAACTAACTAACCGAGTTAAGTTGTATTTATAGAGAGGCTTTATTGTAAATGCAACATTTACATGACTAATCACAGATCAGAACAATGTAATAGAGATGATATCACAGATCCATCGGGGGCGATCATATAGTCGAGATAGGCGACCTTTGTCGTCATATTACCTCTGTAATGTAGTTTGGACTTCAGTGGAGAAAACGTTATTCTTTCCCGTTTAAACGCAAACGAAACGCAAACACAAAGCACTAAAACGTAGAAAAGTACAACATTTGGACGATTCTGATAATTTATGTTTATCTTGATGACAAACAGTTTTGAGCCTGATCAGACGCCGGGTTACCCGGCGTCTGATCAGGCTCCAAACTGTTTGCATTGAAAATAATAGATTTAGCGTAAACGCGTTTATTGGGAAAGAATAACGTTTTCTCAACTGTATCAGTTTCAGATTATCAGTAATCTGGCATCAAATATTATGTAATTTAACACCGTCACTGCCAGACACGACATTTAACCCCCCCCCCCCCCCCCCCCCCCCCTTAATAGAAGCGTCTTTTAGCAAATATGATTTACTCCTCCGCTGAAGAAAAATAGTTCCAATTTAATCAGTCATGGGTATATATTATGGATAATATTTTCTATATTCTAGCACACGGAAGCTTAAGGCAGGCTGAAAGTAAAGCAGAATGCGACTTCGGCTTTACTTTCAACCTGCTTTAAGTAGTCACCTTTCTTCAATACTATAAATAGGCTATGGGGTAAAGGGTTAATATTTACAAAACAGGATCCAGATAAGGTGCACCGTAACGTGCTGTCTGATCAGGATTCTAACAATTATACAAACAGTAAAGGCGTTATTATTATAGGAATAAACAACATCTTTTTGACGTTCATGACGGTATGACTACATTAGCTTCGCAGGAGGTAAGTTTTGTAAACGCCCGAAGGGCGTTTTCAAATAAACTTACCCCCCCGAAGCTAATGTAGTCATACCGTCATGAGCGGCAAAAAGATGTTGTTTATTCCTTATATTTATATTTTTATTTTCTGTCATCCATTTAATGTGTAGTTTGACCAGATTTGTTTTCATGTATATGAATATACCATATACCGGCCAAATGGGTTTGATAGATGTAATATCGATGTAATAGCCATTCCAGTTTCTAAATATGGTGTCAAAAGTAGTCCTTACTACATGTACTGTATTTACATGATAGTTTCAGGGTTTTACGCAGTAAACTTTCTCGCTGTGCTTTAAGAACGCTCGTAAGAAACTAAAACAAAAATTTCAATCTGAATATCCATTATCAAAGCATATTTTAAACAATTAGGTGGCGCACGTTTTTATACACGCTTTACACATAGCAACGCGAATAGCAACGCTGAAATGCGACTTCACAGTCAGCGTGTACACACACCCGCGGCTATCCGTGGCATATCCAATACACATAGGCTAGTTTCAATATGTCATAACGGAACATTACGTTACCAATTTAGTAAGTGTGAATGCATTATTTTGTGTTTGAGCGACTTTCCTATGTAATTCTGGTGAACAAATTGTTTGAACTTGTCAATTTCAAACCGTAATTGGAAGACAACTTGTCTAATCTATAAATAGAACACTCGGAGAAGGGAGAGAACGCGTACAGCTTTAATGACGGAGCGTAATATGATAACCTCCCTTAAAAACAGCATTTAATTTTTTTATCGCAATTTGATTTTAATTGAACTGTCTGCGACTTTAAATAGGGGTTTCGAGATACCCAAACGGATAATCTAAAAGTAGATCTTAATTTGGTCGGTACATGTATCTCTCCGCCGTATGGAAGATTTTCTTCGCGGCGGAGACTCCGCCCTCTTTCTAACTGGCTGGAACCGGATTCGATTCGTAGGTTCATCGAGAATTGACCTGCATATTTTTAATACGATTACATAGAGACTTTACAAGGTAAATGTAAATATTCCAAAATAAACGCACTGATGCTAAAACTATATTATGCCTAAATTGCAAACTGTTTTGGGCTAGATAAGGCGCCTAGCCCCGCGTCTGATCAGACTTAAAACTTCTTCCAGATAAATATAAATATTCAGAATGTTCTACAAACTGTAATGTTCTATGTTGCAAATATTCTCCACTGTATACAGTGGAGAATTCGTTATTCCTTCCCGTTTAAACGCAATTAAAACGCAAAGCGCTAAATTGTACGAAATTACCATGTATTGACATTTTTATTAGTTTTTTAATCTGATAGGCACACAATTTGGAGCCTGATCAGACGCCGGGTAACCCGGCGTCTGATCTGGCTCCAAACTGTTTGCAATGGAAATATTAGTTTTAGCGTAAACGCGTTTATTGGGAAAGAATAACGTCTTCTCCATTGTAAATGTCTAGAATCTGGAATTTTGATTTGTTAAGCTTTTACATCGCTTTATTAGTATTTCAGTCACGTTGCGACGCCCAACAAATTACAGGTAAAACCCCAAAGGTCTTGGAATAAAAATGCCAAAAATTCCAAATTGACAAACATGCATAAACAAAGACGACTAATTTGCAAGCATACGGCATTATGCAAGTGGATGTGTAAGCCGGTGGTGGGCTCTGGCTCCACACTGTTTGTGATGGACATCATTGTTTTAGGTCAACGTGCTTACTGGGAAAGATTGACGTATGCTCTGTTTATTCGTTGTTTTTGGCTTTTCTGGGTTTATTTTGTTTTTCTGTGGTTTTTTTGCTTGTAGATACAGTGGAGAATGTGTTATTCTTTTCCAATAAACGCGTTTACGCTAAAACTATTATTTGCAGTGCAAACAGTTTGGAGCCAGATCAGACGCCGGGTAACCCGGCGTCTGATCAGGCTCCAAACTGTTTGCCACCAAGATAAAGATGAAATATCAGAAATGTCAAAAGGTTGTTCTTTTCTACGTTTTAGTGCTTTGCGTTTGCGTACGTTTGCGTTTAAACGGGAAAGAATAACAGATTCTCCACTGTAACCCGGTGTCTGGCCTTGTTCGAAACTGAATGCAATAAAGATACTTGCTTTAGCACAAGTGCTTTCATTGGAAAGGGTGATGTATTGTCCACTGTAACAATACATGGACCATTTTCCTATTCAATACAGTGGAGAATATGTTATTCTTTCCCGTTTAAACGCCAACGTACGCAAACGCAAAGCACTAAAACGTAGAAAAGAACAACTTTTGGACAATTCTGATAATTCTTGTTTATCTTGGTGGCAAATAGTTTGGAGCCTGATCAGACGCCGGGTTACCCGGCGTCTGATTGGGCTCCAAACTGTTTGCACTGCAAATAATAGTTTTAGCGTAAACGCGTTTATTGGGAAAGAATAACAGATTCTCCACTGTACAATGTTCACAGCCGAAGACAGAACTCAGACTATCCAGATACATGTATAGTTTGCATAAATAGATCCGTTATTCCTTTGTCAATCAAACATACAGTGGAGAAGACGTTATTCTTTCCCGTTTAAATACAACAGAAACGCAATCACAGTGCACTAAAATGTAGAAAATGACAATTTTTCGAAATTTGTACCTATCTATTTCAGCCTGAGTGGCAAACAGTTTGTAGTCGGATCAGACTTCAACCTGTTTGCATTTGAAATAATAGTTTTGGCGTAAATGCGTTTATTTGGAAAGAAAAAAGTCACGGTATAATTTGCCAATCAACGTGGTCAAACAATGTGAAACATACTGTTATAGGCTAGATCAAACGAATGGTTCCTCAAACATCTCTCAAGGCTCCAAAATGTTTTCAATTCAGATTTCAAATTACGTTCGTCTATATTTGATTGTATTACGTTCTATTTAGACTAGAGAGAGAAACATACAATGATCCCTCTCTATAACGACATCCGATGGGAGACAAAGATAGTGTGCGTTGTTGAGAGGGAGTCGTTATAGGAAGGGACATTTGCCTACATTTGCAAACAGCTTAAATCAAGGTTCAAGCTGTTTGTCACTTGTAATTAACCTATTACCCCATAGCATGTTTCTAGTTTTGAAGACAGGTGATCACTTAAAGCAGGTTGAAAGTAAAGCAGAATGTGCCTTAAGGCACATTCTGCTTTACTTTCAGCCTGCTTTAATCTATCATCAGCTAGGATTTAGATTTTTTTTGGTTATGATTCATTTTCAAGACTGTATAAATTGGAACTATTTTCTTCAGTGGAGGAATAAATCAAATGTGCTAAAAGGCACTTCTATGAGGGAAAGGGTTAAGGGTTTTTTTTGACAAAATATCAAATATGTTACTTTTAGAAAACAGCAGACGACAACTTAAAACAAACGATATTACAGCAGTAAAAGCGTTAGACATGATTGTCCTGTTTAGGGAACTGCAGAAAGGGTCGTTGTAAGGAGGGAGTCGTCGTTGAGAGGGTCGTTTTAGGGAGGGAATACTGTAGTCTCCTTTCTAACGGTCGCCTTTGTACAATGAAGAATATATTATTATTTCCTAATTAGCGCGTTTACGCTAAAATTATTATTTTCTTGGCAAACAGTTTAGAGCAGATCAGACGCCAGAGTTCACGGCGTCTGACCAGGCTTCAACCTGTTTGAAACTCAGGTTAAAATAAATTGTAAGAAATGTCAAAAATTTGTAGTGGAGAAAATATTATTCTATCCCATTTAAACGCAAACGAAACGCAAAGGCATCGCACACAAATGACGAAAATTACAACTGTTTGACAATTCTGGACGCTGATTTTAAATAAGACGGCAAACAGTTTGAAGCCTGATCAGACGCCGGGTTACCCGGCGTCTGATCTGGCTCCTAACTGTTTGCATTGGAAATAATAGACATTGCATAAACGCGTTTATTGGGAAAGAATAACGTCTTTCCACTGTACATGTTCGTGTTTTGCGTTTGTATTCAGTATAATAACGTCTTCTCAACTGAAGTCTTTGAGTAAACGCATGCAGTTTAGAAGACATTATAATTTTCCATTAAATGTATGTACAGGAGAGAATAGCCTACCTTATTCTTTTCCAATAAACGCGTTAACGCTAAAACTATTTTTCCATTGAAAACAGTTTGACGCCAGATCAGACGCCGCGTAAACCTGCGTCTGATAAGGCTCCAAAATGTTTGACACTCAGAAAAAAATAGAAAGTGATAAATGTAAAACAAGAAAAAGTAATTTTCAACAGTTTAGTGTGTTGCGATTGTGTTTCGTTTGCGTTTAAACGGGAAAGAATAACGTATTCTCCACTGTATGCTAAACATCGTATGTGAATTGCAAAAATAAATATCAAAATCTAAAATAACTGTGCATTTTTACATGTTTATTGCAATGCGTTTGCGTTTCGTTTGCTTTTAAACGGGGAATGATAAATAATAACGTCTCCTACACTGTACGAGTAAACAAATAACAGTCGAGACACATCACTGATTCTTTTGATGGGATATTTGATTATATAGCAATAAAATATATTTACAACAAAACCTGTTTTACACGCTCACTCAAATCAAACTGAAGTAGCATACGTATGCTGAGTTGACAATGTTACAGTGGAGAATCTGTTTCCCAATAAACGCGTTTACGCTAAAACTATTATTTCCAGTGCAAACAGTTTGGAGCCAGATCAGATGCCGGGTAACCCGGCGTCTGATCAGGCTCCAAACTGTTTGCCACCAAGATAAACATGAAATATCAGAATAGTCCAAAAGTTGTTCTTTTCTACGTTTTAGTGCTTTGCGTTTGCGTACGTTTGCGTTTAAACGGGAAAGAATAACAGATTCTCCACTGTATGCAGAGCCAAATAGTAAGCTTCTAATATATTAAAGTAGCTTTCTGTATTATAGAGGAGAAAACGTTATTCTTTCCCAATAACGCGTTTACGCTTAAATTGTTATTTCCAGTACAAACAGTAACACGGCGTCTGATCAGGTTCCAAACTGTTTGCCACTCAGATAAAAATGAAAAGTTAAAATTGTCAAAAGGTTGTCCTTTTCTACATTTTAGTGTTTTGCGTTTGCGTTTCGTTTGCGTTTAAACGGGAAGAGAATAACTTATTCTCCACTGTACGAGTGTACGTATGCTTAGTTGACAATGCTATGCAGAGCAAACTAGTAAGCTTCTTACATACTTAGTAGCTTTCTGTATTACACTTCCTCCTGAAAAATGGTTTTAGAGATGATACTGTTTTTATTTCGAATAATCTCAACAAAGAGTTTTCTGTATTTATAACTTTTTGCAGACCTTAGAATAAACATTATACGAACAACGACACATTGTAGACATTTGTACTAGACTTACATATCAAGAATGTTCTAAATTGATTTATATCTAAGTATACAGTAGAGAAAATCTGTTATTCTTTCCCAATAAACGCGTTTACGCTAAAACCATTATTTCCAGTGCAAACAGTTTGGAGCCAGATCAGACGCCGGCTAACCCGGCGTCTGATCAGGCTCCAAACTGTTTGCCACCATGATAAACATGAAATATCATAATTGTCCAAAAGTTGTTCTTTTCTACGTTTTAGTGTTTTGCGTTTGCGTACGTTTGCGTTTAAACGGGAAAGAATAACAGATTCTCTACTGTACAGTACGAGAGCAATTCCGACAACATCAAATCGACAAATTACAACAGAACGTTACAATAAACACTGTGCAAAATTGAAGTCTTACACAACGAGGTGGCAAATTAATGAATATTAAATGTAATGTATACCATTTTTATTGTTCTATCTTACTCGTTCTTGCATTTAAAACACGTTTCTTAATTCCTTTATTGCCATGATTGCATATGAGTCTTCTATGTAGTCGTCAGCTTTACATTTTGGGTATTAGTGTTTTCTTCTGACCTGTCGGAGTTATTTTTAGATTGGAACATTCTAAAACTTTCAAAGGGACGAGTTTTCTCTACATACGGTTAATGCTACGGATAGCTGTAATTTTTGTGCGCAATGTACAGTAGAGGATACATTATTCTTTCCCGTTTAAACGCAAACTCAACGCACTAAACTGTGGAAATTTACCTTAAGATATTTTAATTATATTTTTAATCTGAGTAGCAAACAGGTTGGAGCCTGATCAGACGCCGGGTAACCCGGCGTCTGATCTGGCTCCAACCTGTTTGAAATGGAAATAATAGTTTTAGTATATAAATGCGTTTGTTGGGAAAGAATAAAATATCAGTAAAGTAAGCGCAAGGGTCTCGTGCTGCACGAGGATCATGTTATCTCAAGTTGGAAAGTGTACGACTATATAGTTCCGATGTTACCCTGTTATCTATTTACCATTATGAACTATTCTGTTCTAAAAATAACTCCGACAGGTCAGAAAAATCGAACAATAACTGACTAAGTTAAATCGTGTAAATATGCAATGTATTTTGAAATACACACTTCAAAAACACTCACACATTAAATCATATAGAGCAAAACATCATCTACAACGTTCCCTCTCTACAACGGCCCTCCCAACAACGACTCCCTCCTTACAACGACCCTCTCCGCAGTTCCCTAAGTGGAACAATTATGTCTTAGGCTTTTACTGCTGCAATATCGTTTGATTAAAATTGTCGTATGCTGTTTTTTCTCAAATTTACACATATAACTGGAGATTTTGATAGAATAAATATAATGACGAGTGACAAACAGCTTGAATCCAGATGAGACGCCGCGTTACGCGGCGTCTGATCTGGATTCAACAAGCTGTTTGCAAATGTAAGCCAAGTCTTACTTTTCCCTCTCTATAACGACTCCCTCTGATCAAGGCACACAATCTGTGTCTCCCACTGGATGTCGTTGTAGAGAGGGAGTACTGTAGTTGCAAAATACAGCTTAATTAAGAAGTATAAGAGTTATTACAAACTATTACGTTCTGAAAGTCATATCCAAACTTTAAATTTGAGAAAAAAAGCAGACGACAATAATTGTTTCAAGTTGATGGCGGCATCGTACATGTAGTGACGGGATGAACAGTGTTTGATTAAAAATCAAACTGCTTGATACTTTTTTGTTATTTCTTAATTAATTAATCAATAAAAGCAATTACATCTGCAAAATGATATTTCAGACAAAGTGTTTTATAGAAATGTAACACTATTTCGAAACCGACAATCTCTTGTCAATTTTTACAGATAACTGAAGTCTGATCAGACACCAAGTTACTTAGTGTCTGATCTTCCTTGGAACGGGTCTTACAGTGAGACTCTCATTTCTTGACCAATCAACCCTTTCACTTTCAATGAAGCTTAAAAGCGTGTTTGCAAACAGTTTGGATCCTTATCAGACGCCGCGTAACGCGGCGTCTGATCAGGATCAAAACTGTTTGACACTTTTTTGTAAACTTTTCAGTCATACTGCCTTGTTTTAAATTTGAAACGATTTTGCAGGCAACACAGTTGAAGCAGACGACAATGAAACGGTGAAGGGGTAAAACTATCTCGAATAATTTATCATGAAAGCGTTACAGTACTGAACCTTATTAAATTAAATTAAAGGGAGAGAAATCCTATAAGACTTTATTGTCTTTCGTTTCAATCCCTTCTTTCTGTTGTATATTTCTATGTGATGTGTATATTTGCTGAATAAATATGTTTAAACTAAATTAAATTGATAATCGCAAGCGAATTGCCATCGAATTGCCACCGAATCGCGCGCTTAAAAAAACAAATCCTTTGTTTGAATATTTTAATGCGAATTTTCCGAAGCGGTTGTGACAAAATTTAAATCGAAAACAATAACGAATGCATATTTGTGAACATTTGTGAGATACAGCATTCAAGAAAATTTACCCGAGGGTGAAGTTAGTACTTTGAATCGCATGCGAATTGCCATCGAATTGCAAGCGAATTGCCATCGAATTGCAAGCGAATCGCAAAAATTGTTAATTTAATAAGATTCAGTACTGTAAACGATGTTCAACTCACATGCAATATAATCAAATCTAAAACATGACCGTGTTTTTAAAACAATTTTCGATTTACTTTAATCTAAGTAGCAAATAGAGTGTTACCTGATCAGACGCCGGACTACCAGGCGTCTGATCCTACTCATAAATGTTTGCAATTGACATAATATTTTTGCTTAAACTTGAAAATAGTAACATCTCCCATGGTGAACCCATTTGTGCCAACGATCCCATATATTGATAGGCAAACAGTGAAGACTCTGATCAGACGCCGCATTATGATCAGAGTCTACACTGTTTGCTGATAGGAATTTCAATATAAAAAAAAGAAAATTTTGACCAGGCATCTCTTTGATAAAAGAAATGGACTAATCCAATACAAAACATGGAAGAATTGTAACGTAGCTACTTTATAGCAGAAGACATTTTACCTGTTAATCGGTTCGCAGAGTATTTTAGCATACGTTCTTAAATTAACGTTTACTCAATCTACGTCACGCCTTCTGGAATGTGCGGGGGATTACGAAGGTCAAACTAAGTCACTGATTAGTAAGACTTTGGTAACTCCCCTTATCCCGCAAAAGGCAATTCGGTCGGCACACGCTTCCGTTATGCAAATTGCATAACACCGGACGTTACGTCAATCGCCTACATGAAATATTTAGTTGGTTATCAGCCGGGGATAGATTCCCATATTAGGGAGCCAGAGATCCTACGCCTGGTTACGTTGCTAGGACGTGGCTGGAATGTGCGTACGTAGCTCTGACGTTATTCATTCGAGTTCCTACATACTGTTTATAAAGAGCTGCGCGCTCTGCGAGAGTGAGAGAGAAAGTAGAGATAACTTAGAATTGAGGTGGAATTGGAACTGGCAAGATGTAGGGATACGTTAAGTACAGATATTGGAGAGATGTAGGGGTGAAGATAGATACAGAATCCACTGGGCATAAATGGGTTAGGACAATTTAGTTTATTAGAAAAGAAAAGCGTCATTACCACTTTTTAGTGGAGAAGATGTTGTTTCTTCCTAACAAAAGTGTGTCTGCTAAAATTTGTGCATTCAGAACAATAACCTGGCCTTCGATCAAGCTCAAAGCTATTTGCGACTTAGAAATAATGCATAAATAGAATGTTCAAAAGATTCTAATTTTTCTATGTGAAAATGTACTGTACGTAAATTCAAGCAGATGGTAGCTTAAATCAGGTTGACTCTTTTAAGCTGCTTTTATGTGTTACAGTGGAGAAAACGTTATTCTTTCCCAATAAACGCGTTAACGCTTAAACTATTATTTCCAGTACAAACAATTTGGAGCCAGATCAGACGCCGGGTAACCCGGCGTCTGATCTGGCCCCAAACTGTTTGCCACTGAGCTTAATATTAATAGTAAGAATTGTCAAAAAGTTGTCATTTTCTACATTTTAGCGCATTGCGTTTGCGTTTCGTTTGCGTTGAAAGGAGAAAGAATAACGATTTCTCCACTGTAACCTTTTTTTAAAACTGGAACCAGGCTATATGATAAGAGGTTAACAAGGTCGCTGATGAACTTACATGGCTTCATTTGAATGTCTTATTTGATTTAACTTCCATCACGTTAGAAAATGGATTTCTCCTTTAGCCAATGAATCAGCATTGGTAATGAATACTTGTATTTCCATGGACAAAAACAATTTGTGATCGTTTTTACTAATGACGGAAAGAGCAAAAAAGGGCACAATGGCCTACAAACTTGAACCATATTTTCTTAACCTTTTGAAACCATGTCATGCACCTGTATCCTATGCAAATATAGCGTTCCCTCCATACAACGTCCCTCCCAACAACGATTCACTCCTTACAACGACGTTTGCCACAGTTCCCTCAACAAGGCAATTATGTCTTACGCTTTTACTTCTGCAATATCGTCTGCTTAAAATTGTCGTCTGCTACTTTTTCTAACTTGAGTTACATAATTGACATTTTGACAGAAAAAAAACTTAATGACGAGTGACAAACAGCTTGAATCCAGATCAGACGCCGCGTTACGCTGTTTGCAAGTGTAGTCAATTTCCCTCCCTATAACGGCACCCTCTGAACAACTCACACAATGCTTGTCTCCCATTGGATGTCGTTGTAGAGAGTGAACGCTTTAGTGTACATGTGACGAGTACAATATGTTCAGTGTTGACATATCTGCGAATGATTGGTATAACGACCTACATGTAGCATGAGCGCATTAAAGAAACCCGTATTCTATTATAAAACACAATGGCAGAATATTCATATTTTCGGTTAGATAATAGACGGAAATTGCCTAATAGCGTCTACAACATTTACATGTTTCTGCATCACGACTGCTGGTCTATTGGTAGCAAATTATCAAACACCGAAATCATTGATGCGGCAAATGACTGCATAAACGCAGACATAAACCCTCCTAGAGCAGACGTTACACAAGCTTCAGTGGAGAAAATGTTATTCTTTCCCGTTTAAACGCAAACGAATCGCAAAACATTACAAAATAATGAAGAAAATGACAACTTTTTGACAATTCTGAATGTTGATTTTAACATGGACGGCAAACAGTTTGGAGCCTGATCAGACGCCGGGTTACCCGGCGTCTGATCTGGCTCCAAACTGTTTGCATGGGAACTAATAGATTTAGCGTAAACGCGTTTATTGGGAAAGAATAACGTTTTCTCCACTGTATATACATGTACCTTCTGCACGTTATTTAACCTTTTCCTAATCAAACTTTTCGGTAGGTTTTTACCTCTTCATCGCCTATTGTCGTCTGCTTCAATATTGTTTTCTGCAAAATCGTTTCAAAGTTAGATATAAGGCAATAAAATTAACGTACAGTAGAATATATCTATAAAGACCACTAAATTGTCCATATAAAGGACACTGTGACAGCTTATAGCAATGTGAAAGTGAAACAGAAAGCTCTTCTATTTTCATATTCACCTGTTTTAATCGGCTAATATTTACATTCAACCTGTAAAGTCTCTATGTAATCGTATTAAAAATATGCAGGTCAATTCTCGATGAACCTACGAATCGAATCCGGTCCCAGCCAGTTAGAAAGAGGGCGGAGTCTCCGCCGCGAAGAAAATCTTCCATACGGCGGAGAGATACCGACCAAGTTAGGATCTACTTTTAGATTATCCGTTTGGGTATTTCGAAACCCCTATTTAAAGTCGCAGACAGTTCAATTAAAATCAAATTGCGATAAAAAAAAAAAATTAATTGCTGTTTTAAGGGAGGTTATCATATTACACTCCGTCATTAAAGCTGTACGCGTGCTCTCCCTTCTCCGAGTAAGCATGGATCTATTTATAGATTAGACAAGTTGTCTTCCAATTACGGTTTGAAATTGACAATTTCAAACAATTTGTTCACCAGAATACATAGGAAAGTCGCTCAAACATAAAGCAAAATAATGCATTCACACTTACTAAATTGGTAACGTAATGTTCCGTTATGACATATTTAAACTAGCCTATGTGTATCGGATATGCCACGGATAGCCGCGGGTGTGTGTACACGCTGACTGTGTACATGTAGTCGCATTTCAGCGTTGCTATTAGCGTTGCTAAGTGTAAAGCGTGTATAAAAACTTGCGCCACCTAATTGTTTAAAATATGCTTTGATAATGGATATTCAGATTGAAATTTTTGTTTTAATTTCTTACGAGCGTTCTTAAAGCACAGCGAGAAAGTTTACTGCGTAAAACCCTGAAATTATCATGCAAATACAGTACATGTAGTAAGGACTACTTTTGACACCATATTTAGAAACTGGAATGGCTATTACATCGATATTACATCTATCAAACCCATTTGGCCGGTATATGGTATATTCATATACATGAAAACAAATCTGGTCAAACTACACATTAAATGGATGACAGAAAATAAAATATAAATATAAGGAATAAACAACATCTTTTTGCCGCTCATGACGGTATGACTACATTAGCTTCGGGGTGTAAATTAAATGAAAACGCCCTTCGGGCGTTTACAAAATTTACCCCCTGCGAAGCTAATGTAGTCATACCGTCATGAACGTCAAAAAGATGTTGTTTATTCCTATAATATTTGACACAACTTGGTGGTGGTAATAGAGAGGTTCTACTGTAATTTAAAAACAAGTTGCAAACAATTTTGATCCTGATCAGACGACGCGTTAACTGTTTGCAACTACGCTATCAAGCGAATTCTTGACAGGTTACACTCAATTTCGCCGTTTAGTGTTTATTTGACATAATACGTGAATAGAATTTAGGTGTTCGGGATTCAAATATTTCACTGTAAACAGGAGTAAATACTGTGGACTCTCTCAATCAGTCGAACATAGCTCTATTGATATATACCGGTATTATTACTCAGTGTTTTAACTGGTTCGTAATGTCCGTAGAAATGTGTACAGTGGAGAATCTGTTATTCTTTCCCGTTTAAACGCAAACGTATGCAAACGCAAAGCGCTAAAACGTAGAAAAGAACAACTATTGGTCAATTCTGATATTTCATGTTTATCTTGGTGGCAAACAGTTTGGAGCCTGATCAGACGCCGGGTTACCCGGCGTCTGATCTGGCTCCAAACTGTTTGTAATTGAAATAATAGTTTTAGCGTAAAAGCGTTTATTGGGAAAAAATAACGTTTTCTCCACTGTACATTGAAGGGGAGAAACCTGTCCTAGACATGCACTGTAGATGGTAAGATTAAAGCATGCATTGGTTGTGCTCTGTACAATTACGCTAATGCAGTCCTCAGTCATCGTGCACAAGCTGGCGGAATCTGCAACACTCCGTGCTGCTACATAACAGTGGAGAATGTGTTATTCTTTCCCAATAAACGCGTTTACGCTAAAACTATTATTTCCAGTGCAAACAGTTTGGAGCCAGATCAGACGCCGGGTAACCCGGCGTCTGATCAGGCTCCAAACTGTTTGCCACCAAGATAAACAAGAACTATCAGAATTGTCCAAAAGTTGTTCTTTTCTACGTTTTAGTGCTTTGCGTTTGCGTACGTTTGCGTTTAAACGGGAAAGAATAACAGATTCTCCACTGTACCTCAAACTTTATCACACTACTATAACAGAGCTGGTCAACAATCGAATCGTCTAAGATGTAACCATTGTTCAATAATCCTAATCATCTTTCAAACGTGTACATGTATAAGTACCAAAGAACAGAAGCTTATTGTTACTGTGTAGAATCCCCATATTTCACAACTGACCATCAGTTTACGAACAATGTATCATTGCATATCAGGCTATACAAACCCACATACCAAGATGCTGACTATTTTTTAAAAATTGTATTGAAGGCGAGCGTGTGTTTTAAAGGTTGTGACCGAAGATTGTTCTGACTAAAAGTAGGCCGGTTTTGGGGATTTATCGGAAGTGACGTCATCGTAAGACAGTGACATCAGTCCCGCACACCAGACAGTGGTGTATAGGTTAGACTGCATTGGAACACGTTTTCGTGAAATGGACGGCACAGAGCGTTAGCGTTACGCGTTACGTGGCGTCTGATCTGGATTCAAGCTGTTTGCAAATGTAGGCCTAGTCTTAATTTCCTTCCTTCTAAACAGCATACACAATCTGTTTCTCCCATTGGGTGTCGTTGTAGAGAGTTACGCATGCTACGTCATTACTACGTCATTGCCGTTTGCAATATTCTGTCGACTTTAACAGATCTCGACTATGCTTCGTCATTTCATTGTTTTTATGACACAGTTACTTGTCTAATATAGCCACCACCAAATCGTCGTCGGCTTATATTCAGCTTCCACATTCACATGTGTTACTCGTCATTTTGTCTTTTTCTGTCAAAATGTCCAATATGTGACTATGAGAAAAACAGCAAACGACAATTGTAAGCAGACGATATTGTTTCGGGAACAGTCGCTAGCGTTGTCGTTCGGAGGGAGTCGTTGTTCAGAGGGCCGCTGTAGGGATGGACATTTTATTAGTATAAATGTATGTTTGATCCTGTGGAGAAGTTTACATACATTAGTAGCACTCAGTCCAGAAATGTCCACATCAAGTCAACTCTCGCATAGCAAAAGCTAGCACAGTATTTGCTCGTCTAAACAAGTCTGTATGGAATTGCAGAGGCATTACCACTGAGACAAAGATCAATGTTTACCGAACAGTTGTACTTACAACCCTACTATATGCAAGTGAGACTTGGACAGTTTACCAAAGACATGCCAATAAGTAACTTTCCACACAGCGTGCCTTCGGATGTTACATGTATTACATGTCAGCATCAAATGGCAAGACTTGATCCCAGACACTGAGGTGCTAGGCCGAGCCCTTCTGTACAGCGCTGACACCATGCTACGTTAAGGTCAACTTCATTGGGCTGGTCATGTCAGAATAATGGCCGACACCCGAATTCCAAAACAGCTTTTGTATGGCGAGCTAGAAAAGGGCTCACGATCGAACGGTGGTTAGAAAGAAAGGTACAAAGATTCGCTGAAACTATCCACGAAGCTGTTTGAAATTGGACCTGACAACTGGGAAAACCTGGCAAACAAGAGAAGCTCCTGGCGTTCCAGTATTAAGAAGGGAGCAAAACTCTATGAGGAAGAACGTATCGCTTTGGCGAGAGAAGCTTCGGTGGCTGTTCAATCAGGCCCGCCATGTCCAGAGTGTGGTAGAACGTTCAATGCAAGAATTGGATTGGTCAGCCACCTTCGAACCCATAATATTGCTCAGTACAGAAGTTCACGGAGATGAAGTTATGGTCTTCTTCGAAATCGAAGGTCGAACTATGTTTGATCCGTGTTAGACAAGTCCCGCCTCTGAAGAAATTATTATTTCCATTGCAAATATGGATATGCCTTTAAAATCCTCTTTGAGATATGCTTTAGAAATTCATTTGGATATAAGTTTTTTCCAAGGTTTAGAAACTGTAATTCCTACGTCTATAATTGCCTGGAACCAGGGTCGTTTGGGAAAGAATAAAAGAATCCAACATGAGTGTTGATGTAGGATAGGAATTTTCTGACCCGAGGGGAGAAAATTCCTATCCTATATCAACAAAACGAATGGTGGTTTTTTATTCCCATTTAAATCATTAAAACATGATATAAATAACAAAATAATTGCAGTTTCTGTGCACTTTATCCCACCAAAACATGCCGTAGTTAATAGTATCGTCATTAGAAATGACGTCATTTAGTTACCTGCATCATGCAGCGCTTGTGATTAAGCTGGGCAAACAATAAAAAACGTCACGTGGTATGGAGGATAGAGTGATTCCACATAGGGAAAATCTCTATCCCACATGGGCGAAAATGGAAGAATAACGTTTTCTCCACTGTAAAAGGTTTAAATCAAAGTGTGACGCCTGCTTTACAGGTGAGATGACGTTATACTTTCCCGGAAACGCAAAATATTAAAAATAAGAAAAAGAAATACATGTAAGTGGCAAACTTGTCAGGTGCGGTGTTACCCGGCGTCTGATCTTGCTCTAAACTGTTTGCAGTGGAAATAATAGTTTTAGCGTAAATGCGTTAGTTTAGTTTAAACATATTTTATTCCAATTATATACATGAAATGCGTTTATTAGGAGATAATAACGACTTCTCAAACGTCAGGACGCATTAAATGTTTTTTTCTGTAGCTCTTTATCCGAGCATGGTAGGAATATGAAAAGGGATACATGTATAAGCTGGAAATGTGACATGCCGTTACTACAGTGGAGAATACGTTATTCCTTCCCAATATGTATCTAAAATTTAGTGACACAAGCAGACGGTGTGGCTATGAGCAAACAATATATTGGCAGTAAATGTGTCAGACAGGTTATGACTACATTCTTCACTACGGCAGTGAGAGGGCTCCTTAACCCTTTACCACATAGAAGCGCCTTTTAGCGCATTCAGTTAAACCCTCCGCTGAAGAAAATAGTTCCAATTTATACAGTCATGAAAATGTATCATTAGGATTTTTTTATTCTATCAGGTGGTGGCTTAAAGCAGGCTGAAAGTAAAGCAGAATGTGCCTTAAGGCACATTCTGCTTTACTTTCAACATGCTTTAAGTAGTCACATATTTTCAAATCTAGAAGGAGCCTTTTGGGTAAAATGTTAATAAGATATTGATGATTGTCATGGGCAATGTTATATTTCAATTTCTATATTTGCACACTTTGTCTGAGAAAGTCAGACGTAATCATTTGATACACACTAGTCGTTTTCAGTTATTGAACAGTACAGTCAAACATCTCTATTACGACCACTGATATTATTGGGTGTTTAAGGCAGGTGACTGCTTAAATCAAGGTGACAGTAAAACAGAAAGTTCCTCAATTAGCCTTCGCTTTAGTGGTCGTAATAGAGAGGTTCTACTTATATTAATATGAAATATATTTCTGCAAACGGGAAACCGATACAGTAGGAATGACGTTATTTTATATCTTGTAAACGAAACGAAACGCAAAGCAAACGAACATTGAAAATAGAAGTTTATTGAAAATGATAATACTAAATCTTCATCTGAATGACATATACAGTGGAGAATGTGTTATTCTTTCCCAATAAACGCGTTTACGCTAAAACTATTATTTGCAGTGCAAACAGTTTGGAGTCAGATCAGACGCCGGGTAACCCGGCGTCTGATCAGGCTCCAAACTGTTTGCCACCAAGATAAACAAGAATTATCAGAATTGTCCAAAAGTCGTCTTTTCTACGTTTTAGTGCTTTACGTTTGCGTACGTTTGCGTTTAAACGGGAAAGAATAACAGATTCTCCACTGTATTTTGGAGCCTGATGAGACACCGTTCGATCCGGTGTCTTATCTAGCTCGATTATTTTTGCAATGGGCATAAATGTTATAGCATCGATGCGAACATATAGTATCTGCCAGGCGTCGATGTTTAAGACAAGCTGATCTCAAACGAGTCTAGAATTGAAATGTTATTAAGCGAGCCTTGGCGAGCTTAACACATTTTCTATTCTAGACGAGTTTGAGATCAACTTGTCGTAAACATCGACGAGTGACAGATTCTTTTTCTCACATAACCAACGATTTCAGCTACTTTTAAAGCAAAATGCATTTTTTGGAACCCTGGTGACATCAAAACGCCGTTATCAATAGTGACGTTATAGTGACGTCATCAAAGTGATCTTACACATGTTGGAGATAAGGATTTTCGTCATCGTTGTTCGCTATCGAAAACAGGGGTAGTTATGTGAGAAATAATAGTTAATTGAAAAAGTAACGTATTATCCACTATATCAGAAACATTCTGCTTCGTCTTGATTTCACATCTGAAATTGGAAAGATTTTCAGTTTATCTTAAAGATTTGAAATTGAAAAGTTCAGTTGCAAAACTTAAGCAAAGCAAATTTAGTAAACCAATTTCTTTAAGTTCTGCAAATGACAGAACATGCTTTACTGTTTAATATGTTGTAACAAACAGGTGTGTATAAAGTCATAAATAAAGTGGATTCACAAGCGAGGCGTTTGGTGACTGTCTAGCATCCAAGCGGGTGTCAGGCTCTTATAAGCAATATAGATTGATAAACATGTTCAGGAATTATTGTTATTGAAGGTACCTTAATCCATATAATGCTGAATTGCCGTATGTTTAACCCATTTACGCCTAGTGGATTATTCTATGTTTTTATATTGGATTAGTCCATTTCTTATCAAAGGGGTGCCTTGTAAAAACTTTCATTTTCAGTTCGTTTTATACTGAAATTCTTATCATCCGCAAACAGTGTATACTCTGATCAGACGCCGCATGGTGCGGCGTCTGATCAGAGTCTACACTGTTTGTCTATGCCCCAAATATGGGATCGTGGGCACAAATGGGTTAAAATACATCGTCTGCAAAAGGGTATTTTTTCTTAAAACAAAATTGAAGTAAAATTGAATATGAGTGACAACCGTTACGCGGCTTCTGATCTGGATCCAAATTGTTTGCTAATGTTAGCCAAGTCCCGCTCAGCACGACAAGGTTAACACTGAACATCACTGATGCAATTGCCTTCTTCATTGCATAGCCATAAATCTAAAATTTCTAATCGGCAAAATAATGTGGATTCCCTTGCGGACCTACGTATAAGTAGTTATGCACCTGATAAAAAGTATAATCAAGCTTGTATTAACCCATTTGTGCCCACGATCCCATATATGGGACATAGGCAAACAGTGTAGACTCTGATCAGACGCCGCATTATGCGGCGTCTGATCAGAGTCTACACTGTTTGCTGATAGGAATTTCAATATAAAACAAAATGAAAATGAAAATTTTGACCAGGTATCCCTTTGATAAAAAATGGTCTAATCCAATATATACAACATGGAAGAACCCATTGGGCGTAAATGGGTTAACCACTCAAATGAGATTCTTGGGAGATTGAAACTCTTACAGTAGATAAGACGTTATTCATTCCCAACAAACTAGTTTATGCTAAAAGCCATACATGTATGTGCTATGCAAATACACTGTTTGCAATATGGATTAAAAGGAAGCACCAACAGTTCTCTAGAAAATGCAAATATTTACATTTATCCCGTCACTACAGCCTCCGGTGACATAATAAAGGGGTAGCATAATAAACCTAGGTTTATCTGTACAGTAGCAGGTTTATATGTACAGTAGCTGTATGAATACACCGGAACTATTTTTATTTTCATTACTCAAAAGCAAATAGGGGAAAAGTTTATTTTTAGACGCCAAAATCACAATAAATAGAGGATCTTGAATGAGTGCTCATTATTTATCATTTTTAATAAACGAGTTGACTACAATAATATGACGCGAGCCTTGGCTCGCGTCATATTCATTTAAGTCGAAGAGTTTATTAAAAATGATAAATAATGAGCACGAGTGTGAGATTCTATTTATCACATAACAAGTTTAAGCAGCTATTAAATTGATTGAAGCCGTAGTTTGTAGATTCTCTGCTTTAAAGAATTTCCGCCAAAACGTTACTGTACGTTGTTTACGTTGACGTCATAGTAAATGATGTCATTTGGCGTCCCGCTACATGCAGCGCTTTTGGACGAACAAGTTGAGCCGGAGCCCAAAAAAAACGATATTCCACTAGTGGATTACGATATTTATACAATCGCTTTATGCAATCCCAGCCCGCAAATTATGTGATAAATATGTTTGCTTACCATTAAGTATCAACAAAAATGGAGAAAAAATCATTTAAAACGAACAAAAAAAGTTTGGTTCTAGTGGGATTTGAACTCGGGTTGCCGTGGTGGGAGACTGTCACCTTCACCGTTAGACCACGGAACCTGATCACGTGACGTCAACGTAAGTTTTATATAAAGTTTGTATATTGACGTGTTTTTTAAAAAAAATCAAATTAAAAGCAATAAACCATTATTCTGAATAAATATTGATTTTTGAATGCCAAAAAAAAGTAAACAAGCATCCCTTCATTATTTGTATTCTCATAGAGATCTACGCTGTTACATGTATAGACCATTCAACAATCGTTTCCAACTCCGTCTTCTGGCTCTGCTAAAGCAATACGGTACTGTAGCAACAAGTTGACAGATACTTTAGGTAGGCTAGTAGACAAAGCAGTATGTCAGATTTAGTAGACAATTTCGAAATAAACATTGAACAAGATGCCGAGTTTGAATCTAAGGAGTCAGAAAAGAAACTGTTCCAAAACAATGAACGACCTTGATTAGCAACGCGAAAACTGGTGACACTTTGCAATCGATCCTTATGAGATGAAGCGTAAAGTATAGTCCATTGGAGTTCAAATATATAACTTATCAAATTTGAATCGACTCACTTTTCCAGTTCTTTGCCTTTACTTCACTAAGAAGATAAGATAAGATAAGCTTTATTTTGAGTCGGCAAGACATATACAAATAACATAAGCTCTCAGGAGATTTTATAACCGACTATATAACAAGTGTATGTAAACAAACGTAAAGTAGCTACAATTAAAATAGGTAAGATACAATTTAGCCTATGAGAAAGTTGCCAATCCTGTCATTATAATACACTTTTTTTAAAAATTTAAATCCAAATTTGTTTTATTTTTTCCATAAAATCTACAGGCAGATTAAACTTAATTAAAATAAATGGAAATGAATATGCAGAATTAGCATTTTTCTGATAGGTGCATTTGTTAAATATCACATTAAAGCAATTTCAGCACAGCTAAAAAAATACAATAAAAACAGATCGCTTAACATTATTACAACAATGAGGGTTTATTAACCATTGGTGTTGCAGTTGGATGTCACATCACGGACCTGCGTCATGCAACATCGGTCTGAAACACTCAATAGCATAAATTTAAGACTTTATATCACAGTAAGGTTGTTTTAATAAAATTTGTATGAAAATGGTAGTACCAGCCTGTAAGTCAAGATTTAGCTAAAAGAGTACAGTTTCATAAGCAAAAAGAAAATATAAACAGTTTGATTAACCCCTACATTGCTGGACTATCAGATAAAAAATGAACGACATTTTAACAAATGTCTCTAAGAGCATTTAGTTTCTGCATTTTTCTGTGGGTAGGACTAATTGAGGCGTACTTCGCCGCGGGCTCCCTTGCGGTCATTTATGCAGTATGTGAGAATTTTCTTCAAAATATGTAAAACTTGTCAAATATGGAATTTATATAAGTTTGAGATGCTAAAATCATTTGGGATAAATCGAATGATGTGTCATTGCATGAGATAGGAGGGCTTTATTCTGCTCGTGGAGAAACCACTTATCGCTCGGTAAACCTCGCGATAAAATGATTACTCCACTTGCAGAATAAAGCCCTCCTATCTCATGCAATGACATATTAGCCTCTATTTAATTACGTTTGCCTTACGTTTTGCTTAATCAGGAAGAGAATAAATGGTTGCTTAATGCAGGTTATGAATACTTTGGAAATCTCATGGTATTACTTTAGCAGTTACTTGTCTTCAGATAGCGGAGGTGATCGTCGCATGCTATGTCCTAACAACACTAGCCCCCTCCCCCTTTTTTTTTTTAAACGAGACGCATTACAAAAGAAATTGTCGAAAAAGACAACAAATGTTGCTTAAGAACACATTTAAATATGCATGGGTTACCCGGCGTATGCTATAGCTCCAAACTGTTTGCAATGGAATACACATGTACATGTAAGCATTAGTGTAAAATGTCATTTTATTGGGGAAAATAACGTATGCTCTACTGTAGCAGTCAGAAACGCCGGTTTCCTCAGGCCCCTAATTGTTTACAATAGAATATAATTGTTTCACAACAAACGTTTTTCACCTAGCAGGGCGGAGCATAATTGAATTTTTTTTTTAAATTATTGCCAAATTATCACTGCAAAACCTTAACCGCATTCAGGACTAGAAACCAAGGTAGGAAGGTGGAATGGTAGAAAGAAAATGTCCCATTTGTAACCAAAATGACTAAGGCGAGGAATTTCATTATTTACTAAATTGCAATTTCTTTTCTAAAGACAGTAAAATGTATATAAAACAATATTACTACCAGAAACCAAATATTATTAAGTTCGGTGAAATATTTAATTCAGGTAATAAATTAGAGTTAACAAAACTGTGTAAACTTATAGAGATTATTATGAAAAATTTACAGATGATGATTAGTGCAAAACTATATAAAAATGACAGTTGGCATTGTCAATAACTCAATAATAGTACACATGGTCCATTGCTTATATGCTTGCACGACTTAGGGTGTACATGCAACATATTATAATTTATCTAATGTACTTTCCTAGTTTTACTAAGAATCTATACATGCAAACCCAACTGCACACTGAAATCTAAGACGCCCTCTATATACGCGGCACGTCTTAGGGGTACTTGCATACAATAGACCCAAATATAGTTACTGGATACATGCAGAGTATTGCACTTTCCTAGTTTTACCAAGAAAATGTACATGCAAACCCAACTGCACACTGAAATCTAAGACGCCCTCTATATACGCGGCACGTCTTAGGGGTACTTGCATACAGTAGACCCAAATATAGTTACTGGATACATGCAGAGTATTATAATTTAACTAATGCACTTCCCTAGTTTTACCAAGAAACTGTACATGCAAACCCAACTGCACACTGAAATCTAAGACGCCCTCTATATACGCGGCACGTCTTAGGGGTACATGCATATTACAGCCCCGAATATAATTACTTGATCTACCACTTCTCTCGAATTTGGCAGTCTGTATGTTTGAGCCTAATTGCACACGATAAACTAAGGCGCCCTCAATATTACGCGGCACGTCTTAGGGGTAAACATACATACAGACTGAAACATTCTACATATACTACCTAATGCAAGACAAGCAATGTGCAGAAAGGAGCTATCTGCAATATGTTTTACCTGGTATCAAGCAACCTGTATTTAATACATCCAATGGACTCCTATTATAGTGCGTTTAATCATATGATTGACTGTACACTGTACAGTAAAGCTCCTCTATCACGACCGCTTAAATGACGGCAAACTAGATTACATGAATGACACGTGACAGCTTATGGTAGGATAAGGGTAAAACTGAAGCCTACTAAGAGAGAGTTTTGTTTTGGTTTCATCTCGCTTTAAGCAGTCACCTATCATTAACACATGATAATTAATAAACTATAGCAATCGTGATAGAGATATACATGTATTACTCCATTCATAGAAGTACAATTTTAAATACTCTGTTCGTATGTATATTACAATGTAACTATTAACCTACTATATCTAACCAGCGTCTAATATATACATGTATATACCTTTTTTAAAATGACAAATACAAAATAATAAAACTCAAAATTTAGAGCAAGCTATTCGAAACTTTCTTTCAAAGAGACTAGCAAACAGCTGTTCTCAATTCAGACACCGAGGTAATCGGCGACTGGCCGGGAAATCGCTGTTCACTAGATCATAACTAGGATAAGGGATTAGCACGATACAACCTAAGGAATGCTGTCGGCTGTATTCATACAACATCCGACCCGCTTTATATCTCTCATTTCGTTTCGAAAGAGGTATATCATAGCGGGTTGGTTTAGTGTAAATGTACACAAATGAATTATTAAAACATCCATTAACTGTTTCAAGTATTAATCATATGTGACCACTTTCAGCGAGCTGAAAGTAAAACATAAAGCGCCTTTAGACGCATTTTGTTTTACTTTCAACATGCTGTAAGCTACCATCTGCTGGAAGATATCATAGCGGGTTGGTTTAGTGTAAATGTACAGAAACGAATTATTATTAAAACCGCCATTAACTGATTCAAGTATTAATCATATGCGACCACTTTCAGCGAGCTGAAAGTAAAGCATAAAGCGCATTAAGACGCATTTTGTTTTACTTTCAACCTGCTTTAAGCTACCATCTGCTGGAAGATAGAAATTATTTCTTTTGACACAAATTCATGACGTTACAAATTAGAATTATATTCCTCAGTGTAGGAATATACTAATGGCGTAAAAAGGCGGATTTATCGGATAAGGGGATAAATGGATATTAAAAATCCGAATGCAAAATGTAGTTAACACTTATGCACTACTGCTACATAAGTATGTAAACATGTTATGTTATATATTACTAGTACAGTAGTGCAACGATCAGATGTCGTTGTTTACAAAACATTGTGTATGTAAACAAAGAAAAATAACGATAAATACAACTGGGACATGTTGTATTGGTAAATCAAAGCAAGTGGTTTGTGTGACTGTTTGGTGAAGTGGATAAGCGTGCTGCCTAGTAGTACTTATCACTAGTTACTTTTGAGGGTCGTGAGTTCGAACCTAGAGAGCACCACTTTTCGTTTTTTCCTTTTTTTGTATATTACACTGATATGCGTTGATATACGTATTTTAAAATAAAAATGGATAGAATGAGTAAGTCAAGTGATAACACAGACAATAAAGAGCTACATCATAGTGTCGTTTTACTGATTTTTACAAAGATGTGTTTTGACCCTATTACTGCCCGATGTAAAAATGCAACGATAATGAAAAACAGACTCAATAATATAACTAACGAATCTGTGAGAATGAAACTCTGTCGGTAGTGAAACAGAACGTGGTTAATTTGAAATCAAAAAAATAATCACCGAATGTAGTATTCGAACTCAAGACTTCTGCGTGAAAGTCTAACAGCATAACCACTCCGCCAATACAGCATATACTAGTATGGTTGTCAAACTTGTACTTATCGGTAATTTAACTAATTTTCTTTGTTTACATTCGCACTGTTTTGTAAACAACGCCATCCGATCGTTGTTCTCCTGTAGATGCATTTAAATACTTCCATATATACTATGTATATTCGTATGCGCATGTATGAAGGAGAGAATGAATGTGTGTGTGAGAATAGGTTTGGATGTATGGAGAGTGTATCTCTTTATGTATATTTGAATAGACAGATAGAATTAGAGAAACAGTATTTCAGTCTCAGAAAAAGCAAGCAGACAACCAACAAAATAAACTTGCCAAAAACGAAAACAAATAGTATTTCGGGCAAGGATTCTATATGATTACGTTCACGCCAACAATGGGACAATACGACTAACGTAACAGACACGAGGACAACGACAGACACACCTTATAACATCAAAACAACTCGGACAAATAAATAAATATAGAGTGACTTACCGACTGCTTCTGAAATAGTCCCGTTAATAATCCACACAATACACTATTTACATGTAACCGTAACATATCACTCACAAAACATTAATTTCTTGAACCAGCTGAATATAAATCCACTCCACATTATACCTGTAAACCACTAATTGACACGTGTATAGACAACTCATGCAAAGCATGCTGTTTGTGAATTGACAAAGCAACGTACGGGACCGATTTTATTTATCGGTATACATATAAATCCTTTTATTAGTTACAAAGCTTAAATTGGCATTGTGATGTTCTCTAATCACAGCTAACAAAAATAAAGCAACCAGAATACATATGTAGTAAAATAATAAGATTATCTGTGACTATGGTGTGTAGCGAAATTTTCATGTTAAATGAGTGACTGGAGTTTGAAAGTATGTATGGTAAGGAAAGTACTCATGTATTTGTATATATATCTATATGTATGTGTACAAACTGAGAGAGAAATAAAGAATATGAAATAAAGAATATGATAATTTTGGCAAAGATAAACTTATTTACTTTTGATTTGAGGGGTGCTGTGTGTAGTTCAGTATTGTATCGTTATTGTCCGATACTTTCAACATGGAGAAGCACACTTTCTCTACAAAAACATCCAACGGGAGACAAAGAGTGCGTATGTTGTTCGGAGGTAGTTGTTATAGGAAGAAAAAATTAAGACTTGGTTTACATTTGCAAGCATTGGATCATCTCAACCCTGTATTATAAATATCGACAGTGTTTTTTCCATAAGTAAATTAACATAAACGTTTACTGCGTTAATTAAATTTGAAATCTACCCTGGGCGATGCAATATTTGTTACCTCTATTTTTGCCAAGACTTTTATCACATTGCATTTAAACAAGGATATTTCAAATTTGATTACTTAATTTCCTTTCTCGTTTATTAGGTTTTTTATTGAAAAACTCGATAAGAAAATGTATATTGCCAGAGGTGTTTGCAACAATTTGTGTAAAGTGGAGTTTTATTGATAAAGTGCATACAGTGGAGAATCTGTTATTCTTTCCCGTTTAAACGCAAACGTACGCAAACGCAAAATACTAAAATGGAGAAAAGAACAACTTTTGGACAATTCTGATAATTCATGTTTATCTTGGTGGCGTCTGATCGGGCTCCAAACTGTTTGCACTGGAAATAATAGTTTTAGCGTAAACGCGTTTATTGGGAAAGAATAACAGATTCACCACTGTACATACAGCGAAGACTTTATTCCTATAAAGGGAACCAAACGCAAACACAATTCAATAAAATGTAGAAAATAATTGCGATTGAAAAATATTGACTATTATGTCATGTGAATCTGAGCGTCAACTAATTTTGAGCCTGATCAGACACCGGGTCACCCGACCTTTGATCCTGCTCAAAAATAGTTTGCAACGGGAATACTAGTGTTAGAATAAACGCTTCTTTTGGGAAAGAATAACACATTCTCCACTGTCACGCTAGTATGTAGCGTTTACAGTGGAGAAAACGTTATTCTTTCCCGTTTAAACGCAAACGTACGCAAACGCAAAACACTAAAACGTAGAAAAGTATAACTTTTTGACAATTCTGATAATTAATGTTTATCTTGGTGGCAAACAGTTTGGAGCCTGATCAGACGCCGGGTTACCCGGCGTCTGATCTGGCTTCAAACTGTTTGCACTGCAAATAATAGTTTTAGCGTAAACGCGTTTATTGGGAAAGAATAACACATTCTCAACTGTAATATTTTAATTTATTCAATCTTTATAACCAAAAAATAAGGGTGAATAATCGTAACGTCACCAGCAATTTAACTGCTTCATTTTCATTGCGAAATAATAGCCGTTACGAATGTTTCTTTTAATTAATTTTATTACTGAATTAACTCTTCTACAACAATATCCGGTTACAGTGCATACGTACTAAAGTGACTGAACCATATATGAGTCGTGCAATAACATGACACGTGAATTCGTCTCTATAAACATAGAACAAGCTCATCGTGGTACAGTGGAGTAAACGTTATTCTTTCCCAATAAACGCGTTTACGCTAAAACTATTATTGACATTGTAAACAGTTTGGAGCCAGACCAGACGCCGGGTAACCCGGCGTCTGATCAGGCTTCAAACTGTTTATAACTCAGATTAAAACAAAGTGTTAGACATTTTCTATTAACTGACATTTTCTACATTTTAGTGATGCGCGTTTGCGTTGCGTTTGCGTTTAAACGGGAAAGAATAACGTTTTCTCCACTGAAACCTAACATTACTGTAGAGTTTGTTTAGTGTCAAACGGTGTAGATTATGACCACTGGATGGTCCAGTGTATATTCCTTGCAATGCACCAAGCCTGGCTTTCTCACAGCACGGCTCATATATTTGTCAAACGGATATTTTTTTATCAAATCTTAGAAGCTTTATTATTTATTTAATATACATGTAATAATGTCTTACAGTAACTGTAACTGTACGTCATTTGGAATTGTCATTTTCTAATCTTGATTGCTTTTCCAATGGCGTTTAAATTCTTTTATCGTATTTTCCAATTCTACATGTGGATTGGGATTCGGTGTGGAAGCTATTTATACAAACATGAAAAGAACATATCTGGCTTGAATTCAGACCAATTTAAACTAGTAATGAATCCATGCACCATGTCAAATGTGAGTTTTGCGATCAGTATCGACATCTTAGAGAAGAGAAAACGTTATTCTTTCCCAATAAACGCGTTTACTCTAAAACTATTAATTCCAGTACAAACAGTTTAGAGCCTGATCAGACGCCGGTAACCCGGCGTCTGATCAGGCTCCAAACTGTTTGCCACTCAGATAAAAATGAAAAGTCAGAACTGTCAAAATGTGGTCCTTTTCTACATTTTAGTTTGCGTTTCGTTTGCGTTTAAACGGGAAAGAACAACGTATTCTCAACTGTAAGTCTAGGCAATTTTTGTGGATGTTATCAAACTGCAAGATGAATTCTGATGCATCCCATGAATATTTGTAAAGTAAATTATTCACGTGCTTGTAAAGTCACTTGCAGTCCCGTTTCATTCCCTGTCTACACTCAATAACATGCAACAAAGAATTACAGTGGAGAATCTGTTATTCTTTCCCGTTTAAACGCAAATGTACGCAAACGCAAAGCACTTAAACGTAGAACATAACAACTTCTTGACAATTCTGACTATTGATATTTAGCTGAGTGGCATACAGATTGAAGCCTGATCAGACGCCGGGTTACCCGGCGTCTGATCTGGTTCCAAACTGTTTGTACTGCAAACAATAGTTTTAGCGTAAACGCGTTTATTGGGAAAGAATAACAGATTCTCCACTGTATAATGCATAGACCTCACTAACCCTTTCACTGCCAAATCTTTCGTGAGACTTTTACCCTGCACAGTTTCATTGTCGTCTGCTTCAATTTTGTTGTCTGCAATGTAGTTTCAAAAGTAAAAATAAGGTAGTATGACTGAAGAAATTTCAAAACGAGTGTCAAACAGTTTGGATCCTGATCAGACGCCGCGTTACCCGGTTTCTGATCAGGATCCAAACAGTTTGCAACCATGCCTTAAAGCGTCATTGAATACAGTGGAGAATGTGTTATTCTTTCCCAATAAACGCGTTTACGCTAAAACTATTATTTGCAGTGCAAACAGATTGGAGCCAGATCAGACGCCGGGTAACCCGGCGTCTGATCAGGCTCCAAACTGTTTGCCACCAAGATAAACATGAAATATCAGAATTGTCCAAAAGTTGTTCTTTTCTACGTTTTAGCGCTTTGCGTTTGCGTACGTTTGCGTTTAAACGGGAAAGAATAACAGATTCTCAACTGTAAAACGTTATTTTCAAGAACTCATTCGCCATTGGAACTTCAAATGGTCAATTCCGGTTTCAAATAAAATCTAGTCCATTATTGATCATTTATGGTTGGTTTTGCAATAGATAGCAAGATGACAAAAAGTGCAGACCTTGATCAGATGCCTCTGAACTGGGTCTATACTATTGACAATAGACAAGTTTACTATTCAGAGGTACAATGTACACTGTTTATTTATGACGAGTAAACTCGTCGCTAGGTATAATTATGTGTTAACAGGCTGGATTGTATAAAAACGATAAGTTCTGATACTAAAGTGAAATGCTAAAAGTAAATCAAATTATAAACGGCATATTTCAGCAAACGAAAAAATATACTTATCTCCAGGTTTCTTCCTTTTTAACCCTTTCACTCCAAATGACGTCATAAAGCGCAGTTGCAAACAGTTTTGATCCTGATCAGACGCCGCGTTACGCGGCGCCTGATCAGGATCCAAACTATTTGCCACATGTTTTGAAATTGCAGAAGTTATACTGCCTCAAATCTAATTTTGAATCGATATTGCAGACAACAATATAGAAGCAGACGACAATATGGCGGTGAAGGGGTAAAACGCACGATAAATTTGATCATGAAAGAGATAAATCTGAATTTGACCAATAGTGCAGCTGATAACTATAAACAGACGGTATTGTAGCCAGAATAAGGGTAAGATGTTACAGTGGAGAATCTGTTATTCTTTCCCAATAAACGCGTTTACGCTAAAACTATTATTTCCACTGCAAACAGTTTGGAGCCAGATCAGACGCCGGGTAACCCGGCGTCTGATCAGGCTCCAAACTGTTTGCCACCAAGATAAACATGAATTATCAGAATTGTCCAAAAATTGTCATTTTCTACGTTTAGTGTTTTGGCGTTTGCGTACGTTTGATCAGGCTCCAAACTGTTTGCAACTCAGTTTTAACAAGAAATATCTTTAAAAAAGATATTCGGCGGAAAGAGTGGTTGAACTAAGGCTATATAGATGGGTGTGCAAAATTGAATTAAATTGAGGTTTTCAAAGAATTGTAATATCTTGGATTGAAAAGCAAAAAATACAAGTATTCAATTGAAACAGTAACTTTTATTTAAAATGCAAAACTATCATGTACAGAAATGCAAAACAAAACAATAATTTAACTCATATCCTAGCTACTGGTAGGAGATCCTCACATTAATCTATTGTTCCATTCATAGAGTTTCTTGAAACAAACTATAGCATACACAAATGTACAGATACAACAATCATCATATCTTAAAATAGAAGCATAATTAACTTCTGTGGCCTATTTCATCAGCCCAGTGTGTAGTAAAAGCCAGCCTGTATCTCTAAATTTTACACCCAGAGTCCACATCATGTAAAACTGTAATGGGACATAAACCAGCCTACAGGGCTCCAGATAAGAGTGAGTAAACTAAACAAATCACATTTTTCCACCTCTTTTAGCACCAAACCCTATGGTATTACCACTCATTTTGATTGTCTCGAAGAGACAATTCATATGTATAGTGACACCACAGGGTTTAATGCACAAATAAAGATTTTAAGTTTTGAAACAATTCCCTTATCTGGAGCCCTGGCTACTATCCAATCAGACTATTCAGTTTCAACAGGTGCTCTTAATTCTAAATTTCTGATCAAATATTATTGGTTGAAATGTGTGGCCAAATATAAATTAAGTGTGTCTAAATAGAAAACAGTCAGCTCCGCCGAAAAAAACACTAATAAGAAATGTCAAAAAGGGTTATTTCGTACAATTTAGCGATTTGCGTTTCGTTTGCGTTTAAATGGGAAAGAATAACAGTTTCTCCACTGTAACTCGTCCCAATCGCAAGAGTCAAATTAGAAGCTCTTTATGAACTAGTCGTAAACATACTAAACACGTGAAACTTGTATTATACGTTTAGTAAATGACGCATGATGGGTAAATTGTCTGCCTTTGAACAGTGTCTAGAATTGATTACACAGTTCAACGTTCTACAATTAGGCTAGACGGAAGATGACAGGTCAGCGTACACATAATGATGGCTGGGACAGCAAGCATTCAATAAGTCCGAAACACATTTGAATATCTTCCCAAGGGTGTAATTGTCGATGGTTTAGAACTGTCATAATAAAAAGCATCACCATTTCCTAAACACTACTATAATGTAAACGTAAACCAATTTATACCCAGTGGATTCTTCCATGTTTATATTTGGATTTGTCCATTTTAAATCAAAGGTGTGCCTGGTCAAAATTTTCATTTTCATTTTGTTTTATATTATATTTCCTATCCGCAAACAGTGTAAACTCTGATCAGACGCCGCATAATGCGGCGTCTGATCAGAGTCTACACTGTTTGCCTATGTCCAATATATGGGATCGTGGGCACAAATGGGTTAATAACATGAGTACGAGCATGCATATATTAATGACTGCATATTACTTGCATAGACGCCAAGGAGACACATGATTCCAATGAAAGGCTAGATGATATACAATGTACAGCGCTCATTCTCCACAACGACACCTAATGGGAGACAAAAATGTGTGCGTTGTTCGGAGGGAGTAGTTGTAGGTAGGGAAACTGGCTTACATTTGCAAACAGCTTGAAGCCAGATCAGACGCCGCGTTATGCGGCGTCTAATCTGGATTCAAGCTGTTTGCCACTCTTCATTATGCTTTGTTTCTGTCAAAATGTCACATATGTAAATTTGAGAAAAACAGCAGACGACAATTTTAAGTAGACTATATTGCAGTCGAGAAAATGTTATACACAATTATTATGCTTTGGGAACAGCGGCAATCGTCGTTATAAAAAGGTAACCGTTGTTGGGAGGGCCGTTGTCGAGAGGGAACACTAGTCCGCATAATTTGTACGCCCCTGTCGAACTAAACTCTGTAGCCAGAGTTATTTACAACAAAAAGTAGCTTAGATTTTCACCCAATACGTTATCGTTTGTAGTTATATTTTCTCCATTTCATCACAAAGCGATCGGCTGCTTTACAATTGCGGTTTTCATATCTATCAACAATTAATGTCACTACTTACCCCCAAACATAAGAGACCTGAAAATATAGCTCTGAATGTTTGCCAATGTGACCCAAATCACGTATTGCATAGTGCGCAATATTTACATTCGCCCCATTCAAATCCATTGAAAAAACAAGACGTTCAGTTCGTGTAAACGCTATTTCTCGAGAGGGCGGGACTTGTGGATGAATTTTGCAGAGGAGGCGGGGCATATGCATTTTTCATTTGAATTAATCTTTGAAACTCTGACAGCAAACATTTGGCGGATTTTTTCAAAAATTGTTCATCACAGATTACCGGAAACCATGATTACCGACTAACATTTTTCTTTATAAGTGAGATAAATTGCAATAAAATTGATATACCTTATAAACAGCAGCTGTCTGCATTTCCTTATGACAAAAAATAGATATATTAATACTACTTTGAAAATGACGTAATTTCCAAATTACGTCAAATCGGCATTTTGGCGCCAAATTGACAAGCTGCTGACGTTATAATGTAAACAATGAAACTTGTTATCTTGCTTTCAAATGTACTCAGCTTCTGTTATGCGGTCATGGCTGTTCCTTATTGAGTACACATTATTTGTGTTATCAACCTCTAATATGGATTAAAACATATGTCCGTTCATTTAATTCTAGACATTACAGCAAAGCGCGATTCATGATATTTAAAAAATCATTTACTAATTGAATTCTGTATTATATAGAGAATAATCAATTCCTTTGGATTGATATGAAAAATATATCACGTGAATGGGTTGTTATCTGGTTAAAAAACGAATCCGCATGACGAGCTTTTTAACCAGATAACAACCCATTCGAGTGATATATTTTTCATATCTATTCAAAGGAATTGATTATTCTATTTATTATATACATTTTAATGACGTTTTTTTTTTCAGAAAATACACACAAAATAGATTACCGCGACGTCACTTAACTAATTTTGACGTGACTTCACAAAAACGTGATATCATCACTACATGTAGTGATGATATCAACTGTGACGATATCAAATTTATCTAACTGAGAAATCTCTATAAATCACCGATAGGTATATATAATAAACTGAAATAATTGCTTTAAATGGTGGCTAGTGAGTTTACAGTTATGCTAGTTTCATTCTAAACATTTTTACCTTTTTTGTTAACACTCACCACTAAGTCGAAGGCTACACACTATAATCACCAGATCATCAGCATCTGATCTGGCGCTTAGGGGTCAAACTATATAAGAATACATGTAGATCAATGTTATAATTTAATACTATTTTAATTCCCTATTTTGAATAGTGTTATCTTAATTGTGATACAGCGCTCCCTCTCTTCAATGCCACCTACAGGGTGACAAAGATTATGTGCGTTGTTCGGAGGGAGTCGTTATAGGGAAGGAAATTGACTTACATTTGTAAACAGCTTGAATCAAGATCAGACGCCGCGTTATGCGGCGCCTGATCTGCATTCAAGCTGTTTGTCAATCGTCATTAAGGTTTCTCTGTCAAAATGTCCATTATGTAACTTGGAGAAAAACAGCAGACGACAAATTCAAGCAGAAGGCACAGCAGCTGTGAATAGATTGGCTTTAACTGTCATGTTTAAGGAACTGTGACAAGGGTCGTTGTAAGGAGGGAGTCGTTGTTTGGAGTGCCGTTGTAGGGAGGGAACACTGTATTTTAATTCCCTATTTTGAATAGTGTTATCTTAATTGTGATATTATTGTAACCAATGTGTTAGACGAGTTATGGTGCCGTTAAGGAGCGAGGAAAAGTGTAGAGTTGACAATAATAGCAAACGAAAGTGTTCCCTCCCTACAACGGCTCTCTCAAGAACGACTCCCTCCTAACAACGACCATTGTCGCAGTTCCATAGACAGGACAATTATGTCTAACGTCTTTACAGCTACAATATCGTCTGCTTAAAATTGTCGTCTGCTGATTTTCTTAAAGCTTCATAATGGACATATTGACAGTAAAAAACTTAATAACGAGTGACAAACAACTTGAAGCCAGATCAGACGCCGCGTTACGCGGCGTCTGATCTGGATTCAAGCTGTTTGCAAATGTAAACCAACATCCCTCCCTATAACGACTCCCTCCGAACAACGAACACATTTGTTGTCTCCCATTGGGTGTCGTTGTATAGAGGTAACGCTGTATAACAAGAATATTCTGCTCAAACATTATAATCCAAACTTCCGTATATAGGATATTTGCGAGATAATTAAAGTCCCATTGTGTTTTCAGACCTTTTTTTAATGTCCGAAATACAATAACGGTTAATAATAATGTTTCAACCTTCTTATGGGCCAAACTGATCTATGAAATGTTAAAGACAGACCTAATTCATCAAAAGTGGCAGTTTAAAACCATAACAAACCGAAAGTATAGTCAAACAACTAGGTATAACGTGTCACGGGGTCGCCGTGTCCATTTTTAAGGGAGATCAGCATTTCGAATATCCTCGTCTCAATCTTTTAGAAAACAAGGTTGAGTTATAGGGTCGTAGGCCCATAATCGAGTATATGATCGGGGACATTTCATTTGGCGTGGGTTCGAAACGTCGCATCAACCTAAAACTTTTTTTTTGCTAAAATATATTAAGGATTCTATAATTACTTTATTTCCAATTTCATTTCAACCATCATATACTTTCATTGTAATGTAGATCTATGTAGATGGTTATACGGTGAAACATCTCTATACGTAAGTCATTGTTGGCCTTTAAGGCAGGTGACAGCATAATGGGGGAATAATGCATAAGGCAGTCTCCATTACTTTTGTTCTACATTCAGCAGCAGCCTGTCTAAAAAGACCACTTTAATAGTCCTTAATGAGTGGTCGATTCCTATGTGTTTCACCGTAATTAAGGTTCCAGACAAGGAGAGTATTTCAAAAAGTAAAATCTTCATGTCTCCTTCAAACCCCATAGTGTGACTACTAATCAAAAGCTTCTCGAAGAGACCATTCTAATTAGTACATGCAATCAAACCATAAGGTTTAGTGCAGACATGAGGAAAATGTTTGAAAACTTGTGTCTATTCCCCCTTATCTAGAGCCCAGTAAACAGATCATGCTTGTAACTCATTACATTTCAATATTATAGAAGCCTATATGTAAATACATGTACATGTATGTTTTTTATCATCGATTAATTGTTTAAAATATGACTAATATCGGACTCGAACGGAAACAAAGCAACCCTTCTCCAACACTAGCGAACGTGTTCATAAATGGTCAGCTTATATTATACAGTATGGAATAGAATATAATGCTTTACTATTCATGCAAGATTTATATAAAAAAAGAAGTGTAAGGTCGACGTGGGATTCGAACCCACGCTTACTAAAAATACTGCTATTTGCCTTTGCATACCTAACCTTTGCCTACTGCGCTAAACTGCTCACAATAATTCCGCCTTCATTAGTTCACCTCATATACGAAACTCGGCTGTTTAAAATATGGCCCGAGAACATGCGGAATGCTGTTTTACCTAAAAAATGGACTCGGCTGACCTTTGACACGTCAGACCTAGTTGTTTGACTGTTTGAATCTCGAACAGACGCCGCCTAACTCGGCGTCTTATCTGGATCCAAACTGTTTGACAATCGTCTTAAGGTTCTTTTAACTAAAACTATGAATAAATCTAAACTAAACAAATTTTGCACATGACAATTTCAAAGCAGACGTCTGTGCAGCAGAATAAGGGTTAACCACTTCATTCCTGTGCTCCAGCTAATCCGAAGTTAACTGAACAAATCCAACAGTTTATCACTCATTTCAGCACCGAATGATATTGTGTTACTACTCATTAGAATTGTCTCTTGGAGACGATTCTAATGAGTAGTGACACCATTGGTTTTAAAGCAGAAATAAAGGTTTTAGTTTTCGAAATACTCCCCTTATCTGGAGCCCTGTATTTACAGAGTTGTCCTTCTTTCCGTTCACAAGGTCAAATTAATGGATGTTAACACCAATAAATTAAAAACATAAATAAAAAGCGAATGTCTTAGGAACATGTAAAGCCGCTTTTTGTGAAAGAATCACGCCCCATGTGGTTCTAATGGGATCCCAAGCAACCGTTTTATGCAGGTTTCCCAAAAGCACAATGCGGCTTTAATGGCTTGAAAATATGCTTTCTCATCCTCCAACACTCTTTTCCAATATAATCGTTTACGCTAAAACTATTATTTACATTGTTGGGTAGCCCGACGTCTAATCAGGCTCCAAACTGTTTTCAACTTAGCTAAATATATATATACATTTCAAAAACATGTTTCTACAGTGGTAAAAGGGAAAGAATAGCGTTTTCTCCACTGTAATTTTGCGGCAGAAGACCAAAGTCAACGTGTGCGTTATGCTTAGCTTTCACAGTACAGTGGAGAATCTGTTATTCTTTCCCGTTTAAACGCAAACGTACGCAAACGCAAAGCACTAAAACATAGAAAAGAACAACTTTTGGACAATTCTGATAATTCTTGTTTATCTTGGTGGCAAACAGTTTGGAGCCAGATCAGACGCCGGGTTACCCGGCGTCTGATCTGGCTCCAAACTGTTTGTATTGTAAATAATAGTTTTAGCGTAAACGCGTTTATTGGGAAAGAATAACACATTCTCCACTGTAAGTATACCGTTTCTAAATGTCTGGACAACATTTGATATACGTTTTGCAATTAATTACGCTACAGAATATACGATAACAATGTGCATCTTATTTCATACTTGCATATGCAAGTGCTTATAAATGTATACTTATCTGTTGTATTTACATTTGAATCTGCATTTTGTCATAGCAAACGATACGTTTAAACATCTCTAATAATAGCATTTGAGTCTGAAAAGGATGTACACTGTTTGAAAGTCTTATCAATAGTTTATTGACCAAACATTCCTTTTTTAAATATTATATCATGAACTGAAAGTACGTTTTACAATACAGTCGAACTTCGATATCTCGAACTCGCTTAACTTGAACTATCCGATAGTTCGACACATGAACTGCATTAATTCATGCTCGGTTAGGTCGAACATACCCATATTTCAAAGTTAAAACGTGGCTAAGCCACGTTTTCACTTTGAAATTCGGATATGTTCCATTTAACCGAGTTCGAGATATTTAGACACCACGTTTTTGTCTCGACCACTGTGACAGATACACTTCAAATTCTTATTTGAGTTACCAATTTAAGTTAATTTCTGTTGAAGGTTAACAAACATCGAAATAAGGAACATCTCTTGTTTAACTAATAGTTTTCAGTTACAGCAGGGCTTCAGATAATGGGGGTATTTAAAACAAAACTAAAGTCTTTATTTCTGCTTTAAACCCTATGGCGTCACTACTCATTAGAATCGTCTCGAAGAGATGGTTCTTATAAGAAGTATTACCATAGGAGTTGGTGCTTAAATAAGTCAGAAAACGTTGGATTTGTGCAGGTTACTCCCCCTTATCTGGAGCCCTGAATTAGATAATGGTTCCAACAACAAAACCACTAAAACGGTGTTATATAGCTTTCTTTCCCTCCCAATAATTAGCTTCAAGCTGTGGTCGATCTTGGTTTTGGTATTGCTTACAGTGGAGAAAACGTTATTCTTTCCCAATAAACGCGTTTACGCTAAAACTAGTTTTTTCCAGTTCAAATAGTTTGGAGCCAGATCAGACGCCGGGTGACCCGGCGTCTGCTCAGGCTCCAAACTGTTTGCCACCCAGATTAAAATAGATAATTAGATTTGTCTACAAGTTGTCATTTTTACGTTCAAGTAATTTGCGTTTGCGTTTCGTTTTCGTTTAAACGGGAAAGAATAACCTCCACTGTACATTTGTTAGTCTCGTTCAGAGTATGTCACGTGGAGATCGGCTTGGTCGTTACCAGTTCCCTTTGCAAATCTGATCGAAATTATATAATAATTATTCTAATAATGCCCATGGAATAGAAAGGGGAACAACAGTTTTTAATAAAACACTTATTCCTTTGAGCTTTTACCAATAGTTTCGCAACTGTTTAATTTTAGAAACAATATAATTGAATCACCAATATAATTTATAATTTCATCTCTTCTATTTTGGAAGTTTAATCGGGTTCCTTATCTTAACTTGAATTATGGTTTGCAGATATTGGTTGCAATAATAAGCTAATTTTATACAAGGAATTGAAATTGTCATTTGGTTTTAAAGACTATTTATATTTTGTTATTATAAGAGAGAACCATGTATTATTTTCTAAGATTCGAATCTCAGCTCATACTTTAAAAATTGAAACAGGCAGACATTCTAGAGACAGATTGGAAAGACATGAAGGTATTTGTATATTTTGCGATAAAATGAAATTGAAGATGAATTTAATTTTGTACTAGGATGTCGGGCTATTTCGAATAAGAAGAACATATACTAAACCATAGTTTTTCACTAGACCTAGCATGCTTAGATTTCTTTAGTTATTGAACTCTTCAAAGGCTATTATATATAGACTTTCTAAATATTTATCGGATGCATTTCAGTTCAGAAAAAGTTTGATGTTGTCGTAATGTTGTAAACTCATCCTCACAACTCGCTATATTCTAAACTTCAACTATAGCATTTCTAAGTATATGTTTATTTGATAGCTAGAAATAAGGAATATGAACAGTGTATTAAGCTTTTGCATATATCTATCACATGTACCGATTAGTATGTATTGTGAATTTATATTTGTATTGATGAGAAACTGTGTAAAGTTTAAATCAATAATATATATCTATCTATCTTGAATATAAACTTGTAGTACAGTGTGTAACATGTATATGTATGGTTTATGAATTATTGATTCCGAAAAAGATAAATGGTGTCATTCATGTAAAGAAACATGATAGACTGATATTTCCCATGCATATTTCCTTATCTTAGTTAAATATTGTGTGTCTCTAACGAATTATCTGCATTCAATTAAAACATATCTATACAGTCATGTAATTATTGTTTAAATGAATAAATGTTGGAAACACGTCAAAATGAAAGTTTCTGGCTTATAAGTTTAAAATATTCATGTTGGGTATTATTAGCCCTGCTACGGTTGGGGATGTTATTGTTTCCCGTTTACATAAACAAAACGCAAACATAAGTCACTAAACGTGAGAAAAGTACAGTTTTTCGACAATTAATTTTACTTGAATGGCAGCAAAATTGGTTTAGGTGCTCATGCAGTTTAGCTTCAGACATATTTATATAAATGTGAAAAAGTTGTGATCCTGAAATGCAAATTATCTGGATCCAAACTTTTTGTATGCGCTAATGTTGTCGAACAGGTTAAAGGTTGTTTGGGGCATTATTCACAAATCAAATCGTTTGATAGTACAGTGCTCCCTCTCTACAACGACACCCAATGGGAGACACATATTGTGTGTGTTTTCCGGAGTGAGTCGTTATAGAGAGGGAAACTTTAGACTTGACTTAAATTTGCAAACAGCTTGAATCCAGATCAGACGCCCGTTTGTCTGATAACCGTTTGCCTGATAACCGTGACAGAATGTAGCCTGTCCCAGTGACGCCCTTGTGTGTTATTGGCCGTCTCTGTCGCCGTTAGGATCCAGTTTCTTAAAACGCAAGACGTATCTGGTGCGTCCATCTCTCGGCTGATAATTTACGATGTTTGTCTCCAACAAACGATTACGGAATCGCAAAATCGTTGATTGTGCGACTTCCAGTTGTCTAGCGACAGTTTCCTGTGAACGAGCTTGCATTAGAAGATAAATAGCTCGGCCACGATCATTAACGTTCAGCCTAGGTATCGCGTCGAAGGTAATGCTTGTCGTTTATCCCGGAAAGGAAGATCCCCTACATACATGTATATATATATGTAAGTAATGCAATGCTAAATTAAAGTCAGTAAGCGTACTGTACATTGCAACCAGTTGATTACTTTTTAAAAAAAATTCACTAGAAGTCGGTCGGGTGGCTTACGCCAGGGTTTTAAAACATGTCGGTGTAGAATCTAACACACAGGATATGTACGGGGTTTTGTTGGACAGTCGTGGATCAATTTTATCAATAGACGATGAATCGATAATCTTGGTTGCACTCCCATACAACCGATACATACATGTACGTTGACATATTATGCGTTTCTTATGTTTTTCAGTATACGTTTGATGAGTTAATCTTTCAATTATGGGTTGCTTTATATGTTATTTAATGTTCCGTTTTCATTTTATTTTTGATAGAAAAACCTGAAAACAAACAGTACATACTCAGATTACCGCAGTAGACGACGTCTGATCTGAGTCTGTATTGTTTGTAAATGTCCAATTCGTGGGACGCTTTGCACATACACATGTATTGGTTACATCTGTATCACGTGATCACTTGATTACTTTCAACACCAAAGCAGAGATATCTTGCAAACAGTTATGCACCTGATTAGACGTCATTGGACTTCAGACTTGTTGATACTCGCATCAACAAGTCTACAATAATATGTTAACGTTAAATCAAAATGTAAAGGACATATTTCAGCACACGAAATAGTAGAAATAGAGGTGTGTTACATGTACCAGTGTAATTATATTAGGATAATCATAATGCAAGACATGTTTAATTCTTTCACCAATATAGCCTTTTAAACTGGAGTTTGTAAACAGTTTGTATCATAACCAAAAGCTAAGAAAAGTGCTTGATCAGAACAACAGTTGAACCCCTCCAAAATCAGAACCTTTAAATACGGACTACTCTCTAAATCGGACAAAGGTTTTAGTCCCGTTTCCATCCCTTCTTTATTTCAACCAATTTCACCATAAATACACATTTAAACGCATTTGATTTATTCCTACAGTAAAGACAAACGTTCACCTTATTAATTCATGAATATGATTAATCAGAAATAGGTTCTATATTCTAGTAGATAATAACTTAAAGCATTTTGAAAGTAAAACAGAATGTACCTTAAGTGATCAGCTATCTTCCATACTAAAGGCAAACTATTAGGTAATGGATTAAAAAACAAACTATGAACAGGAAACCCCCTTAACTAACATGTTGTCCCCACACATATCCGGTTTAGATACATGTACAGTGGAGAAAACGTTATTCTTTCCCGTTTAAACGCAAACGTACGCAAACGCAAAACACTAAAACGTAGAAAAGTATACCTTTTTGACAATTCTGATAATTCTTGTTTATCTTGGTGGCAAACAGTTTGGAGCCTGATCAGACGTCGGGTTACCCGGCGTCTGATCTGGCTCCAAACTGTTTGCACTGCAAATAATAGTTTTAGCGTAAACGCGTTTATTGGGAAAGAATAACAGATTCTCCACTGTAGGTTTAACTGCATTTGACACTAACGTTATTCTTTCCTGTTTAAACGCTAACAAACGCGAACGTAATACACTAAAATGTAAAAAGAAATATAAACTTCTTTACATTTTTCTACATCTATTTTTATCTGAGTGGCAAACAGTTTGGAGCCTAATCAGAAGCCGGGTTCCCGGCGTCTGATCTGGCTCCAAACTGTTTACAATGGAAATAATAGTTTTAGCGTAAACGCGTTTATTAGGAAAGAATAACACATTCTCCACTGTACATGTAGTATAGGCAACATTTTAAAGAAGACGATACTCGTACAATTGCGGTAAAGTAGGTGAAACATACGATAACAATTTTGTGATGAAAAGCTTTACAAACAATCGACAAAGCACATCCCTATTGAAAGAGTTAATTAGTGCTTTTATTAACTAGACTTAATAACAACACCGAACACGTGAAACCTGTATTATAAGTTTAGTAAATGACGCATTATGGGTACAGTGGAGAATGTGTTATTCTTTCCCAATAAACGCGTTTACGCTAAAACTATTATTTACAGTGCAAACAGTTTGGAGCCAGATCAGACGCAGGGTAACCCGGCGTCTGATCAGGCTCCAAACTATTTGCCACCAAGATAAACATGAATTATCAGAATTATCCAAAAGTTGTACTTTTCTACGTTTTAGTGCTTTGCGTTTGCGTACGTTTGCGTTTAAACGGGAAAGAATAACAGATTCTCCACTGTAACACTGAACACGTGAAACCTGTATTATACGTTTAGTAAATGACGCATTATGGGTAAATTGTCTGCCTTTGAAAAGTGTCTGGAGTTTATTATACAGTTCAACATGTTCTACAATTAGCCTAGACTGAAGATAACAGGTCAGCGTTCATATTAATTATGACTGTGCAAGCAAGCATTCAATAAGTCCGAGACACATTGGAATGTCTTGGACGTAATTGTTGACTGTTACTGCCATAAGAGAAAACATTACCAATTCTTTAACATTTCCAAGAAGACCACTTCATCAACATGTGTTAGACCATTCAAATTAACGAATGCAAATTACTTGTAAAGACGCCAAGGGGGTACATGACTCCGATGAAATCAAAAATGATTTACACGAAAATGTGTATTTTATTACCTAAAAGAGCTTTCTGTTTCACTTTGATCTTGCTTGAGGCAAGCACTTGCCTTTAACACAACACATAACATAACTTGATAGCTGTAAAAGGGAGGTTTTACTGTAGTCTGCAAAATATATACGCATTTATCATACGAAACTGTCGTGTAGACACAGTGCTTTACTGCAAAAGTAGGTTAACCTATTTGTGCCCACGATCCCATATATGGGACATAGGCAAATAGTATAGACTCTGATCAGACGCCGCATTATGCGGCGTCTGATCAGAGTCTACACCGTTTGCTGTTAGGAATTTCAATATAAAAGAAAATGAAATTTAGACCAGGCATCCCTTTGCTAAAAATGGACTAATCCAATATATAAACATAGAAGAATCCATTGGGTATAAATGGGTTAAACCTTTTCACAGCCAAACTGTATGTCTGTTTTACCAGTCCATCGCAAACATATCACCTGATTTAAAGACACATTTTATATTAGAGGCAAAACAGCATGCATTTAGTACAGCTAATGTCTGCTATTTACTTGCAAGCAAAACAATTTAGATCGGATATCAGCTTAGACCTAGACACATGCTTATAAAGCCTTTCAGTTTACTCTGAGCTCGTTCTCATGCTATTAATTGTTCATAGTTGAGCATTGTGATGAAACCTGTAGCGCGTTCAAGTACCGTATCGATTGCATCGATTGCACCAGAAAACGGTAACAATTTAACTAAAACGACCGTTTGGCTGTTACCGATTGCGAACGGCACGAACGGCCTCAGAGGTAGTTAGCCATCGCCAGCAAGGAAATCAAAATGGCGACCAAATGAATTTAATAAAACCAGCGAACAGTCCCGACTTAATTTCTCATCAATAAACCAACATTTTCCGATACTTAATGTATCAAACAAATCAGCTTACATATGAGCAGCTAAATCTTATTTTTATATGCGGTAGAATTGATGCATTTCAGTTGATTAGTATACTTTTGCGTGTGTTATTCCGATTCGTACAAAAAATCGTTCGTACATGTACCCTTGAAAAGTTAATAAACATTGGGGCGCAATGAGTTATTATTGAAGAATATTGGTGAACGTTAAAGATGTCGTACTGTATGTGTTGTTTGCATCGGTTAACGTTGCTGTTCGCTGATACGGTACTTGAACGCGCTACGGACTAATTAAAGGCTTGATACCAATCTCAGACCCGTCTTATGCTTTATAAGCATGGGCCCTGGAATCTGATTACGGTCTTAACAAGCAATGTATTTCAAATAACTGTACATGCCTTTGGGTGCAGATCTTGACCAGCCGCTGTGTCTTACATGTATGATCCTAGTGTCCGTTGGTATCGGGTAGAAATAAACACTGTTTGCAATGCAACAAGTCTGGTTTTCTCATAGCCTGAATTATATTGTTTCAGCATGTACAGTGGAGAATCTGATATTCTTTCCCGTTTAAACGCAAACGTACGCAAACGCAAAGCACTAAAACGTAGAAAAGTACAACTTTTTGACAATTCTGATAATTCATGTTTATCTTGGTGGCAAACAGTTCGGAGCCTGATCAGACGCCGGGTTACTCGGCGTCTGATCTGGCACCAAACTGTTTGCACTGCAAATAATAGTTTTAGCGTAAACGCGTTTATTGGGAAAGAATAACGTTTTCTCAACTGTATTCTAATCGAAACAAGACATTGCCTTTAACCCGTTCACTCTCAATGACGCTTTAAAGCTCATTTGCAAAATAGTTTGGGTCCTGATCAGACGCCACGTTACGCGGCGTCTGATCAGGACCCAAACTGTTTGACACTCTTATCGAAATTTATTAAGTCATACAACCTTCAATATAACTTTGAAACGTGTCTTGCAGACTACAATACTGAAGCAGACGACAATAAAGCGATGAAGGGGTAACAATCATCCGAATAATTTGATCATGAAAGAGTTAAAATATATTTTTTCTTTAACAGTGTGAAAGTTAACCGCAGGGATATTAGAAGCAACTCCTTGTAAAACCATTTCACGAGTATTCTCTAATATGCTTTCAAACTCGATTTATTTCACATCAAGCTTGAAACAAGTTCTTGCAATATTTGCATATCTCTGTATTATCACCCTATTTTTTTTTTCAATTCTGTGACTGGTCAATATTGTCTAAAATTATGGCTATTTGAATCAAGGGCATAACAGATACAATCAATTTCCTTTAACATTGCATCACGCATTAACGTAAAATTTACAGTGCTATAATCGTCTTACTATTAATTAACATCATTTGTTCACAAAATGTCGTGTGTTTGTGTAAATAGTTTGGTCATAATCAGACTCTAAAAGATCCCGCTTCTGATCAGGATACATCCTTTAATTTTTAGTGATAGTTTGGCAGGTAAAAGAAAATATTTTGATTTTGCTTTATCATTTCTCTCCGAAATTGAACTCTTGAAAGATGCCCTTGCTGACAGTATGATTTCACTGGCCCAGTCCCTAATATGTCGGCTTTCTTTTTATCAACAGAGACTATGTTACTCTTTGCCGATTAAACGAAAACTAAACGCAATCGCAGTTAAATAACATGTAGAAAATAACACGTTAAACTTTATGAAAATGTGGTCGATTGATTTTTCTCAGTGATAAACCGATTGGAGTCAAGTCAAACGCCAGATTACAGTGGAGAATGTGTTATTCTTTCCCAATAAACGCGTTTACGCTAAAACTATTATTTCCACTGCAAATAGCTTGAATCCTGATCAGACGCCGGGTAACCCGGCGTCTGATCAGGCTCCAAACTGTTTGCCACTCAGATAAAAATGAAAAGTCAGAATTGTCAAAAAGTTGTTCTTTTTTACATTTTAGTGTTTTGCGTTTGCGTTTCGTTTGCGTTTATACGGGAAAGAATAACATTTCTCCAATGTATCAGGACCTCGTGGTTAATAAAAGCGTTTCAAACGAGTCCGAGATTTTACAGAAACATTTGACTGACCAAGTGTGAGCAGAATTCTCAAGACTGATAATCAAAGGTTTGAGAATGATATCAATCAAATGCTTGAGAATGATCTGAGGTTCAACTCAAACACTTTATAACGTTGGACACGTGTGTGTAGTTTCAGAACTATTTGAAATTGATATATTATAATTAAACTGTTTAAACACAGTGGAGAAAACGTTATTTTGTCCAGTTAAAACGCAAATGAAACGCAAACGCAATACACTAAAACGTAGAAAAAAGTACAACTTTTGAACAATTTTGATAATTCATGTTTATCATGGTGGCAAACAGTTTGGAGCCTGATCAGACGCCGGGTTTCCCGGAGCCTGATCAGACGCCAGCGTAAACGCGTTTATTGGGAAAGAATAACGTCTTCTCCACTGTAAACTGTTTATATTTACCCCTTTCTCAGAACGTCTGCTAAATATGTATTCTGCAAATGTACTTATGTTTGTGTAAGTTTTGAGTGGCAAACAAATGATACGAGTGTAAATCAATTTTAAAACTGATCAGATGCCGCGTTATAAGGTTTCATATCTGAATCTAAGCTGTGTTCCAAATCGACCGGCTTTGTCACTTGAAGCGGTGAAATGAATTGCACCAATATACTCGGTTAACAATGCGGCAAACGGCCAGTCAAAGTTTCAAAAATGAGCAGCTTTAACAGTGAGTATAATTTCTCTAAGTGTCGGGTTATACACTTAATATACGACGTCCAACACATTATGCAATTGGTAACGTTACAGTGGAGAAAACGTTATTCTTTCCCGTTTAAACGCAAACGTACGCAAACGCAAAACACTAAAACGTAGAAAATGACAACTTTTTGACAATTCTGATAATTCATATTTATGTTGGTGGCAAACAGTTTGGAGCCTGATCAGACGCCGTTTTACCCGGCGTCTGATCTGGCTCCAAACTGTGTGCACTGGGAATAATAGTTTTAGCGTAAACGCGTTTATTGGGAAAGAATAACGTTTTCTCCACTGTACCAATTACGCGATAGCAATTTGCATTTAATTTCCTATTGGCGTATGCAAATCTTAGTGTTTTATAAATGAATACTTATCTCTCGTAAGAAATGCTGTGTTTAACAGTTTCCTCACCATAGGCATTCCACAACGTCTGGGGCCCGTTTCATAAAACTTCGTACGACAAAAGCGGTCGTAAGTCAACACTTTAGAATACATTTCATTTCTGATTTTTGTATCTCCTCCTGTCTTGTGACTTCTATTTTGAATCGTCTTTTCAAGATGATTCCAAGGAGATGTAACAAAACAGGATTAGGGGGAGAAATAAATAATGATTGAGACTTTTATAATCTGACTTACGACAACACTTGTTGTACGAAGTTTTATAAAACGGGCCCCTGATCAAGATCCAAACTTTTAAAACTTCGTATATATAGTTTATTGTCTAAACATTTCCTTTGGTAATGTTTTGTTTTCATTTTAGTATTATAGCGAGGGATAAAGTAATTACCAGAGGATTTTATTTCGCAGATTGGTTGGGAAACAGCTGGCGATAAATTTCAACAGTTACATGTATGGGGATAACGTACAGTCCTGTTTAGTAAGGCGATTTGTTCTCGACAATTATACCGTAGACAATGCAGTATGTCTAAAGATAATTGCATCCTTGCTTGCATACATAATGTTACAGCAGAGAAGACTATTCTCTTCCCCAATAAACGTGTTTATTCTTAAACAATGATAGACCACTGCAAACACCTTGGAGCCAGATCAGAAGCCGGGTTACCCGGCGTCTGATCAGGCTCCAAACTGTTTGCCACTCAGATTAAACTCAATCGTCAACGTTTCCAAGAAGCAGTTATTTCATTGCACTGCGTTTGCGTGAAGTTTTCGTTTTAACAAATAAGAATAACGTCTTCTCCACTGTGTATGAGCGATAGGATCTCGTCGACAATCAATGTTAGAGCTAACAATTATGCAAGAGGACATAACATTTACAGTGGAGAAAACGTTATTCTTTCCCGTTTAAACGCAAACGTACGCAAACGCAAAACACTAAAACGTAGAAAAGTATAACTTTTTGACAATTCTGATAATTCATGTTTATCTTGGTGGCAAACAGTTTGGAGCCTGATCAGACGCCGGGTTAACAGGCGTCTGCTCTGGCTCCAAACTGTTTGCACTGGGAATAATAGTTTAGCGTAAACGCGTTTATTGGGAAAGAATAACACATTCTCCACTGTAACATTTACTATCAAACGATTTTACTGGCAATCAACGTTCTAAACAAGCATTTGCTTCTTCATCGCAAAGCTCGATAACACTAGCATAAGCAAGGAGTTTGGATCCAGATCTTATGTCGAGCTGAATATACACTAGTTTACATTTCTATACTTTAGAAAAATAAAACGATATGATTGCTACAATATGATATTATAACTTAATTGGGCAATGACGTTGTACAGTGGAGAAAACGTTATTCTTTCCCAATAAACGAGAATGTGTTATTCTTTCCCAATAAACGCGTTTACGCTAAAACTATTATTTGCAGTGCAAACAGTTTGGAGCCAGATCAGACGCCGGGTATCCCGGCGTCTGATCAGGCTCCAAACTGTTTGCCACCAATATGAACATGAATTATCAGAATTGTCAAAAAGTTGTCATTTTCTACGTTTAAGTGTTTTGCGTTTGCGTACGTTTGCGTTTAAACGGGAAAGAATAACGTTTTCTCCACTGTAACACTAGCATAAGCAAAGAGTTTGGATCCAGATCTTATGTCGAGCTGAATATACACTATAGTTTACATTTCTATACTTTAGAAAAATAAAACGATACGATTGCTACAATATGATATTATAACTTAATTGGGCAATGACGTTGTAGTTGAGTTGAGGAGGTATCTACATGCAAGACAGCAGGGGCCCGTTTCATAAAACTTCATACGACAAACGTTGTCGTCAGTCAGATTATAAAAGTCGCAATTATTATTTATTTCTCCATCTAAGCCTTCTTGTGATATCTCTTGAAAAGACGATTCCAAAGAGATATCACAAGACAGGATTAGACGTAGAAATCAGAAATTAAACGTATTTTACAGTTTAGACTTACGATCGTTTATGTCGTACGAAGTTTTATGAAACGGGTCCCTTCACAGGTAGTGTACGTGCCTTTGGGCTTTGTGTTCCTCCTCATTGAAGAATAGTACAATTCCAAATAAACATGAGTAAACTAAACAACTTCTACATTTGCTTTCTATGTTTGCACTTTAACCTAGACGATTCTAATGAGTATTAATACCATAAGGTTTGATGCAGACATAAAGATTTCAGATTTTGAAATATTCCCATTGTAAAGGGCCCTGGAATACAGTGGAGAATGTGTTATTCTTTCCCAATAAACGCGTTTACGCTAAAACTATTATTTCAATTACAAACAGTTTGGAGCCAGATCAGACGCCGGGTAACCCGGCGTCTGACCAGGCTCCAAACTGTTTGCCACCAAGATAAAAAATGAATTATTAGAATTGTCCAAAAGTTGTTCTTTTCTACGTTTTAACGCTTTGCGTTTGCGTACGTTTGCGTTTAAACGGGAAAGAATAACAGATTCTCCACTGTAAGCCGGTAGAATATGCGTTTGGTAACGAGAAATCTGATTGGTTTTCTGAGACTTTCTATGTTTGCGAGTCTGGGACCCGTTTCATAAAACGTCGTAAGTCAAAACATTAAAATACTTTTAATTTTGGATTCCCCTATCTAATCCTGTCTTGTGACATCACTTTGGAATCGTCTTTTCAAGCTGATTCCAAACAGATGTTCTCGGATTAGATGGAGAAATAAATAATTATTGAGACTTTTATAATCTGACTTACGACAACATTATATTTTTCTTACGAAGTAGTATGAAACGGGCCCTGGTGTACACTGTATTTTACAGCGCTCCCTCTCTACAACGACACCTAATGGGAGACACAAAGTATGTTCGTTGTTCGGAGGGAACCGTTATAGAGAGGGAAAATCAGGACTTGGTTTACATTTGCAAACAGCTTGAACCCAGATTAGACGCCGCGTGACGCGGCGTCTGATCTGGATTCAAGCTGTTTGCCACTCGTCATTATATTTATTCTATCAAAATCTCCATTTATATGTAACTTTGAGAAAAAAACGGCCGTTATAGGGAGGGAACACTGTACAATGCAACTAAATACAATGTTAATAACACGCACCGTACACAGTTATAAGCCAAAACCTTTCACTGCACATGACGAGTTTCAGACATTTATTGAAAATCCATATCGTTATATCAATATTTGAAATTGTAAACGGATAATTTGTGAGTGAAAACTCGTGTTTATCTATGATATGGAAATATGCGTATGGTAAATGAGTATATACAGTGGAAAAAACGTTATTCTTTCCCGTGTAAACGCAAACGCAAAACACTAAAACGTAGAAAAGTATAACTTTTTGACAATTCTTATAATTCATGTTTATCTTGGTGGCAAACAGTTTGGAGCCTGATCAGACACCGGGTTACCCGGCGTCTGATCTGGCTCCAAACTGTATGCACTGCAAATAATACTTTTAGCGTAAACGCGTTTATTGGGAAAAAATAACGTTTTCTCCACTGTACGAGCATATAGATAAAAAGATAATTCCTTGAAACAAAGTGCATGTATAACTATTGTAAATGACGAATACGGAAATATACTGTAATTCTTTCTTAACTACACGTATAAGGTTATAATAGTACATTGATAATGAGCGCTTAGAATTTAACATGCAACCATGGAAACTGCACCTTTTGATACTCAAGCTAAAATGATGCATTACGAGTAAGTAAACTACAGTGGAGAATGCATGTCAAAGTGGTCCCTCTCTACAACGACACTCAATGGTAGACACATAGTGTGTGTGTTGTTCGGAGGGAGCCGCTATTGAGAGGGAAACTGTAGATTTGACTTACATTTGCAAACAGCTTAAAGCGGCGTCTGATCTGGATTCAAACTGTTTGTCAGTCGTCATATAATTTAGACTTTTTCTGTACAATGTCCATGGTGTAATTTTTCGAAGAATATCAGGCGTCAATTTTAAGCAGACGTTACTGCAGCAGTGAAATGGTTAGAAATAATTGACTTGTCTGGGGACCAGCGACAAGGTCGTTGTAAGGAGGGAATCGTTGTTGGGAGGGCCGTTGTAGAGAGGGAGCACTGTATAATATTCCCCGTTAAAACAAAACTAAACGCAAATAAAATGTAAAATACAAATAATAATTGAAAGATATTGACCTTGTACATGTATTCTAATCTAAGTAGCAAACAGTTTGGAGCCTGGTCAGACGTCGGCGTCTTATCTGGCTCCAAACACTTTGCAATGGACATAAACGCTTATCATTAATGTGTTTATTTGGTCGAAATAACGTATTCCTCACTGTATGACTATCATAAATATTTATCTAACACTTTACAAAGTCCCGAGGAACACAATATTAGTATGTACAGTGGAGAAAACGTTATTCTTTCCCGTTTAACGCAAACGCAAAACACTAAAACGTAGAAAAGTACAACTTTTTGCCAATTCTGATAATTCATCTTTATCTTGGTGGCAAACAGTTTGGAGCCTGATCAGACGCCGTGTTACCCGGCGTCTGATCCGGCTCCAAACAGTTTGCACTGCAAATAGTAGTGTAGCGTAAACGCGTTTATTGGGAAAGAATAACGTTTTCGCTAAAACTACTATTTGCCGTGCAAACCGTTTGGAGCCAGATTAGACGCCGGGTAACCCGGCGTCTGATCAGGCTCCAAACTGCTTGCCACCAAGATAAACATGAATTATCAGAATTGTCAAAAAGTTAAACTTTTCTACGTTTTAGTGGTTAGCGTTTGCGTACGTTTGAGTTTAAACGGGAAAGAATAACGTTTTCTCCATTGTATCTAACAGGCAGGCAGTTTTCACTGACGAGCAACGTTTATAAACAATCCATAACTCCTTCGCTGCAATGACGTCATCAGCTTTAGTCGTTTGCTTTGATTTCTCAAATTCATAGTATTTTGACTTTAAAATTATATAATTAAATATCAAACATTTTGGATCCGGATCAGAGGCCGTGGTACCAAACAACCATTGTACTCGGGGTAAAGCAGTGGAAGAGTTGCCCCCTTACGAATAGAAACAGGTAGATATGAGAGACTACAATTAGAATGTAGAACTTGTCCCTTTTGTAAAAATACTATTGAAAATGAATTACATGTTATAACTGAATGTCCACTATATGAGGATATTCGAGCCGAGCTATATGATAAGGCAACCGGTGTGTTTAATGAATTTATGTCAGAAAATAACTGTGATAAGTTTAAATTGTTGTTTTCTAGTGTACAACTGGTACGTTTTACTGCCAAATCCTGCTTCAATATTTTAAAACGACGCACAAATCGTTTGTATAATACATAATATGTGCAATAACAATACGAGGTGCTCATATTTATCTAGTGTAAAAAGGAAACTCTTATATGTGTATAATTATAACATGTTGTTTAAATATATAACTTAATATTATCTCGTCCATGTAAAGCGTGCTAATCAAGTTATCGTTGATCTGATCAATGGTAAGAATGGATATCTTACTAACATTTCTTAATAAGGCATATTAATGCATTTTTTGAATGTCAGATTTTAAGTAAAACTTTATGGCAGGTCTTAACTTTGAGATTAGCACTTTTTACATGGTTTTAGTTTTATGTATTGAACTGCTGATAATTGAAAGATGATATTCAGGTAGTAGTTTGATAACTACTTAATAGTCTCTTATAATTCTTATTTAAATGGCATGGTTAATGTTGTTTTATGATAAATGTATATATGTATATGAACCATGATGAGACTGAAATAAAGATATTATAGTAAACCCCTTCACTGCAAAGGACACGTTAATGTTAATTACACGTTGATTCAGGAAGGTACAAGGACATGGTGGTCTATTTTATAACTGACATTGGAATCTAGGTCAGGAAGTCCCGAGGCTCTTATTTATTTGGTTGTAATTAATCACATTGGGAAGTGCAATGTCTTATTTATATGTGCGTCAATACCTAGCCCTTTATTCAATAGTCTTTAATTAGGACGCCGTGGTAAAATACTCCAAATAAGCATCTTTAACCCATTACCCCATAGCATGTTTCTTGTTTTGAAGACAGGTGACCACTTAAAGCAGGTTGAAAGTAAAGCAGAATGTGCCTTAAGGCACATTCTGCTTTAGTTTCAGCCTGCTTTAAGCTATTACCTGCTAGAATAAGGAAAGTATTAAATATGACACATATTAATTACGGTATATATCGGAACTACTTTCTTCAGCGGATGAATAAAATGAATGTGCTAAAAGTCGCTTCTATAAGGGAAAGGGTTAATCATTGTCTTCACTCAAAGATAGTGTCGAATACATGTACATGTACAAGTGACAATTTTAAACAGGAGCAAGTAACGTAGATCGCCCCTTCAGTTACTTTATACTTGCACAGACTGATATTACAGCGCTCCCTCTCTACAACGGCAACCAATGGGAGACACTGATTGTGTGCGTTGTACGGAGGGAGTCGTTATAGAGAGGGAAAATTGGTTTACATTTACAAACAGCTTGAATCCAGATCAGACGCCGGGTTACGTCACTCATCATTAAGTATTTTTCTGTCAAAATGTCGAATATGTGATTTTGAGAAAAACAGCAGACGACAACTTTAAGCACATGATATCACAGCAGTAAAAGCGTTAGACATAATTGTCCTGTTAGGGAACTGCGACAAACGTCGTTGTAAGGAGAGAATCGTTGTTGGGAGGGCCGTTGTAGAGAGGGAACACTGTGTAAGGGAAATGGTCAGGCAAATAAACTATTCTTTCTCAAAAGCTTTTGCGATGCAATCTTAACATCGAAGACCACTTGGTGAAATCGAAGGAAATAGAATCAACCCATCTCGACCATAAATCTTTCCCACACAATGTTGGGGTAGTAGTGATGAAGTGTATTATTTCATTAGCTCCAAGGATGCTCTCCGGAAAATTGACACAAAAGAATAGCAATGATTCAGTGAAATTGCGACACTTACAAAATACACTCACGGCAATATATTGAGAAATTTGTTGTAATGGTTACACGGTGTTAACCTATATTCTATCATTGTCACGTCGTCATCTGATTTTATACAATTGTTGCATTTTCAATTGGGTCGATATGAAAAATATGGAGTACAGTTAACCCATTTGTGCCCAGTGGATTCTTCCATGTTTATATATTGGATTAGTCCATTTTTTTTATTTTTTTTATCAGGGGCCTCCGTGGCCTAGTGGTATAGTCACTGTGACTTACATCACTAAGCTCAACACCGCTGTGAGTTCAAATCCCAGTAGGGTCGATCGGATTTTTCATGTGGGGAAGCCTTCCAGCTGGCCGGTGGTTCTACCCAGTTGCCGATATGTGCCTGAAACAGTGCATAAAGGACTTCTGGGGTCTTCCTCCACCTATAATTAGCCGAACGTCGCGATATGACTGAAATACTGTTGAAAGCGACGTAAAATCAAAACAAATAAAAACAAAACCATTTTTTATCAAAAGGATGCCTGGTCAAACTTTTCATTTTCATTTTGTTTTATATTGAAATTCCTGTCAGCAAACAGTGTAGACTCTGATCAGACGCCGCATAATGCGGCGTCTGATCAGAGTCTACACTGTGTGCCTATGTCCCATATATATGGGAACGTGGGCACAAACGGGTAAACCCTTTTACTACCAAATTTTCCGTGAGTTTTTTACCCCTTCACCGGTTCATGGTCGTCTGCTTCAATTTTGTAGTTTGCAAGATCGTTTTAAAGTAAGATTAAAAATTTAAATGTACATGTAGTATGATTTAAAACATATCAATACGAGGGTCAAACAGTTTGGATCCTGAACAGACGCCGCTTTACGATAAATTGTCAGCAAATAGTATGCGCTCAATTCCAGGGAAAATAAGAATCTAAGGCTTATTGTACAGTGGAGAAAACGTTATCCTTGCCCAATAAACGCGTTTACGCTAAAACTATTAATTCCAATGCAAACAGTTTGGAGCCGGCGTCTGATCAGGCTCGAAACGGTTTGCCACTCAGATAAAAAATTTAAAAGTCAGAATTGTCAAAAGGTTGTCCTTTTCTACATTTTACTGTTTTGCGGATGCGTTTCGTTAGCGTTTAAACGGGAAAGAATAACTTATTCACCACTGTACAACTGTATACAGTTAAAACCCTTCTCTCGATGATGCGTTCAAGCGCGTTTGCAAACAGTTTGGGTCCTGATCAGACGCCGCGTAACGCTGCGTCGGATCAGGACCCAAACTGATTGACACTCTTATTGATATGTACTAAGTCATACAACCTTAAATCTAACTTTGAAACGTGTCTTGCAGACAACAACACTGAAGCAGACGACAATAAAGCGGAGAAGGGGTAAAATCTCCCGAATAATTTGATCATGAGAGGGTTAATCTGCCGCTGCTATGTTCATGAAATTTTGGGTACCAAAAAGCAAATTAACTATCTGACTGAAGCAACATCGATTGTGACTGTCAAATAATTAGTTAGAGGCCACTCGATGTTTAATAGGTTCTTAATATTATGCAACTGTCACCGGTTGAGACATTGGCGGTGAAAGTGATAACAATCTTAAAAAGTTACCATGTCAGTTGTATCTTTGGTACCGTAATAACTATTTTTTTATTTTATTTAATCTGAGAGATTTCACATGTGATTTCAGCTATAAAGAATGTGAACTTAACTCGCTAATATGAGGAATCGAATTGATTACAGAGGATAATCTGTTATTCTTTCCCGTTTAAACGCAAACGTACGCAAACGCATATCAATAAAACGTAGACAATGACAACTTATTGACACTCCTGACCATTTATTTTAATCTGAGTGGCAAACAGTTTTGAGCCTGATCAGACGCCGGGTAACCCGGCGTCTGATCTGGCTCCAAACTGTTTGCAGTGAAAATAATAGTTTTAGCGTAAACGCGTTTATTGGGAAAGAATAACGTTTTCTCCACTGTACAACATTACGACAACAACCACCTCTGAAAAAGCACTTAAACAGCTGACAACTTGCAGCAACATGTAGCCCGATCAAAAGCATAAACGTGTGTAAATGCTCTCTGCTGTACTTTCACCTTCAGTCTTTGAGAGACCAACTGCCTTAACAAACTAATGATTAACCTCAGATCCAGTAGTTTAATGATTGCAAAAACTCATTATTGGCGACTCTCAAGACATTCAGTCTTTGATTATATGTATGTGGTCGTAGATTACTGCGCGTGTCTTATTAGATAAATATTAAACTTAATATCCTGATTTACCATCCTATTTATTGCAACTTGGATAAAATCAATTCCATATACATCATTACCTTCACCACCCATTCCGCCGAATATCTTTTTTATTTAAAGATATTTCTTGTTAAAATTGTCCTTTGCTTGTTTTTTCTCAACGTTACTTAATGAACATTTTGATAGAAGAAACCTAAAGACGAGTGACAAACAGTTTGAACCTAGATCAGACGCCGAGTTACATGGCGTCGGATCTGGTTTCATACTGTTTGCAACTGTGAGCCAAGTCGCGTTCAGCATTCTAACAGTATTGATTTTCCCTCCATAGAACAACTCCCTCCGAAGAAAACACACACGCTCTTTTTCCCCCATTGGGTGTTGTTGTAGCGACACAACAATAAATATTACAGTGGAGAATCTGTTATTCTTTCCCGATAAACGCTTTTACGCTAAAACTATTTTTTCGTTTACAAACAGTTTGGAGCCAGATCAGACGCCGGGTAACCCGGCGTCTGATCTGGCTCCAAACTGTTTGCCACCAATATAAACATGAGTTATCAGAATTGTCAAAAAATTGTTCTTTTCTACGTTTTAGTACTTTTAGTCCGGAGGCTTAAGGCCGGTTTTTGGCCGAATCGTGCACTTTTTGATACACCTATGAAAGTTGGTCCACACTTACTTTGACCTATTACGCTTCATTTAAAAACGGGACCCCAGTCAGATTTGACCCATGGTGACTGTGGCGGCCATTTTAAAAATGGCCGCCAATTCAAATTTCAAATCCACGTAGCTCGTTTACTAATAGGGGTAGAAAGTTTATGTCGGCATCTTTACCTCTGTTTTCAGGGTCATTTAGTTTAGATATAATCACAAATCTGTATTTTGAAGAAAAAAATGAAATGATTGCCATTATATCTGAAATAATTATTAATAATGCAGTCATTTTACTTAAAAATAAGTAAAAAAAATCAAATACATCCTCTCAAAGAAGATAAAATTAGAAAACAGAGTTGACGAATTTCATGAAATTTGGCACACACTTGCATTGACCTATTATGGTTTATTTAAGAATTAGACATCGGTCAGATTTGACCAATGGCGACTGAAGCGGCCATTTAAAAAATGGCCGCCATTTCAATTTTTAATGGAAATAGGGATATAAAGTAGATATTGGTAGCTATACCTATAATTTCAGGGTCAATGAATAAAAATATAAAACAAAACTGTATTTTAAGGAATAAAGGTCAAAATGGCTGCCTATTTACGTACAAATTACTATAATGGCAGCCATTTTGTGTAAAATAAACTAAATATTAATAAATACTTAAATATTGTGTTTCCAAATTGAAATATGGAAGTATTCACATTATTTACATTATGAATTTTATGAAAACACACTTGTCCTAATATTATTGATTCGGAAGTTAGACCTTAATCAGATTTTACCTATGGAAGCTAAGGCGGCAATTTAAAAAATGGCCGTCTTTTTAATTTTCAAATCAATGTAACTCGTTTAATGATAGCGGTTGAAAGTAAATGTTGACATCTACATCTCGTATACCTATGTTTTTAGGGTCAATGAATTCAAATATAATTACAAGTCTATATTTGGATGAAGAAAAATCAAAATTGCAGTTAATTCAAGTAAAAATACTAAAACGGCCGCCATTTTATGCAATTTTTTTTAACAATAAGTAATAAAAGAAATTGTCTCACAATAGATATATAGAATTATAGAATTTATGTATGAAACAAAGTAAACAACAATTGCAATGTGTATGCGTTTAATGTGATGCCGCGCAGAAATGTTGCTCATATAATGTTACTTTTGTCCATCCGTATGTACGTACAAACGTCGATCAACTTGCCTTCCAATCTGCAAATAATGTGTTTAAATGAAATAGGATTGATTGGATTCGTACAGAACATGAGTAGCCAAGCTTTACCATGCATGACACCTGATTTCCTTGGCAATAAAATAAAATATTCTAGTAGGAACAAAGTGTCACTGGTCTAAGATATTTGGTTTTATCATTATCTTCTAGACTTCTACCAAACATGTCAAAATCATAGCATATAAGTCTAAGTCACCAGACTTGGGGAAAGCGACTTTATAAAAAAAAACATGGTCCAATGTATCAGTGCTTTTTAACTGCTTTGCATTAGGCATTTGAAAGAACCGGAAAACTATATCTATAATAAGAGTAGGGCATCGCGCCCGGGTTTTTGTATACACTGTCCTCTCCCTAAGATGTCTCATTAGCCTATATAACGCAGAAATAGACGTTAACAACCAAACCAAACTCACCAAATCTTGAGAATAATAAGTGAATGCTGTATCACATTTAGTCAGTACGACTTCAATCTTTTTTTTTTTTTTTAAATCTTTACGTTCCTGGAAGTACTGGTTCTATGTTTTAAATATAACATCATGGTATTACCTATCAGTCATACTACTACCCTTTTTTGTTGTACTCTGCACTGAAGATAACGGCATTCAAAACTTTCTTTGCACCCAACGTGTATTTTGCAAATATTGGCATTCCATATTTGTTCTTAACCTTTCTTGCTTGTTAAACACACACCTAGGTTACTTTATCAACAGCTTCCAATACCATTTAGTCGTATTTTGGGTCACTTGTGCAATCCTTTGTCAGTTTCAACATGTTACCATTTTTAGCTCACCTGACACAAAGTGTCAAGGTGAGCTATTGTGATCGCCCTGTGTCCGTCAGGCGTCAAACTTTTTCTTTAAAGATCTTCTTCTTGGAAACCACTGGGCCAATTTCTTCAAAACTTCATAAGACTGTTCCTTGTAGGGTACTCTCTCTGATTTCTTCAAATATAGGGCATCCAATTGAAATTGTGGTCGCCATGGCAACCAATTGAATTTTTTTTAAAAATCTTCTTGTCAAAAACTACAGGTCCGAATTGAAAATAATTTTACCAAAATGTGCCATTGGTGATCTTCTATCAGATTTATTAAAATATTTTTCCTATCTTAAAAAACATGGCCGCTAGTGGGTGGGCAGATTTTCCTTATATGGCTATATAGTGAATAAATCTTCTTGTCTGAAACCGCTAGTCCGATTTAAAAGTAATTTCACACAAGTGATCCATGGGTGACCCTCTACCAGAATTCTTAAAATAATCTTCCTAGCTCAAACATGGCCGCCAGAGGGTGGGGATGAATTTACCAATGATGGCTTATTGTGAAAACTTTACCATTACTGGTTCATTACCATGACAGTAACCATGGGTACCAGGTGAGCGATTTAGGGCCATATGCGGCTCTTGTTAGTTTTAAGTCAAATATTGAGTACCCGCAGATATCGTTTAAAACAAAAATAGCTATTTATAGTGAATTGCCAATAATGCGTGCAATATCACGTATTTTATATCAAACATACTTTTTTGATTTTTAAAACTTTTTTTTCACGTGTTCCTGTTTTTGATCCACCTGAGTGTGTGAAATTATCAACAGGTTCTATCATGACAATAAAATGTCTTTCTTCATCATCAAACCACCTCTAAGAAGACAAAGAATCACTGGTCATTTTGGTAAAAAGCTCTTTTGACCGAGATTTCCGCAAACTTCATATACGACTGAATATCGTCAGTAGTTGTTTCTCGTTTTCAAACTAGTTTTTAATGAAGTGGTTGAGTTATCTGCCAACATCGAAATAATGACAACTTGTTGGAACAATTATGATAGGATGTTACTTTATGTAGATATTTGCTTAAGATTACCTGCTGATTTGTTTTTGTTTTGTTTTGTTTTGATTACCTGCTGAAAATTCCTTTTGGAAATAGTGTGTCACTACCATACTCAATGCGTTTCGAAGATTACTCGTATAGCATCTCCTAGTAGACATTTACCAGGATTGTTTTTAGTCATAGATCTAGGACGGACATTTAGTCCTACTACGGAGTCAACTTTTAAAGAATCCCTGTTTATTTTGTTTGTTTTACATATACTTATATGAGCGACAACTCAATGGTATTGTTTTACAATTATTCCAATGAAAGGTATACATATAAGTATCGTCTTTCTCATCCACTGGAGGCCATGTTTTATATGGTTAACTTTAGAGAATGAATTGTCTTATCAAGAATATGATGAAACCGACCAAAATAGGATCGAATTTTCGCATGAACGGGCAATGTTTTCATTACATGTTCTGTACCTAAATTCTCTAGATAATGCTCATGTTTAGCCACATGGCAAGATTATTTTTTATTTAAAAGACAAAAACATAACACGTAACGTGATTTAAACATACATGTAATTGCTTTTTTAAATACTATACAAATTTAGAGATGAATTAGGGATATGAAAACCTTCTTGCCTTTCTACCTTATGTCTCTATTTGGCAATATAGGAAAACATTCAATAAAATATATTCAAAAGGTAGCAATTTATGAAACTGTTCAAACTATTTAGATAATGAAGCAAAATGCACATGTACGTGCATGATGAAACTTGGAAAAATGAATTCGAGTTATCGTGTTAGCAAGCCGAATAGACAGATATATGTTGTTTATCAGACAGACGGACGAACACTACTGCCTTACTTCCCACATTAAATATCCCGTCTTTGAATTAATAACTTTGGTACAAAGTCAACCAAGGATCATTATTTTTGTGTAATATTATATTGAAAGAGGGATAGAAATGTCTCTTAAAACTAGTTTTACATGTTTCACCAAAGTCATGTAAGGAAAACTAACCCCACCCACTGGCAGGTATATATTTGTACTATAGAAAACATACATGTAACTATATATTTGTATACTAAATCCAGTAGAAAGATACCCAAAAATAACAAGTGTAAAATTTTATAAGATAGGTAACAAGGAGGTATCTGACAACATTTAGTAGCATGTCACAACTTATATTTAAATCGGTCTGGTAGTGTCTGAAAATGATAGTTTTTAAGTTTGTTTCTTTTGGTTCCAATGATCCTATAAATAATAAGGAATTGTTTCCTTACCCAATGGCAGCAATGTCTTATGAGCCTGAAAAAAACATTTTTTAAAAATATTGAAGTGGGTCACTAGTGGATTTTTTGTATTAAAACAAATCAGAGCAAAGGTTCCAGACAATAATATTATTCAAGTGTGTTTCATTTGGTTGTCCCCTATGACCATATGAGGAAAGTTTACCCTATCCACCGGCAACCATGTTAGATAAGCTAAGAGAAACCTTTTCAAAGAATATTGAAGTTGGTCACTAGTGGATCATTTGTATTAAAACAAATCAGAGCAGAAATTTCAGACAAGAACATCATCAAAGTTGGTATTATCATTTGGTTGCTATAACCAAATAAGGAAATCTTACCCCACCCACTGGCGGCCTTATGTTTTTAAGCTAAGAACATTATTTGAAAAATTATAGAAATACGTCACTAGTGGATCATATGTGTAGAAGAAATCACCATAATGGCTCCAGACAAAATTATTTTCAAAGGTTGTTTCTTTTGGTAGTTATGGCCATATAAGGAAAACTTTTCCCACCCACTGGCGGCCATGTTTTATGAGCTTAGAAAAACATTGCAAGAATTATGGAAGTATGCAACTAATGAAAGTTAATCATGTTTATAAGAAATAATCATATCAGCACAGAAGTTTCAGACAAGAAGATGTTTAAAGTTTGTTTCTTTTGGTTGCAATGGCCATATTTCCCCACCCACATGCGACCATGATTGATAAGCTAAGATTAAAATTACAAAGAATAATTAATAAAGGTCACTAGAGGATCATTTGCGTAAAATAACATATCAACATAGAGGTCCCATACAAGCAGAGTGTTAAAAATTGATTCATTTGGTTGTTATGGCAATATCAGAGAATTTTACCCCACCCACTGACCGCCGTGATTTTCAAGCGAGGCAAATAATTTCAAAATATCTTGTATATGGTTATTCATTTATTATAAATAATTATATAAAATTAAAATCAGACCAAAAATTTCTTAAAAAATGAGTTTTTAAGATTTTTTCAATTGGTTGCTATGGCAACGACAATTTTAGTTACATAATCTTCATTTCACAAAATTTGATAAAGCATTGTCCAAGAAGCATATATATGAAATTTTAATGAAATTGGCCAAACAGTTTCTATTCAGGACTTCTTTAAAGACGGTTGGTGCACAACATTCTATTTTATTTACCCACGGCAAGGGCAATAACTCTGGCAAAAAAGATTTAAGTATAACTCAATTAGCAAATTTACAACAACATGTCATGTTGAACCATTTTGGGTAGTTTTAACAAATTACAGGCAGAAACCTATGAGGAGTGGACGTTTAGTCATTTAAAAAGCATTTATTTACTGACGTCAAGGGCCATAACTCTTATAAATTTTGACCATTCAGTACAACAAGCATAAAAATCATAGATGTTTCGTCAAATAGATCATTTCTCACCATAAAAACATAGATATAGACACAACAAATTGTTTTCTATCATATCTATAAGCAAAAAGATAAAAACATCTAAAATTGGAGTCCGCCATTTTGAAAAATGGCCGCCATTTTCGCTACAGGAGGAATTGAGCCGGGGTCCCGTTTTTAAATGACATTGTAGGTGCTAGGTGAACTATGTGCCAAATTTCATAGGTGTATCAAAAAATGCACGATTTTTTGCTTATCCTCCGGACTATTTGCGTTTGCGTTTCGTTTGCGTTTAAACGGGACATAATAACAGATTCTCCACTGTAAATGACTATATTAATGACATTGGCATAAAAATAACCCGGCGTCTGATCAGTCTTTAAACTGTTTGCCACTCAGATTAACATGAATAGTCACGAGGCGTCGGATCAGGATCCAAACTGTTTTCAAACGCGCTTTTAAGCGTCACTGAGAGCGAAAGGGTTAAGAAAAGTCAAACTATATTGCAAGCCTTTCATTGGAATCATGTTTGCCCTTGGCGTCTATGCAAGTAATCTGCATTCGTTAATATGCTTGATCGTACTCGTATTGGTGAAGCAGGGCTGCCATAAGTTGACATGAAAAATACTAAGATTTCTAAATTTGCATTTTTCAATTGCGATTATATGAATCGAACATTTACCCCATAGCCTGTTTCTAGTTTTGTTGACATGCGACTACTTAAAGCAGGCTGTAAGTAAAGCAGAATGCGCCTAAAGGCGCATTCTGCTTTACGTTCAGCCTATTTTAAGCTACTACAAACTGGAAATAAAATCCGAAGATTTAGGAAAAATCCGGAGAAATGGCAGCCCTGGTGAAGTTTTCTTCATAGAAATGTTCAGGAATTGATAATTATTTCTAATATGCCAGTAATTCTCAACAAGTACGTCCAATATATTTCAATGTGTCTCGGACTTATTGAATGTTTGCTTGCCCAGCCATCATTATGTGTACGCAGAAATGTCATCTTCAGTCTAGGCTAATTGTGGAAGATGTTTAACTGTATAATCAACTCCAGACACTTTTCAAAGGAAAACAATATCTCCATCATGCGTAATAATACAAGTGTCAAGTGTTCAGTATTATTAAGTCTAGTTTATAAAGAGCAACTCATAAGAGTCTTGTGATTGGGACGAGTTATTATTCAACCGTTATTTAAGCCTTTCACGCCGATTTTAACGTCTGCTTTATCCCTTCAATGTCATTGAAGTGTATGTTTTAAAGTGTTGCCTTTAAATTCATTTCAAAGAAATGTTGAAGCAGGTTCGTCGAAGAAAATACAGCGTTCTCTCTCTACAACAAGACCTATAATGGGAGACACAAATTGTGTGCGTTGTTCGGAGGGAGAAGTGATCGGGAGGGAATTTGATTAACATTTGCAAACAGCTTAAATTCAGATCAGACACCGCGTAACGCGGCGTCTGATCTGGATTTAAGCTGTTTGTCACTCGTCATTAAGGTTTTTCGGTCAAAATGTCCAATAGTTAACTTTGAGAAAAACAGCAGACAACAATTTTAAGCAGACGACAGTACAGCAGTTAAAGCGTTAGAAACGATTGTCATGTTATGGGAACTGCGGCAAGCGTCGTTGTAAGGAATGAATCGTTGTTCAGAGGGCCGTTGTAGGGAGAGAGCACTGAAGATACCAGTGTCGAACATTTTGATTCTGATCATAATACAAACAATTTGCAGAGTCGATTGTTCGTCGCCTATGGCTATGAAAGAGTTACAGTGGGGACACGTTATTCTTTTCCGTTTAAACGCAAACGAAACGCAAACGCAAAACACTTAAATGTAGAAAAGTACAGCTTTCAGACAAGTCTGACAATTCATGTTTATTTTAGTGGCAAACAGTTTGGAGCCTGATCAGACGCCGGGTTACCCGGCGACTGACCTGGCTCCAAACTGTTTGGAATGGAAATAATAATTTTAGCGTAAACGCGTTTATTGGGAAAGAATAACGTTTTCTCCACTGTACCGCATATTTATTATTGTTATATTATTGAGACGCTTCAAGATTCTAGACAAAATTTGTTTTGCAATCATTTTGATCACAACACCCTTACCACGATGATACAATGTGCTTTAACATGCCACCTTGTTTCATTTCTTTAAATCAAATTTTCGACATTTTTACTTAAGATATGCCGATATGAATAACGTTTTTTTTCCACTGAAAAGAAGAAGTCTCACACTGTTGGCTCTATAACCATTGTAACATTTTACCCTTATCCTGACAATAATATCGTCTGCTTTATAATTGTCTGTGGCACAGTTTGTCCAATTTCGATTTATCACTTGTTAAAATGACAAAAACCATTTTACTGAAGAAATTGTTTAACGATTTTCAACAACTTAGACATTAAATTGCGTTTGGTTGCGAGATACTTCTTTTTTGGTTGGGAAAGAAACCAAGTGGCCATGCAATAAAGAAAACCTTTTAACCAACTTCTGCCTAGCGCCCCATAATGGGGGCATGGGCAAACAATACAGACCAGAATCAGAGGCCGCATTATGTGGTGTCTACTGTTTTCTAATACATGTATGAATGTCTATCAAAGAGCACATTGAATATGAACATTTAGATCAGGCGACCCAATATGAAATAATGGAAGAATCAAATTGGCATACATTGGTTAAATGAGTTTGATGACGTAATTTATATTCGAAGCTGCCAGCTTACAAACAATACGCCAAAATATGTTTCAGATACAACCCGATATTAGTACACTTATAATAGTATTAAGTAGTTTAAGTTCTTAAGGTCGAGACACACCCCAGATAAGGATATCGAAGAAAATTAATTGTTGGTTATCACATTACAAAATGCTACTTTTATACAATATTCGTCTGTAAGAAAATAATTCCAACCTCAAAACTGTGTTTTATAGCTTTTTCCAAACTAAAAGTTGCTTTCAAGCTGTGGTAGATTCGGGTTGCAACTATATTTACAATTTGTAGATCTCGTTTTGTTTACATCACGCGGAGATCGGTTTCATTATAGGTAAATTTTGCGCGCTGAACCGTGACTGAGCTTTTCTATTTATAGAAGTTGCAACCATTCCATGTTATGGGTAAGTTAGGGTTCAAACCTTAACTTGATATTCAAAATAAGATTTTGATACCTATATTTGTCATCGTGGTCGAGAGAGTAGAGTACTTGCTGCACACGGATAGCGTTTTACTGAGAAAGGTCATGGGTTTGATACCCAGTGGATGCTGTTTTTTTATATATGATTTTGGTTTGGAAAGGTATTTTATACTACATATGACGATAACCACAAGGACATAAAGTAATTGATCAGTATTTAAATAATACATATGTATATATTAGTCAAATTTTATTACATTTCTGTATAACCACATAGTTCAAACTAAAGATGGTACGACAGACAAGAACACCGCGTCAATAGTCTAAATTTCAATGGCAATGAAGCTTGTAGAACACTTCTACGTGCCTGTAAGAAGGAGAAGCAAAAACGATTTAAAATCCAATAAAACTTAAACGGCAAGTATACTCGTCATTTAGAAAGAGTGTACTTCACTTGTCTCCTGAAAACAGTGAATACCAGATCAGAGGGCTCCTTAAGGAGCACTCTGATCAGGGTAACACTGTCTGTCATTTGTCAATTGTCATACATTACTTGACCTAATTGGAAACAGAAATTGCCCGTGAAAATTTCAGTGATGAATGAAAACAAATTACATACATTTAAAACTTTCAATACTTCAAAAAGTTAAACGTTTTAGGTCGTCCATGACACATTTAGCATAATTATATGTTAAACAATTCAAATAAGTTATTGTTTGAAAAATAATGCAATAAAACATAAAAATTTAAATTTAAAAGAAATAATTTCTATTGGGAATCGAACCCACAGCCTTTTTATCCTATTGCAAGTACGCTTACACTCTACCTATTACTCTAACTCGATTATTGATTTAATTTCACTACACAAGGCACAATATCCTTAGTAAACCATGAAAGGTAGGTAACTCCTGAACGAATTTATGCTTTTTGATGCGTTTTACCTCTATGGGTGGACTCGTCCTAAAGGTCACGGCTCACGGGTCAAAATCTACCTATAGTATTATCAATAAGGTTTGACCTGACGGTCATCACTTTCCGTCAGCTTTCGTTGGTACAATCGGTGGTACAATCGGGAGTTTCCGGATACTTTATTGATATATACCTTAGCCGATACCAAAAGTCACTGTGTTGCAATAGCTGAATGGATCGCGTTAATGACTCGTTGTGGAAGGGTCATGGGTTCGATTCTCGGTACTGTTTTGTAAACTTCGGCTGTAAATATTTTTTAAATAGTAAAAAATTAAAAGTTTAGTATGCCTTAAACGATACTAAAATAAATCAGTCAGCAATTTTTTTTGAAAAACGGCCTGCTGCCTGATGCCTTTTGATGCTTGACGAAATACAAAAGTAACGCATAGTGCTTTCTGGGAGTGTTTTGCATAACGTGGTGTTCTTTGGACTAGTTTTCTAGCCAAGTTTTTCCTAGGCAAGTAGCACTGTACTCTATTTCATATACATGTACATGCAATTGCATGAATGTCATGGTTTGCATGCGTCTATCCGCATTTTTAAAAAAAATACATGTACATATTCAATAAATAATACAAAACTCTACCGGGGATCGAACCCAATACCCTTACCTTGGTAGCGCGGCGACCTTACCACTGAGCCATCACCGACTGTATTTATCTATAACCGATAACACTATTCCAGTTCGAGTCACCGTTGAATTGTCTATTCTCAATACACTGTAGTTGTTTTCGGAAGCTAACGAATAACTTACGGAAAAAGACGGAATATTCATGAACCGTCAGGTCAAACCTTATCGACAATATCAGTCCCTTTTGCGGGAGTGGAGAAGACGTATATTTTACCAATAAACCCGTTGACGCGAAAATGTTATTTCAAATGCAGACAATTCGGAGCCAGATCAGTCACCGGCCTACATGTACCCGGTGTCTGATCAGTTCCAATCCGTTTTCCATTTAGATTAAGACAGATATTTCGAAAAAAAATCCCAACTATAGGCACGGGAAGTGAAGTACAGTGTATGTCTACAATATTAACGTTCGACCCTGACCAATAAGATAGTCCACTTTAAAATAGATTTTGAATATGTCTCTGGGATATATCGTTGAGGAAAACATTTTTCAGATAGACAGCCAGAATAGTTTGCATGTTGGTGTGCAATTTTGTGTATCCCGGCGTCTAAGCAAACTCGACATTGTTGTCACTCCGGTTTTTTAATAAGTAGTCTACATTTCAAGAATTTTTTTATGTTCTACATGTATATTTATTTGCATTGTTTTTTGTTGTTTTTTGTTTGTGTGTTTTTATTGTTGTTTGTTTTCTTTTTGTGTAGGTATTTTGTTGTAGGATGGGGGGTTAAGTTTACATGTAACGTGTACGATTTTAAGCGAATCAATAGGCTATTTCTGCTGGTAGGCGAAGCAATAGGCTATTCCTGGTTGTAAATATAGTTTAGTCTCAGCATATTATGAAATATAGCAAGTGTCTCATCTAGATATTCTAAGTTAACGTTTCAAAAACATAAAGTGAAACGTGAGAACTAATACAGTTAATTCTCGATTACTCGAACATCCTAAAAAGAATTTCGGTAATTCAAAATGGGGGTGTGAAAGTTATTCGTATTTCATCACAGTAACAACTATAAAATACGAGTACAGTAAAACCTCTCTATTACGACCACTAAATTTTGTTAATTATTGGGTGTTTAAGGCAGGTGACTGCTTAAAGCAAGGTGACCGTGAAACAGAAAGCTCCTTTAGGAGCTTTCTGTTTCACTGTAACCTTGCTTTAAGATGTCACCTGTCTTTTATACAATCGATTAGCATTCGTTTTAGTAAACGAGATGTTTTACTGTACGTTCAACATTAACTTTTCCCGTCAGCTTGGTTGAGTGTTAAAGACAGGTGGTTGTTCAAAGCAGGCTTAAAATAAGCTGCTTTACGTTTAGCCTACTTTTACCCAATACCCCATACCCTGTTGCTACAGTGGAGAATGTGTTATTCTTTCCCAATAAACGCGTTTACGCTAAAACTATTATTTCCAGTGAAAACAGTTTGGAGCTAGGTCAGACAGCGGTTAACCCGGCGTCTGACCAGGCTCCAAACTGTTTGCCACCATGATAAACATGAAATATCAGAATTGTCCAAATTTTGTTCTTTTCTACGTTTTAGTGATTTGCGTTTGCGTACGTTTGCGTTTAAACGGGAAAGAATAACAGATTCTCCACTGTAAATACACACTTAAAGCCGGTTGAAAGTAAAACAGGCGCATTCTGCTTTACTTTCAGTCTGCTTTAAGGTACTATCTGATAGGATATCTAGACAATATTTTCTTAAATAACACCTTCACAACTACATGTGCATCAACAGGAAACAAATTTCTTCAGAGGATCAATAAATGAAATGCGGAAATGGCGTAATTATTGGGTAATGGGTTAAGCTACCATCTGCTTGGGTAAAGACGATTTTTCTAATGGCGGAAATGCATGACTGCAGAATGTGGAATTATGTTCTTCTGTAGAGGAATGTATCAGAGGCGTAAAAATGCGTGTTCATGGAATAATGAGTTGAGCATGTTTTCGAGGTTGACTATACAGTACAATTCCAGTCAACAACTAGTGGGTTCATTTGAAAGACATACATTATTTCCCGTTGAATGAATTAAAATAACAATGCAATTGAATGCAGAATATGAAAAAGTGTTACTGTTTATGTTTTATGTTGACCTAAGTGGCAATCCGATTTGAGCCTGGTCAGACACCGGGTTACCTGGCGTCTGATAAGGAGTCAGATTGTTTGCATCTGATTTTTAGTATATGCATGTTTATTTTGAAAGAATAACGTCTTCTCCACTGTGTACAGTGGAGAATCTGTTATTCTTTCCCGTTTAAACGCAAACGTACGCAAACGCAAACCACTAAAACGTAGAAAAGAACAATTTTTGAACAATTCTGATATTTCATGTTTATCATGGTGGCAAACAGTTTGGAGCCTGATCAGACGCCGGGTTACCCGGAGTCTGATCTGGCTCCAAACTGTTTGCGCTGGAAATAATAGTTTTAGCGTAAACGCGTTTATTGGGAAAGAATAACACATTCTCCACTGTAAGTCTATTTAAAGTTGTTTGATGAATGTAGCTTGCTAAAAGATAAGGTAAAGTTTCAGAATATTTGCATCTTCTTAGATACAGTGGAGAAAACGTTATTCTTTTCCGTTTAAACGCAACCGAATCACAAACGCATCGCAATAAAACGCATAAAATGACAACCTTTAGACAATTATGACCATTCATGTTAGTCTGGGTGGCAAACAGTCTGGTGCCTGAATTGGCTCCAAGCTGTTTGCAAGTGAAATAATGGTTTTAGAGTAAACGCGCTTATTGGGAAAGAATAACATTTTCCCCACTGTTTACCGCATATTTATTATTGTTATATATGTTATTGAGGCGCTTCAAGATTCTAGACAAAATTTGTTTTGCAATCATTTTGATCACAACATTGTGTCTCCCCAACCCGTAACCGCGATGATACAGTGGAGAATGTGTTATTCTTTCCCAATAAACGCGTTTACGCTAAAACTATTATTTCCAGCGCAAACAGTTTGGAGCCAGATCAGACTCCGGGTAACCCGGCGTCTGATCAGGCTCCAAACTGTTTGCCACCATGATAAACATGAACTATCAGAATTGTCCAAAAATTGTTCTTTTCTACGTTTTAGTGGTTTGCGTTTGCGTACGTTTGCGTTTAAACGGGAAAGAATAACAGATTCTCCACTGTATAATGTGCTTTAACATGCCACTTTGTTTCATTTCTCAAAATCAAATTTTCGACATTTTTGACTTAAGAGATGCCGATATGAGTGTCAAACAGCATCTGATCTGGATCCAATCTGCTTTCAAATGCAATACAGTCGGATTCCGGGAGCAAAAGGCATAAACTACAAGGCCTTGTTCAGCGGTTGATATGTTTTCGTGTTTGTCTTCAAATAAATGATGCTAAAGCATGTTGTCTAGCGATAAACAGTAAAGCCAGACATTTAGCATTTGTTAAAATTCCTTGACCTTGAAGCTCTTTACATGTAATACTGTAGAGTATACGTTGCTCTGTCCCGTGAAAGAATTTTGTGCTAAAACAATTAATTATTTAGTGCTAAACTTGACTACACTTGCGTAGACGGAAATATGCTATTCTTTCCCGGTAAACGCATATTTGCTAAACTTTTGCCTTTTACAGTTTGGAGACAGATAATAGGGCCTTCTCAAACATGGATTTTCCCAACGTACAATTGCTTGCAAATCGCCAAATTCAAAATCAGTCGCGAGCATCCGTAACTCGCTTGTACAGTACTGAATCTTATTAAATTAACAATTTTTGCGATTCGATGGCAATTCGCTTGCAATTCGATGGCAATTCGCTTGCGATTCAAAGTACTAACTTTACCCTCGAGTAAGTTTTCTTGAATGGTGTATCTCACAAATGTTCGCAAATATGCCTTCGTTATTTTTTTCGATTCTATTTTTGTTACAACCGCTTCGGAAAATTCGCGTAAAAATAGTCAAACGTAGGATTTGTTTTTTGAAACGCGCGATTCGATGGCAATTCGATGGCAATTCGCTTGCGATTATCAATTTAATTGAATAAGGTTCAGTACTGTATCCGTAAAAACTCTCAAATACTCGTAAGGATTCGTGAGATGAGAAGCACATATTTTTCTGTCATTAATTGTCTGAAAATTGTCTACGGATTTAGAATACCTGTAAATAACTCAGAATATTCAGTTAGTATCGTAAACCGTTCGAAACAAGACGTGGAATTCCGTCACCAGCTAACACTGACCCGCAAAGTCTCCGTAACGTGTTTGTTTTTATCCGTAGTATCTTCATGGATATTTGAAATTGCGTGAAATTTGTTTTTGTCATATCGATGTTCTCTCGCTGGATGCCAGTTTTCGAAAGATGACACATAAAAATTGTATACATTTTTATCATAAAAAAGGTAAAGGAAAAGGTACGTGACTTCTAGGTCTCACAAGGGTGTATCTTACGACTCCTTACGGATGGCCAAACTGTAGTTGTCAATCGCAAACATCCGTAAATAACGTATGAGTAAAAGGTTCTTATAACACTACTATTAAATTTTTCTTACTTTGACAGTTTCGGTGACTGCTGTCAGTCACCTTTCTCAAAAATCCAAATGATTCCGTGGATCATTGGCTATTTCCGTCAGCACACTTGCTGACGAAAACCGGGTCCCAGACGTGAGAGAGCTTATAGGCCCCCTCGTCCCTGTTCAGGGTGGACTTTTGTTTTCTTATCTGGATGGCCTCCTTCATCTGCCGAGCACGAAGGTCAGACTCCCTATCCACTATCTTAGTGCCCTCCCAGTCAATAATATGATTAGACTGTACAGAATGGTCCATTATACCGCTTTTGTTGTACTCTGTCAGAGAAGCTTTTCTTTCAGATCTAGTATAGGTTTTCCCCGGTTTTCGTCAGCAAGTGTGCTGACGGAAATAGCCGATGATCCACGGAATCAGTTGGATTTTTGGGAAAGGTGACAGCAGTCACCGAAACTGTCAAAGTAAGAAAAATTTAATAGTAGTGTTATAAGAATCTTTTACTCATATGGACTTACCTACTAAATGAACTCTTTCAAGGATATCCGTAAATAATGTGTTGATATCCGTAAATACCTCTCTGGTGTAACCAATCCGTTACCATTCGCAAAATTCGACGACATTCGTAAGTACGCGTATGATGAGAAAACCATTTTGACATGTCAAAGATTTTTTTACGATTTCCCACGGATTGATTTTACCGTTACAGTGGAGTAAACGTTATTCTTTCCCAATAAACGCGGATACGCTAAAACTATTATTTCCATTGCAAACAGTTTGGAGCCAGATCAGACGGCGGGTAACCCGGCGTCTGATCAGGCTCAAAACTGTTTGCAACTCAGATAAAAATGAAAAGTCAGAATTCTCACAATGTTGCCTTAATCTATATTTTAGTGTTTTGCGTTTGCGTTTGGTTTGCGTTTAAACGGGAAAGAATAACGTTTTCTCCACTGTAATAATCGTAACAATCCGTAAGTACCGTAACCACACATAACCATAACATTTGCAAACTGTTAACATCCGAATTTGACGTCACATGGCGCCAAGGCTCCCTGTATGAGACTCGCATCTTATTTTCATTTAGAATACATACATGTAACAACAGCAGCCCATGACAATTGTTGCAGGTGACAATATTGCATATCGTTGTACTATTTGGTACAGTCAAACTTGTACATGTACATGTATAGAGTTACCTTTATTTGAAAAAGTTTATACATATCAAGTCAAAGGGATGATACTGCTAAATAAAGCACGAAAGTCGTGTAGCCAATCGTACAGTTTTACCGTAAACACGTTGTAATAACCCTAACGAATACGTAAATAACTCCTAACAAGTCGTAATAAATCTTAATTCACTCTTAAAAGGGGGCTAACTCGTAAGAATCCGTATATCTTTACGGATGTTAGTTTTGTTCCCTGTCGCGAGTAATCTATAAACTGTAGGAAACAATAATGTTTTCTCCCCTGTAGCATTGTCGGACTGTCGGACATGTGGCAGCTTGACCCTGCCACTGCCGATACAGTGGAGAAAACGTTATTCTTTCCCAATAACGCGTTTATGCGAAAACTATTATTTTCGATTCAAAAAGTTTGGAGCCTGATCAGACGCCGGGTAACCCGGCGTCTGATCAGGCTCCAAACTTTTTGCCACTCAGATTAAAATGAATAGTCAAAATTATCAAAAACTTGCAATTTTCTACATTTTATTGCAATGCGAATGCGTTTCGTTTGCGTTTAAACGGGAAAGAATAACGGTTTCTCCATTGTATGACGCAATAACCCGTCTTACACAGACACTGCCATAGTATCGTCTACATGTACATATATTTTTTGTCTGCTTTTTTTAACAAATTTGAATTATAAACGTTTTTGACTTGAGAATCATTGATACATGTATGAGTGTAGAGCTGATCCTGATCAGACCTCTCGTTGTCAAAATGGGCAGTAAAAGGGTGTATGCAGAAATTACTGGTATCCTGCATTACGTTGTTAACTGCTACATGTAATATACTATACCCGTCCGTCCTTGATTTATTTTATTAGTGGCATAACATTGCATAACATTGCAATACAACTGCATACTCATATAATGCAATTAATAACAAATAATGCATATACATGGCGATGCTTATGATACATGTATGCTCACCAATACCAAGAATGGCACAAAAAAGAGAAAATGTACTAGTGGCAGATCCATGAAAGTCATACATTGATTACATATACAAAATTATAATTTTACGATATGAAATATTTGGCAAGTTTTCAATATGATATAGTTTCCGAAAATAGCACATATTGCATTAGTTAAGTTAATTATACTTAAGGGTGTATCAATGTCATGAGCCATTTTTTCAAAGTATTAAACTTTTTTTCTATCATTGTTTGTTTGGAAGAGCTATTTATGATGAATGAAAAAATGAAAAAAAATATATATGGTGGTGTCCTTTTTTTTAGCTACAGCGATTTGAAAAAGGTATGTCAAATTTGGATTTTTTTCTTCAGTAAAATCTATTTCAAAACAAAACAAATATGGTAATTTGGGTTTTCTTTATTTATTTCATGTCTATGGTGGTATGTTCACATATATAAACCAACTTTAGACAAAGCAGGCACCAGGTTTGAACAATATGGATCCTTGAATATCAAATATATGCTTTATATAGGGCATGATTTTATTAGATGTTTTATTTTTATGAAAAAAAGTAAAGAAGTTTGAAAATGAAATAGTTCTAGTATTAAACTTTTTCTTATATTCTACCAGATGAAAGCCCATACTAAGGCAGTTCAAAATATGAAAAGAAATTGAAAGGTCAGTGTTGAAAATTTTGAGTTATTAAAGTAAAAAGAGTTATCGCCCCTTACAAAATTTACAAAAAAGTACCATACCGATGATATTTAGAGCTTTATAAATTTCACATTTGGTGCCTTTTTTTTCTTAAATTAGTTTTTGTATGAAGAAATACTACCATAGATAGGAAATAAATAACACAAAACCAAATTATCATATTTGTTTTCATTTAAAATGGGTTTTATTGAAGCGGGCTGTTTGAAAAGGACAAAATAAGAGGAAGTGGGTGGGGTAAATTTTACATGGCCGTAGAGCCAACTGTTGTTCACCAAAATGTACACTTTTTCTATTTTTTCATTCATCTTAAATAGCTCTTCAATACAAAACCATCATAGAGTGTTTTCATATACTTTGAAAAGTTCCCAAAGTCATGACATTGATACACCCTTAAAAGACATATGCAGACTTCTTATCTCAAACTAGTTATGATGCTACTTATATAAGAATAATTATATGCGTTACACTCAATAAATTAAATGTCCATAAACGGATGCTATTGCACATATATGCCGTGTTGAGATAATTTAAAAGGCCCCACAAGAAACAGAACATTATCCAGATTTTTTTAAAAATTGAATAAATACAATATCAATCAATCTGTCACATACAATATATGACAATTTGATAAAATTTAGAGCTGGTTTTATAAGAATTTAATTAATTTCACACCTACATCGATTAAACCACTCGAAAGCCACTCTTTCTTCCACGTGATGGTACAAGAGAAACCTATATTGTACCGGAATGTAAAAAAACTATCCCAGAAGGCCACATTTTTCTCATATTGGACTCGGATCCAGAAAATCCATATCATTTTCGTATTGGACTGGACAACTCTTCCGACACTCTGTTTGAGTTACTGAGTTACTTCCCTTGGCATTTCACGCGTCTGCTACAGTGCTCCCTCTCTACATCGGCACCCAATGGGAGGCACAGATTGTGTGTGTTGCTCGGAGGGAGTCGTTATAATATGGAGGGAAAAAAAGATTTGTCTTACATTTGCAAACAGCTTGAATCCAGATCAGACGCCGCGTAACGTTTGTCACTCGTCATTTTACGTTTTATATCAAAACGTCAACTTATATGTAACTTTGAGAAAGACAGCAGACGACAAAAAAGCAGGTGGTATTGCAGCCACGAAGGGTGTTAGACGTAATTGTCCTGTTTAGGGAACTGCGACAAGGGTCGTTGTAAGGGGAAAGTTGTTGTTGGGAAGTAGTTGTTGGGAGGGAACCTAATACCTCACTGTATTTTGTTTTTGTGGAAATTCAAAGGCTAGAAGGAATTGCAAAAAAATAAATTCATGTGGTTTCTTTTGTCATTTTATAATTTTATGGTGTGAAATAAAGCGGTAATTTAACAGTGTTGAGTACAATACTGAATTCTATTGGACTCGTACACAGCAGTCATAATCTATATTGGACTCGGCTATCGCCTCGTCCAATATGAATTATAGCTGCTGTGTACTCGTCCAATAGAATTCAGTATTGCACCCAACACTGTTAAATAACCTCTTAATATTAATCTGAAAATATATATTAAGAAACATACACAAAGTCATGTAAGTTTGAGTATATTAAGAGGTTATTTAACAGTGTTGAGTACAATACTGAAATCTATTGGACGAGTACACAGCAGCCATAATTCATATTGGACGAGGCGTCTAGATATTCATTAAATATTGCAAATGTAAGCCAAGTCTTATTTTTCCCTCCCTATAAATACTCGCTCTGAGCAACACACACAATATGTGTCTCCAAATGGGTGTCGTTGCAGAGATGGAACACTGTAACAGACAAAAGGTGAAATGCCAAGGGAAGTTACACTTAACAGAGTGTCGGAAGAGTTGTCCAGTCCAATATGAAAAAAATATAGATTTTTTGGATCCGAGTCCAATATGAGAAAAATATGGCCTTCTGGGATAGCTTTTTTAAATTCCGGTACAATATAGGGTTGTCTTGTACCGTCACGTGGTAGAAAGAGGGGTTGTCGATTGGTTTAATCGATGTAGGTGTGAAATAAAAGATTATACAATTATCTTATTTTTCCCAAATGGTCCTGTCTCAATGAATGCAATTCACTGAAACACAACCATCAAGAAGAATCATACTTAGAATACTGAAAATACTGTACCTCAAAAACATTACATGTATATCACAGTTAAAAGATGTTTCTTGGTGGACTGTTTAAACCTCTGTTGTTCAAGAGATATGTCGGCTTACATGACCACTGGTATTTCCGTATGTCTGGACATCATTGCTTTCTTGCTTGCAGCGGCGACGTTATGCAAACGTCGGGTTGACACAGATAGTGAATAATCTAACCATTTACCATAAAGGCTCAAAGAAAGTCACCTTTTGACATTTAAAAAGCAGACAATAGCTGAGAAACGCGCCAATGACTAATAGAAGAATAGACAGTTCACATGTTTGATAAACATCTCATTAAGCCCTATAGTTATGAGTATAATTATGCGATTTATGCCATTTATTAACCGATTTTCGCCCCGTGGATTCTTCGATACGTATATACATTGGAGAATCTGTTATTCTTTCCCGTTTAAACGCAAACGTACGCAAACGCAAAACACTAAAACGTAGAAAAATACAACTTTTTGACAATTCTGATAATTCATCTTTATCTTGGTGGCAAATAATTGGAGCCTGATCAGACGCCGGGTTACCCGGCGTCTGATCTGGCTCCAAACTGTTTGCAGTGAAAATAATAGTTTTAGCGTAAACGCGTTTATTGGGAAAGAATAACGTTTTCTCCACTGTATTAGACTTTGATATAAGGGTGCCTGGTCTTCAGTTTCATTTGCGATTAGTTAGGTATTGAAATTCCTATCGGAAAAAAGTGTAGACTCCGTTCAGATGCCGTATCTTGCAGCAATCATTTGCGATTAGTTTGATATTTAAATTCCTGTCGGAAACAGGTGTAGACGCTGTTCAGATGCCGCATCATGCGGCGTCTGAGCAGAATATTCGGTGTTTTCATAATAATAATTCGCCCTATAAGAGCCATAAGGGCTCATCTGCATATTTTGTCTAAATGATATTTCCCTAAATTCTGGTAGGTAATATCAAGGTTTATCATCTGTAAAATATCACAGTATCTGACTGCAGGATTTCTGCACACAGTTAATGCTAGTACATCAATTGAGAGCATACAACAAAAGTTCTTGGAGTCTAATCACACTCTAATGAGGTGTGACTCAATGCACTCGACAATAGAACACGCAAAAATATGAACTTCCACCTTGCTCGCTGGAATAAACCATAACTTTGTGGTGGTGCCAATGCATTATGAACATTTCTTGAATCTGAAGGAGTATACAAGCAGGAACTGAAAGGCTTCAGAATTGATACAGAAGGGAACAGAGTGACCTTGTTACAAGTTAAAGTACTGAAAGTTAAAATGTCCTCTTCAATTGAGATATAAGTAAATGAGGAAAACCTTCGAATACTTAATGACAGCAAAGTGACCAGAGGAAGACCAGGTTTCGGTCTTGAACCACTGCCTTCAAAATATCAGGATTCCATACCAGTTTCTGGTGAAAAGAAAACGTATCTTGTTTCTTTGTCTAACAGTCAGATTATTCCTGCTTTGTATAGATCTGTTTGTGATAATCTAAGGACAAGTAGGATGATTAAGAACCGTCTTCCAGAGTCAGACATTTTGGAAGAAAATGAAGATAGTGAGTAGCTTGAGGACCTTTGAAGGACAGTTACGTATATACACAATTATGCATCGGTTACGGCATATTTAATAGTTCTCATGTAATAACAAACAAATTAAGACTACAGTATGTTTAAAACGTTTCACCTGTAAAATCCCTTTAGAGTATTACATGAGCCCTTATGGCTCTGCAATTTTGACACGTAATGTGAAAAACACTTTCGAGCCATAAGGGCTCATCTACAGAAGTTGCCATTGACGGCAATAAACAAGATTTTCTTTTATGCATTTAAATTGTGTTAGCTATATGATTGTGTTTGTGGAAATTAAGTTACCCGAATTCATTAAACGACCGACTTTATAATATGATACAAAGTTTGTTTCTTCTTTTTCTCGAAAACACAAAAACTGCAGATGAGCCCTTATGGCCCTTATAGGGTATATTATGTTCTATAGACATGTATGGGACCGTGGGCACGAATATATAAAGAGCGTACCTGTGAAGATCAAACTTGTCAAAACAGCATAGGGCTCTGATCAGTGTCTGCACGATTTGTCTATAAAACATGAATCTTTAATAGTCAAAGATGAGCTAGACTTAATGGAACTGGAATTTGAAATTTAAAGTACAGTGGAGAAAACGTTATTCTTTCCCAATAAACGCGTTTACGCTAAAACTATTATTTCTATTGCAAACAGTTTGGAGCCAGATCAGACACCGGGTTACCCGGCGTCTGATCAGGCTCCAAACTGTTTGTCACCAAGATAAACATAAATTAACAGAATTGTCCAAAGTTGCAATTTTCTACATTTTAGTGTTTTGCGTTTGCGTTTCGTTTCGTTTAAACGGGAAAGACGATTCTAATGAGTAGTGACACCATGGGGTTTAAAATAGAAATAAATATATTAATTAGTTTTCGAAATACCCTCCTTATCTGGAGCCTTGTTTTACAGTTTACCCCTTCGCTGCCTTAGTCTGCTTATGGTTTGGGCCTAGATCATACGCCGAGTAACTTGTCTGCTCTGAATCCAAACATTGTATTAACATATCGAATTTGCGCTGTTCAGAAAACCACAGTCAAGTTTGATAAATAAAAGCAGATAAACTTGTTTAAGCTACAGTCGAACTTCGATATCTCGAACTCGCCCAACTCGAAATATCCGATATTTCGAAACATAAATTTGCCTTATTTCAAGTTCGGTTTAGGTAAACATACCCATATTTCAAAGTCAAAACGTTTTAACTTTGAAATACGGGTATGTTCGAGTTAAACGAGTTCGAGATATCGAAGTTCGACTGTATATGATACTCTGGCAATAGAGGGGTTAATCTGTTTGTCAGAGATCAGTCTTTAAAACAAACTTCATGAACCTTAAGGAAGCTAAGAAAATGCTATGGAAGAAGTTGTAGAAATGTTAGCCTCGGGTTCTGGCTTTACGATATCATCGGCATTACGATCATCATTGACTTGGGAATGTGACGCTCATGGAAACATACACCATGCATTTGTAGTCGTAGAAGTAGTAGTAGAAACAGAAGTAGTTGTTTTTGTTGTAATAGTAGTGTAGTAGTAGAAGAAGAAGTAGTAATAGTAGTAGTAGTAGTAGTAATAGTACAAGTAGAAGTAGTAGAAGTAGTACATATAGTAATAGAATCAGAAGTAGTAGTATAGTAGTAGTAGTAGAAGTAGTAGTAGTACATGTAGTAGTAGTAGTAGTAGTAGAAGTAGTAGTAGTAGTAGTAGAAACAGAAGTAGTTGTTGTTGTTGTAATAGTAGTGTAGTAGTAGTAGAAGAAGTAGTAATACTACTAGTAGTAGTAGTAATAGTAGAAGTAGTATAAGTAGTACATGTAATAGAAGTAGTAATAGAATCAGAAGTAGTAGTATAGTAGTAGTATAGTAGTAGTAGTAGTAGTAGTAGTGGTAGTAGTAGTAGTAGCAGTAGAAGTAGTAGTAGAAGTAGAGATAGTGGTAGTAGTAGTAGTTGTTGTTGTAGTAGTAGAAGTAGTTGTTGTTGTAGTAGTAGTAGTAGAAGTAGTTGTTGTTGTAGTAGTAGTGGTAGTTGTAGTAGTAGTAGTAGTAGTATGATAAGTAGTACAATGTAGTATATAGTACTACTACCAGTAGTAGTAGTAGTAGTTATAGTAGTAGAAGAAGTAGTTGTTGCTGTTGTTGTAGTAGTAGAAGTTATGATAATAGTTATAGTAGTAGTAGTAGAAGTAGTAACAGTAGTAGTCGTATTAGTTGTTGTTGTTTTTTGTAGTTATAGTAGAAGTAATAAGAGAGGCTATGCCGGAAAATACATTCCGTATCGTAGTTCCTCGTGTTAATGTACATGTATATCAAAACTACAAAAATTATGGGTTTTTTTTTTAAAATATCAGTAAAATGCAAACCGTGTACCTATGAAGATTACAAGTGTCTAGTGCGATCAAATTACACCCAGATTAGAGTGTGCATAGGGCTGCCATATCTCTGGATTTTTTCCGAATACTTCGGGGTTTTATCCTAGCAGATGGTAGCTTAAAGCAGGCTGAAAGTAAAGCAGAATACGCCTAACGGCGCATTCTGCTTTACGTTCAATCTGTTTTAAGCGGCCACATTTCTAGAAAATGACTGTGGCGTTAAAGCGCGCTTGAAAAAAAGAAAATTTGAAAATCTTATAATTGTTCATGATCAACTTATGGCAGCCCTGTGTCTATTAATCAGGGGTCTGTGCGCTTGTAATTTTGCAATACATGTATATTTGTAAAAAAAAAAAAAAAAAAAAAAAAAAACCCTAAAGAGTACATATTGGACTAGACTTGATTGAAAACTGGAATTGTCGATTCGAAGTTTTAGAGATGAATTCAGGAACACAAAATAAACCTCGACACTTTTAACAGATTCGTTCAAGTTTAATTTGCTTCAATTACTCTCTAACGACAGCATTACACTATTTTCACACTTTGAAAATAATTAACGGTTCACAAGGTCCCTCCCTGTCTTAAAACCTTCACTCCAATGATACAGCCTCCTGTACATCGGGATTTGCTTCTATTTGATACTTTTTGGATATAAGATATATTGTCTATAACAACATATCGAAATTGGTGTCAAACAGTTTGGATTCTGATCAGACGTCGGGTTATCAGGTTCCAAACTGTTTGCAACTGGCAGTAAACTCGGGGTGAGGCAGGGAATGGTTAATCGCGCCGTCAATTTAATTGTGTTTGGTGATATCACTGTAAAAACCTAATACAGTGGAGAACACGTTATTCTTTCCAAAATAAACGTGTTTACGCTAAAAATATTATTTCCAGTGCAAACGGTTTGGGGCAAGATCAGACGCCGGGTTACCCGGCGTCTGATCAGGCTCCAAACCGTTTGTCACTCAGATAAAAATGAAAAGTCAGAATTGTCAAATGGTTGTCCTTTTCTACATTTTAGTGTTTTGCGTTTGCGGTTCGTTTGCGTTTAAACGGGAAAATATTACGTATTCTCCGCTGTATCACTGTAAAAACCTAATATTACTACTCGAATCAGAAAGCTTTTTTAATGTTAAACATAGCTGGATAATTGAAGCAATATGACTGCAAGAGAAACATATCATTACAACTTCAGCCTAATTATTAGCCAAGTTTCCATCCCGTGCTGAGCTGGCACTTGTCTTTACGCACCATCAACGTGCGATGTGCTACAATGTAATAATGAGATGTCACTGTGATAGAAAAAAGTCGTCAAGCAGTCTTGAGTGTTGCTTTGCAAGGATCAAATGACGACATTGATTCGTTTAGGAAGAAACTGTAGCTTAAAATGAAGCACTCCGATGCAAACTGAATTTCGTGTTCTTTTTTTGCAATAACAAGATTGAAGATCACCGTCTCACCCCGAGTACAATGGTAATTTGCAAACAGTTTGGATCATGATCAGACGCCGCGTTACGCGGCGTCTGATCAGGATCCGAACTGTTTGATACTCAATTTTATATTTCTTAAGGCAATATACATAAAAGTTGAATTTGAGAAATAAATGCAGACGACATTTGTTTGAAGCTGATGTTGCCATGGCAATGGAGGGTTTAGCTCAGAGTGGGTTACGTGCGATGTGATTGACATTTACAAACAGTTTTGGTTGAAACTCAAGTTACTTGGTCTGAAAAAACAAACGTAGGCTATTGGTCTCATAATGTTTCAATTTAGCAAACAAACTTCAACTCTATCTGAAAACATTTGCATAAGTTGTAGATATAATATTCTATTAAAAATGTAAAAACAAACTCATAGAATATTGTAAACCCTTTATTTTTAAGCATTTATATTTATAATTTTGGCTAGTCGTATGCCCCAAAAAGTAGGCTGTGTCCCTACTGTGGACACTTTGGTGAGTGAGTACATTTTAGACCACGCTTACTTTGCTCTTTGGTCATGATTATATAAAAATATTATTTGGAGTATTTTTCCTTTACCATATCAGGTATATTTATCATTTTTGTATCAGTGGAGAAAACGTTATTCTTTCCCAATAAACGCGTTTTATCCACTGTATGTGTGACATATTCTTTATCATCATTTGCGCGTTTTTTGTACTTATCGTAAATGTTGCTAAAGAAGGTCGTAGTCTATATAATAAATGTTTGGTTCTATATCTAAGCTCCATAAGGTTTATAGCACGAACCGGGTCTAGCTATTTTTCTAAAGGGGGGAGTGTGTAATTTTTATTTTTTTTACCCTTTCCATCAGGGGCTTCGGTGGCCAAGTGGTTATACATGTACAGTGGAGAAATCGTTATTCTTTCCCGTTCAAACGCAAACGAAATGCAAACGCATTGTAATAAAACGTAGAAAAGGACAACGTTTCGCCAATTCTGAATGCTCATATAAATCGTAGTGGCAAACAGTTTGGAGCCAGATCAGACGCCGGGTTACCCGGCGCCTGATCTGGATCCAAACTGTTTGTAATGGAAATAATAGTTTTAGCGTAAACGCGTTTATTGGGAAAGAATACCGTTTTCTCTACTGTAGTCATTGAGCAGTGCAATAAGTTTCAGTACTGTCACAATGTTTCGGTGTTGACCATTCAAACGATCCAGAGAGCGACATTTAGTACATGTATTAACTCATTGAGCCCTATCGACGAATATATTCGTCATTCACAAACAGTGAACCTATGAAAAGTACACTTGTCTGTGTAAGAAGTGTGCACCCAGATCAGAAGGCTCCTAAAAGAGCCCTCTGATCAGGGTCTGCACTGTTTGCCATTTTGCAATATATAATAAAAATCAGTCGTACATGTAGGTAGTCAAAAATTGACTAGACCTAACTGGAAACTGGAACTGTCTATTAAAGTCTCAGGGGTGAATGGGTTAACGCTTTCACTCTCAATGACGTCATAAAACATTTGCAAACAGTTTTGATCCTGATCAGAACTGTTTGCCATTTGTTTTAAAATAACGTCAGTCATACTGCCTTAAATCTAACTTATATGGCGGTGAAGGGGTAAAAATCTCACAATAATTTTGATCCTGAAAGTGTTATGAAATTCAGGGTGTCCAGATCACTGGCATCAGTCCTCGTCATCTGACCATGCGCGTTTTATATATAGTAAATGTCAGTTTAGTATGTCGTAGTCTACATAATAAATGTCTGGTTATATATCTAAAGCTCATAATACTTAACGGATAGATTAACTCCTCCACTTCCATGAAGTCATCTGTTTTAAAACAATCGTCTGATTTCATCTCTCAAATTTGAATTTTAGGTTTTTTTTAAATAGGAAGTATTGAAAGGAGTGTCAAACAGTTTGGATCCTGATCAGACGCCGCGTAAAGCGGCGTCTGATCAGGATCCAATCTGTTTGCAAATAATTGGTGTGCCCGGGAGAGAAGGAGCGAAGGGATTAATCACCCTCGATGGGAAGTCTTCGGTCATATAGCGTGTCTATGTAATCAAGTTTGCAATAATGTTCTGGCATTCTGAAATTTATCCGGTTTAATTGCGGCATTTGACTGTCTATAGAAATAAACAAGATTGATAACTTTTGACTATTTGTCATTATTGTTGGAAATATACGGAAAGAGGAAATAACTCAGACCATTCTGTTGCATACAGTGGAGAAAACGTTATTCTTTCCCTTTTAAACGCCAAAGAAACGCAAACGCATTGCAAATAAATGAAGAAAATTACAACTTTTTGACAATTCTGGAAGACGTTTTTAACCTGGGTGGCAACAGTTACCCGGCGTCTGATTTGGCTCAAAACTATTTGCATTAGAAATAAAAAAAATTAGTGTAAACGCGTTTATTGGGAAAGAATAACGTTGTCTCCACTGTACGAGACGAACGATGGAACTCTGCTATATGTCCTTTTAGGCGTGAATTATTCAACAGTTAAATTGTATTCAACAGTTTTTAAATTGCAACATCAATATTTTTAATCCATATCTACACGCTACATGTACATGGGAGAATAAGTTATTCTTTCCCAGTAAACGTGTTGATGCTAAAACTATGTTTTTATTGAAACAAGTACATGTAACCCGGCTTTTGTTCAAGCTCTAAACTGTTTGCTACTCAGATTGAAACATCTTTCCCACTTAACGTATTTACCTGTATACTAACAGAACTGATTGCCGTTGACAATTAAGACCATACACTTTGTAAAGTACGTGACCAAAGAATCGCCTTTTTTGCTCCTATATTACTCATATAATTGACTCTTCCTGTTATTCCATTCCATGTTATTAAAATATCTATCGGATATTTTTCTTTCTTGTATTCTAACTGGTTGGTGTTTTAAAAGTAGGGTGAAATTAATGCAGAAAGCTCAAACAGAAAATTTATGCTGCTTTAGTTTAAGACAGCTGTAAATATCTACATACATGCATCTTAAGATATCAAGTGTTATCTTTAAGTAAATTGTTGGAAAAAACAGGTGAAACGGTCATTGTCAGCGAGAGAGTTACAAAAGAGAAGACGTTATTCTTTCCCGTTTAAACGCAAACGTACGCAAACGCAAAGCACTAAAACGTAGAAAAGAACAATGCGAAAGAATAACACATTCTCCACTGTACAAAAGAGAAGACGTTATTCTTTCCAAAAAATAGGTTGACGCTAAAATCACTATTTACAGTGCAATCAGTTTGGAGGCAGATCAGACTCAAAACTGTTTGCCTCTCAGGTTTAACCCTTTCACTGCCATGACGTCATCAATTTTAAACAATTGTCGTAGATGCTTTTATCACATAATTTGCGGTCCGGGAGTTGCATAAAGCGATAGTATAAATATCGTAATCCACTAGTGGAATATCGTGTTTTGGGCTCCGGCCCAACTTGTTCGTCCACAAGCGCTGCATGTAGCGGGACGCCAGATGACGTCATTTACTATGACGTTAACGTAAACAACGTAACGTTTGGCGGAAATTCTATATAGCGGAGGGTCTACAAACTACGGCTTTAATTAATTTTATAGGTGCTTAAACTTGTTATGTGATAAATAGAATATCACATTCGTGCTCATTATTTATCATGCTTAACAAACTCGTTGACTAAAATGAATATGACGCTCGCCAAGGCTCGTCTAAGGTATATACTATAAAAAAAAATATTTTTTTTGAAAAATGAGCTTTTGGTCAGAATATGGTGTTTGGTCATAGAAAAGGACGTTTTTATGGTTTTATGCCTTTTATTTGTGTTTTGAGGTGCATATTGGGTCAAAGCATGCGTCTGGCACCTGTGGATTAGAGGCCCTCTAATCAGGGACTTCACTGTTTAAATTAGACAAGTGTACTTTTTACAGGTACATTTTGGGTAAAGGACGCATATACTGTATGCGTCACTAGGGCACAGTGAGTTCATAAAGAATTAAGTAGTCTCTACTGTACTAAACGAAAGTTGTTGTGTATCATTATCGGTTTTATGTGGTTTGATCTCTGTCAAAACGATTCCACTTCTTGTGAATATTGTATTTGATTTCATTACTATTTCTGTCATGCGTGTTTTTATCTCGGTGTTTTCGAGGAAATTAAACAATTTGAAATCCCTCGATAGGTTGGTTTTTATAACTTTTGAAACCAAATCACACGAGGACTCAAATACAAAATCAAAATATGATCCTTGAACTTTACACCTTACAGTGTATTTGATCTTCAAGACGTTAGCATTATCCAATAAACGCGATTATATGCTTAAACAATTATTTCTATTACAGTGCTCTCTACAACGACACCCAATGGGAGACAACAATTATGTGCGTTGTTCGGAGGGAATCGTTAGAGGGAGGGAACTCGGCGAACATTTGCAAAAAGCTTGAATCCAGATCAGACGCCACGATACTCGGCGTCTGATCTGGATTCAAGCTGTTTGTCACTCGTCATTAAATTTTATTTATGTCAAAATGTCCAATATATAACTTTAAGAAAAACAGCAGACGACAACTTTAAGCAGACGATATTGCAGCGGTAAAACGTTAGACATAATTGTCATGTTTATGTAACCGCGGCAAGGGTCGTTTTAAGAAGAGAGTCGTTGTTGGAATGGCCGTTTTAGAGAGGAAACACTGTATTTCCATTACAAACAGTAAGGAGGCAGATCAGACGTCGGATTACCTGTCATCTGATTAGGCTCCAAACTGTTTGCCACTCAGATTTAAAAACAAAATTATGAGAAATGTCAAAATGTTGTATTCTTTTGCATGGCCTTTGCGTTTCTAATACACTTGAACGGAAAGTATTCGTTGATTTTCTGAAAAATTACTTAACGTATTATATTGAGTACAAATGTATATTGTGGACTTACGTATATGAGCGCCGAGTAAAGAGTTTCTACTGTATACGAATATTTAAATTGACTTTAGTTGAATTGTCGCCGTAATGGTACTTTACGATATTAATATCTCGCTTTTCGTCCAATAAAACTCGCTTAAGTCGAACGAATCCGGAATCAGATGCGTTTCAACAAATCGAGTACACTTAAGTCGAACACACCTGTATTTCTTCAATCAAACTTCGACAAATAGAGTACGCTAAAATCGATCATATCCGTATTTCAAAGTTAAAACGTGGCTCAGCCACGTTTTAACTTTGAAAAACGGATATGTTCAACTTAAACGATTTCGAGATTACGCGGTATAACTGTATCTTATTTCCAGTTATATGTCTTCCATTTTCCTGTTATTTGCATGCGTATTACCCATGTGTCTCAACTTCTGTGACAGATTATTATAGACGTATTTTCCTAGTAATAACATTGAAATTGAGTCTTGCATTTAACCTCTTCGCTGCCATGACGTCACCAGTTTTAAACAGCTGTCGTCTGCTTTTATTTCTCAAATTCAAGTTTTAGGTATTTTGATTTATGAAATATAAAATTGAGTGTCAAACAGTTTGAATACGGATCAGACGCCGCGGTACGCAGCGTATGATCCGGATCCAACTTTTTGGAAATAACCAATGTACTCGAGGTAAGGCAATGGTTTGGTTAATCTTTTCCCTTGTTGTCATACTATATACTTCAACACTGTCTGCAAACGTCTCAATTTTATTTCTTACAAACTATTAATGAGTAAAATCTCTAAGATAAGACTATCAAATAATGTTGATCCCGATCAGATGCTGAGACACTCGGCGTCTGGTTTGGATTTAAAGATGCTCAATTAGAGACTGGCAGTTTTAGGGTTCAGTGAACGAACACGCTATTCTACAGTAAATATCAAACAGAATGATAAAACTTTCAAACATTTTGAAAGATCAAGTTTTGCTCATTTCTAAGTTGTCTCATATATTCCTAATGCTTTGGGATAAATACAGTCGAACTCGTTTTAGTCGGACTTATCCGTGGCTTAGCCACAGTTTACAAGTACAGTAAAACCTCTCTATTACGACCACTAACTTTTGATAATTATTGGGTGTTTAAGGCAGGTGACTGCTTCAAGCAAGGTGACAGTGAAACAGAAAGCTCCTCTAGGAGCTTTCTGTTTCACTGTCACCTTGTTTTAAGTTGTCACCTGTCTTTTTATAAAATCAATTATCCTTCCTTTTAGTGGTCGTAATAGAGATGTTTTACTGTACATTGTAACTTCGAAATACGGGTATGTTACTATGACCTCGAGTTATTAGAATTCAACTGAAGAATTACAGGAAAGTACGATTTAACCCATGTGTGACTAGAATCACATGAAACGGACATATATTAACAGTGAAGACTCTGATCATACGCCGCATAACGTATTTTGTCCATTGTCAACAGTTTGGAGTCAGGTCAGACATGTAGGATAACTCGGCGTCTGAGCAGGCATCAAACTATTTGCCATTCCCATTAGAACTGATCGTTCACATTTTCTAACTACATTGACTATTATATTGCATTACTTTTGCCTTTTTGTTTCATCTTAACTCATTACATAATATCAACTGTACATCGATTCGGCAAATATGTGTACAGCAGAACCCCTCCAACCCGGAACCTCGAAATACCGGAATTCTCTCTTAACAGGACAAAAGCTGTGGTCCCGTTTCCAACCCTTCTATATTTTCACCACTTACACCATAAATACGCATTTTTACGTCTTTGGTTTATTCCTTCACTGAAGAAAATAGTTTATACATTCTAGCAGATGATAGCTTAAAGCATGTTGAAAGTAAAGCAGAATGCGCCTTAATGCGCATTCTACTTTACTTTCATCCTGCTTTAAGTGGTAATCTATCTTCTATACTAGAATCAAGCTATTTGATCATATGTTAAAACCCCTTTAAACTGGAAATTCCTCTAAACCGGACATTTTTGTTGTCCCAACACATGTCCGGTTTAGAGGGGTTTATTTATGCTTTTCGGTGGATTACCGGAAAATAACAGTGGATTATCACTTGGTAATCCACTGCAGTGGATTATCACCAATCGCCGTTTTCCCCGTAGGGCTCCCCAAAAATCGTAGTCAATCGTGTCTTATCGTTAAATTTCGGCAGTCCGATTTGTCGCGAACCACTCAACGGAAGAACACGAATCCAAAATCGGGAGCAACGACGTAATTCGGATTACGTCAAATCAAGTAATAAGTGACGTCATCGTACGAGAAACTGTTTCGTTAATGTGTTCGATGTAAACTTGGGGCTCAACACGGGGTAAATCATGTACTTTCGCTTTCACAATTATCGAACAATTTGGTTTAAAAAGTGGCTTAAAAGCATAAATAAATTGAATAATTGTATTTTTTTCAGTATAAGATCGAATTTAATCCATTTCGTGAACATCAGACTTTTATATTTTCACTCGTGGCTTCGCCACTCGTGAAAATATAACGTCTGATGTTCACTCAATGGATTAAATTTCTATCTTATACTGAAAAAAACAATTATCCTCTATTTCACTGTATTGTAATTATACATCCAATCTTCCTTCCTAATAGCCCATACTGAATGCACATAAAATGCATCAAAGTAGATGGAAATCATCGTTAACGTCTATTATTTGTATTTTCCGTGCTAAATATACAGTGGAGAATCTGTTATTCTTTCCCGTTTAAACGCAAACGTACGCAAACGCAAAACACTAAAACGTAGAAAAGTATAACTTTTTGACAATTCTGATAATTCATGTTTATCTTGGTGGCAAACAGTTTGGAGCCTGATCAGACGCCGGGTTACCCGGCGTCTGATCTGGCTCCAAACTGTTTGCACTGCAAATAATAGTTTTAGCGTAAACGTTTTTATTGGGAAAGAATAACACATTCTCCACTGTAGTCTTTGCTTGCGATGAACATTGTAGGAAGTTAATATTTTTCTGCCATAATACAGTTCTCTTTCAAATAATTGTCTACGCCGTACGTATAATTTTATGCCTTAACCCTTTCACTGCCAACATTTTCGTGCGATGTTTACCCCTACACCGTTTCATTGTCGCCTGCTTCAATTTTGTTGTCTGCAATATCGTTTCAAAGTGTAAAAACGAGGCAGTATGACTGAAGAAATTTCAAAACGAGTGCCAAACGCGGCGTCTGATTAGGATCCAAACTGTTTTGAAAACGCGGTTTTAGCGCCATTGAAAGCGAAAGGGTTTAATAAAGATGAGTGGAGAATGTGTTATACTTGAACGAAATAAAAGGCAAACTAATACAAAGAAATGAATAAAATAAATATGTAAATAAATAATAACCTTTTATGATGAACCTGATAATATATGGAATCCATTTCAAGCTGAGTGGCAAACAATTTGGATCCTGATCAGCTTGCTCGAACAGGTTATGCCAGTGTAATGACGAAAAGTGTCCCCCTCTAAAAGGTGACTCCGGTGGACATTGTTCGACGTAGAAAACTGTCCATGCGGCTTGAATTGGCATAATTATAATATTATGACCCGGGAGGCCAGTTTTCTACGTCAAAAAATGTCCCAGGGTCACATCCCTGAGGGGTGGGACACTTTTCGTTATTATACCGGATCATGCTTTGTTACACTAGTGTATTACATGTACATGTACCAACAATACGGCATGGCGAGTTTTGTGAGATAAAATATTCTCTCTCTCTCTCTGTCTCTGTCTCTCTCTTTTTTTCTCTCTCTCTCCCTCTCTCTATATATATCTTTATTTCTCTCCCCTCTATCTGTCTCTCCTTCTTTACTTCTTTCTATCTATGTCCTTCTTTGTCACTCTCTTTTTCTCTTTATCTATCTCTCTGTCTATGTCTGTCTGTCTCTATATATATATCTATCTCTCTGCCTCCTACACGCTCTTGATCTTGTGTTCTGCAATGCAAAAGCCATTTTACTTTTGCAATAAACCCATTCGTGCTCAAATGTGATATGCATTGCAAACCGATTTTGGAGACTTGCCAGACGCCCGGCGTCTAACCGGGCTTCAGCCTGTTTGTCATTCATATACAGTGGAGAATACTTTATTCTTTCCCGTTTAAACGCAAACGAAACGCAAACGCAAAGCACGAAAACGTAGAAAAGTGCAATTTTTGGACTGTACATGTAGTTCATGTTGATCTTGGTGGCAAACAATTTGGAGCCTGATCAGACGCCGTGTAATGGAAATAATAGTTTAAACGTAAACGCGTTTATTGGGAAAGAATAACTTTTTCTCCACTGTATAATATGTTATTTAAATCATTAGAATTATTGAAAAGTTGCTATTTTTTTAATTTTATTGTATTACGCTTGTGTTTAGTTGGAACCGGAAAGAATAACGACTTCTCCCCTGTTCCAAACACGAATGATTATTGGTAATACAAACTGATTAATCTCAGTTTTTAAAGTAATATTTTCAAATTAGTCATTGCAGTTTGGTGGTATCTTTCAAGCTGAAAATTGATTAGTTTTCACCTCTGTACTCCTGCGGATGCGATCGCAACCGGTTACTTGTAATGCAAAATGTTCGCTTTAACAACTTTAAAAATCGTTTAAAAAGAGTTGTAGTCAAGCTCGGCTAAAGCTTGTCCTTCAATTAACAAGCTGCCTAACTACAATGGCATTCGCAAATCATTGTGATCCTGACCAGATACTGAGTTACTCGGCGTCTGATTAGGATCAAAACAATTTACAAATACCAGTGCAACAGTTATTACAGTGTACGAATCTTCTTACATGTATCTCGATCATGTTTCATCTATTATAATTGCGGCGTTTCCAATTAACCCATTACCCCATAAATACGTCTTTTTACGCCTCAAATTTATTTCTCCGCTGAACAAAATAGTTCCACTTTATACAGTCATGAATATGTTTCATAAGATATATTTTCTATATTCTAGCAGATGGTATCTTAAAGCAGGCTGAACGTTAAGCAGAAGTTGCCACATTCTGCTTTACTTTCAACCTACTGTAAGTGGTAACCTTTTTTCAAAATTAGAAACAGGCTATGGAGTAATGGGTTAACCACTTCAATGCCATTGTGCCCAAAAGCGATATTGCGCCAAAATAGTTAACAGTCGTGTAGCCCGATTTTATTCAACTGGCAGGGAGGAGCTAACCTTTGGCAAAGATAAACTAATTTACTTTTGATTTTAGGGATGACAGATATAGTTCCGTATTATATCGTTATTGTTCGATACTTTCAACATGGAGAAACACAATTTATGCGTGCATCAAAAGGGTATATACACTATACAGTGCTTCCTCTCTACAACAACACCCAACGGGTGACAAAGATTGCGAGTGTTAAACGAAGGGAGTTGTTATAGGGAGAGAAAATTAAGACTTGGTTAACATTTGCAAATAGCTTGAATCCAGATCAGACGCCGCGTAACGCGGCGTCTGTTCTGGGTTCAAGCTGTTTGTCATTCTTCATTATATTCCTTCTGTCAGAATGTCAACTTATATGTAATGTTGAGAAAAAAGGCAGACGACAACGGTAAATTCCGATATTTAAAGAGCGTCCTGCCGCCACCAAAGTCGAAATGCAAATGTCCGCATCGAAACTCCGCCCTGCCAAGTCAATAAAATCGGTCTATACCGATATTTGTTCAGTCAAAAAAAACTAAAATCTGACTTGAAAAGACAATATTTCAGACGATATTATCAATGCCGATATGTTTGCGATGAGAGGGTTAAGCAGGCGATAAAACTTAGCGCAGAAAGAGTTAATATAACTCCCCCATAAAGGCATTATTGCGCAACCGACTAAGCTAATTTTAGACATAGTATTATTTCTCTTAGCAAGTATAGTATTGACAAAACACTTTTACAAATGTCGTACAGTGGAGAATCTGTTATTCTTTCCCGTTTAAACGCAAACGTACGCAAACGCAAAGCACTAAAACGTAGAAAAGAACAACTTTTGGATAATTCTGATATTTCATGTTTATCTTGGTGGCAAACAGTTTGGAGCCTGATCAGACGCCGGGTTACCCGGCGTCTGATCTGGCTCCAAACTGTTTGCACTGCAAATAATAGTTTTAGCGTAAACGCGTTTATTGGGAAAGAATAACACATTCTCCACTGTATAAGCACATACATGTACATGTACAGTGCTCCCTCTCTACAACAACATCCAATGAGAGACAAAGAGTTCGTGCGTTGTTCGGAGAGAGATGTTATAGGGATGGAAAATTAGGACTTGGTTTACATTAGCAAACAGCTTGAATCCAGATGACACGCCGCGTAACGCGGCGTCTAATTTGGATTCAAGCTTTTTTCACACGTTATTATACAGTGGAGAAAACGTTATTCTTTCCCAATAAGCACGTTTCCGCTAAAACTTTTATTTCCTATGCAAACAGTTTGGAGCCAGATCAGACGCCGGGTAACCCGGCGTCTGATCAGGCTTCAAACCGTTTGCTACTCAGATCAAAATGAGTAGTTAGAATTATCAAAATGTTGTCATTTTCTCCATTTTAATGTGTTGCGTTTGCGTTTCGTTTGCGTTTAAACGGGAAAGAATAACGTTTTCTCCACTGTATTTCTTCTGTCAAGGAGTCCACTCATATGTAACTTTGAGAAACAACAACAGACGGAAAATTCAAGTAGACGATATTGCGACAGTGAAAGTGTTAGAATAATTGTCTTTTGGGGGAACCGTGACAAGCATTGTTGTAAGGAGGGAATCGTTTTTAGGAGGGTCGTTGTAGGGAGGGACCACTGCAGTGCAGAAGGCGTTTTTCTTACCTGTTTAAAGGCATACAGTGGAGAATGTGTTATTCTTTCCCAATAAACGCGTTTACGCTAAAACTATTATTTCTTTTGCAAACAGTTTAAAGCCAGATCAGACGCCGAGTTACCCGGCGTCTGATCAGGCTCCAAACTGTTTGCCACCATGATAAACATGAACTATCAGAATTGTCCAAAAGTTGTTCTTTTCTACGTTTTAGTGCTTTTTGCGTTTGCGTACGTTTGCGTTTAAACGGGAAAGAATAACAGATTCTCCACTGTACGAAGAACAAATGCACTGCAGTAAACTGTAGAAATGACAACTTTTGACAATTCTAAATGTGGTTTTTAATCTGAGTGGCAAACAATTTGACGCGTGACCAGACGCCGTGTTACTCTGCGTCTGACCTGGTTCAAATTGTTTGCAATGAAAATAATTGTGGGCTTATGGCGTGGATAAAACGTTATTCTTTCCCAATTAATGCGTTTACGTTAAAACTGTTATTTCCAGTACAAACAGTTTAGAGTCGGACCAGACGCCGGGTTACCCGGCGTCTGATCAGGCTCCAAAATATTTAAACCATTTTGTTTAAAATAAATCGTCATATTTGTCAACAAGTTGTCATTGTCTACGTTTCATTGCAATGCGTTTGCGTTTCATTTGCGTCCTTGTTAAAACTATTTTCGAGCCCTTGTTTTATTTTTCATATGTAAACGTGTCGTTTACAGCTACAGTGGAGAAAACGTTATTCTTTCCCGTTTAAACGCAAACGTACGCAAACGCAAAACACTAAAACGTAGAAAATGACAACTTTTTGACAATTCTGATAATTCATGTTTATCTTGGTGGCAAATAGTTTGGAGCCTGATCAGACGCCGGGTTACCCGGCGTCTGATCTGGCTCCAAACTGTTTGCAAGTTGCAAATAATAGTTTTAGCGTAAACGCGTTTATTGGGAAAGAATAACAGATTCTCCACTGTATTCTCGTTACAGAACAGCGCCCCATGTGCATAAAACTTGTTTGTAACAGTCTTATCAGCTGCCTTGCGTTCAGTAAAGAAATCGATGGCCATCGATTGCGAGTTGGCTACCGGTCTGAAATACAGTGGAGAAAACGTAATTATTTCGTTCAAACGCAAACGTATCGCAATGAAATATAGAAAATGACAACATTTTGACAATTCAAATCTGATTGCAATGAAAATAATAGTTTTCTCTACTGTACTCTGCACGCTGCACACGGGGCACAAACTGCTAACCTAAACAGCAAACAATGGTAATTGAACTCGCTACTGGCCTATTGGACGCTAATAGTAAAACTATAATTAAAAGTTCGGTCTTTAAACGTGTTTAAACCAATTCCACATCTGATCAGACGCAGAGAACTATTTTAGTGCCGCTATTAAAAGTTCCTACATGTAAGATGCAGCAAATATTGATTATAATCTACATGTATATAGTATTTATTATTACGTACAGCTTGGTACAGTGGAGAAGACGTTATTCTTTCCCAATAAACACGTTAACGCTAATACTATTACTTCAAATGCAAACAGTTGTGAGCCAGATCAGACGCCGGGTAACCGACGTCTGATCAGGCTACAACGTGTTTGCGACTCAGATTTGGTTAAATGGTCAGAGTTAGCAAAACGTTATTATTTTCTACATTAGAGTGGGTTGCGCTTTCTTTTCGTTTGTGATTAAATGGAAAAGAAAAACGTCTTAAGGTGGTTCGACAGCGGGCGACCAGCATCTCGAGTTCCGGAAATGCTGATGACTTTCACCTGATCTTTGCGGCACGTGATTATAGTAGAAAATTTAGATAAAGAAAAGTTTGATCTGTTTCAGTGTCTTCTCTGTTAGCTCAGTTGATACGGTGATTGACTTGAAATTCAAAGGTTCTAGGTTCGATTCCCACTCGCTTCAAAACTTTTTTTTAACAAATTGTCCGATTTTAGTGACTAGTCAATTCATAACGCAGTGATCAAAGGACAGGCTATGTTTAGTCTAGTAATAATGAATAATATCAGATGCAAGTATAGTCAAGTGACAGCTAACTTTGTGAGGATTTATAGCCTATATAACAGATGGCAGCTTAACACAGGACAAAAGTAATGCTAAAAGATAGATCCTAAAGGAGCTTTTATGCATTACTTTTGTTATGCATTAAGCGGTCACTTGCTTTTAAAGATCTACAGGCTACCGTATTCAATGGTCCCTTATTACAGGTTTGACTTATGGTATTATTTAGAGCTGATGGCATTTTAAAGTTGAACTCAAGCGAGGTTACTCGTTTTGTGTTAACATTTTGTCAGAATTTCAGGAAATCATGTATCATTAAATTTTTGTGACTAGTAGAATTAAGTTATATCTATCTAATAAGAGTAAAATTAGTGTATGTTAAACAGCTAGATTTTTTGTAATTTGATATTTTCAGAATTTGACTTTTTTAAAATATTGATATTTCCAGAAAATATGTCATGAAATACTTTTGTTTGCCCAATATCTTATAGTCTATGTACAGTTTACTTGAATGTACAGAAATTATCGAGTTATATCATTCTATAAAGAAAATATTCCTGTTTATTAAAAAAGGAGCTTTTCTCGACAAAAGGTCCTGTCAGAAAAAAACGGTTCAGTAACTTTTTTTTATTTTAACGATTTTTCACTCTCCATATGGTATATTTCAATTTAATCAAGGTTTCGAAGAATTCTGACACAGAATAAGCTGACCCGCGAACCACCTTTAAGCCGCATTATGTAATTCGGAAGCCTGCATAAAACGGTTGTTTTGGGCGCTGTTTGAACTACACATATCGTGATTCTTTCACAAAAAGGGGCTTTATCTATGAAGTCAATTTTTTTTAAAAAGTAAATTCTGATCGTTATGTCCAACTATTTACTATATTTTGTGTACTGTACATGTACATGCAAATGTTGATACGGTTTTGTTTTGTGTTGTATTATATTGTATTGTATTGTTTTCCGTCCGTCTTGGTAGATCAGATGGAAGAGCGAGTGGCCTCCGGATTCAAAACTGTTTATCACAATGTATTGTCCGAGTTTACTAACCTGTCAGTCTTTAATAACGAAGAGGTGAAAGGATACTTATTGTATGCTGATTGCGAAATTGGACTTGTCCTTTTTTGCCTTTTAGGGTTGATTTTAACAATACATTTGAGAATGACAAATAATATTGATCCTGACCAGAGGGCTCCTTAAGGAGCCCTCTAATCAGGATCCACACTGTTTGAATTGGACAAGTGTAATCCTAACAGGTACACTGTTTATAAATGACGACTATACTCGTTGCTAGGGCTGAACGTGTTAACTAGGTAATAACCAAAAATATATCCCTAAAGAACTGTCAATATTTGATGTTAGAGGGAGATTTCATATAACTGCTTTTGAATAAAAGTTGTCCTCTGTGTTCACGTGGCTTTGATATAGTATTAAAGAATGTATTCTCTTGTATATGTAATTGTACATACTGAGAAAATGAAGAATAAAACTTGAAACTTGAAACTTGGACTTTTACATGCAAATCCTCTTATGATTATGATATATATAAATAGATTATTTATTCAATACAAATGCCATCGGATTATCAGTAGACATTCACTACATACATACAGTTATGTAACTTGACTATATATAGTAACGTTAATATATAAATAGCATAAGGATTACATTTGTAACACTCGACTAGAGATTTTATTTAACATCTTCCGTGATAGTGTGAAGATTTATCCGTTTTATCAGGGTACACGTGTACCAAACAGTCACGAGTTCAAGCTTGGTCAGGTATCGGAGCAAGTACGCATGTACTTTCTCCGCGGTTAGATGCCAGTCTGATTAACCGGCGTCTGATCTGGCTCCAAACTATATACAGTGGACAAAGTTGCGTCAGCACAAACATGTTTAGGGTGTAATGTTTTCTCCACGGGACATGTACAGCGTTCCCTCCCTACAACGGCCCTCCCAACAACGACTCCCTCCTTACAACGACCCTTACGGCTGGTCCCCAAACAAGACAAAATGTTTAACACTTTTACTGCTGCAATACCGTCTGCTTCAAATTGTCGTCTGCTGTTTTTTCTCAAAATTAAATTTTGATGGAATACATATAATGACGGGTGACAAACAGCTTGAATCCAGATTAGACGCCGCGTAACGCGGCGTCTGATCTGGATTCAAGCTGTTCGAAGATGTAAGCCAATTTCCCTCCCTGTAACGACTCCCTGTGAACAACGCACATAGTCTTTGTCTCCCATTGGGTGTCGTTGTAGAGAGGGAGAAATATTGAAAGAAAATCAAAAGGAATTACATACAGTGGAGAATACGTTATTCTTTACCGTTTAAAAGCAAACGAAACGCAAACGCAAAACACTAAAATGTAGAAAATAACAACTTTTTTTACATTTGTCACTATTTATTTTTATCTTAGTGGCAAACAGTTTGGAGCCTTATCATAAGCCGGGTTACCCGGCGTCTGATCTGGCTCCAAACTGTTTGCAATGGATATCATAGTTTTAGCGTTAACGCGTTTATTGGGAAAGAATAACGTTTTCTCCACTGTATATATACATGTATTTTTAAACCCGAGCTGATAAATGTCAAAATGAGTGAACAGTTTGGATCATGATCATACACCAATCTACTCTGTGTCTGATCTGGATCAAGACTGTTTGCAATCTCTTGCTCGGCTTGGCGAGAGTTAACCACACCTCGAAGCAGTAACAGACTGTTACTATTTCGAGACCACACGCAGTACAGTATGCTGTTATTCAGTAGAGAAGACGTTATTATTTCCCAAAAGAAATAATCTTAAGCCAATATCGAATGATGCTAATAAATCTATAGGTTTGTAATGGGTATCTACCAAGTTCGCCATAGATGAAATTATTCTGAGTCTGTGACCGTACTCCGAGTAACTGTTTCATGTATTGTGGATGTATTGTTTCTAATTTCTTGGCTTCTAAATAGCCCCATACTTCGGACCCATAGCAGATAATAGGTACAGTGGAGAATGTGTTATTCTTTCCCAATAAACGCGTTTACGCTAAAACTATTATTTCCAGTGCAAACAGTTTGGAGCCAGACCAGACGCCGGGTAACCCGGCATCTGATCAGGCTTCAAACTGTTTGCCACTCGGACAAAAATGAAGTCAGATTTGTCAAAAAGTTATACTTTTCTAAATTTTAGTGAGTTGAGTTTGCGTTTCGTTTGCGTTTAAACGGGGAAGAATAACGTTTTCTCCACTGTACTATAAGATTTTCAAATATACCTAATCTATGACTAATTGATAATATAGGAAATTTATGCAACATTGGAATACAATTAATATTACAAGAGATTATTTACGCTGAGTTGAGTCGGCATTTGTCTATCTTAAAAAAAATAATGTTAGACACCTTATCTTTCTTAGTAAATCCTCTTATGATATATAAATAGATGATTTATTCAATACAAATATCATCGGATTATCAGTAGACAGTCACTGCATACATAAAGTTATGTAACTTGACTATATATAGTAACGTTAATATATAAATAGCTTAAGGATTAATCTGGATACACGTGTGCCGAACACAGGGCTGCCATTTCTCCGGATTTTTCCTAAATATTCGGATTTTTTTCCAGAACATGGTAGCTTAAAACAGGCTGAAAGTAAAGCAGAATGCTCCATAAGGCGCATTCTGCTTTACTTTCAACCTGTTTTAATCATCTAGTGTCTGAAAAACTAAAAACAGACTCTGGGTAAAAGGTATAATTCGGAAGATCGCGCTTGAAAAATTGAACATTTTGAAATCTTAGGATTTTTTTTATTAATTTATAGAAGCCCTGCGAACAGTGACGAGTTCAAGCTTGGTCAGACAATGGAGCAAGTACACATGTACTTACTCCGCGGTTAGACACCAGTCTGATCTGGCTCCAAACTGTATAGAGTGGACAAAGTTGTGTCAGCACAAACATGTTTAGGAGGGGGGGAGTAATGTCTTCTCCGTGGTACATGTATCTATACATAATGACCATACATATATTCCTTTGTAATCACCATCATCGCATACTTCATAATATATACTATATGTTGTCTGCGAAAGAAAATCAAATTGAAATACATATATACATCGTATCAAAATAAGTGTGAAACAGTTTATATTATGAAGTATGCGATGATGGTGATTACAAAGGAATATATGTATGGTCACATAATGACCATACATATATTCCTTTGTAATCACCATCATCGCATACTTCATAATATATACTATATGTTGTCTGCGAAAGAAAATCAAATTGAAATACATATATACATCGTATCAAAATAAGTGTGAAACAGTTTAGTTCATGACGGTTGACCAAGCACCAATCTACTCTGTGTCTGATCTGGATCAAAGCTGTTTGCAATCTCTTGCTCGGCTTGGCGAGAGTTAACCACACCTCGAGGCAGTAACAGACTAAACTTACTGCTTCCAGACCACACGCAGTACAGTATGCTGTTAATCAGAAGAGAAGACGTTATAATTTCCCAATAAACGCATTTAGGCTTAAACTATTATTTCCATTGCAAACAGTTTGGAGCCAGACCAGACGCCGGGTATCCCGGCGTCTGATCAGGCTCCAAACTATTTGCCACTCATATTAAAATGAATAGTCAAACAAGATTTTTATACAGTTTATTGCAGTGCGTTTCTATTTCGTTTGTGTTTAAACGGAAAATAATAACGCATTCTTCATTGTACTCACGCCTATCTCGTATTTTGGTGGACAATGGGGGTCAATGAATGTATTGGGGGTAATGTCTTTCAGGCGCATTCTGCTTTACTTTCAGTCTGCTTGAAACTACCATCTGCCAGGATAACAAAACTATCTAATGGTGCAGTTTCATGAAACCGGTTCAAAACGCGTTATTCGTGTGCGTTTGTGTTCAAAGCCATCTCTTCAAAACAATATATACATGTAACACCATTTACCGCCACGATAATAAACCCTAGATATACACAAAATAACAGAATAAACCTTATTTCAATAAAACCCTAGCATTTCGAAAACCATCCGTATTGGTTCGGAGACCTTTACAACATTACGAAGATTTCGGAAAATTCCGGAGAAAACGGTAGCTCCGTGTCTCGCTTTACAGTTTGTATGCTACTTGCAGTGGAGAAAACGTTATTCCTTCCCAATAAACGCGTTAACAACAAAACTATTATTTCCTTTGCAAATAGTTTGGAGCCAGATCAGACGCCGGGTAACCCGGCGTCTGATCAGGCTCCAAACTGTTTGCCACTCGTATGAAATAAGATTTGTCAAAAAGTTGTTATTTTGTACATTTTATTGTAATGCGTTTGCGTTTCGTTTGCGTTTAAACGGGAAAGAATAACGTTTTCTAAACTGTAGTATAATGTAATGCACAAAGAACAAGACCCTGGCCATATCAATTAGGACAATTACCCAGAAACGTCTTTGTCGACGCTATTCGCCAATGCCCAATGTATTTGATAGTGATGCTTTTGCGGTAAAATAGGTTGTACAATGGAGAATCTGTTATTCTTTCCCGTTTAAACGCAAACGTACGCAAACGCAAAGCGCTAAAACGTAGAAAATGACAACTTTTGGACAATTCTGAGAGTTCATGTTTATCTTGGTGGCAAACAGTGTGGAGCCTGATCAGACGCCGGGTTACCCGGCGTCTGATCTGGCTCCAAACTGTTTGCACTGCAAATAATAGTTTTAGCGTAAACGCGTTTATTGGGAAAAAATAACAGATTCTCCACTGTAATTATAAACTAATATTTGTATAAAATATTATTTTCCTATTCGTAAGCTTGTTTGTAGTTACATATAGTAATATTTGCTTTTAATGTTTTGTATTTTTGAAAAATGATTAAGAGTACAGTGGAGAATGTGTTATTCTTTCCCAATAAACGCGTTTACGCTAAAACTATTATTTCAATTACAAACAGTTTGGAGTCAGATCAGACGCCGGGTAACCCGGCGTCTGATCAGGCTCCAAACTGTTTGCCACCAATATAAAAATGAGTTATCAGAATTGTCAAAAAGTTGTTATTTTTTACGTTTTAGTGCTTTGCGTTTGCGTACGTTTGCGTTTAAACGGGAAAGAATAACGTTTTCTCCACTGTAACTAAGACCTGCTACTGAAGACATTTTTAGATATAAGAGTATTATTAGCGCAAATCCATGGGGGAATTTTACTACATGTACCGAAAAACCACAATTATATCACAGACCGTTTTCATAACAAATGCCTTGGTGATTAGTGATTACGACATAGACATAGTTTACTTGGTAACTTTTACCCATTGCAACTCGTTACATCAACATGTCTAAATTTAGATTTCAAGTCGAGTCTTTCAATAATGTTTTGTAACACCTTCTTTAAACAGGTGACAAGATTACCTTTAAGCCGACAATCGTCTTTCTACGTCGTCTCTTATTGGTTCCTACACCAATGCATTTCTGGATATGAATTTTAATTGGTTAGTGCGTAATCCGCACATTCGCATAAAATACGCGTCGCTCTGCAGTAAGGTCACTCCACCTCGTATGGTCACTACTACTGCTACCGGGAAAAGGCACAACATAGAATTACTGAAGGTAAGAGAATTCAGTTTTAATAGTTTAAATGTTTTTATCCATTTTATCAAAAACGATAAGTTACATTTACGTGTTCTCTGTGGTCGGGTGCTAAAGTTTAAGTTTACACTTACAGAACTGCCATTTCTCCAGATTTTTTCTTAATATTTCCAGACATACGGATTGTTTTCCAAATCGTCAGATTTCTGCTCTTACTTTCAAATTTGGAATTTTATTTGTTGTTTCTTAGGAAACATTGATATGGGTGTCAAAAAGTTAAGATCAATATCAGACACAGCGTAACGCGGCATCTGATATGGATCTTAACTATTTACATAATTATGTTATTGTAATAGAGCTTGGCAGCGAAAGGGTTAAAGGTACGATTCCTAAATCCGTGCTTGAAAATTTGGAAGTCTTAGGATTTTTATAATCAACTTATGGCAGTCCTGGATTTACTATGTTATTTTCATTCATTTTTATCAAAACCGATAAGTTACATTTACATGTTCTCTGCAGTTGAACGCTAAACTAGCATATTTTGGTTTACCGGTAACCCTCTTGAAACCGGGCCATAAATACTAAGCAAAATAGTCGGTTTACAAAGGTATCCGGTTTAGAAAGCTTTCTGAAGCCAATCGACAAAATGATTTTTCAGCCATTAAAGACATGTGCCAGCTTAATGCGACAGTGGAGCAGAAGCTCACGTAGCTCGTGCAAATAGATACAAATGTAAAATAGATATTTGGGACCGAGATATTTGTCTGGTTTTGAAGAGTCTGGTATTTCGAGGTTACAGTGGAGACAATGTATTGTACAGTGGAGAAAACGTTATTCATTTCCAATATAAGCGAACTATTATTTCCATTGCAAACAGTTTGGAGCCAGATCAGACGCCGGGTAACCCGGCGTTTGATAAGGCTCAAAACTGTTTGACACTCAGAAAAAAACGAATCGTCAGAAATTTCTAAATAATGATAAATTGTTGCAATTCATTTGCATTTCGTTTGCGTTTGAACGGGAAAGAATTAAGTCTTCTACACTGTGTCTACTTTGCCCCGTGTTACAGTGATATCGTTTTGAAGGAAGAAGATTATAATAACTTTCAAAGTTTCATTTAGCAGTTATAGCTTTCACCGCAAAATTTATACATCTATTTTAACACTTTTTTATTGCGTTTCCTTTGCGTTTAAACGGGAAAGAATAACGTTTTCTCCACTGTACCAAACGTAATGGTTTTAAAATAAAGAATTGCCGAAATATAAATGGTATACAGTGCTACAGTGCTCCCTCTCTACAACAACACCATATGGGGGACAAAGATTGTGTGTGTTGTTTGGAGGGAGTCGTTATAGGGAGGGAAACAATCAATTCCCTTAGAGTGCTGAGCACTACTTGGCTGACATTTGCAAACAGCTTGAATCCAGATCAGACGCCGCTGATTTGGATTCAAGCTTTTTGTCACTCGTCATTATGATTTTTGTCAAAATGTCCATATGTAATTTTGAGAAAAGGCAGCAGACGACAATTTTAAGCAGACGATATTGCAACAGTGAAACGATTAGACATACTTGTCTTGGGAAACAGCCGCACTGTTGTTCGGAGGGAGTCGTTGTTCGGAGGGCCGTTGTATGGAAGGAACCCTGTACCCCTCAATACATGTAGCTACCTCTAATTCAGGATGAAATATTATATTAAAATTTACTTGGCTGCATAATACAGTGGTGAATACGTTATTCTTTCCCGTTTAAACACAAACGAAACGCAAAACACTAAAATGTAGAAAAGGACAACTTTTTGAAAATTCTGACTTTTCATTTTCACTGATTGGCAAACAGTTTGGAGCCTGATCAGACGCCGGGTTAGCCCGCGTCTGATCAGTCTCCACACTGTTTGCACTGGAAATAATAGTTTAAGCATTAATGCGTTTATTGGGAAAGAATTACGTTTTCTCCACTGTACATGACAAGAGCAATACAGAAAGTTCCTACAGGGCCTTTTTGCATTACTTGAGTCCTGCAGTACACCGCGCTTTGTCTAAAAAAGGTATGTTTCATTGTCGCTCAAGAGGAATAATAATGTAAAACTGAATGATATAATACCTGAAACGTATTGTTCTTATACGAAAGCCAAAATATAAATGTTACATGCTTTACCTTTAAACAGCGACCAACTGGCAGTGACTAGCAACGTTATCAACAAAGCATCCTCTGACGGTCCCAATTACTTCCTATCGTCGACATGATGAACACCATGGAACTCGCCTTATATGTATTATCGGTAAGAGAGTCAATCTTATTATAGTCTGATTTCTAAGAATGTAACTGACGTTTGAAACAAAACTTCTAAAAGACTTTAATACAGTTTTCGTCCCAATCAGGTACAGTGGAGAATCTGTTATTCTTTCCCGTTTAAACGCAAACGTACGCAAACGCAAAACACTAAAACGTATAAAAGAACAACTTTTGGACAATTCTGATGTTTCATGCTTATCTTGGTGGCACACAGTTTGGAGCCTGATCAGACGCCGGGTTACCCGGCGTCTGATCTGGCTCCAAACTGTTTGCACTGCAAATAATAGTATTTGCGTAAACGCGTTTATTGGGAAAGAATAACACATTCTCCACTGTACTACATGTAACTATCTTGATTGCAAAAGTCTTCTCTAGGTGCTCTTAGAGTATTACGTCCCTTATAGTTATCGGATCAATGTCTAGATTTTATTGACCTGCGTTTGCGTTTCCCTTCCGTTTAAACGGGGAACAATTACGTCTTCTCCTCTGTATTGGCGTTCAAACCGCTGACTATACAGTGGAGAAAACGTTATTCTTTCCCGTTTAAACGCAAAGGAAACGCAAACGCAAATCACTAAAACGTAGAAAATGACAACTTTTCGACAAGTCTGACAACTCATGTTTATCTTAGTGGCAAACATTTTGGCGCCTGATCAGACGCCGGGTTACCCGGCGTCTGATCTGGCTGCAAACTGTTTGCATTGGAAATAATAGATTTGGCGTAAACGCGTTTATTGGGAAATAATAACGTTTTCTCCACTGTAAACGTATCGAATACGTTTTTATGTATTTTCTGTCCGATCAGTCGCATTACTACTCGAATCATACTTCAAGTACATGCAAAGCATTGTAAAACTCGAATCAACGAAAATACATGTATCAATGTACAGGGTTTGGCTACATGTGTATACAGGGAATATGTGATACGTTATTGTTTGTGCTTTTAAATTACTCTCCACTGCAAACAGTTTGGGTCCAGATCAAACACCGAATTACTGGACGTTTGATCATGTTTCAAACTGTTTGCCACTCAGATTGAAATTTTTGAAGCACCTGTCTTTTTTAATATTTCATTGCATTTGGTCAGCGTATATGTTTACCTGGAAATGATAACGTATTCACTTGTGCGAGTATTTGCTTTGCCAACGCTGATAATATCTTCTACATTACCTTTGCAGGTCATCTCTCTTATCCAGCTGGTATATAGTCAGAGGACGGCGGAAATCACAGGTAACTTGACTAGTAGAATACATGTATGTAGAGTCTGAGGTTTACCATCGTCAGGGCTGCCATTTCTCCGGATTTTTCCTAAATCTTCGGATTTTTTTCTAGTACATGGTAGCTTAAAGCAGACTGAAAGTAAAGCGGAATGCGCCTTAAGGCGCATTCTGCTTTACTTCCACCCTGCTTTAAGCCGCAACAAAACTAGACACAAGCGATGGGGTAAAGGTACGATTCGTATAATCGCACTTGAAAAATGCACATTTGGAAATCTTAGGGGTTTTACGCTAAAACTATTATTTCTATTGCAAACAGATTGGAGCCAGATCAGACGCCGGGTTACCCGGCGTCTGATCAAGCTCCAAATTGTTTGCCCCTCAGGTAAAAATAAATCGTCTGAAATTTAGAAGACCGTCGTTTTCTCCATTTTAGTGTACATGTACATGTATTTTAAAGTTTTGACTTACGACCGTTTTTGTCGTAAAAAGTTTTATAAAACGGACCCCAGATGCCGAGAAACCAGAGTCTGATCAAAATGTTTGCCACTAAGATTAAAAAAAAAATTGTCAATAGTTTCAATTGATAATAATGTTCATCATTTCATTACACAGCGTTTAGTTTCATTTAAACGGGAAAATATGTCCCACTGTTTAATCAGTTAAGACATTCCCTGACTTACTTTCGGCGATAACACATAGTCAGAAAGTTCCCTTGCTAAAAGCATGTTTGTATGCATACCTGTAATACTGTGAATCTTGAAGCGTATCATGTGAGGCCCGACTGTTATATTTGATAGTTTGGTTAGAAATTATCATTGAAACCCCTGTTGAGTATGAGTATGTCTGGACTTCACTAGACAAACTGTGATTGGTATAGCATATGCTGCATACTTTTACGCCTATCGAAACAATGGGGGTGGGAGTCCATCGAAGGACTGAGGAAATGTATTAACTAATATTTCATTTTTCAGGTGCAACTCTCGAATTTGAATGTCCATACAGACCAGGCGGTGTCAACTATCCAGAACACGACCTTTTTGCTGCTGGGGTGCACGTGCATAATGTCAATCACGCGGTGTTCATGGCAAAAGGCAAAAACGACGCCCACATATTATTAAAGAAGGACAGAAATGACTTTACCAACAATGTTGTGGAGATTGTTATCGGCGGCTGGAAGAACACACAATCTGTGATTAGAGACCGACAACAAGGCCGCCCTGCCATGGCAACTTACAACCCGGTTAAGGTAAGCATTGAGCAGTGATTCACAAAAAACCAGCGTAGTCAACTTTTTATGTGAATCAGCTCTGCGTTCTTTAGCAAGAACTCTCGCGAACCTCTCTGCTCGGGACGAACCACAGGTGGAGGAACAGTACCCCGGCGTCTGATCAGGCACCAACTTGTTTGTCACTCAGATTTAATAGATAGATCTAGTCAGAGTAGTCATAAAGTTGTCTTTTTTTACATTTTATTGCAATGCGTTTGTTTCGTTTGCGCCTTGTCCACTGTACATGTATCACCATTATGAGTACATATGTACAGTGGTGAAAACGTTATTAATTTTGCTAATATTTACATTCAACCTGTAAAGTCCTTATGTAATCCTATTAAAAAATATGCAGTCATCTGCCGATGAACCTACACTTCGAATCTGGATTTAACCAGTTCGGATTTCCCCCGTGCTATCCGTGGACTTCTTCAAATAGACTACATCGGGCACTTAACACTAAGCTCCCATTGGTCGACGGTAATATGACACTAGCGGAGTGATACAGACCCATAGGTCGTTGCCATCGCGTTGCTATGTGTGTAAATGGGTTAAGAAAACAACTGCGACCTGTAATTTTAGAATGTGCTTTGGCAATAGATATTCAAGTTGCACTGTTATTTGTTGGCCTTGTAAGTCATTTCCATTCACAGAGAGAAAGTTTACTGGAAAAAATCCTGAATTGTTAATACAGTTACAGTACATGTAGTTGGGACTACTTTCTAACCATATTTAGAAACTGGAATGGCTATTACATCGACATTACATCTACCAAACCTCTTTGACCGGTATATGATAAATTCTTATACAGAAAAACAAATCTGGCCAATAAACACATTAAATTAACAAGACAGAAAATATAAATATAAATATAAGGAATAAACAACATCTCTTTGCCGCTCATGACGGTATGACTACATTAGCTTCGGGGGGTAAATTTATCGAAAACGCCCTTCGGGCGTTTACGGAATTTACCCCCTGCGAAGCTAATGTAGTCATACCGTCATGAACGTCAAAAATATGTTGTTTATTCCTATAAGAAACGCGTTTACGCTGAATCTATTATTTCCATTGCAAATAGTTTGGAGCCAGATCAGAAGCCGGGTAACCCGACGTTTGATCAGGCTCTAAACTGTTTGTCGTCCAGGTTTAAATCAACATTCAGAATTGTCAAAAACAATTCTTTTTTTTCATTATTTTGCAATGCTTTTGCGTTTCGTTTGCGTTTAAACGGGAAAGAATAACGTATTCTCTGCATGGTTTACGGTCATTGAAAGAACTAGAACATTTTACTTCACGTGATTGCTGAAACAGGGTTAATATACTGTTGTTGTTTTTCTTTTGCAGCCGGATCCACTGTTGACCGAGTCAAATTATAAGTCTTTCTGGGCTAGTTGGATAGGAACCTGCATCAAGGTCAGTACATGAGGCCTTACATCAACCCATTAACCAGTAGACACGCCCTTAAACGCATTTTGTTTATTCCTCCATTAAAAAAATAATTCCACTTTATACAGTCATGAATAACGACCATAACAAGTATTTTCTTGCAGATATTGTACTAGCTTAAAGCAGGCTGATAATAAAGTAGAATAATCCTTAAGGCACTTTCTGCTTTACTTTCAGTTTCCTTTAAGCAGCAACATGCATTGAATATTGACAACAAGCTATGGAGTAAGGGTTTAGCTGCTAGAAATGTCTTTCAAACAGAAATTAATATGTTCTTGTTGCCCGTTTCACCATGTATACAATTGCGACTAGTCTTGAAAATGTTGTTAATATGAGTATCAACCAGATGGGGTCCGAATCAGACGCTTGACTAATATTACAGTGAAAAAAAACGTTATTCTTTCCCAAATAAACGCGTTTACGCTATACATGTATCTATTATTTCCATTTCAAACAGTTTGGAGCCAGATCAGACGCCGGGTAACCCGGCGTCTGATCAGGCTCTTAACTGTTTGCCACTCATATTAAAATGAATATGTGGAAACATAGTAAAGTTGCCATTTTCTACATTTTAATGCACCGCGTTTGCCTTTTGTATGCGTGTATACGGGAAGGAATGGCGTGTTCTCCACTGTAACTAAAACAGTTATTATCATTAGTAATACATGTAACTGTAGAATTTAATTGAATATGACATAATATGTGGTTTTGTTACTTATGTTTTAAGATGATGTACTTATGTACAAGTCTGAATAAAAGATGTTCTGTTCTGTTCTGTTCTGATCATCCGGCGTCTGTTTTGAGCTCAGAGCTGTTTGCCATGCACGTTAGTTGTGCAATGTTACATGTTACAGTGGAGAATCTGTTATTCTTTCCCGTTTAAACGCAAACGTACGCAAACTCAAAGCGCTAAAACGTAGAAAAGATCAACTTTTGGACAATTCTGATATTTCATGTTTATCTTGGTGGCAAACAGTTTGGAGCCTGATCAGACGCCGGGATACCCGGCGTCTGATCTGGCTCCAAACTGTTTGCACGGCAAATAATAGTTTTAGCGTAAACGCGTTTGTTGGGAAAAAATAACACATTCTCCAATGTACATGTTAAATGTACTTAATTGTCAGGAAAAGGCTTCTTTGGTTGTGTGTTTATAGTCGCTGACTTTCATACAATATGATAGGTAAACGCATGGACTATTCTCTACAGGAAGGGTTACAGTGGAGTTTCCCCCATTAAACGCGTTTACGTTTTCCAAATTGCAAACAGTTTAGAGCCAGATCGGACGCCGGGTGCCCGGTGTCTGATCAGATTTATAACTGTTTGCCACTCAAGTTAAAACAAATCGTGATAATTTTCGAAAAATTGATATTTTCTTCATTACAGTGCATTGCGTTTTAAACGTGAATGAATAACGTTTTCTCCACTGTAGCCCAATATCTGCTAATAAAGAAAGGACAATTGCAGAAACCAAACACACTTCTTGACCAATAAAATGATAGAACGATAGAATTTTTGCAAAACCAAAGTAACAGTCCCATTAAATATTTTGCTTACGCGCTTTTCAAGATAACACTTACTGTCTGTAATGTTATACTAAACCTTTTACTCGAACAGTGTTGATACAATTGCAAAACGTTTGGATCCAGATCAGACACCGAGTAAACCGGCGACCGATCTGGATTCAAACTGTTTGTCGAAAAGTTGTTATTTTCTGCATTTTATTGCAAGGCATTTGCGTTTCGTTGAGTTTAAACGGGAAAGAATAACGTCTTCTCCACTGTACGGGTAACCAATGAATAAAGCATTTTATTATATGCCTTCGTATGATATCGAGCGTTTCCGCGTGTATCAGCCACCTTGTATTTTACTCTGACATCGCTTTCAATTTAACGTGACGTCATAAACGTACATTTACAAGTACCACGTGTGGCAAAGAAAAATTCTTGTTCTGCTACAAATAACTAATAAATTTTGGATATAAAATGTTTAAACAACTATTTAGTTGTTTCTGGTGTGTATTCAAGGCATATATAATAAACACATTTCCAGTTGACAGTGCGTTACAGAGTGTTGCATTTAGCTCTCGACGTTTTTGGCGGAAACAACCGATCTGACGAGCGCCTTGGCGTCTATTTCCGCCCAAATCGTCTCGAGCTACATGTAAATACATCACTCTGTACCGCACTGTCAACTGGTAATGTGTATGTACTGTTGATAAAACGAAGTCTATAACATCTGATCATTTACAATGTACTTACGTTTTGTCTTTTAGGTTGGAAAAGGTCGCATTGTAGGAGATAATGAACTGATGTCATGGTGTGGAAACAACCATGCTATCAATTTTATCTCTGCAAGCTTCGGATTCGGCAGTGGTGGATCTTTCAAGTTTCTCAGAACAGGTAAAGACTTGTTTATCTGCTTCTACGATTATGTTCAACAGTGTAGGCCATTAATCATTCCGACATTATAGGAATAAACAACATCTTTTTGACGTTCATGACGGTATGACTACATAAGCTTCGCAGGGGGTAAATTTTGTAAACGCCCGAAGGGCGTTTTCAAAAAATTTACCCCCGAAGCTAATGTAGTCATACCGTCATGAGCGGCAAAAAGATTTTGTTTATTCCTTATATTTATATTTTTATTTTCTTTCATCCATTTAATGTGTAGTTTGACCAGATTTGTTTTCATGTATATGAATATATCATATACCGGCCAAATGGGTTTGATAGATGTAATATCGATGTAATAGCCATTCCAGTTTCTAAATATGGTGTCAAAAGTAGTCCTTACTACATGCACTGTATTTGCATGATAATTTCAGGGTTTTACGCACTAAACTTTCTCGCTGTGCTTTAAGAACGCTCGTAAGAAACTAAAACAAAAATTTCAATCTGAATATCTATTATCAAAGCATATTTTAAACAATTAGGTGGCGCAAGTTTGTATACACGCTTTACACATAGCAACGCGAATAGCAACGCTGAAATGCGACTACACATTCAGCGTGTACACACACCCGCGGCTATCCGTGGCATATCCGATACACATAGGCTAGTTTCAATATCACGGGGGGCCAACTAGGTATTACGATGAAATGTTTGTCTACGACAACCTATATGGGTATTATAACAAATTTGTATTGCTACGAAGGCAATTTTGTTGTCGTAGACAAACATTCCTCACTATATACACTGACTTCGTAGCTATACAAATCTCTTATAATACCCATATAGGTTGTCGTAGACAAACACTTCATCGTAATACCTAGTTAGCCCCCCGTGAATATGTCATAACGGAACATTACGTTACCAATTTATTAAGTGTGAATGCATTATTTTGCTTTATGTTTGAGCGACTTTCCTATGTAATTCTGGTGAACAAATTGTTTGAACTTGTCAATTTCAAACCGTAATTGGAAGACAACTTGTCTAATCTATAAATAGAACACTCGGAGAAGGGAGAGAACGCGTACAGCTTTAATGACGGAGCGTAATATGATAACCTCCCTTAAAAACAGCATTTAATTTTTTTTTATCGCAATTTGATTTTAATTGAACTGTCTGTGACTTTATATAGGGGTTTCGAGATACCCAAACGGCTAATCTAAAAGTAGATCCTAACTTGGTCGGTATCTCTCCGCCGTATGGAAGATTTTCTTCGCGGCGGAGACTCCGCCCTCTTTCTAACGGGCTGGAACCGGATTCGATTCGTAGGTTCATCGAGAATTGACCTGCATATTTTTAATACGATTACATAGAGACTTTACAGGTTGAATGTAAATATATAACATTGATCAGCACTGTCTGTAATATCAGAATAAGAGTGACCTGTTAAAATAAACCCTTTCACCGTCATAACGCGGCGTCTCATCAGATCAAAACTCTTTGACACTATTATCGGCAGCATTCATACTGCCTTAAACCCGTCATTGCCTTACCCCGAGTACAATGATTATTTATAAATAGTTGATCAGACGCCGCTTGTTCGGAAAGACTAACGTCCTTCTAACTGTAATATTATTTTTAATTTTTTTAGCTACTCTGGTGACCTACTACTCCGCGTTCTGGTCGAGCAGTGTCGATTATTCCGAGCATGACTTGTTTGCTGATGGTATTGACATAAGATCTACAAAAAGTATAGTCTTTGCAATAAAAGGAAGGAACGACGCCCATGTGCTTCTGAAAAATTCTCAAAATGAATATAACGATAAAGTGACTGAGATAGTGCTTGGAGGCTGGAAAAACACCAAATCTGTTATACGTGATGTCCAGCAAGGACCTGCACTAGCCGAATATATGGTAAGCGACTACTAAATACCACAGTCTTATGTTTATAAATGTTCTCTTTGTACTAGTATCTTTATGTACCTGTTTATGTCTGTTTGCAACCTGTCCGTTTCTGTGTATATGCCCGTATACATGTACCTACACCTGTCTCCATTTCTGTCTTCTTGACCATACTTTTCTTTACATTCTTGCCCAGAGTTTTTCGCTTCTTCCCTTCAATGAAAGTATTTCATACTTTCTATGCCCCTAAAACTAGCTTTGGTGGTAAAGTGACTGAACAGTTGGTTCACTGGAGCATATTTCCTATATCACATTAGCTAGGGATATTAAATTTGGTATTTGAGTACATCTTGGAATAGCGGAGTGTCGTATATCATGTCCAGGTCACGTTGACCTCAAAATTGGCCTTTGACCTCAATTATAGAAAAATCTTGTTCGGAAGATATGTTCCATACCACACCGACCAAGAAAATCCAAATTTGGTGTGTGAGTTCTTGTACATCTTTGAATGGTTGAGCATATTGTAACACTTTTAGGTCAATGTGAGTTTGACTTTGACCTTTTGTCTCATTTAAGACATTTATAGAATTGATTGTTTTCCTTTCACTGACATAGACCTCGCTCTTTGACCTCCATTTAACAATACTTGACCGGATCATATACATGTACCAAATTAGCTAGTACGGTAGCTCTTCTAAATTTGTAGAGCTAAAATGATTTTGAAACTAAATTTGAAAACAACTGCAGCAGATTGAGTGCTTATTATGTACTAGGGAATATGTTTTACAATACGGCTATAGTTATTATTCTGTCAACTTTCAGGGAAAGGTACTTTTTATCATCATGAAGAGGTACTACTGGATCAGCTGGGAAAATAACTGCATCAAGGTACACACTGTTTTACTGTAACTTAAGAATGTACCTGTACGCATATCGTGCAGTTGGGGGGATAGAATACGTTCCCTAGCTATATACGCGTTTGAGTTTAATTTCGTTTAAACAGGGGGAGGGGGTAGCGTCTTTTCTACTAGAGCTGTGCAGAGTTGACTATGAACAACAACTACAATCTGATCAAGCTCCAAACTGTTTGCCACTAAGATTAAAATGTATAGTCAATAAAAACCAATGAAATGGTTGACATGTTACATGTAGCGTACAAAATTCATTGTTAACGATATGTAGCAAAAGCGAACAATTTACTGTGTCTTTTGACAATATTACACAACCAAGTTTGAAACGGAATTGCAGAAAAGACGAATATAACAATACAGTTTATTCTCTCTTTGTCGCCTACATGTACAGGTTGGGAAAGGTTACAGTGTAGGAAAAGACACGATGATGACTTGGTGTGGCGTGACACATGATATCAACTATATCTCCGCCAGTTATGGTTTTGCAAGTCAGGGCTACTTTTTGTTCCATAGGACAGGTAAGGTCAATTTCAGTTAAAAGTTTGTAAAGCAGTTACATGTATCAACCAACTATGATTATTGATTCTTGGAGACAAGTGATTGTTTACTACAAGGCAAATATTTTGAAGGTAGTACAGTGGAGAAGTTGTTACTCGTTTATACTAACTCTGTGCAAACGTATAGCAATAACAAACCTTAGAAAAGGACAGCTGTTCGACAATTCTGACTAGTTATGGCAAACAATTTGGATCCTGGTCATACAGTGGAGAAAACATTATTCTTTCCCAATAAACGCGTTTACGCCAAATCTATTATTTCCGATGCAAACAGTTTGCAGCCAGATCAGACGCCGGGTAACCCGGCGTCTGACCAGGCTCCAAAATGTTTGCCACCAAGATAAACATGAGTAGTCAGACTTGTCGAAAAGTTGTCATTTTCTACGTTTTAGTGCTTTGCGTTTGCGTTTCGTTTGCGTTTAAACGGGAAAGAATAACGTTTTCTCCACTGTACGCCGGGTTACCCGCCGTCTGATCTGGCTCGAAAACCGTTTACAATGGAATTATTAGATTTAGCGTAAAACGCGTTTATTTAGAAAGAATAACGTCTTCGCCACTGTAAATGTACACGTAGGCACGGTTTGCATTTCTGCTTTCTCACGGTTTGCATTTCTGCTTTTTAGCCAGTCACCTGTTCTAAAGCAATTTCTGGCCGTAGAAATAATGTTTATCGATGTTTTTAAAACTGCTAGTCCTATTCGTTATCTATTCCGATTTCAATTATTTTAACAAATAGTTTGGTGTCTGGCCACACGCCGAATTACAAACGCAAAGCAATATAAAAGTAGACTCGAACTGACATGTTTAGAAACTTATGAATGTTCATATTAATCTCGATGACAAACGGTTCGGAGACTGATAAGACGTCTGGTTATCCGGCGTCTGTTCTGTCTTCAAACTGTTTGCAAAGGAAATGATAGAATTCGCGTAAATGCATTTATTGAGAAAGAATAACGTCTTCTCCACTGTTTACTGCAGTCAGTATCTTTTAACACATTCAACCAGGGTATACTCGTCATTAACACACATTTTACATATTAAGAGTACTCGTGACCTGTGCTGACAGTGTAGACCCTGATCATCAGACATTTGGCTTGAACCCTCTGATCAGGGTGTACAATGTTTGTCATTTGACGCTATATTGTTAAACTCAACTCTAAATAGTCAAAATAGGACTAGACTTTGCTGGAAATTGTAGATGTCCCTTAAAACTTTCAGAGACAAACGCGTTTAGCAATGACAAATCTTGGTACTGAAAGAATGAATGCTCGTGTGAACTGTACTCTTGCTTGATTAGCAAGCACACCCACACTGTCAACATGCACCTATCATCAACATACATGATAATCTGGATAGTTGTTAACTGTACAGTGGGGTGGGCGATATTCTTTCCCAATAGACGCGTTTATGGTACATTTGTACAGTGGAGAAAACGTTAATTTTTCACGTTTAAACGCAAACGTACGCAAACGCAAAGCACTAAAATGTAGAAAATGACAACTTTTTGACAATTCTTACTTTTAATTTTAAGCTGAGTGGCAAACAGTTTGGGGCCTGATCAGACGCCGGGTTACCCGGCGTCTGATCTGGCTCCAACTGTTTGCACTGGAAATAATAGTTTTAGTGTAAACGCGTTTATTGGGAAAGAAAACACATTCTCCACTGTAAACCAATAGTATTTCCATTGCAAACAGTTTGGAGCCAAATCAGACGCCTGATACTCCGGCGTCTTACCAGACTCCAAACTGTTTGCCACTCAGATTCAAATAAATAGTAAAGAAAAGGTTATTTTCTACGCTTAATTGCAAGGCGTTTGCATTTAGTTTGCGTTTCAACGGGAAATAACAACGTCTTCTCCACTATAGCACGTTTCATTTGAGGGTATGATAAGTGAAAACTCAGGGTGTACAATTGTACTCATAATCGTTCTTGAACTTCATAAATAAATACATGTACGTACAACAATTGTAACGTTCTAACTTGCAGTCGGTGCTCCTTTATAAGATGCATAAGATGTGGACACAGGAACAGAACATACCAGAGTGCTTTGCAGAAGAACGAAATATACTACAGTATTAGAACCTTCCATCGCAGTATAAGAACCGTCCATCAAAGTACAAGAACCGTCCATCGCAGTATTAGAACCTTACATCACAGTATTAGAACTGTCCATCACAGTATTAGAACCGTCAATCGCAGTATTAGAACCGTCCACCACAGTATTACAAGAACCGTCCATCGCAGTATTAAAACCGTCCAGCACAGTCTTAGAACCGTCCATCACAGTCTTAGAACCGTCCAGCACAGTCTTAGAACCGTCTATCACAGTATTAGAACCGTCCATCACAGTATAAGAACCGTCCATCACAGTATTAGAACTGTCCATCACAGTATAAAATCCTTCGAACTTTCTACCAGATAAGATGGAGTGCAAATGATTTATTCAATATTTTCTTCATGTCTTAACCCTCTGCACGATACCGCCGACTTTGTAATTACTATCGCAAACAGCTTGGATCCAGATGAGACATCGAGTAATTCAGTGTTACATCTGTATCCAAACTGTTTCCCACATTGAAGATATATTCTGAAAGACAATGCAAACAAGTCAACTTTGATAAATATGCAGAGAACAAATTTTACAGACAATAATATAGCATGCAGAATGTTAAATAAGCCACCTCTTATTGATACACTGATAGTGTATAATCAAATACATGTACCTACCGTGTAGAATGTTAAATAAGTGACCACAAATTGATATAGTGTATAATCATATCGTGCAGATTGTTAAATATAATGTACATGTATGCTCATACACATATACATGTACATACCATGCATAATGTTAAATACGCGAACACTTTTTCATGTAGTGTATAAGGTCTGTAATGACAGTGGATTTTTTTCTCTCACACTGGGATACGTACAAATTCAACAATATATGTAAATTTTGTTAAGTTTTTATGATTTGTCTGTATACATGTACATGTAATTATATGTTTGAAATACAAACATCACATGAATACAGTTGAGTCAAGTTTTGTTATTTCCCAATGTAGATATCACGTTTTAACTTTGAAATACGGACATATTAAATTCAGAACGATATGACATGATATCATTTCCATTGCAAACAGTTTGGAACCAGCTCAGACGCCGGGTAACCCGGCATCTGATCAGGCTCCAAACTGTTTGCCACTCAGGTTAGAATAAATAGTGAGAAATGTCAAAAAGTTGTTATTTTTTACATTTTAGTGAAATGCGTTTGCGTTTCGTTTGCGTTTAAATCTAATGCACTGTATACTGTATCAAGCAGAACTGCCGATTGGTCTTCTATTCAATAGACGATCAGTACAAAATGGTCTATTACAATGTAGCAGAACAGTTAGATTTCGCAACAGAATATTGAATTAGAAAATGACAATGTTTTGAAAGAATCAGATGAATTACTTTTTGTATGAATAGCAAATACAATGTAGCAACAACGTTTATATCTGATCAGATGCGAGTTTCTCGACGTGTGATCTGATTGCAACTACATGTATTAGCAATGGACTTACAGTCCAACCCGAACTCGATCAAGTCGTACGTATTCGCATTTCAAAGTTAAACGATGCCACGTTTTTACTTTTGAAACCCGGATATGTTCAAATTTAAGGATATTAAAATAGTGAATATAAACTGTAGATATATGGGTATAAATGTAAGTTCTACGAAAAGCGAGCCGAGACACCGGATTCGATTGTAGTTGTTTTCCTCTATCGGGGATGAAGGACGTATTCTCCACTGTCTATGCATACATGTAGTTGTTTTTCTCTCTCGGGGATGAATGACGTCTTCTCCACTGTCTATGCATACGTGTCCTCTGATGTGGAATGTCTGCATGTTGCAGAGTCTGATTTTGGGCATGTACTGTTTGCCTATGTTACATTTATTAGACACCTGGGGCCTGTCTTACTAAACGTCGTACGACAAATGTTGTCGTAAGTCAGTTTCTAAAATTCTCAATTATTACTTATTTCTTCATCAAATCCTGTCTTGTCACATCTCTTTGGAATCGTCTTGAAAAGACGATTCCAAAGAGATGTAACAAGACAGGATTAGATGGAGAAATCAGAAGCTAGGCGTATTTTAATGTTTTGACTTACGACCGTGTTTATCGTACGACGTTTCGTAAGACAGGCCCCAGGCACAAAAGTTTTAGTAAACTGTTTCTTAGCGATTAGCATTAATTCTTAACTTAAATGATACGGCGACAGAGAAATTGAAATATTAATACAATGTACATGTATGTGCGAAGTTGGCAGTAAAATTAGAATACATTGGACCAGCTTTTACGGAATCCTTTCTTAGTACACATACCAACTTGGGCTTGCGATATTTTTAAAAGTAAAAATGTACGAAAGTGCAACGTCTGTTTTCGCATTCCCTTTTCAGTCCTGAGCGCTCTAGACGCTAATGCAGTTCTATATGAACTCCAACAGCTAACCCCAAAATTAGAATGCGAAAACCAACTTTGCCGGTTCGTACTTTTCTTTAGATGAGCCCGAGCAGACAGTGTGAAACAAAATTACGAAAGTGCAAAGTCGATTGTCGCGATAATGCAACAGTCTATTTTCGCATTCTAATTTTGGATTATGACTCGAGAATTCATACAGAACGGCGTTGGCGCCGGGACTGAAAAGGGAATGCAAAAATCGGCATTGCATTTTCGTACCTTTTTAAAGTTGAAACAGGTCGCCAGTCGAAGTTACTTTACACAATTTTATTTCAATAATATTTACAAACCAACATGAAAATAGATACATTTAAAGTAAATAATTAATCTGACCCGAGGGGGGAGAAATTCCTATCCTACATCAACAAAACGAGTGGTGGATTTTTCTCCCATTTAAATCATTAAAAACATGATACAAATAACGAAATAATTGCAATTTGCTTGCACTTTTTACCTCCTAAACATGACGTTGTTTATACATGTAGTAACGTCATCAGAAATGGCGTCATTTAGTTACCCGCGTCATGCAGCGCTTGTGGTTAAGCAAACAATAAAAGACGTCACGTGGCATGGAGGATAGAGTGATTCCACATGAGTCAAATCCCTATCCCACATAGGCGAAAATGGGAGGAAAACGTTTCCTCCACTGTACATGTATCATACGCCAATATTTTCCGTACGTGTTCGGCGCTTTTTTGTGTCGCAGTGCCGTAAAACCCAACTCATCCGTACGATGCCCAAATGTACAGTGTAGAAGGCCCTATTCTTTCCCGTTTAAACGCAAACGAAACAAATGAAGAAAAATACATTTCTTTCAATTTCTAATTATTTATTTTAATGTAAGTGGTAAACAGATTGGGACATGATGAGACACCGGGTTACAGTGGAGAATGTGTTATTCTTTCCCAATAAACGCGTTTACGCTAAAACTATTATTTCCAGTGCAAACAGTTTGGAGCCAGATCAGACGCCGGGTAAACCGGCGTCTGATCAGGCTCCAAACTGTTTGCCACCAAGATTAACATGAAATATCAGAATTGTCCAAAGGTTGTTCTTTTCTACGTTTTAGCGCTTTGCGTTTGCGTACGTTTGCGTTTAAACGGGAAAGAATAACGTTTTCTCCACTGTACCCCGCGTCTGATCTGGCTCCAAACTTTTTTCAATGGAAATAACAGGTTAAGCGTAAACGCGTTTATTTGGAAGCAATAACGTTTTCTCCACTGTAACGACTCCAGTTGCCTGATAATTAAATTAAATCGTTGGTTTAACCCTTTACCTGATAGCCTATTTCTAGAATTGAAAATAGGTTACTACTTAAAGCAGGTTGAAAGTAAAGCAGAATGCGCTTAAGGCGCATTCTGCTTTACTTTCAGCCTGCTTTAAGCTATGTGTGCTAGAATATATTGAAAAATTTCCTTATAATATATATTCATGACTGATTAAATTGGAACTATTTTCTTCAGCGGAGGAATAAATCAGATTCGCTAAAAGTCGCTTCTATGGGGTAAAGGGTTAAAGCGACTCGTGTCATGACCTGATAATCAGAGAAAGTATCTAAAATATGTACGAAAACTGAGACTATACAGATACAGATAGTTAAATTTGCAAAAGCTAAATAGCTAAGAGTGTACTAGTGACTGGTAAACTTGTGAGAAAGTGTACACCCAGATCAGATGGCTCATACAGGAGCTCTCGACCAGGGTCTACACTGTTTGTCATTTTATATAATATATTGTCAAACATTTTTTAATTGACACTGGAATTATTTATTAATGATGTTTTAAGGGGGAATGATATGTTTGCATACATTGTATACTGTAATTTAATGACAGTGTGTTACATGTATATAGTGACCAGAACACTTGTCCTGTACAAACTATGCAGACCCAGATCAGAGAATTTCACTCAGCTTTAGATCTTTAGATGCTTCCAATAGTTTTCCGAGAAAACTCCGGACAAGCTTTTTTTTAGCATATTTGAGTAGATAACTCTAACGACAAATCGAATAAACCCCAAACTAGATTCGGCTTCAGATCGTTATGCATATAACATTTGTGTGAAGTTTCATTAATATCCGTCTGACAGTTTTCCGGAAAACCTCCAGACAAACAAAATGTTGACGGATGAACGAACGAACCTACGGACGGACAGGGCCACGCCAATATACATGTACTACAGTGGAGAAAACGTTATTCTTTCCCAATAAACACGTTTACGCTCAAACTATTATTTCCAATACAAACAGTTTGGAGCCAGATCAGACGCCAGGTAACCCGGCGTCTGATCAGGCTTCAAACTGTTTGCCACTCAGCTAAATATCAATAGTCAGAATTGTCAAGAAGTTGTTATTTTCTACATTTTAGTGTTTTGCGTTTGCGTACGTTTGCGTTTAAACGGGAAAGAATAACGTTTTCTCCACTGTACCACCTTTAGAGTTGGGTGTATAAAATGGACTTGCTTCAATTGGAAACTGGAATTTGCCATTTGATGTTTCTAGAAAGAGTCATTCAAGGTGCACTATGTCATTTTGTGCTATATAGTAAGAACAGAACCTTCAATTTAATAGTAAAAATAGACACGACTTATATCTAATTAAACATTGAAACTGTCCATATGATGTTTCAAAGGAGAATGAGTTATGTTTAACAGTGCTAGTAGAAACATTGTGATCAACAAACAGAGTAGACTCAGATCAGAGGGCTCATAAATTAGCCCTCTGATCAGGGTCTGCACTGTTTGTCACTATACAGGCTGTCTTAATGGTATGGTGATGTCCCTCGAGGTTTGTTCCCAGTACCGTTCTGATACATGTTTTGATTGGTGAAAATCTTTGCATGATCATGGTTGAAAGTAATAGTTATACTGTTTTCTGAGAATGGATTTTCCCCCTCAAGATTACGATTGTATCCTTTTCTGTCTTATAATACCACTTTTGGGGTGTTTGGATATTTACATCATTCTATTGATGTAAACTTTCTTCTTAGAATGCCCTCAGAATGAATCTTTTTGGTGTTGATTTAAAAAAAATGTCCGAACCTAACTTATAGTATTCTGAAAATCGAATGTTTTTTCTCAAGATTACCTTTGTACCTTCTTTCTGTCTTATGAAACCACTTTTTGGGGTGTTTCATCGGGATGGTTACATCATTCTATTGATGTAAACTTTCATCTTAGAATGCCCTCAGCATGCACCATTTTGACGTCAATTTTCAATTTTTTCAGGGAGAGCCCCCCCCCCCCCCCGAACCACCCATATGGGAGGGGTTATACCCCTCCCATACCCTCCCCAGGTATAACCCCCCCCCCCCCCCCACTCAACAATTTCTGGATCCGGGCCTGGATACATATCTTTATTCGGCATAAAATAGCATAAGCATATTCATAAGCCATCAATTTGCATGAACAATATATACATACGTAAAGAGCATTGACATGAACAATTAAGTTTCTGTAAACAAACTTTACAGAGAAGTATTATGTTAATTGACTAGAGTTCTAGTAAATTATTCCACCTACACATGTAACTATAGGGGAATAAGTGATCTGACAGAAATCGTAACGTGTTATTTTTCAGTTCTATATTTAAATGCATTGTATATAAATTTCGAAAGATTACGAATAATTTTAGGTGATGTAGAAGACATCAAGTTTTTAAATTTGTGGATGTTAGGCCAATGACAAAAGTAAGGAGAAATATGTTACAGTGGAGAATCTGTTATTCTTTCCCATTAAACGTGTTTACGCTTAAACTATTATTTTCACTGCAAACAGTTTGGAGCCAGATCAGACGCCGGGTAACCCGGCGTCTGATCAGGCTCCAAACTGTTTGCCACCAAGATAAAGATGAATTATCAGAATTGTCAAAAAGTTGTACTTTTCTATGTTTTAGTGTTTTGCGTTTGCGTACGTTTGCGTTTAAACGGGAAAGAATAACGTTTTCTCCACTGTAAATTGTACATGTAAATTGTATTCAGCAACAACAAAAAAAGCTGCATTGTGATATTTAAAAATGGATTGATCGCTTTATGAAGGACAGTGGTAATGTAGAAAGCTTCTATGCATTACTTTTGTATCGTATTAATCTGCATATATCCTGCAGACTACATTTATACTATATTTGAGCAGTTGCTTACATGTATATGTAATACAAGTGAGACTGTTTTGCAGATTGCCGGGTGACTAAATCACTGGTCAATGCAGCTGTGAGGTCTGTTCAAAAGGAAAAGAACATAAAGTCATTATTTCCAAATAAACGAATTTACGATAAAACTTATTAACTTTGCAAACAGTGTGGAGCCAGATCATACGCCTGGTAACCCGGCGGTATTTGGGCAGGCTCCAAACTGACCACAGTATTAAAATAGATACAGTGGTAAATACGCTATTCCTACCCATTTACGCGTTTATCTATGCGTAAAAAACGCATAGTGAACGGTTAACGAACGCTTAGTGAACGCTTAACGAACGGTTAAGGCCTAACGATTTGAACGCGTTTAAACGCGTTAATAAACGGTTATACCCGAGATGCTGCGATTGGGGCGTCCGTTTTCCGTTTCACGCGGAGATTTCGGATCTTATCGATGATTGCCGTTTTAGAAAAATCCGAATGAAACGGGTTTATCAAAAACAAGAATCGATTTGTCACTGGAGCATTTTCGCGATAAAACTCATATTGTAATGCGATTTTTGAAAACATTTACTGTAAATGAGACGCCTCTTATCAGGATCTAAACTGGTTTCGCTTATAGAATTTATATAAATATAGACAGTTTGGATCTCGATCATAATGCTGAGTGACTCGGCGTTTCATCGAGATTATTTCTGTTTGATATGTATTAGAATAATTCCTTCCATGTTGATTTCTATTCAAACGATTTGAATCCAGATCAAACGCCTGGCTGTATAGATCGGCATAGCATCAGGATCCAAACTGACAGCTTTGAATAAACCCAATTACTTTCATAATAGTTAACACTATCGATTTAGATGTAGATGGGACGCCGAGTAGTTCGGTTCTTATGTTTTACAGCTAAGAATGAAGCATACGGTCTTGATTTCATTTTTACAGTTTGGCTCTATATGAAATGCCGAGTTACGGGAGTCTCATCCATATTCAAACTATACAGATATCTTTTACTTTGATGAGAGAGTATAATAACTGACACATACTCGCATATAAGGTTTGGTTTATTTGGTTGATATTCCAATCAACCCCAATGGGGCATTAGGATACTTACTTTGATAAGCCGCAGTTTTATTACCCCCCTGTCCGGCTTGTGACGCAACAGTGTTAGCGGCTAGCCCTGCATGCCACATGTGGCATTTGGGAATCCCGCATGTTCATAGTAATAGTAATATACACAATTTACATAATCCTTTTTAAACCGTATCCTTTATATGGGAAAATAAATGTATATTCATAAAACTCTCACAGGATAACCTTTCTTCTTAAAGAAAATGATTTCATAAAATTTTATAAGATTATATTTACTCCACAGTAACGATATTTACTAAATTCTTAAGTAGGATAAGAGCGGCCCGCAAGTCATACATGGATTACCTCCCTTTCTCCATGATTACTCCCCTTTCATCCGGGCTCTTTTAAACGCGTTTAAACGCGTTAAGAAACGCGTTAAGAAACGGGTAGTTAACGCGTTAAACGAAACGGGTAACGAACGCTTAACGAACGCTTAACGAACGCGTAAGAAACGCGTAAGAAACGCGTAAAGTGGGTAGGAATAGCGTATTTACCACTGTACATGTAGTTAGAAATTTAAAAACACGTATTTTTCTACATTTCATGGCAATGCGTTTGCGTTTCGTTTGCGTTCAAACTGTCCAACAATTTGACAAAAAGCTGTCATTTTCTCAATTTCGTTGCACTGCGTTTGCGTTCAGTCCCGTTTATATGGGAAAGAATAACGTCTTTTCCAATGCATTAAATGTGTTGAAGATATACACAGTGGAGAATCTGTTATTCTTTCCCGTTTAAACGCAAACGTACGCAAACGCAAAGCGCTAAAACGTAAAAAAGAACAACCTTTGGACAATTCTGATATTTCATGTTTATCTTGGTGGCAAACAGTTTGGAGCCTGATCAGACGCCGGGTTACCCGGCGTCTGATTTGGCTCCAAACTGTTTGCAATGGAAATAATAGATTTAGCGTAAACGCGTTTATTGGGAAAGAATAACAGATTCTCCACTGGTATCATGCCTTGTCTTCACTGCCCGTGTAACGACGAAATGTGTCCCCTCTAAAACGCGACCCCGACGGACATTTTTCGACGAAGAAAACTGTCCTTGGGACTTGATGTGGCATAATATTATGCCCTGGGAGGTTCATTTTCCACGTCGAAAAATGCCCCGATGTCACAATTCTGAGAGGGGTCATTACACAGGCATTCAATTACAGGGGTGCCATTTCTCCGGATTTTTCCTAAATCTTCGGATTTTTTTCTAGTACATGGTAGCATAAAGCCGAATGAAAGTAAAGCAAAATGCGCCTTAAGGCGCATTCTGTTTTATTTCCACTCTGCTTTAAGTTGTAAAATGCCAATAAAACTAGAAATAGGATATGGGGTAAAGGTACAATTCGAAAAATCGCACTTGAAAAATGCAAATTTGGAAATCTTAGGATTTTTTCATGTCAACTTATGGCAGCCCTGCAATAAGTAAACCCATTGTTTACTATGACATTTGTTCGCTTTTAAAAAATATTGAATCCTGTTAGTAAATGTATCGCACTTTCGCCATGGTTTGTATATAAATTCTATGTTACAGTGGAGAATCTGTTATTCTTTCCCGTTTAAACGCAAACGTACGCAAACGCAAAGCACTAAAACGTAGAAAAGAACAACTTTTGGACAATTCTGATAATTCTTGTTTATTTTGGTGGCAAACAGTTTGGAGCCTGATCAGACGCCGGTTTATCCGGCGTCTGATCTGGCTCCAAACTGTTTGTATTTGAAATAATAGTTTTAGTGTAAACGCGTTTATTGGGAAAGAATAACAGATTCTCCACTGTAAGGAGAAGATCTTAATTAGTTTTAAGCTACTGATCTAATCCTTTACTTTTTATGTATCTTTTTTCATGTTGGTTTGTAAATATTATTGAAATAAAGTTGTTTTAACTAACTTCGACTTGCGACTTTTTCAACTTTAAAAAAGGCCGGGAAAGGATTAATTTATCAATATCTACTTTTATTTCATCAAATTCCGTCAAAAAAACGCCACAGTACGTGAATTATAACGAAAATGCGCATCAAAAAGTTTTATGTCGTTCTCACGGTCCAGTTTTTATTGCCCAAAATAAGGGGTAATCTAGTCGGTTTGCACATTTAACGGCCTTTACGGCTGGAACTTTCACCTAATTTCATTAGAGCATTAGAGCGGAATTTGATGAAATAAAAAGTAGATATTGATAAATTAATCCTTTCCCGAGGGTACCACAAGAGAATATCGGCGATCGAGTCTATTTTAGCATCAGTTTAAGTCGATAGTAAAGACTAGGTGTCGAATTGCGCTGTTTACCTTGTATCTATAATAGAAGTTTAGTAAAAAAAAAAAAAAATTTAAAGGGAGTGTTATTAGATCTAGATGTATGTGTCAAGTACCTTTGATTTCAATATCCTTGAATTTGAGCATATCCAGATTTCAAAAGTTTAAACGTGGCATCACGTTTTATCTTTGAAATACGAATACGTTCGACTTGATCGAGTTCGAGTTTGAGTTCGACTGTATTTCCTGCAAATAGTTGCAGCCATTTCACACGCCGAGAACCCCCGAGTCTTATCACATTATAAACCTTGTTGCTACATTTGTATTTTGTACAGTGGTGAAAACGTTATTCTTTACCAATAAAGGCGTTTACGCTAAAACTATTAATTCCAGTGCAAACAGTTTGGAGCCTGATCAGACGCCGGGTAACCACTCAGATAAAAATGACAAGTCAGAATTGTCAAAAGGTTGTCCTTTTCTACATTTTAATGTTTTGCGTTTGCGTCTCGTTTGTATTTAAACGGGAACGAATAACGTATTCTCCACTGTAAATGTATGTCTATTGTTAATACAGTGGAGAAGACGTTATTCTTTTCCGTTTAAACGCAAACGAAACGCATCGCAATAAAACGTAGGAAAAAGACAACCTTTCGACAATTCTGACTATTCATGTTAATCTGAGTGGCAAATAGTTTGGCTCCAAACTGTTTGCAATGGAAATAAACGTTTATTGGGAAAGAATAACGTTTCCTCCATTGCAGTTGCAGCCAATAAATAAATACGAAAGACTCAAGCAGGAAACGCAACACAAACAATACACCCACCTCTCAAGCAGAACACACACACACAGTCATACCACAACAAACACACACACACACACGCGCGCAATACCATTCCTTCATCTACCCACTAAATAGAAAACAACACGCAAGACAAACATACAGCAAAGTGAATATAGGAGCCCGCCTTGGTACGGTCAGTAGCAATCAATAACCAACTATAAATTAATTAATTATTAACAACCACTGGGGGGTTAAACCTGGGTTTAGGGGCGCCCAACCTAACACTTATCTCCTATATTCACCTATAAAGACAAACAGTGTACATAAAATATAAACCCTGTTCCACAACCTCACAATCAAAAAGAACGCCAGCACAGTAAGTAAATACATGTAAAACATTTAGCAAAAATTCTATGACAACCCCGCGTCTTATCACACTATAAACGTTGTTGCTAATATGTATTTGCTATTCATACAAAAAATAATTCGTCTAATTCTTTCAAAACACAGTGATTTTCTAAATATGATTGCATTTGCGTTTAAACAGGAAGTATAAACGTTTTCCCATATGTAAGGCTGGTCAGTTTAATGTAAACTATTATTGATGCCTACAGTGGAGAAAACGTTATTCTTTCCCAATAAACGCGTTTACGTTAAAACTATTATTTCCATTGCAAACAGTTTGGAGCATGATCAGACGTCGGGTCGCCCGGTGTCTGATTAGGCCCCAAACTGTTTGCCACTCAGATAAAAAAGAATAATTAGAAATGTCATAAAAGGTAATTTCCTACATTTTAGCGATTTGCGTTTGCGTTTCGTTTGCGTTTAAACGGGAAAGAATAACGTTTTCTCCACTGTAGCAAGTCAGTGACACCTAAGTCCCATGACCTGTTGAGAAAGATCACTACAATTATTCTACTACGTTGTTCTTTCCCGTTTAAACGTAAACGAAACGCAAAGCAATAAAATTTACAAAAACAACATATTTTTGACCAATCTTACTATTCATTTTTATACGAGTGGCAAACAGTTTGGAGCCTGATCAGAAACCGGGTCACCCGGCGTCTGATCTGGCTCAAAACTGTTTGCACTGGAAATAATAGTTTTAGCGTAAACGGGATAGAAAAACATTTTCTTCACTGTAATAGGCCATTTTGTACTGAGCGTCTATTGATTTGAAGATCAATCGGCAGTTTTCGACACAGTTGTTCGCCTGATACAGCATACATGCATTAGAAAGATCATGTCATAATGTATATCTTTCTGAATTTAATATGTTCGTATTTCAGAGTTAAAACGGGACATCTATTATACATTGGGAAAACGCAAAACTGGACTCTACTGTATTCATATGTTGCGTTTATTTCAAACATATATTTATACAGACAAATCATAAAAACTTAACAAAATTTACATATATTGTTGAATGTGTACGTATCCCAGTGTAAGAGAAAATGTCCACTGACTGTCATTACATACCTTATACGCTACGTGAAAAGGTGTTCGCGTATTTAACATTCTGCATGGTATGTACATGTATATGTGTATGAGCATACATTATATCAATAAGAGGTGGTTTATTTAACATTCTGCATGCTATATTATTGTCTGTAAAATTTGTTCTCTGCATATTTATCAAAGTTGACTTGTTTGCATTGTCTTTCAGAATATATCTTCAATGTGGGAAACAGTTTGGATACAGATGTAACTCTGAATTACTCGATGTCTCATCTGGATCCAAGCTGATTGCGATAGTAATTACAAAGTCGCCGGTATCGTGCAGAAGGTTAGGACATGCGATACAACAGTAGCAAATATTGAATAAATCATTTGCACTCCATCTTATCTGGTAGAAAGTTCGAAGAATTTTATACTGTAAAGGACAGTTCTAATACTGTAATGGACGGTTCTTATACTGTGATTGACGGTTCTTATACTGTGATGGACGGTTCTAAGACTGTGATGGACGGTTCTAAGACTGTGCTGGACGGTTTTAATACTGCGATGGACGGTTCTTGTAATACTGTGGTGGACGGTTCTAATACTGCGATGGACGGTTCTAATACTGTGATAGACAGTTCTAATACTGTGATGTAAGGTTCTAATACTGCGATGGACGGTTCTTGTACTTTGATGGGCGGTTCTTATACTGCGATGGAAGGTTCTACATGTAATACTGTAGTATATTTCTTTCGTCTGCAAAGCATTCTGGTATGTTCTGTTCCTGTGTCCACATCTTAAACATCTTATAAAGGAGCACCGACTGCAAGTAAGAACGTTACAATTGTTGTACGTACATGTTTTTATTTATGAACTTCAAGAACGATTACGAGTACAATTGTACACCCTGAGTTTTAACTTATCATACCCTCAAATGAAACGTGCTACAGTGGAGAAGACGTTGTTATTTCCCGTTTAAACGCAAACTAAATGCAAACGCCTTGCAATTAAGCGAAGAAAATAACGTTTTTTTTACTATTAATTTGAATCTGAGTGGCAAACAGTTTGGAGTCTGGTAAGACGCCGGAGTATCAGGCGTCTGATTTGGCTCCAAACTGTTTGCAATGGAAATACTATTGGTTTACCATAAACGCGTCTATTGGGAAAGAATATCGCCTTCCCCACTGTACAGTTAACAACTATCCAGATTACCATGTATGTTGATGATAGGTGCATGTTGACAGTGTGGGTGTGCTTGCTAATCAAGCAAGAGTACAGTTCACATGAGCATTCATTCTTTCAGTACCAAGATTTGTCTTTGCTAAACGCCTTTGTCTCTGAAAGTTTTAAGTGACAGCTCCAATTTCCAGCAAAGTCTAGTCCTATTTTGACTATTTAGAGTTGAGTTTAACAATATAGCGTCAAATGACAAACATTGTACACCCTGATCAGAGGGTTCAAGCCAAAAGTCTGACGATCAGGGTCTACACTGTCAGCACAGGTCACGAGTACTCTTGATATGTAAAATGTGTGTTAATGACGAGTACATGTATACCCGGATTGAATGTGTTAAAAGATACTGACTGCAGTAAACAGTGGAGAAGACGTTAATCTTTCTCAATAAATGCGTTTACGCGAATTCTATCATTTCCTTTGCAAACAGTTTGAAGCCAGAACAGACGCCGGATTACCAGACGTCTTATCAGGCTCCGAACCGTTTGTCATCGAGATTAATATGAACATTCATAAGTTTCTAAACATGTCATTTCGAGTCTACTTTTATATTGCTTTGCGTTTGTAATTCGGCGTGTGACAAGACACCAAACTATTTGTAAATATAATTGAAATCGGAATAGATAACGAATAGGACAAGCAGTTTTAAACACATCGATAAACATTATTTCTACGGCCAGAAATTGCTTTAAAACAGGTGACTGGCTAAAAAGGCAGAAATGCAAACCGTGAGAAAGCAGAAATGCAAACCGTGCCTACGTGTACATTTACAGTGGCGAAGACGTTATTCTTTCTAAATAAACGCGTTTTACGCTAAATCTAATAATTCCATTGTAAACGGTTTTCGAGCCAGATCAGACGGCGGGTAACCCGGCGAACAATGGAGAAAACGTTATTCCTTCCCGTTTAAACGCAAACGCAAAGCACTAAAACGTAGAAAATGACAACTTTTCGACAAGTCTGACTACTCATGTTTATCTTGGTGGCAAACATTTTGGAGCCTGATCAGACGCCGGGTTACCCGGCGTCTGATCAGGCTGCAAACTGTTTGCATCGGAAATGATAGATTTGGCGTAAACTGGGAAAAAATAACGTTTTCTCCACTGTATGACCAGGATCCAAATTGTTTGCCATAACTAGTCAGAATTGTCGAACAGCTGTCCTTTTCTGAGGTTTTTTATTGCTCTACGTTTGCATAGAGTTAGCATAAACGAGTAACAACTTCTCCACTGTACTACCTTCAAAATATTTGCCTTGTAGTGAACAATCACATGTCTCCAAGAATCAATAATCATAGTTGGTTGATACATGTAACTGCTTTACAAACTTTTAACTGAAATTGACCTTACCTGTCCTATGGAACAAAAAGTAGCCCTGACTTGCAAAACCATAACTGGCGGAGATATAGTTGATATCATGTGTCACGCCACACCAAGTCATCATCGTGTCTTTTCCTACACTGTAACCTTTCCCGACCTGTAGGCGACAAAGAGGGAATAAAATGTATTGTTATATTCGTCTTTTCTGCAATTCCGTTTCAAACTTGATTGTGTAATGTTGTCAAAAGACACATTAAATTGTTCGCTTTTGCTACATATCATTAGCAATGAATTTTATACGCTACATGTAACATGTCAACCATTTCTGCACGCACAGTGCGAATCTGTAGTTACTGTTGCAAACAGCTTGGATCAGTTAAGACGTCTGCAATTTATTCTTTCCAAACTGTTTGAAACTTGGTTGATAGAAAGACAATGCAGATAATCAGAAGTAATACGGTACTTGTCGCAGATGGCAAACTATTGCAGACGACATAACGAAGTACATGTTAAAGTGGAGAAGACGTTATTCTGTCCCGTTTAAACGCAAATAAAACGCGAACGCTTTGCAATAAAATGTAGAAAATAACAACTTTTAGACGACTCTTGTCTGTTCATTTTAAGCCGAGTGGCAAACAGTTTGAAGCCTGATCAGACGCCGGGTTAGCCGGCATCTGATCTGGCTCAAAACTGTTTGCAATGAAAATAATAGTTTTAGAGTAAACGCGTTTATTGGGAAAGAATAACGTTTTCTCCACCGTATCCCTTCTCATGCTGGTAATTCAGATATAAAACTCAATATAGACATCTATCATCCGAACTATTATAAAATAAGCAATTCACCAGGAATGAGTGCAGATACATAGCATACAGGTCCTATTGGTAAACAATGCAGACAGTATAAACTCGATAATTCGAACTCGCAGACAATGCAGACAGTGCATAAAATCGATAATTCGATTCGCTTTAATTCGAATATACCAATATTTCAAAGTTAAAACATGGCTTAGCCACGTTTTAACTTTTAAATACAGGTATGTTCGACTTACGCGAGATCGACTTATCGAAATTCAACTCATGAAATACTGGAAATGTCGATTAAAGCCAGTTCGAAGGATCGAGTTTCGACTGTATGTTCAAAACAAGACTTTGATAAGAGAGATATTGAAGTAGATGTCTGATCTTGATTTTGAACAAACATTTTGAAATAAGTACCTATCAAAAGAAAAAGGTTAAGTCCAAAGGAGGTCAAAAATACGATAAATATCTGTTACTTCATCAATGTTTAACCAACAGGGAACCAGCATGGCAATTATTAGCTTCCAGGGGAAATTTTGTTAAAATATGTTTTTGTTCTAAATGCTACACTGACCAACCCATAGGGAACATCCATTCCCAATATAAGCTTCCTAGTTGTAATATTTCATGTAGTGTTAGTGCACCTCAACCTTAAAATTAATATTTTAAACCTACTGTCATTTCTGTGATACAATATACAGTGGAGAAGACGTTATGCAGGCTTCCCCGTTTTAACACAAACGAAACGCAAACGCAATACAATAAAAGGTATATCTAGAAAGGGAAGCCATTTTGACAATGTTGACCTTTCATATAAATCTGAGTGGCAAATAGTTTGGAGCTTGATCCGATGCCGGGTTACCCGACGTCTGATCTAGCTTCAAAATGTTTGCAATGGAAATAGTAGTTTTATGGTTTTATTGACTTTATATTCATTTTAATCTTAGTGGAAAACAGTTTGGAGCTTGATCAGATTGTAATTGTTGTTCATGCTCAACTCTGCATAGCTCTAGTAGAAAAGACGCTACCCCCTCCCCCTGTTTAAACGAAATTAAACTCAAACGCGTATATAGCTAGGGAACGTATTATATCCCCCCAACTGCACGATATGCGTACAGGTTCATTCTTAAGTTACAGTAAAACAGTGCGTACCTTGATGCAGTTATTTTCCCAGCTGATCCAGTAGTACCTCTTCATGACGATAAAAAGTACCTTTCCCTGAAAGTTGACAGAATAATAACTATAGCCGTATTGTAAAACATATTCCCTAGTACATAATAAGCACTCAATCTGCTGCAGTTGTTTTCAAATTTAGTTTAAAAATTATTTTAGCTCTATAAATTTAGAAGAGCTACCGTACTAGCTAATTTGGTATATGATCCGGTCAAGTATTGTTAAATGGAGGTCAAAGATAAAGGTCTATGTAAGTGAAAGGAAAACAATAAATTCTATAAATGTCTTAAATGAGACCAAAGGTCAAAGTCAAGCTCACATTGACCTAAAAGTGTTACAATACGCTCAACCATTCCAAGATGTACTCACACACCAAATTTGGGTTTTCTTGGTCGATGTGGTATGGAACATATCTTCCGGACAAGCTTTTTCTATAATTAAGGTCAAAGGCCAATTTTGAGGTCAACGTGACCTGGACATGATATACGACACTCCGCCATTCCAAGATGTACTCAAATACCAAATTTAATATCCCTAGCTAATGTGATATAGCAAATATGCTCCAGTGAACCAATTGGTCGGTCCCTTTACCACCAAAGCTAGTTTTAGGGGCATAGAAAGTATGAAATACTTTCATTGAAGGGAAGACGCGAAAAACTCTGGTCAAGAATGTAAAGAAACGTATGGTCAAGAAGACAGAAAGGGAGACAGGTGTAGGTATACGGGCATGTACACAGAAACAGACAAGGTTGCAAACAGACATAACAGGTACACAAAGATACTAGTACAAAGAGAACATTTATAAACACAAGGCTGTGGTACATGTATTTAGTAGGCGCTTACCATATATTCGGCTAGTGCAGGTCCTTGCTGGACATCACGTATAACAGATTTGGTGTTTTTCCAGCCTCCAAGCACTATCTCAATCACTTTATCTTTATATTCATTTTGAGAATTTTTCAAAAGCACATGGGCGTCGTTCCTTCCTTTTATTGCAAAGACGATACTTTTTGTAGATCTTATGTCAATACCATCGGCGAACAAGTCATGCTCGGAATAATCTACACTGCTCGACCAGAACGCGGAGTAGTAGGTCACCAGAGTAGCTAAGAAATGAAAATAAACATATCACAGTTACATGTAGGAGGACGTTAGTCTTTCCAAACAAGCGGCGTCTGATCAGGGTTCAAACTATTTATGAATAATCATTGTACTCGGGGTAAGGCAATGACGGGTTTAAGGCAGTATGAATGCGGCCGATAATAGTGTCAACGTTTGGATCTGATGAGACGCCGCGTTATGGCGGTGAAAGGGTTTATTTTTACAGGTCACGCTTATTCTGATATTACAGACAGTGCTGATCAATGTTAGATGTCGGAATGATTAATGGCCTATACTGTTGAACATAATCGTAGAAGCAGATAAACAAGTCTTTACCTGTTCTGAGAAACTTGAAAGAACCACCACTTCCGAATCCGAAGCTTGCAGAGATAAAATTGATACAGTGGGGAATGTGTTATTCTTTCCCAATAAACGCGTTTACGCTAAAACTATCATTTCCAGTGCAAACAGTTTGGAGCCAGATCAGACGCCGGGTAACCCGGCGTCTGATCAGGCTCCAATCTGTTTGCCACCATGATAAACATGAAATATCAGAATTGTCCAAAAGTTGTTCTTTTCTACGTTTTAGCGCTTTGCGTTTGCGTACGTTTGCGTTTAAACGGGAAAGAATAACAGATTCTCCACTGTAGCATGGTTATTTCCACACCATGACATTACTTCGTTCTCCCCAACAATGCGACCTTTTCCAACCTAAAAGACATAAAATAAGTAAATGATCAGATGTTATAGACTTCGTGTTATCAACAGTACAATGCTTACTTAATTGGTCCCTCGTACAGTGAAGAAAACGTTATTCGTTCCCGTTTTAAGTTTTGACGCAACCGAGCCGAATGGCAAACAGTTTGGATCCTGATCAGACACCGGTGCGGCTGATCTGAATCCAAACTTTTTGCAATAGTATAACATTATTCGAGTAATAAGTTTGGTATAAAATTGAAGACAGTAATTGTCATCTTCGAAAGCGCGTAAGCAAACTATTTAATTGGATTGTTCAAGGGTTACGTGAGTGCCTTTGATTTTGGAAAATCTTTATCGTTCTATCGTTTTATTGAACAAAATGTTTATTTGCGGCTATTTGGCTAAGCGGAGAAGACGTTAGTCGCATACGAAACGCAAACGGAAAACACTAAAATATAGAAAATATCTAATTTTCGAATAATCTTACGATTTGTTTTAATTTGGGTGGCAAACAGTTTAGAGCCTGATCAAAACTATTTGCAATGGAAATAATAGTTTTAGCGTAAACGCGTTTATTGGGAAAGAATAACGTCTTCTCCATTGTAACCCTTCTTTAATGAATGCATGCGTTTACAGTGGAGAATCTGTTATTCTTTCCCGTTTAAACGCAAACGTACGCAAACGCAAAGCACTAAAACGTAGAAAAGAACAACTTTTGGACAATTCTGATAATTCATGTTTATCTTGGTGGCAATCAGTTTGGAGCCTGATCAGACGCCGGGTTACCCGGCGTCTGATCTGGCTCCAAACTGTTTGCACTGCAAATAATAGTTTTAGCGTAAACGCGTTTATTGGGAAAGAATAACAGATTCTCCACTGTACCTATCATATTGTATGAAAGTCAGCGACTATAAACACACAACCAAAGAAGCCTTTTCCTGACAATTAAGTAACATGTAATAATGCGCAACTAACGTGCTATAAATACGCATGGCAAACAGCTCTCAGCTTAAACCAGACGCAGGATGATCCCGCGTCTGATTACTTCATCGGTTTGATATTTATATTTACAATATTTTCAAGTTTAGTCGCAATTGTATACATCGCGAAACGGGTAAGAAGAACATATTATTTTCTGTATGAAAGATCTTTTCTAGCAACTAATTGAGCATGTTGTAAACCCTTACTCCATAGCTTGTTATCAATATTCAAGGCATGCTGCTGCTTAAAGGAGACTGAAAGATTCCTTAAGGATTATTCTACTTTATTATCAGCCTGCTTTAAGCTAGTACAATATCTGCAAGAAAATACTTGTTATGGTCGTTATTCATGAAGTGGAATTATTCAAGGCATGCTGCTGCTTAAAGGAGACTGAAAGATTCCTTAAGGATTATTCTACTTTATTATCAACCTACTTTAAGCTACTACAGTACAATATCTGCTAGTATTGATTGTTATGGTCGATATTCATGACTGTATAAAGTGGAACTATTTTTTTAATGGAGAAATAAATAAAATGCGCTAAAGGGTGTGTCTACTGGTTAATGGGTTGATGTAAGGCCTCATATACTGACCTTGATGCAGGTTCCGACCCAGCTACAGTGGAGAATCTGTTATTCTTTCCCGTTTATGCTTACGCATGCGGAAACGAAACGCAAACGAAACGCAAACGAAACGATAAACGATAAACGCGTTTTGCGTTTATAAGTGAGTTTTGCGTTTATAAACGCGTTTATAAGCGGATTTTTGCGTTTCATTCGGCATCCTTTGTTTTTATCGAGACCGATCAATTATACGAATTAAAATAAATCCGAAAGGTATTTAAATAATTATGCTAGGTTTATAGTACCCTTCTTATGCCTACATGTACATGTATGCCTAGATAAAACTGTGAGTGTATACAGTATGACAGGGTGTATAGATTGCCAGAGGCCTTGGGCGGACAATGCCTGCTGTGTACACGTCCGGCTTTACTATCTCCCATATATGGTCATGCTGATGCAGTCACCAATAATTGACATTTTAGTCATGCTTAGTAACTCGGCGTCTGAACTGGGTGGAATCATTTATGTAGACCAGGACATGAGTAACTCGGCGTATGATATTGATCCAAGCATTGGTTCATATCAAATGATTAGTAACTCGGCGTCTGATCTGGCTCCAATCAATGATACTGTTTGAAAATCTTCCCGTCTGAAAATTGCGTCACGTATGCAGTTTGTCAAGATCAAATAAATATTGTTTTTCATCTACGCAAACGCATTTTCTCAATATCGCTCAATTTTTATGTGACATTTGAAAACATTTTTCTATGTACATGTAGATGAGACGCCGATAAGTTCGCCATCTAATCACGGAGCAGTCTGTGATTTCTCCATGATCTAATCAAGATCTAAACTGATGTACGTTATAGAACGAATTAATATTTTGATTTAAAAACCAGACAGTTTTGTTCTCCATCATAATGCTGAGTGACTCGGCGTTCCAACGAGATCTTAACTGTTAAATTTTATTAGATTAATTAAAATCATATTGATTTCTATTCAAACGGTTTGAATCTATTTCAATTACTTTGGGGGAGTTAGGGGTAAAATTAGTAAAATGTTAAATCGGCAATACATCAGGATCCAAACTGACAGCTTTGATAAAGTCAAATTAGATCTACTTTATATGATAGATTTACACTAGTGTGGCCATTTCTTGTGAAAGTAACCTGACCATAAAAATGACAATTTTGGTGGCGGACTATAAATTGTAAAATTGCCCCCAACAGACTCGCACCCCTAATTAGGATTATGTTTACTTTGATAAGCCGAAGTTTTATTACCCCATATCCGGTTGATGACGCAACGAGATGTCGGGTAGTTACACCACATAATTATATTATACAAGAATTCCGTGGTTACACGATGGGCAATTATTATATTGCTGTTTTTGACCATGTACAGTTATACTTTACAGATAGATAAAATCCTTCATATTTACAGCTCATCTAAATGTTATGTGACTTAATGATTCTTTTGAATATGTTGACTCGACACTGGAATAACGTCTGAACTTATCAGGTATGCGTTTAGATGACTTTATGATAATTTTAGATTAGTTTTGTTATAACCTATCATTATATAAACTCCAAAAAGAATGGACCTAACTGGGTCTACACTGTTTCAATTCCATGTATAGAATTTAGTACAAATGTGTGAGTGTAACAACATATTTGTAAAAAATCAGAATGTGCAAAATTTGATCATAGTAACTCGGCATCTGATCTGGATCCAAACATTGATGCGAATCAGATGCCCAGTAATTTAACAACTGAACTGAATCCAAGCAATTAACAAATATTTCGGTTGGAACAAAAAGCACCACCATATTTTTAAACGAAACACAGATCGTCTAATTTAACGATCGAATGAGATAAAACTCTTTAAAAAACACAATTCGCACAACTTGTGTATATATAAAGCACTTTTAAAGTGCAAAAATGAGAAAATATCTTTCTTAACGTTGTTTAAACACCCAAAATGCAATGTAAAACCATATTATGACTATTAACTTATAAGTGCGTTTAAACGCAATTACAAACGCGTTTGTAAGTTAATAGATAAAACGCGTTTCAAACGCCTTTCAAACGCGTTTAAAACGCATTAAGTGGGAAAGAATAACAGTTTCTCCACTGTAGCCCAGAAAGACTTATAATTTGACTCGGTCAACAGTGGATCCGGCTGAAAAAGAAAACGAACAATATATTAACCCTGTTTCAAGCAAGCACCGGAAGTAAAATCATAATGGTATTAAAGAGGACAAGATGTCATGCTTCCTCCGTTTAAAAGCAAACGCAACATAAACCTACTGTAATAAAAAGTAGAAATTAACAACTCTTTGACTTGACAACTCCGACTAGATCTATCTATTTTAATCTGAGTGTCAAACAATCAAGTTGGAGCCTGATCAGACACCGGGTTACCTAAACTGTTTGTAATGGAAATAATAGTTTTAGCGTAAACGCGTTTATTGAGACAGAATAATGTCTTATCCATTGTAAATTTCGGAACGCATGGTCTACGGGTGGGACCATATCCAATAGGGAGTATACAGAGGTATATGTGGTTCCCTCGTCTAGTGTCGTTATACATGTAGCAATAGTATCAATCATAGGGATCTTGAACGAAACATCAATCATAGGGATCTTGAACGAAACATATATACAGATGTATTTAGTACACGAAGATTTAGTGCTATAATATAGACTACATGTATAATTATGTATAATATAAACGGTCAAAAATAGTTTGCTGCAGTGGAGAAAACGTTATTCTTTCACAATAAACACGTTTACGTTAAAATCATTTTTCCATTGCAAACAGTTTGGAGCCAGATCAGACGCCGGGTAACCCGGCGTCTGATCCGGCTCCAAACTGTTTGCCACTCAGATAAAAATAAATAGTGAAAAATGTAAAAAGTTGTTATTTTCGACATTTTAGTGTGTTGCGTTTGCGTTTCGTTTGCGTTTAAACGGGAAATAATAACGAATTCTCCACTGTATGCATGCTTGCGTTTACTATAGTTTCGTTCGGTATTTGCACTCATCAGAACGTATGGCGTTTCAGAGTTTATATTATTGTACTGAATACATTGTTTTGTTCAAGTTGCCTCTAGTATCAATGCCCCCCTCGTTTAGTGGTTGTATTCTTATGAAAGAGGGGATTCTTATCTATTCTATCTCGCGGTATGACATCAATGAATGACAAATGAAGTTGTAGTCTTGGAAACCAACTAGCAGGGAACCATGAATGTACTTTGTACTTTAGTAAGTTCCACATTTTAGGGATGTCTGCATTGCTGCATTCCATCTAACCAACATGATATACTTTAAAATGCGAATGCAGTCCTGTGTGCATTAGCGAGAACTCACACGAACCTCTCTGCTCAGGGCGAACCACAGGTTCACGTGGCTTCTACATCACATGCTATGTCTCTCTCCTTGTTCCTCGACCTTTGGTTCGCCCCGAGCAGAGAGGTTCGCGGAGAGAGGTTCGCGGAGAGAGGTTCGCGAAAGGTCTTGCTAATGAACGCAGAGCTGATTCACCCCAAAAGTTGACTACGCTGGTTTTTTCTGATTCACTGCTCAATGCTTACCTTAACCGGGTTGTAAGTTGCCATGGCAGGGCGGCCTTGCTGTCGGTCTCTAATCACAGATTGTGTGTTCTTCCAGCCGCCGATAACAATCTCCACAACATTGTTGGTATAGTCATTTCTGTCCTTCTTTAATAATATGTGGGCGTCGTTTTTGCCTTTTGCCATGAACACCGCGTGATTGACATTATGCACGTGCACCCCAGCAGCAAAAAGGTCGTGCTCTGGATAGTTGACACCGCCTGGTCTGTATGGACATTCAAATTCGAGAGTTGCACCTGAAAAAAGAAATATTAGTTAATACATTTCCTCAGTCCTTCGATGGACTCCCACCCCCATTGTTTCGATAGGCGTAAAAGTATGTATTATACCAATCCCAGTTTGCCTAGTGAAGTCCAGACATACTCATACTCAACAGGGTTTTCAATGATAATTTCTAACAAACTATCAAATATAGCAGTCGGGCCTCACATGATACGCTTCGAGATTCACAGTAGTACAGGTATGCATAAAAAACATGCTTTCAGCAAGGGACCTTTCTGACTAGGTGTTATCGCCGAAAGTAAGTCAGGAAATGTATTAACTGATTAAACAGTGGGTAAGACATGCATTCCCCTTTAAATGAAACTAAACGCCGTGTAATAAAATGAAGAAAATTATTATCTTTTGAAAATACATGTATTGACAATTTATTTTAATCTTGGTGGCAAACATTTTGATCAGACTGTGGGTTCTCGGCATCTGGGGTCCGTTTCATAAAACTTAGTACGACAAAAACGGTCGTAAGTCAAAACTTTAAAATACATGTACATGTACACTAAAATGGAGAAAACGACGGTCTTCTAAAAATTCAGACGATTTATTTTTATCTGAGGGACAAACAGTTTGGAGATTAATCAGACGCCGTGTAACCCGTCGTCTGATCTGGCTCCAAACTGTTTGCAATGGAAATAATAGTTTTAACGTCAAGGCGTTTATTGGAAAATAATATCGTCTTCTCCACTGTATGAAGCACAGAGAAATGCACTCATGATATTCTACTAGTCAAGTTACCTGTGATTTCCGCCGTCCTCTGACTATATACCAGCTGGATAAGAGAGATGACCTGCAAAGGTAATGTAGAAGATATTATCAGCGTTGGCAAAGCAAATACTCGTACAAGTGAATACGTTATCATTTCCAGGTAAACATATACGCAGACCAAATGCAATGAAATATTACAAAAGACAAATGCTTCCAAAATATCAATCTGAGTGGCAGAATATCTAAGGTTCAAAGCATTAGTTTAAGTTTAAATTTTAATACGATCACTGCTTTTCTGCGTGTCTTATTATTTTACAGAACTTTTGTTTTCTCCAACTAGGTCTAATTTATATACATGTATGTTGATAAACATGAATCACCATAAACTATTACTGATAGAAATGCGAATGTGCAAAAACCATTTTGCATTAGCATCCCTATTTCCTTTGATGTCTCATTTATCCTTAATAATGACTTCCCCACTATTCTTACTGAATATTCATTCCCTAGCCATAATTACAGGGACTTGTAGACTGGCTCCAGATCCTGTACTTTAATTACTATTTCACTTTTATTCACACATGCTTTAAGTTTTCTAGCCAGGAATATTGATAGGTCAGTGCTGGACTCTGTTGTAAGAATGTAGTAACGAACTGTTGAAAAATAGAACATATAGAAAATAAATGTTGCAGCCCATTTTACGCTGGCTTATCTACACCGTTAAATGTACGCCCCTAATGAGATCTGGGCAATGTCGGTCAGTATCGGTACTGTACGTACAGCGATCGGCCATTACCGTCAACTGCCGGAACGTACCGAACCATGAGATCAGGCCAATGTCGGTCAATATCGGTACTGTACGTACAGTGATCGGCCATTACCGTCAACTGCCGGAACGTACCGAACTATGATCGCTACCGACTTCAACCCGATAACTATAAGAGTACTGTATAAAACTCGAAATGTTGTTTGACAACAAAGCACATTTTAGAAATTTGTTTCAAACGTCGATTATATTCTTAGAAATCAGACTATAATAAGATTGACTCTCTTACCGATAATACATATAAGGCGAGTTCCATGGTGTTCATCATGTCGACGATAGGAAGTAACTGGACTGTCAGAGAATGCTTTGTTGATAACGTTGTTAGTCACTGCCAGTTGGTCGCTGTTTAAAGGTAAAGCATGTAACATTTATATTTTGACTTTCGTACAAGAACAATACGTTTCAGGTATTATATCATTCAGTTTTACAGTATTATCCCTCTTGAGCGACAATGAAACATACCTTTTTTAGCCAAAGCGCGGTGTACTGCAGGACTCAAGTAATGCAAAAAAGGCCCTGTAGGAACTTTCTGTATTGCTCTTGTCATGTACAGACTACAGTGGAGAACACGTTATTCTTTCCCGATAAACGCGATTATTGGGAAAGAATAATGCATACTCTACACAGTGAACGCACTTCTTGTGCGTTTACAGACACGCATAACGCTTAACCCTTTGCCTGCTGATCGCGACTTCACTCTTTTTTGCAAGCAGTTTAGATCCAGATCACAAACGGCGTCTGATCTGAATCCAAATTGTTTGACACCCGTCTCTAGGTTTTTTTACTTAAAAAATGTATGTCTAAATAACAAAATTTGCAGACGACAATTTCGAAGCAGACGAAGCAGACTGTATTCCCGGATGTATGTTAATCCTTTCTCTGCCACAGACGACCGAGATCAACATTGCATATAATATGGATCCAGATCAGATGCTGTCTAACGCGGCATCTGAATCGGATCCAAACTGTTTAGCACTCGTACTACAGTGGAGAATCTGTTATTCTTTGCGGATAAACGCGTTTACGCTTAAACTATTTTTTCTTTTACAAACAGTTTGGAGCCAGATCAGACGCCGGGTAACCCGGCGTCTGATCAGGCTCCAAACTGTTTGCCACCAAGATAAACATGAAATATCAGAATTGTCCAAAAGTTGTTCTTTTCTACGTTTTAGTGCTTTGCGTTTGCGTACGTTTGCGTTTAAACGGGAAAGAATAACAGATTCTCCACTGTAACCTCGGAATAATACCAAACTCTTCAAAACCAGACAAATATCTCTCGTCCCCAAATAAAATTCTATCTATTCTACATACTCGCTGCTGAATGCACGAGCTAAGTGAGCTTCTGCTCCGCTGTTGCATTAAGTCGTCACGTGTCTCTAATGGCTGCAATATCATTTTTCTTGAATGGCTTTGAACAGAAACCTTACTAAACCAGAGACCTTTGTAAACCGACCATTTTGCTTAGTACAGTGGAGTAAACGTTGTTCTTTCCAAATAAACGCGTTAACGCTAAAACTTTTATTAAAAAATTTGTATTGCAAACAGTTCGGAGCCAGATCCGACGCCGGATAACCCGGCGTCTGATTAGGCTCTAAACTGTTTGCCACTAAAATAAATATGAATTGTTAGAATTGTCCAAAAGCTGTTATGTTCTACATTTAAGTGCTTTGCGTTTGCATTTCGTTTGGGTTTAAACAGGAAAGAATAACGTTTTCTCCACTGTAAATGTAACTTATCGGTTTTCACAAAATGAATGAAAATAACATAGTAAATCCAGGATTGCCATACGTTGATTACATGTATAAAAATTCTAAGACTTACAAATTTTCAAGCACGAATTTAGGAATCGTACCTTTAACCCTTTCGCCGCCAAGCTCTATAGCACTAATATAATTATGTGAACAGTTAAAATACAGATCAGATGCCGTACGCTGCGTCTGATCTTGATTTTAACTTTTTGACACCCATATTAATGTTTCCTACATGTACGTAAACAGTTTTCAGTTTCAGTTTTATTTATCAAACAACACATGCAATTCCAAATTTTGAAAGTAAGAGCAGAAATCTGACGAATTGGTAAAAAATCCGTAGGTCCAGAAAAATTAAGAAAATTTCGGAAAAATCTGGAGAAATAGAAGCCCTATAAGTGTAAACTTAATTAAAGAGGCAAGTTTAGCACTCAACCACAGAGAACATGTAAATTTAACTTATAGTTTTTGATAAAATGGATAAAAAACATTTAAACTAGCAAAACCAATTATCTTACCTTCAGTAATTCTATGTTGTGCCTTTTCCCGGTAGCAGTAGTAGTGACCATATGAGGTGGAGTGACCTTACTGCAGAGCGACGCGTATTTATGCGAATGTGCGGATTACGCACTAACCAATTAAAATTCATATCCAGAAATGCATTGGTGTAGGAACCAATAAGAGACGACGTAGAAAGACGATTACAAGTCGGCTTAAAGGTAATCTTGTCACCTGTTTAAAGAAGGTGTTACAAAACATTATTGAAAGAAACTCGACTTAAAATCTAAATTTAGACATGTTGATGTAACGAGTTGCAATGGGTATAAGTTACCAAGTAAACTATGTCTATGTCGTAATCACTAATCACCAAAGCATCTGTTATGAAAACGGTCTGTGATATAATTGCGGCTTTTGAAATTTCGGTAGTAAAATTCCCCCAAGGATTTGCGCTAACAATATTCTTAAATCTAAAAATCTCTTCAGTAGCAGGTCTTTGTTACATTGTACTCTTAATCATATTTCAAAAATACAAAAAATTAAATACAAATATTACTATATGTAACTACAAACAAGTTTAAAAATAGAAATAATAATAATATTTTATACAAAATTAATATTAGTATATAATTACAACCTATTTTACCGCAAAAGCATCACAATCAAATATATCCGAAATGAGCGAATAGCGTCGACCAAGACGTTTTCTGGGTAATTGATATGGCCAGGGTCTTGTTCTTTGTGCATTACATTATACTACAGTTGAGAAAACGTTACTCTTTCCCGTTTAAACGCAAACGAAACGCAAACGCATTGCAATAAAATATACAAAATAACTTTTTGACAAATCTTATTTTATAAGAGTGGCAAACAGTTTGGAGCCTGATCAGACGCCGGGTTACCCGGCGTCTGATCTGGCTCCAAACTATTTGCAAAGGAACTAATAGTTTTAGCGGCTTTAACGCGTTTATTGGGAAAGAATAACGTTTTCTCCACTGTAAGTAGCATCCAAACTGTAAAGCGAGACACGGGCTACTGTTTTCTCCGGAATTTTCCGAAATCTTCGTAATTTTCTAAAGGTCTCCGAACCAATACGGATTATCTTCGAAATGCTAGGGTTTTATTGAAATAAAGTTTATTCTGTTATTTTGTGTAGATCTAGGTTTTATGATCGTGGCGTTAAATGGTGTTATATATTGTTTTGAAGAGATGGCTTTGAACACAAACGCACACGAATAACGCGTTTTGAACCGGTTTCACGAAACTGCACCATTAGATAGTTTTGTTATCCTGGCAGATGGTAGTTTCAAGCAGACTGAAAGTAAAGCAGAATGCGCCTTAAAGACATTACCCCAAATACATTCATTGACCCCCATTGTCCACCAAAAAACGAGATAGGCGTGAGTACAATGAAGAAGGCGTCATTATTTTCCGTTTAAACACAAACGAAATAGAAACGCACTGCAATAAACTGTATAAAATCTTGTTTGACTATTCATTTTAATATGAGTGGCAAATAGTTTGGAGCCTGATCAGACACCCGGCGTCTGGTCTGGCTCCAAACTGTTTGCAATGGAAATAATAGTTTTAGCGTAAATGCGTTTATTGGGTAATTATAACGTCTTCTCTTCTGAATAACAGCATACTGTACTGCGTGTGGTCTCGAAGCAGTAACAGTCTGTTACTACTTCGAGGTGTGGTTAACTCTCGCCAAGCCGAGCAAGAGATTGCAAACAGCTTTGATCCAGATCAGATACAGAGTAGATTGGTACCTGGTCATCCGTCATGAACTAAACTGTTTCACACTCAATTTGATTTTTTTCAGCTCGGGTTTAAAAACATGTACATGTATATATAATTTTTATATGAGCCGTGCCATGGCAAAACCTGCCTTATTGCATTGCAACATTGTAGATCTACAGACTAAGCACCGTAATCATCTCAAGCTCTGTGTCGTTTGGCCTACATTGCTAAATACAGTGGAGGAAACGTTATTCTTTCCCGTTTAAACGCAAACGTACGCAAACGCAAAGCACTAAAATGTAGAAAAGAACAACTTTTGGACAATTCTGATATTTCATGTTTATCATGGTGGCAAACAGTTTGGAGCCTGATCAGACGCCGGGTTACCCGGCGTCTGATCTGGCTCCAAACTGTTTGCACTGCAAATAATAGTTTTAGCGTAAACGCGTTTATTGGGAAAGAATAACACATTCTCCACTGTACCATATATATAATACAGCTACATAAAGTGATTAAGATGATTGTGGGTATCAAATAGTGTAGATCAAGACCAGCCACCGCGTCTTTGACGCGGCGGATGGCCTTGATCTACACTGTTTGCAACGCAATAAGTCGGGTTTTCTCATGACACGGCCTATATTTTCTTTCGCAGACAACATTTTGAAGTATGCGATAATGGGGATTATAAAGGAATATATGTATATATGTATGGTTATTATGTATATATACATGCACATGTACTTTGGAGAAGACATTATTCTTTTCCCCATAAACATGTTTGTGCTGACACAACTTTGTCCACTGTATACAGTTTGGAGCCAGATCAGGCTGGTGTCTACTTGCTCCATTGTCTGACCAAGCTTGAGCTCGTCACTGTTCGGCACACGTGTACCCAGATTAATCCTCTTATGCTATTTATATATTAACGTTACTATATATAGTCAAGTTACATAACTTTATGTATGCAGTGACTGCCTACTGATAATCCGATGACATTTGTATTGAATAAATCATCTATTTATATATATCAAAAGAGGATTTACATGTAGCAAGTACAAAGAAAGGTAACGGGTCTAAATTGTCGGTTTTAATAGAGACAAATGGAGATTCAGCTCAGCGTAAATAATCACATGTAATATTACTGTATTACAGACTATATCCCCATTTCGCAATCAGATTAAAAATAACTGATGATAAACTTATGATTTGTAATAGTTTTTGATTGGGAATCCGGAGGTCACTCGCTCTACCATCTGAGCTATCAAGACGGACAGAAACTCTAGTCAACATTTGCATTATGTACAGTACACACAATATAGTAAATACTTGAGACATATAATGATCAGAAATTACATTTAATAGATAAAGCCGCCTTTTGTGAAAGAATCATGATACAGTGGAGAAAACGTTATTCTTTCCCGTTTAAAAGCAAACGCAACACACTAAAATGTAGAAAATAACAACTTTTTTACATTTTTCACTCACTATTTTTATCTGAGTGGCGAACGATTTGGAGTCTGATCTGGCTCCAAACTATTTGCAATGGAAAAAATAGTTTTAGCGTAAACGCGTTTATTGGGAGAGAATAACGTATTCTCCACTGTACACACAATATAGTAAATACTTCGACATAACGTTCAGAAATTACTTTTTTTTAAATGGATTTCATAGATAAAGCCGCCTTTTGTAACAGAAGCATGCTATGTGTAGTTCAAATGGGACCAAAACAACCGTTTTATGCAGGTTTCTTAATCATACAATGCGGCTTTAATACATGTATTTCCAGGGCTGTCATTTCTCCGGATTTTTCCTAAGTATTCGGATTTTTATCCTAGCAGATCGTAGCTTAAAACAGGCTGAAAGTAAAGCAGAATGCGCCTTAAGGCGCATTCTGCTTTACTTTTAACCTGTTTTAAGCAGCCATGTGTCTTCAAAACAAGAATCAAACTATGGGGTAAAGGTACGATAAGTAAAATTGCGTCTGAAAATTTGAAAATTTGAAATCTTAGGATTTTTATTATCAAATTATTGCACCCCTGTATTTCTCATTTTTACATCAAACACATTATCTCTAGCAACGAGTTTACTCGTCATTTATAGACAATGGACCTGTGGAAATTATATTGGTTCTACGCAAAACGTGTCGACCCAGATCAGAGGGCTTCTAAACGAACCTTCTGGTCAGAGTTTGTACTGTTTATCATTTGCAATGTATGGATGAAAACAATCATAAATAGTGATAAATTGATCGGACTTAATTGAAAACTGGAAATTCTAATTTGAAGTTTCAGGCATGGATGAGATGACTAGGGCTTTCAAATTCTCCGTATATTTGCATGTACAACAGGGCTACCATAAGTTGACACGAACAATCCTAAGAGTTCAACTTTGCATTTTTCAAGTGCGATTTTACGAATCGTACCTTTATCCCATAGCCTGTTTCTAGTTTTGTTGAAATGCAACTACTTAGAGCAGACTGTAAGTAAAGCAGAATGCGCCTTGAGGCAAATTCTGCTTTACCTTTAGCCTGCTTTACGCTACCATGAACTGGTAAAAAATCCGCAGATTTAGGAAAAATCCGGAGAAATGGCAGCCCTGGTACGATGTAACCGTCTCTCGGACTCAAATACATAAGTAATCCAGAATCGTATATGTAGAATTAAATCCTCTGAAACTGATAATTTATTATTATCATTATTATTATTATACCCGATTTATATGGTGCTCTTTTAACACAGGAGTTGTGCGTTCAAAAGCGCTTCCCATGAGATTATATATTATTTAATGTACCTTTAAGCGAGAAAAGACACATAACTACATTCATAATAAACATGATACATTATGGAGTTACATGGAAACATGGAAATTCTTTCAATATTATTATCTATATTATAAAGATTGTTATAATTAGTTTGTAAAATCAAATTTAAAATGAGTCGAATAATTAAAAGACCAATGGCATGATTAAAAATAGTGATTTTTTATGTTTTGGTTTTTTTTGGTGTTTTTTATGTTTCAGTGTAGAACCGGAGAGCAGTTCACAGATCGTAGAACTAAACGTTTTAAACAATACTCTCCGTGTTGTTTGGTTGAGTATTGTATAATCCATGTTTACACCCTTAATAAGTTACACCCTTAATTTATGAAAAATAAAGATAAAAAGTGTCTAAAAAGTATACCCCAGACGCTCAGCTAACTGGTTTCAAAGCGATTGGGCAATCCCTACCATCAAGATCCATCAGAAAGGCACAATGTCAACGGTACAACCCCAGAACTCCCAATTAGACCAACAACATCTACAGCAAGAAGACTGAAATAATTGTTTGTGAAGATATATGTTTTGCATATGTAAATTATTTGTTCCACATGTTTCCATGTAAAAATCATGAATTCAGAGTATTTGAAAGTTGACACCTGTCAAGGGGTAAACAACAATATGGAGAGGAAGGCGGACTTGACTGTGGCATCTACAGTGCTCTCAAAACTCCCAATGGGAGACAAAGAGTGTTTGTGTTGTACGGAGAGAGTTGTTATAGGGAGGGAAATATCAAAACACTTAGCGTATATTTGCAAACAGTTTGAACCCAGATCAGACGCCACGTAACGCGGCGTCTAATCTGCGGTCAAACTTGTTGTCACTCGTCTAAAAGTTATGTTTCTTCTGTCAAAATGTTCTACAGTTCTCCCTCTCTACAACGGCCCTCCCAACAACGACTCCCTCCTTACAACAACCCCTGTCGCAGTTCCCTAAAAAAGACATTTATGTCCAATCCTTTCATGGCTGCAAAACCGTCTGCCTAAATATGTCATCTACTGTTTTTCTTAAAGTTACATGATGGACATTTTGATAGAAAAAACTTAATGACGAGTGACAAACCGCTTCAATCCAGATCAGACGCCGCGTTACGCGGCGTCTGATCTGGATTCAAGCTGTTTGCAAATGTAAGCCAAATTACCTCCCTACAACGACTCCCTCCGAACAACGCACATATTTTTTGTTTCCCACTGGATGTCGTTGTAGAGAGGGAGCGCTGTGTATACACAACTTTGAAAAAACACCAGCAAACGACAATTTTAAGCAAAAGATATTGCAGTAGCAAAAGCGTTAGACTAAATTGTCTTGTTTGGGGAACAGTGAGAAACATTGTTGTATGGAAGGGGTCGTTGTTCGGAGGGCCGTTGTAGGAAGGGAGTACTGTATTATGAAAATGTTCTATGATGTACAGGAACAAGTAGATGTTTGCCGATTCCTCATGCTAACATATTCAGGTCCAAGTTACTCTCAATCGTACTGAAGAAATACAAAAATGAAAAAAAAATGTTATAAAATGTTGCTATGCGACTGAAAAACAATACAAATACTCTCTGTCTCTCTATCATTCTATCTTCCTTTGTCTCTGTCTTTCTCCTCTCTGTCTCTGCACATAATAATGTTTTCTGTCTTTGTTTCTCACTCTGTTTTTCTGTCTGTCTCTCTGTCTGTCTCGCCACGTCTGTCTATGCGCATCTGTCTCTCTCTGCCCCTCTCAAACTCTCTGTCTGTCTCTTTCTGTCTCGCTCTTTGTCTGTCTATATGTATGTATGCCTTTGTATCTCTCTCTCTCTCTCTCTCTCCGTCGTTCTTTGTCTCTGATTTTCCATCCCTACCTCCCTCCCCTCTCTCTCTCTCTTTCTCTCGCTCTCTCTCTCTCTCTCTCTCTCTCTAAATCTCTCTTTCTCTCTCTATGTCTCTCTATGTCCCCCTGTCTATGCCTGTCTCTCTCTCTCTTTCTCTGCCTTTCTCTCTGTCTCTCTCTCAGTCTCTATTTTTCCTTTTCTATGTACTGCTCTGCCTCTCAGTTTGTCTTTCTATGTGTATTTCAGTCTATATATATACCATATAACACTGAAGAGCCGTAATAGCGAAACATGTTTGCTACTACATGTAGATTTATTAGATTAAAATTATATATAAAGGCATGTGAAGTCATTTTATTTAATTTTCCTATATATAATTATATATATTATATTTATCTGTCTCACATATTGGAGCCGGATCAGAAGTTGGGTTACACGGCGTCTGATCTGACTCCAAACTGTTTGCAAATGGAAATAAAAGATTTAGCGTAAAGGCGTTTAATGGGAAAGAATAACAACTTCTCCAATTTACCAGTTATGAGATATCTTTTGAGCGCCGTTGTTGTTGTTGTTTTTATAGTCCGCTCAAAGTCATATAATACTGCTTTGAGAGTCGTCAATTATGCCTAAAGGTTTTAGCCCTTTCAATGCGCAAATGTTCGTGAGATTTTTACCCCTGTACCGTTTCATTGTCGACTGCTTCAGTATTGTTGTCTGCAAGACACTTTTCAAAGTTAGATTTAAGGTTGTATGGCTTAATAAATATCGATAAGAGTGTCAAGCAGTTTGGGTCCTGATCAGATGCCGCGTAACGCGGCGTCTGATCAGGATCCAAACTGTTTGCAAACGCGCTTTAAGGGGTCATTTAGAGTGACAGGGTTGCATGTAAGTCTTAATTCTGAATAAACACCTCCACTACCTTACTCAGAGTGGTATTGGTAAAGGCGTTATTCTTCCCCGTTTAAAAGAAACGCAAATGCCTTGCAAGAAAATGTAGAAAATGGCAACTGTTTTTGAAATTGTGAACAATTAATTTTAACCTGAATAGCAAATGATTTGGAGCCTGATCAGAAGCCGTGTTTTCCGTGGTTTGATCAGTATTCAAACAGTTTGTAATGGACATTCATGTAACAATTTTAGCATAAACATGTCTATTGAAAACCAATAATATCATCTCTACTGTATATACAGACAGTCAAACCCTTATAACGGCGTAAGAGCAAAATCAAAACCATTTGACACTTATTTCGGTATTACAGTGGATAATACGTTGTTCTTTCCCTTTTAAAATGTAGAAAATAACCACGTTTTTTACATTTTTCACTATCTATTTTTATCTGAGTGGCAAATAGATTGGAGCCAGATCAGACGCCGGGTTACGCGGCGTCTGATCTGGCTCCAAACTGTTTGAAATGGAAATAATAGTTTTAGCGTAAACGCGTTTATTGGGAAAGAATAATGTTTTCTCCACTGTATACAGCGATCGGCCATTCTCATCAACTGCTGGGCTACTCCGAACCATGCTTTAGCATTGTTCGGAATAGGTCGGCTGTTACATGTACATGGTTCGCTACAGTTCGGCAGTTGACGAGAATGGCCGATCGCTCTCCGTAGAGTTCCGATATTGACCGATATTGGCCCGATCTCATTAGGGGTCCTCAACCTTGAAATATTCCCCTGATTCACTACTGAGTGGGCGTTTGACTGTTACAGTGGAAGAATATGTTATTTTTTCCCGTTTACACTCAAACGAAACGCAAGCGCATATCGAGTAAATATTAGAAAATTGCCATTTTTTTTACATTTCTAATCTTTGTTTTTTTATCAAATGACAAACAGTTTGGAGACTGATCAGACGCCGGGTTACCCGGCGTCTGATCTGGCTCCAAAGTGTTTGCATTTGAAATAATAGTTTTACCGTTAACGCGTTTATTGGGAAAGACTAACGTTTTCTCCCCTGTGATTGAGGCTATAGTCTGGTATCGTCACCGACATGCATTTCCCAGTCGAGGCCTAATGTCCTGTTATTGTTTTTTCTAATTTCACGATATAAAAAATAATTTCTTGAATAACTTCTCTTGACATTTCTTTACACTTTTTTATCTCTCCAGATGCGATGTACGGTGGAGAAAACGTTATTATTTCCCGTTTAAATGCAAACGAAACGCAAAGGCAAATCGCTAAAATGTAGGAAATTATTGTCCATAAGGTTTGATCTGGCAGTATTACTTTCCGTCAACTTTCGTTGGTACTATCGGAAGTTTCCGTATACTTTCTTTAAAGATCAAAAACATCTTCACGAAATATATTTCAGCCGATACCGCAAAGCCTATGTATCACAATAGCGTAATGCATAGTGTCAATGACTCGTATTGCTAGGGTCTAGGGTTCGAGTGTCGGAACCGTTTTGTAAACGTCGGCATCAGGTAATTTTTTATATATTTTATTTTTACTATAATGAAGCAGCAAATGTTTTTGTAAAGAACGTCTTGCTGCTAAATTCTGCTTAACGAAATAGCAAAGTACAGTGGATAATCTGTTATTCTTTCCCAATAAACGCGTTTACTATTATTTGCAGTGCAAACAGTTTGGAGCCAGATCAGACGCCGGGTAACCCGGCGTCTGATCACCCGGCGTCTGATCAGGCTCAAAACTGTTTGCAACCAAGATAAACAAGAATTATCAGAATTGTCCAAAAGTTGTACTTTTCTACGTTTTAGTGCTTTGCGTTTGCGTACGTTTGCGTTTAAACGGGAAAGAATAACAGATTATCCACTGTATCACAGTGCTTTCCGTGAATGTTTTTCATAACGTGATGTTGCTTAAGCACTTCTTTTGGACAATAATAATTATGCAAACGAAACGCAATGGCAAATCACTATAATGAAGCAGCAAATGTTTTTGTAAAGAACGTCTTGCTGCTAATTTCTGCTTAACGAAATAGCAAAGTTACACAGAGTGCTTTCCGTGAATGTTTTTCATAACGTGATGTTGCTTAAAAATTATGTCGATAGTAGTTTTTGCTGAAAGTGTAGACCCAGATGAGATACTTCCTTAAGAAGCTCTCTGGTCAGAGTATACATTGTTTGCTAGAAGAAGAAATTATTCTGAAATAGACAACATTCTAAGTTTTCAAATACATTGTATTCTACTTTTAAATAAATGGTTTGAATAGTATCCATAAAATGAGGGGTAACTTTTTGAAAATGCGATGAGCTAAGGGGTAATGACTGATCAAGGCCTTAGCTGCTTTTAAGGGCTTCTATGTATATAAGTTATGATATAAATATGGACCTTGATCAAAACCTACATGTTGCTTTAACCCTTTACTACATAGACACATGTATGTTTCATGAAAAATGTTTTATGTTCTCTAGTAGATGTTGACTTGAAGCGGGTTTAAAGTAAAACAGAGTGCACATTTAAGCTCATTTTGATTTACTTTCAACCTGGTTTAAGTTATCACCGTTCTTCAATACTAGGAATATACCATGGAGTAAGGGGTTTGAAGTATCTTTGGCAATTTGGCATATTCCTTCCCGTTTTTTATGAAATTTCATTGATCTAGATATTTGCTATTTGTTAAATCGTCGTTTTGCTTGGGCTTTATATTGCCTCTACCTATTCAATATTCATGTATAGATAACAAATCTTGAATTCTCATAATGACACTTATGCATTATTATTTTCAGCTTAATCTTTAAAATTCTTTAAGTAAACAGAGTAGTCCCTGTGGAGAGCTCCTACAGGAACTGTCTTTTCAGGGTCCACTCTGTTTGCAAAGGTTTAAAAAGTACTGATTTGTAATTGTGTTCCTTCGTGTTGTATATATGATAATTTTGTTTGTGGACCATATTGAAAATTGGTTTGTTTGTTCGATACCAAATATGTAATCCACATGAAATAAAGTCGTTATTATTATTATTATTATTAAGCACTTGTTTTGGACAACTTTTCTCTCGAAGTTTTCTTAGGCAAGTATCATGATTGTACTTTTTTGTATAACTGCATGAATGTCATGGTTTGTATGCGTCTATGCTGCAAAACAAATTTGAAAAAAAAAACATACAAATGAAGCATTAACACAATACAAACTCTATCGGGGATCGAACTTACTACCCTTACGTTGGAAGTGCAGTCACATAACCACTGAGCCATTACCGACTGTTTTTAACTTCAACAGGTATATATCATCAAATTCGAGTCATCGCTGAATTGCTTATTTACTATACATTGTACAGTGGAGAAAACGTTATTCTTTCCCGTTTAAACGCAAACGTACGCAAACGCAAAGCGCTAAAACGTAGAAAAGAACAACCTTTGGACAATTCTGATATTTCATGTTAATCTTGGTGGCAAACAGTTTGGAGCCTGATCAGACGCCGGGTTACCCGGCGTCTGATCTGGCTCCAAACTGTTTGCACTGGAAATAATAGTTTTAGCGTAAACGCGTTTATTGGGAAAGAATAACACATTCTCCACTGTACATTGTAGTGTTTTCCGGTAGATAAAAATAGCTTAAAGAAAAAGGCGGAATAATCATAAACTGACAGGTCAAACCTTATGTACAATACCATTTTTTGAGATTTCTAATTATTGTTTTTTGATATGATTGGCGAACAGTTTTGAGCCTGATCAGACGCCGGGTTACCCGGTGTCTGATCTGGCTCCAAACTGTTTGCAATAGAAATAACAGTTTTAACATAAACGCGATTATTGGGAAATATGTTTTCTCCACTGTACAGATGCATATAAATGGGAATACGTTACATGGCTCTCATCCGTTTAACATAATGCGCCCTACGTGTATCGACAAGTTAACTCGTTCCTTGCAAACGGTTAACCTGTAAAGTACACTTGTCCTATACAAACAGTGTAGACCAAGATCAGAGGACTCCTAAAGAGTTCATCTGATCTGGATCTGCAGTGTTTGCCATTTTGTTATGTATTACAGGAAACACCCTTAGGTGGTCTTGAATGGGTTGGAATACATTTGCAAATGGAATCGTCCATTCTAAATGTCAGGAGTACATGATAGTTAAATACATTAAGCCAGTCCATTCATTGATTCCCCCTCCATTGTTCCCACTAGGTGTCAAAATAACTGTAAAGCATGGGAAGCGTGCGCTCAGCCTATGTCATCAATCTCAAATTTTCCATAGAGGCCCTCACATGCTCACACTCAAGGTTTTTTTCAATGGGTTTTACAAACCAAACTATCGGAGTATCCTATTATAGGTACGGGCCTCACATGAAACGGCTGACTGATTCTTTGCCTAGACATCTGTACAGTATTGTAACAGTAAAAGCATGCTATTCATGATTTAATCCTAACTTTTTTCAGACTAGGTGTTACCACCCAAGCTTGGTCATGTAATGTCTTTAAACAAATGTAAACGTATATATAGCATTGCAATAACATGTTTCAAATGACAGGAGTTTGAAATCGGTGACGAGACTGTCTTGTTGCTAGAATTCTAACACACTTCGCGCACGCCCCTATATAAACAAAGAACGAACGTTTCAGTGTTTGAATTTTCAATAGCCCACTCATGCACTAAAACGTTCTAAAGTAACGTCATATGGCTTCGAAAATGCGTACGCCAAGAAATCCAGCGCTGTTGCCTCGGTGCAAATGAAGGTTAAATTATGTGTTATAATCGAAATAATAAATTAAGGCCTCGTATTTAAATTACTACGCATCTCAACTCCTACCAGTGTTCGATTGCACGATAAAACACTGGTATGAATTTATTATTTCTTAAATTAAACTTTTTTTTAAAGCAGACCCTGGCCAGAGGATTCCTTTTGAGCTTGCACTGTAAACAAAAATACATACTGACTGTTATCAGTGATGAGTTCAGTAAAGAAATGGATGACCATCGATGGACACCGATTGCGAGTTGGCTACCGGTCTGAAATACAGTGGAGAAAATGTAATTATTTCGTTCATACGAAAACGCATTACAATGAAATATAGAAAATGACAACATTTTGACAATTTAGACTACCAGTTTTAATCTGAGTGTTAAATAGTGTGCAGCCTCATCAGACGCCGGGTTATAAGGCGTCTGATTAGGCTCCAAACTGTTTGCAATAAAAATAATAGTTTAAGCGTAACCGGGGTTATTTGGAAAGAATAACGTTTTCTCCACTGTATATTAAACAATAAAAGGATGCCTACTTCTGACTAGTCGTGTAATGAACTCGAATGAAGAATGCTATTATTTAACAATAAATACATTTTGTGTTTATGATCATTTCTATTTCAAACAGTTTGAAGTTAGATCGTACGCCGAGTAGTCCCATGCTCCTAACTGTTTAACAATCAGATTCAAATAACGGGTCTTGAGTTGAGATACAAAACTCCGTATTTTTTCTGCAGTTTATTGCATTGCGCCAAAGTATTGTTTAACTCTTCGAACCCTAGTCACACATTATATGCGTCATTTGCAAACAGCTTACCTGTGAGTAGTACACTTGTCCTATGCAAACAGTGTAGACCTTCATCAGAGGGCTCCTTAAGGAGCCCTCTGATCAGAGTCTACACTATTTGCCATTTTGAAATATATTGTTAAAATTAAACCTAAATAGTCTAAAACATTTCTAACGATTTATTTTGAAATTGGAATTGTCCATTAAAAGTGTCATGGGTAAATGAGTTAAATGGGTATGAACATCTTGTCCACTGCAATACAGGCACTTACAGTGGAGAATCTGTTATTCTTTCCCGTTTAAACGCAAACGTACGCAAACGCAAAGCGCAAAAACGTAGAAAAGAACAACTTTTGGTCAATTCTGATATTTCATGTTTATCTTGGTGGCAAACAGTTTGGAGCCTGATCAGACGCCGGGTTACCCGGCGTCTGATCTGGCTCCAAACTGTTTGCACTGCAAATAATAGTTTTAGCGTAAACGCGTTTATTGGGAAAGAATAACACATTCTCCACTGTAACCCCTTCACTGCCTTACCCCGAGCTCAGTGGTTACATGTACTTTTGCAAACAGTTTGGCTCCTGATCGGACACCGGGTCGAAAACTGTTTGACACTATTTCATTATTTAAAAATTAAATTTGAGATTTTAAAGCAGGCGATAACTGTTTAAATTTGATGACGTCAGGGCAGTGAAGGGGTTAAATTCTCTACCACATGGAATCGTTGTTCCGATATGGCGCCTGAAATTGTGCATATTGTTTCTTTAACTCTTAATATATCACGTAATAATGGGAGTCAATATTTGTTTTACAGCTAATCACACAAATATGGCCTGCTCATTGATTTTACATTTATTTTTGTGGATCAAAGCTGTAAAACTTATGAATATAGAGAGACTATTTTCTAAGAACTTTTACGGGGATAAACTTGGTTTTTCTTGCAAAATGCGGAAGTATCCCAAGAAAGTATGGTCATTGCTAACAGCTACATGTAGGAGCCGATTCAGACGCAGAATTCGCAGCATTTGACAAGACTTCAAACTGCTTGACACTTACACTATAGCAAGCTGTCTACATTTTAAAAAAACTTGTAACTTTCTGCTTATTACTGCAATGCGTTTGCATTAACTCTTTCGCTACCAACGGCGCCAAAGGGCGACTTTGCAAACGGTTTGGACCCTGATCAGACACCGTGTAACGCGGCGTCTGATCAGAATCCAAACTGTTTTATGTAACATTGTTACTATATATAGCAGCCGACAGGAAATGCTATCTGCACAAGCATTATCTGTTCGGGATGTATTTTAGCATACGCTCTTAAAAATAAATTATTACTCAATCTACGTCACGCCTTCTGGAATGTGCGAGAGCTTATGAAATGTCAAACTACGTCACTGATTAGTAAGACTTTGGTAACTCCCCTTATCCCGGAAAAGGCTACTTTCTGTCATCCCATGCTTCCGTTTTGCAAATTGCATAACAATGGATGTTACGTCAATCGACTAGGTTAATTACATATTTGGTTATGAGCCGGGGATAGATTCCCATATTAGGGAGCCAGAGACCGTAAGACTACGCCTGGTTATGTTTCTCGGACGTGGCTGGAGTGTGCTACGTAGCTCCTACAGACTGTCTGGCAAAATGTAGGGATACGTTTAGAACAGGTATAGGAGAGATGTAGGGGTGAAGTTAGAAATGCTGGTTTATAGAGACCGTGGCCTGGGAACAGTTTAGTTAATAAAAGTTATAGACAGAAACGTTTGCCTTGTTATAAAACAGATCCATAAACCTGGGTAATACAACGCAAAGTGGATTAAAACATCGGACTATGCTACATTTACACTCGTATCGATATGTTTTAAGTCATACTATATTAAATCTTACTTTGAAACGATCTTGCAAACAAGAAAATTGAAGCAGGCGCCAATGAAACGGTGAAGGGGTAAAAATCTCACGATTAATTTGGCAGCGAAAGAGTTAAGTTGGGAAAATGAGAATTAAACTATAATACCCCGAGCATTACATGCAGTGAGTTTAATGACTATTTAGACGTTTATCAATGGATTGCCTCCCTTATCAACAACACCTGATAAAGTAACCATGTCATGTATTGCCGTTTCCAATGGCACGCGCTTGAAATGTGATACTTTAGTTTACGTTTTACGTGTGTTGAGCAGCTTTTCGAACAGTCTTCAAAATAAAGCCTTCTTCTGATCTACATTCAGTCTTTTTAAAGCACTCATCTGCTATAATGGATTAAACGGGAAAGACTATCGTCTTTTCCACTGTCACGAGTATGATGTTCAGAATACTGATGCAATGTTTGGTAAATGTTGAGAAATAACTGGCACTTCGTTTGTACAGTGGAGAAAACGTCATTCTCTCCCGTTTAATCGCAAACGAAACGCAAACGTATTTCACTTAAATGTAAAAAATAACAACTTTTTGACATGTCTAACTATTTATTCTAACCTGAGTGGCAAACTGTATACAATAGAAATAATAGTTGAATAAGGGCAATACCATGTTATAACAAAATCGGAAATTGATTTGGCAAAAGGTTGAATCCTTAACTTGTGGAACTGAGTTTCAACTGTATATAGTCTAAATTCAGCATACAAATACAGAAGAACCTCTATATCTCGAACTCACTTATTTCGAAATTATTTCTACAGGGGAGGAAACATTATTCTTTTCCCAATAAACGCGTTTATGCTAAAACTATAATTTCCATTGCAAACAGTTTAGAGCCTGGTCAGACACCGGGTAACCCGGCGTCTGATCAGGCTCCAAACAGTTCGCCACTCAGATTCAAAACCAATAATTAGAAATGTCAAAAATGGTAATTTCATACGTTTTAACGATTTGCGTTTGCGTTTCGTTTGCGTTTAAATGACAAAGAATGACGTTTTCTCCACTGTTTTTCTACAGTTTAAAGTTTCCGTATTTCAACTCACCTAGGTCGAACATAACCGTATTGAAAAGTTCAAACTGAAGCGGGTCGGGATATCGAAGTTCGACTGTAATTCAGAAGACCCTTTTCTGTAACAACTACTGTCAAATTGCCATCTATAGTGAAGTCTCCCTTTCTGTTAAAAACATTGATATGGGTGTCAAGGAGTTTGGACCCTGATCAGACGCTGAGTCACTCGTGGCTGGTATTATTCCAAACTGCAGTGGAGAAGACGTTATTCGTTCCCAATAAACGCACTTACACTAAAAACTATAATTTCCATTGCAAATAGTTTGAACGAAACAAAGTGCAAATGCAATGTAATGAAACTAGTGTTAAAAAATGACAATTTCTTGAAAGTGTAAACTTTTGTTCGTATTCAAAACAGCGGAGCTTATTTGAGTCTACCTGAGGTAACAGGTTATCCGTCTTGAAATTCTTGGCTTTTGCCCAAATGAAATCGATTTCTCACCCTGCTAAGTGGCATGCTGGTCCCAAGCTGCTACAGTGGAGAAAACGTTATTCTTTCCCGTTTAAACGCAAACGAAACGCAAACGCATTGCAAGAAAAATAAGAAAAGTTCAACTTTTTGACAATTCTGAACGCAGATTTTAACCTGGACGGCAAACAGTTTGGAGCCTGATCAGACTCCGGGAAAACTGTTTGTGTTGGAAATAATAGATTTAGTGTAAAGGCGTTGATTGGGAAAGAATAACGTTTTCTCCAATGTAATTAATTATTTTAGCACAAACGCGTTTATTTGGGTAAAGAATAAAGTCTACCCATTACAACTAGACCATGAACAAGAGAACATTAAGTTCATTGACTGTTGAAAACTACCGGTAATTACCCCTCAATAAAACTGCTAGACGTTTTTCGGATTTAAATGCAGGATGAACTTCCGGTGAAACAAAACACTTCCGGGACGATTTTTGTAAGTCTTCTTATAGAAATCATCCGAAACAACTCACTTAGGATAAAAGGTTTTTAATGGCGGATGCGATTACAACTTGCAAAAACAACTACATGTACTCGTCTTTACCACATTAACGCTTAGCATCAATAGATATAGATACAGTATTAACAAATAATGTAGACCCAGATGAGACATCGCAAAATGTGATGTCATATATTGGTCTACATGTATAATGGTTGATGTGGTACAATGGAGAATACTCTATTTTTTGCCTTTAAACGTAAACGAAGCGCAAACGAAACACTAAAATGTAGAAATAACAACTTTTTTTTTACATTTTTCACTATCTATTTTTATCTGAGTGGCAAACAGTTTGGAGCCTGATCAGACGCCGGGTTACCCGGCGTCTGATCTGGCTCCAAACTGTTTGCAATTGGAAAATAGTTTTAACGTAAACGCGTTTATTGGGAAAGAATAACGTTTTCTTCACTGTATCTGGATTGTTCATATACTTCATTGAAAATTATTAGAAACCATTTTTATAGCACACTAAAAGTTTACTTTCCGAAAGTATAATGTGGACGATAATTGATGTATGCAATAAAAACGGAATTATGTATTTCGAGGACTAGATGTCTTCAAGAAGGCGGGTTAAGATATTTCAAATAGACAGAACACGAGGCCTTTCCTAAGTGTACAATTTGATAACAAAATACTTCCGCGAAAACGTTTACCGTAAAACCTCTCTATCGCGGCCACAAAAATGTTGTTAATTATCATTTGTTTAAGACAGGTTACTGTTTAAAACAAGGTTAGTATTAAACAGAAATATTTTATAATGATCATTTCAGTCAACTTTATTCATGCGCAGATCGAGAGGTTGGATCACTATCTATATATAGTATTATGTATAATTGTATCTAAATTCATACTTGCGATTAATTAAGTCCAGGCGCTGCGTTTAGCATTCCATGAAGGGAATAATTCCTATTCGCAAACGGAAATGACCACGATCAGACACCGTTTTGCAAGATAACTGTTTAATCCTTTCACTCTCAATGACGCCATAAAGCGCGTTTGCAAACAATGTTGGTCCTGATCAGACGCCGCGTAACCTTTAATATAACTTTGAAAGGTGTCTTACAGACAACAATACTAAAGCAGACGGCAATAAAGCGGTGAAATGGTAAAAAACTTTCGATTAATTTGATCATAATAAGGGTTAATACATTTGAGCAATGTGACCCTGATAGATAGCTGGTATAAACATGGACCTATAGTTCGTGTTAGCCAGCACCGGTGTTTACCACAGTTCAGGTCTTAAATAGATACAGTGGAGAAAACGTTATATTCTTTCCCGTTTAAACGCAAACGTACGCAAACGCAAAGCACTAAAACGTAGAAAAGAACAACTTTTGGACAATTCTGATATTTCATATTTATCATGGTGACAAACAGTTTGGAGCCTGATCAGACGCCGGGTTACCCGGCGTCTGATCTGGCTCCAAACTGTTTGCACTGGAAATAATAGTTTTAGCGTAAATGCGTTTATTGGGAAAGAATAACGTTTTCTACACTGTACTTCTCAAAGAAATAGAGTGCTCCCTCCCTACAACGGCCCTCCCAACATCGACTCTCTCCTTACAACGACCCTTGCCCATGTTCCCCAAACAAGAAATTTATGTCCAACCTCTTATCGGCTGTAATGTCGTCTGCTTAAAATTGTCGTCTGCTGGTTTTTTTTCAAAGTTACATAATATACACTTTGACAGAAAAAACTTAACGACGAGTGGCAAACAGCTTGAATCCAGATTAGACGCCGCTTTACGTGGCGTCTGATCTGGATTCAACCTGTTTGCAAATGTAGGCCAATTCCCTCCTTATAACGACTCCCTCCGAACAACGCACACAATGCACACAATGTTTGTCGCTGTAGAGAGGGGGTGCTGTGATAGCATTATCCATACTGTGCGGTGCAACACACTCCATTAAAATGGTTTAAGGGCCGTAACTGTAAAATCAAAATCTGTATTCAATTCAACGAGTTACTTCCCTTAATTAATCGCTTCAACCCTGGACATAATACAAAGAATATGTTGTAATGTCATACATTGTAAACGACTTCCAGTTTCAAATATATCAAGTATATATCTCTCTGTTTGATCTTTAAGGTTTTTTTTAAAATACAATCAGTGCAGACCCTGACCAGAGGAACAAACGACACATGATAAGGTACACTGTTTTTAAATGGCCTTTGAGGGCTGTTTTAAAAATGTGTGATCAGTCAGCCTATTGTTAATGTTGAAGCCACGTGCCAATTTTAACCCACTAACCAGTAACCACTAGTGGCGTGTGTATGCGTCATACAGTGGGGAAAACGTTATTCTTTCCCAATAAACGCGTTTACGCTAAAACTATTATTTCCAATACAAACAGTTTGGAGCCAGATCAGACGCCGGGTAACCCGGCGTCTGATCATGCTCCAAACTGTTTGCCACCAAGATAAACATGAATTATCAGAATTGTCAAAAGGTTATACTTTTCTACGTTTTAGTGTTTTGCGTTTGCGTACGTTTGCGTTTAAACGGGAAAGAATAACAGATTCTCCACTGTATATAGATAGTGTATCGGTTAGTGAAGATATCTTATCTTATCCTATACAAACAGTACATTTATCTCTATAGACGACAAATTGAGTGTTCCGTCATGAACAGAGTGTATCAGGGTCTGCAATGTTTGTCATTTCAAAATACAGTGTAAAACAATTTCATATTTCAAATAAATACATAGTATAATCTTTTTTTTTCAACTGTATTGACTCGATTTGGCAATAAATTTCAAAGTAACAAACAGAGCATGTAGCCCTGATCAGAGGGCTTTTTCGGAGCTCTCTGATTTGAGTCTTCAGGTGTACAAGTATATACTTAATACAGGTTTATAGTCTATAAATAGCGCTTATACAGTGGATAAAACGTTATTCTTTCCCAATAAACGCGTTTACGCTAAAACTATTATTTCCAATGCAAACAGTTTGGAGCCAGATCAGACGCCGGGTAACATTACTATACCTGATTCTCTATTTGATTTATGTTATCTGGTTAGCTATAAAATTCGAAAAAGACGAGATAATCTATTAGGCATTCAATGTGGAAATACAAACAGTATACATTTGTTTCATCTATGTACTGAGGGAACAGTCAAATCATTGACCCGAGGTAGCAGGGAAGACCTTGAGAACTGTTGCCCGAGGCCAACGGCCGAGGGCAACAGTTCTCAAGGTCTTCCTTGCTACCGAGGGACAATGGTTTGACTGTTCCCGCAGTAACTATTTTTGGCAACCCTTCCATTTCATATTTTTGACACCCCAATGAATCACTGTGCCAAGTTTCAGAATATATTCACAATTTGAACGATTTGCCCAAAATGTGTATCTTAACAGGCCTACTACTTGGTATTGTAGTGACTGGTGAACACGTCTTATATACTTGCTGGAATATTTCATTTTATATATTATAATGCAATGGTGATAAAACAAACAAACAACAGCGCCGCGGTTGTCCATATGAAAATATTAAACAGAAATACCCTGATGAGACGCCATATACAGTGGAGAAAACGTTTTTCTTTCCCGTTTAAACGAAACGAAACGCAAACGCAAAACCCTAAAACGTAGAAAAGTGCAACTTTTGGACAATTCTGATAATTCATGTTTATCTTGGTGGCAAACAGTTTGGAGCCTGATCAGACGCCGGGTTACCCGGCGTCTGATCTGGCTCCAAACCGTTTGCAATAGAAATAATAGTTTTAGCGTAAACGCGTTTATTGGGAAAGAATAACGTTTTCTCCACTGTATCACCAGGATTCTTCACTGTATGCTAAGGTTTACTTTTATGGACGATATACAGTGGAACCCCTCCAAACCGGAACTTCTTAATACCGGAATTCTCTCTTAAACCGGACACAATTTTTGATCCCGTTTCTAACCCGTCTTTATTTTAACCCATTACACCATAAATGCGTCTTTTTACGCCTTTGATCTATTCATACACTGAAAAAATAGACCCGCTTTATACATTGTACATTCTAGTAGATGATAATTTAAAGTAGTTGGAAAGAAAAGCAGAAATGCGCCTTAATGCACAGTTTGCTTTACTTTCAACTTGGCCTACTTTATGTGGTCAGCTATCTTCCATACTAGAAACATACTATTGACTAATGGGATAACACCCTTCTAAACTTGACACCCCTATAAACAGGACATTTATGTTGTCCCTACACATGTCCGGTTTAGAGGGGTTCACTGATATATAGGCCTTAATAGGTTAAAGATTAATTTCAAACATATACATATTATTGTACACCCATTTTGTTATATTATCTGGATACCATAATTATACTTCCTTTGCCAAGTATCTGGTTAGGAACTTGGTTACAGTGGGGCGAGGGTCCTCGCGACAGGTGGTATCGGAGTCCTGACTATACATGTTTCAGAGTCTCGTCGTGAAACAATATATGGCACGCTGAAGGGAACGCAAAAGAGGTAAATAAAGGTCAAATTGACATAAACACTGTAAATCGTTATGGTCACCATATAGTCCGATGTTTTCCTAAGCGTAGTGCATGCTTAATTCGTTCCATTTATGGAATTTACGCTTGAAATAGTTAATAAAACGACGCGGTAATCAAGGTTTTTGTTCACAACGATCAATTCTTATAAATGACTGCATAATTTCGCCTGCAATCAATGTTTCTGGCAAGATTGATATTTAAATTGCATCTTTGCAAGAGAATCACATTAAAAATATCGTATATCAATGAAATTTTCTGGATTTCAAGTGGTTAATAAGGTTACAGAGTCTAACAGAGCGTGTTACAGGTTCTCTAACAACAGGTTATTAAACGTTACAGATTCTTATCGACATTTTTGTCATCGTTTTAGCGGTTGTAAATGAGAGTTACTGTAATTATTACGTATTACTGCGTTTGATTAGTGCCTACTTGATATCTTATCATATGTAAAGAACCATCGTCGTATTTAATGATTTCGAAATAGTTAACACGATGCAAAAATAATAAAAAGTACTCAATTTCAAAGATTCTGTTGATGTATTTATTCCCAAAATGAAAACCAGATTCATAAAAATTAAATATATACTTACAAATATCTCTAAAGCGATCACTGTAATAATCTAACGTTTAGAACAGCTCCAAAGGCAAAACATAACCGGTACATGTAAAATAAAAGAACCTGCAAAATTATCGTATGGTTATCTCAGTCCATTACATGACTTGTCAACCAAAGCATAGTACTTAATGAAAAAATTGAAAGCCACCTTTAATTTAGACATTATGGTGTGCAAGGTAAATTCTTCCTAATAGGCAAGTCTCATATCTTGCCCCAGGCGAACTCTGATCTCGATTTACACTATTTGTGCTCTTTTTGAATGCAAATTTTCATAATAAGTTGCTCAATATTTTTAAGTTTAATTAATAGCTTTCTAACTTTTTCTCAGACTAATAAATCATATGTGCAAAACGATCCGTCATATATAAAATATATGTTTAACCCGTTCACTGCTTTACTCTGACCGTATAAACACAGATAAACAGGTTAGATTCGAATGAGAAGCTGAATAATTATGTGTCTGAATAGGATCAAAGCTGTTTGACTTAGAGATACTTTTTCGAGATTGATCCTGGTGAGACATCGAGAAAGTTGGCGCCCCACCAGGCTCTTAGCTGTTTGCAAATACGACTGTTAGTCTATTAAATGTATAAAACAGAATGCGTTATAGATCTTCCACCGAGAATAGGATCGAACCGCACTTGAACCCGTACATATTATCAACTTTGCAAAATTTAATAAGTAATTCAAATCTCAAGCGTGAGTAAATTTGCATTTTTTTCTGGTGTCGTCTAAGCGACGGCCTACACGAAAATGAGTTCCACAAACAAAAACCAGAGTCTTTGGTCCATGTTTGTCTTCGAGATGTTCAATGAGCGAGGCTTTGGTATTGAGTTCTGCTCCGCAAGTGTCAACTCAAAGGAACTCTTTTGCCAAGAATGATAAACATGCCGATGTATTGCCAGAGTTTTCCGATTATTAAACCGTCCGCTGTATAATTAATAAAGCAGTTTGAATTTGTTGTGATACACCATTGCGTGTTTATTAAAGTCATAGACTGAACGGAAAGATTTATTGCACAAAGTGCAATTTACCTTTCTTTTCGATGAAAACTACCCCTGTGAAAAGTGTTCAGGAATTTTAGAATAGCCATGAACGTTAAAAAGAATAGTTCTAGGGCTTCAAAAAATACTTTACACATTCTTCAAAAGAAGTTCAAGAACTTCTGCAATTCTAGAACAATGGTTCTAAAAACATCAAATTCCTAGAATTATTGCAGCATATTCATGAACGTTTAATGGCCACTTCTACTATTTTTTCATGAATATTCAAGAAATCATTCTCGAATAGTTCTAGAATAATTCAATACCTTCACACAGGGGTATTTATGTGGCGCTAAAGAATGCCTGAACTTGTGGCCATGTACTGATATTCTGTACAAAGAATGTACTGATATTCCTTACAAAGAAACTGCTTTTTTCATCTGCTTTTACGACATTTGCACGGGAGTCCGGCTTCTGGAAGTGCCGCATATATTGTTATTGCCGTTTACATCAATATCCAGACTTATATCGAGTAAACTGGGATCTTCTAACGAGATTTCGCCCATTTCGAGATTCGTGAATACTCTGTAACACTGTTAAGAAGAACCTCTAACACTAATCAAACAGTCGCCAGGGACCTGTAACCTCAACATCACACTGATCAGTAACACCAAACTTATGATAACTTAAAAAATCGGACATATTTCTTTAAAAATGCTTCAATATTAGAAAAACAGGAACAAATAGATTAACTTATTGTGTTAAATGCTGCAATTTCTTACGTAAATTTAACTTATAACAAAAATATGTGCATATTCATGTAGGCAGTGGGGACCACTTGCTTTTATTTCCTCTATTTACCTGAATTCTAACGCAGGCGACGTTAAGTATCGTCTTAAAAAGAAGCCAAAAGCTCTTATCACGTTTTAATGAAGAATCCTTGTCATGAGGCTGTGTAAACTCGCTGAACAAGTGTGTATTTACGTATACACGCGAGAAAGAGTCATGACTCTGAAACATTTTTCGAAACGACCCCTATACCACCTGTCGCGAGGACCCTTGCCCCACTGTAACCAAGTTCCTAACCAGTGAGTATTATAAACATACCTTTAACCCTTTCCATGTCAAACTACATGTACAGTGGAGAAAACGTTATTCTTTCCCAATAAACGCGTTTACGCCAAATCTATTATTTCCAATACAAACAGTTTGCAGCCAGATCAGACGCCGGGTAACCCGGCGTCTGATCAGGCTCCAAACTGTTTGCCACCAAGATAAACATGAATTATCAGAATTATCAAAAAGTTGTCATTTTCTACGTTTTAGTGTTTTGCGTTTGCGTACGTTTGCGTTTAAACGGGAAAGAATAACGTTTTTCTCCACTGTACCATAATTATACTTCCTTTGCCAAGTATTATAAATATACCTTTAACCCTTTCCATGTCAAACTACATGTAATCGTTAGTGTTTAATCCTTTAGAACTCCGCCAATAATGTTGTCTTCCAATAACCCTTCAAACTTAGTTTTAAGGTCGTATGACTGGCGAAATTTCGATATGACCTTTTTTTCTCAATCGTATTGCATTGTGTTAACAGGTTGTTTCGTTAAAAAGTGGTACAGTGGAAAAGACGCTATTTTTCCAAAAAAATGCGCTTATGCTAAAACGTTTATTTCATTGCAAACAGTCTGGAGCAAGATCAGACGTCTGGTAACCCGGCGTCTGATCTGACTCCAAACTGTTTGCCACTAAAATTAAATTGAATCGTAAGATTATTTTTGTATAAAAAGTAATTTTCTACATTGTGTTCCAGCGTTTCATTTGCTTTTAAACGGGACAGAATAACGACATGTCCGATTTTTGGTGGCGTTTCCGCACAATAGTTATATAATTATGCCGTTAACACGTTCCCCTTGTCGGGACACGTTTGTGTACCTCTAATACACACAAATACATGTAAGTATTGAGTACACTTTTATTCGTCAAAATCGGTTTACGGCGAATTCTATTCAAATTATTTCATTCAATTGTGACGGGTTTGTAAACGAAACCAAAAGTACTACATGTAAGCCTATGTGTAGCAATGACCGGCAAATAGCCCGTGCATGTACATACAGAGGAGAATACGTTATTCTTTCCCGTTTAAACACAAACGAAACGCAAACGCAGTTAACTAAAATGTAGAAAATAACAACTTTTCGAAATTTCTCACGATTTATTTTAATCTCAGTGGCAAATAGTTTGGAGCCAGATCAGACGCCGGGTTATCCGGCGTCTAATCTGGCTCCAAAATGTTTGAAATGGAAATAATAGTGTTTAGCGTAAACGCGTTTATTGGGAAAGAATAGCGTTTTCTCCACTGTATTACAAATCAAGGCTATAGCAACAAGGTACACAAAAATCCCGTGATGTTTTCCTACTCCAAGTCTCTAAAAGATAGTTCCAAATATTTTCGTTTCTATTTCTAACATCTTTAAACCTTAGTCACTCTTTAGTCAAGCAATCAATATTATTTACACCTTATTATTGTTTCTTTGCCTCTCATTGACTCTAATGAGCATCTTATCGAAAGTCAGTTGTATGCGCTATCCGCGGATGTATTTGGCCGGTGTACGTCATGCGGTTTTCCGCGTATAAATACAACCCACGTGTCACGTTTAAGGCAGTGAGCGTAAGAGACGACCGTCCAGTATTATCTGTGTTCATTCACATTAGTTAATTCTAACCCTTAAACATGCGTGAAATCGTACATATACAAGCCGGACAGTGCGGCAACCAGATCGGTGCTAAGGTATGTTCTCTTGGTTTTTTTTACATGTACAGTGTTCCCTCTCTACAGCGACATCCAATGGATACAACAAGTATGTGCGTTGTTTGGAGGGAGTTGTTACAGGGAGGGAAATTGACTTACATTTGCAAACAGCTTGAATCCTGAATAGGCGGCACGTAACGCAGCGTCTGATCTGGATTCAAGCTGTGTGTCACTGCACTGGTCACTAAGTTTTTTTTTCTGTCAAATTGTATATTATGTAACACCGAGAAAAACAGCAGACGACAGTTTAAAGCAGACGATATTGCAAAAGTGAAAGTGTGTGGCATACAGTGGAGAATCTGTAATTCTTTCCCGATAAACGCGTTTACGCTAAAACTATTTTTTCTTTTACAAACAGTTTGGAGCCAGATCAGACGCCGGGTAACCCGGCGTCTGATCAGGCTCCAAACTGTTTGCCACCAAGATAAACATGAAATATCAGAATTGTCCAAAAGTTGTTCTTTTCTACGTTTTAGTGCTTTGCGTTTGCGTACGTTTGCGTTAATAACAGATTCTCCACTGTATAATTGGCTTGTTTGGGGAACAGCGGCAAGGGTTGTTGTAAGGAGGGAGTCGTTGCTTGGAGGGCGGTTGTAGGGAGGGAGCACTGTAATCTATAAAATACAGTGGAGAAGACGTTATTCTTTCCGCAATGTTATAAAATGTATTACATTACAATAACTCGAACATGCCCGAATTTCAAATTTAATTCGTAACATAATACAATGTATACCTATAGTGTTAGGCATCGTAACTCGAACTCCTTTATGTGGTACATGGCCACGTTTTAACTTTAAAATACCGGGGTATTTAAAGTTCGGCTTAATCGATTAAACACGTTCAACCCTATCTTGTGGGTATTTACATGAATTATCCTTTTTGGAGTCTTCTAGCACAGGTATTTTGAACTAGTCTACTGTTGCATATTTGATATGACAACAAAACGCAATGAAAACATAATAGTGTAGACCCTGATCAGAGGGCTCCTATCGGAACCTTCTGATCAACGTCTACACTGTTTGCATATATGTAATCAGTAATCTCTACAGAGATGTAGGATTGAAAGGATTTTTAAACCCTTTACCCCATAGTCTGCATCTAGTTTGAAGACCGATGACTACTTAAAGCAGGATGAAAGTAATTTAGTTAGGCATATTCTGCTTTACTTTCAGTCAGCTTTAAGCTACCACCTGCTAGGATATAAAATGCATTTCTTACGGTGCATATTCATGACTGTAGAATTGGAGCTATATTTTCAATGGATAACTAAATTAGAGGCGTAAAAACCGTGTCTTTGGGGTACCGGTTAAGCTATCTAAGCTACATGTAGCTTTGTATTGTGCATAAGGAAACATTGATTATGTCTCCGTCATGTTCGGGGCTTTATAAATTAATCATAATAATAAGTCTGCAGCCATTCATATTAAATGAGTTTGATTAGCTATTGGCCAAAGAGCTCTAATAACCATAAGCGGATTACTGATAACTTCAAATCGATAACCGGACGTCCTACATGTAAGGGCAATATTATCGGATAGAAGTATTATTTTACGACAAACGGTAGAAATACATAGGATCTGTCATGAGTCGATGTGTGAGACAAGCTGATCTCGACGAGTGACAAATTCTTTTTATCGCATAACCAACTATTTATTTTTAAAGCAATAGGCACTGCTCGCGAATATCCTTGTCTCCAACATTTGTGAGACACTTTGATGACGTCACTCTAACGTCATTATTTAAAAAGGCGTTAAATTACGTCACTGGGATTCTAAAAATGCCTATTGCTTTAAAGAATTTGCCACTCGTCGATGTATGAGACAAGCTGATCTCAACCTCATCTAGAATAGAAAAGTTATTAAGCTCGCCAAGGATTAATAACATTTCAATTCTAGACTCGGTTGAGATCAGCTTGTCTCACACATCGACTCATGACAGATCCTATGTATTTCCCGTTTTAAGAAATGGAAGCATTATTGAAATGTGTTTTAATCTGAGTTCCAAACGATTTGGAGCTTGATCCGGCGACGATTTACCCGGCGTCTGAAATGGCTCCAAACTGTTTGCAATCGACATAAGTTTTAGCCAAAACGAAACTGTAAAGCACACCCAAGGTTGAAATCATTTATTATTAAAAGCGCATTTGTCAGTTATTGGGAACACTCCTACCATTTCTAGAACGGGCTAACATGTACATGTACTAGTCAAGAGTTTTATCCAATCTAAACCCAATCGTGTTCAGATAATTCAGGTGGGTTAGACGAAAGTGGATCGTCTGCTTGAAATTGCATCCTTAACCAAGTAAACATGTATGTAACGAGATTTAAAGCGTTTGCTAATTCCGACTTGAAACACGCATTCATTTGCTACACTGTTTTATGCGGTAATAGGTCTTCCAAATTAGTACTTCAACAATTAAAACAAAGTATGGTACATGTACAGTGGAGAATGTGTTATTCTTTCCCAATAAACGCGTTTACGCTAAAACTATTATTTGCAGTGCAAACAGTTTGAAGCCCGATCAGACGCCGGTTAACCCGGCGTCTGATCAGGCTCCAAACTGTTTGCCACCAAGATAAACATGAAATATCAGAATTGACCAAAAGTTGTTATTTTCTACGTTTTAGTGCTTTGCGTTTGCGTACGTTTGCGTTTAAACGGGAAAGAATAACAGATTCTCCACTGTACTTCAACAATGGGGCCCTACCGATATACAGAGATACCCCGCATGGAAAGTGTGATAAGAGTAGCGCCCCCTGAATGAGCGGTTGTTTCCGGTTCAATAGTGAAGTACACATAGTATCGAAAATCCTTTATCCTCAAACACGAATTTGAGGAGATCGTCTGTTTGTTAGTGTAGAGCTTATAATATATACAGTAGAACCTGGCTATACATTATTGAAAGCGCAATCTCTCATATTGTTCAAAAATAGAATCAAGACATGCATTTACTTTGCCTACAATAAAACTTACAAAAACTTCCATAGATATACCGTTCTATGCATATCATTTATTCATATGTTTATTAAAATAAGTCATCAATCTGCACCTCAATAAATATGTTATACCTCCCAGCAGATGATAGCTTAAAGCAGAATGTACCTTAACCTGCCTTAAGGGGTCATCTATCTTCAAAACTAATACCATCTATTGGGTAAAGGGTTAACCCCGTTACATGGATGTGTCATAGCACATTCTGGTTGCTGTTAATCAACGATAAACCCTACCCGCTATGAATACCTATCATTTAATTTATTATTTTAGCTGATTAAATAAGGAAAAATACCGTAGGAATGATCAATTATGCTAATAGCATGATAAGGGTTAATATTTAAAAAAAAAAAATACTGCCTACTTTCTTGATAAAAGTTTAGAACATGATATCAATTTTGCCTTAAAACATATATGAGTGTGAAACAGTTCTACCCCTGATCAGCCTGTTAGTATATATGCTGCATCTTATCTGGTTCCAAACTTTTTATAAATGATAGTGTTTTAAGGGTGTATCAATGTCATGAGCCATTTTTTCAAAGTATTAAACTTTTTATCTATCATTGTTTTTCTGGAAGAGCTATTTATGATGAATGAAAAAATGAAAAAAAATATATATGGTGGTGTCCTTTTTTTTGCGCTACAGCGATTTGAAAAAGGTATGTCAAATTTGGATTTTTTCTCTCAAATTTTACCCATTCAGAGTACAAGCTTCAGTAAAATCTATTTCAAAACAAAACAAAAATATTAATTTGGGTTTTCTTTATTTATTTCATGTCTATGGTGGTATGTTCACATATATAAACCAACTTTAGACAAAGCAGGCACCAGGTTTGAACAATATGGATCCTTGAATATCAAAAATATGCTTTATATAGGGCATGATTTTATTAGATTTTTTATTTTATGAAAAAAAAGTAAAAAAGTTTGAAAATGAAATAGTTCTAGTATTTAACTTTTTCTTATATTCTACCAGATGAAAGCCCATACTAAGGCAGTTCAAAATATGAAAAGAAATTGAAAGGTCAGTGTTGAAAATTTTGAGTTATTAAAGTAAAAAGAGTTATCGCCCCTTACAAAATTTACAAAAAAGTACCATACCGATGATATTTAGAGCTTTATAAAATTCACATTTGGTGCCTTTTTTTTCTTAAATTAGTTTTTGTATGAAGAAATACTACCATAGATAGGAAATAAATAACACAAAACCAAATTATCATATTTGTTTTCATTTAAAATGGGTTTTATTGAAGCGGGCTGTTTGAAAAGGACAAAATAAGAGGAAGTGGGTGGGGTAAATTTTACATTGCCGTAGAGCCAACTGTTGTTCACCGAAATGTACACTTTTTCTATTTTTTCATTCATCTTAAATAGCTCTTCAATACAAAACCATCATAGAGTGTTTTCATGTACTTTGAAAAGTTCCCATATTCATGACATTGATACACCCTTAAGCCTATTATAATTAGTGAACTGGTAAAAGATCAACAGAAATAAAGTTTTAATCTACTAAACCGATGGAATACATGCTTTACTTTCAACATTGAGTTTTCAATAGAGTACACATTTAATGATAGGAGAGGGGTTCTAAAGTATTTATGTTGTTAAAACGGTATGTACGAGTATTTCCTATTAACCCTTTAAATATGCCTTTGGTTTATGCCTCCATTGAAGGAAAGAGTTCTAATTCAAAGTTTTTATTAGCATGAATGTGCAACATTAAAAACATTGAATATCCTAGCAGATGGTAGCTTAAAGCAAGCTGAAAGTAAAGTAGCATGTACTTTTCAATCTACCTTTAATGGACACCTGTCTTTCCAGGTAGGAACAGGCGATCGGGTAATGGGTTTACCCATTACCTAAACCAATTACCCCACAGCCCGTGTTAAGTATTGAATATAGGTCACCTCTTAAAGCAGGTTGAAAGTAAAACATAATGCGCCTTAAGGTGCACCCTGCTTTACTTTAATCCTGCTTTAAGGCACCACCCACTACGACATAAAATATCACCTATGTTTCATAATTATGACAGCTTAGTGCATGAAGAGGATTTAGTGGAATTCATTAAAGGAGTAAAAGGCATAATGATTGGGGTAATGGGTTAAGCTTTTGCACATGAAGGAGTGCATGGTATAGGAGATTAAAATTTATTCCCCACATGAATAACAATGTGGATCCTATATATAAAAAAAATAGTTTGGTGTGTTTTGATTCCAGCCTGTGTACCCAAGACTTAAGTTTCCGTTTTATGGCTTGTCATAGCAGAGATGACTCGCTGCACCCCAGTGGGGGGATCAGTATACAATTCGATTTCTAGCTAATTGGTTACTTCCTGTTGTTAGTTGTGATGATGCTTTGCGCTTTATGGCCCCTGGGCAGAAGCCTTGAGAGGTGAAATCCATGTGCGCTATGAGCATGACAGGCTGAACTATTTCTATGAAATTTCTGTCAACTAAAATCTGCTGGTATATAACAAAACAAAATATACATTTTTGAAGAAACTGTTTACCATTCAACATATTTTAAAAGATCAGTTTAACCCTTTGCCTAATGAATATTCATGTCATTATGTCATAAAACAAAGTATGGTACATCTAGTATAAAACTATTTCCCAAGACCTCAATTAAAATGTACCTTTTCACAACCGAAATCGAAGCATAAACAATGGAGCTGACGTTACAGTGGAGAAAACATTATTCTTTCCCAATAAACGCGTTTACGCTAAAACTATTATTTCCAATACAAACAGTTTGGAGTCAGATCCGACGCCGGGTAACCCGGAGTCTGAACAGGCCCCAAACTGTTGCCACTCAGATTAGAATAGATAATTAGAATGTTCAAAGAGTGGTCATTTTAAGTGCATTGCCTAAAATGCCTTTAAACGGGAAAAAATAACTTCTAAATTCAAAGGTTTATTATATGTTTGGATATTTACTTTCGCCCTGGTTAAAGATTCGACCTTTTGGGTCACCGGAATTGAATACTCGTTCATGTAGTAATTGCTGGTTTAAAACCTTTACTTTCATGACGTCATCTGTTTTAAACAACTGTCTGCTTTTATTTCTCAAATTTTAATTTCAGTTATATTGACTTAACCCTTTACCTGATAGCCTATTTCTAGTATTGAAGATAGTTGACCACTTAAAGCAGGTTGAAAGTAAAGCAGAATGCGCCTTTAAGGCGCATTCTGCTTTACTTTCAGCCAGCTTTAAGGTTCCATGTGCTAAAATATAGACAATATTCCCTATACTATATATTCATGGCTGATTAAATTGGAACTATTTTCTTTGGCGGATGAATAAAATGAATGCGCTAAAAGTCGCTTCTATAAGGTAAAGGGTTAAGCAATATTTTGCAATGAGTGTCAAATAGTTTGTTCAGACGTCGCATCACAGTCCAAAACTGTTTGCAAATAACTGTTGTACTCTGGGTAAGACAGTGAAAGGGTTAGATTAACGAGCGCTTCCGAAGTCGATATTAAGACAGTTTAGCAAATAAATCGATGAAAACGTAACGATCAAATAACAAATATCAATGTTACTTTTGTTGGAAGTCAATATAATATATGAAGGTCATGAATGAAAGTTTTGCAATATGTTGTCAAAACCAATAGCGTAAATATTTACGTGTGTTTGTTACAGTAGGTGTCTGAAATATGAAATCTGTACATCTTTTTCATGTACATGTTTCAACAAAACAACAGGAACGTATATTAAATATAGGATATTACATGAGTGTTACAACTGTACCTTAATAATTCTTCTTGTCATCCTCCCAATACAAAGAAAGGCATAGCGTATGGTTTGGGTTTAAGAATTAAACGTATATGTGAAAGAGAGTCAGACTACATTAGGGAAAGAAGTAAACTTAAGGGTCAGTTGAGAAGGAGAGGGTATAGCGGTAGGATGATAGAAAGTCAATTAGTACGGGTTGATAAGCTTAATAGATCAGATACTCTTCTCAAGAAACAATCAGATAATAGGAAATTGAATAGGGTTCCTTTAGTTTTGACTTATTCAAACCTACTGCCAAACATACACGACATTGTAAAAAAGCACTCAAAAGTTTTACACAAATCTGAGAGGCTGAAAGATGTATTTCAGGAATTACCAATTGTAGCATTCAGGCGTGATAAAAATCTCTGTGACACACTGGTACATTCTAAGACTAACCGCATTGTTAAACCTTACAATGTGGTTTGTTCACAAGAATGTGCTACTTGTAGTATTCTTGAAATGTCAAGTGTTAAAGACACATATGAACAATCAATTTTCAAGGTGTGTACTAATATTAACTGTAGGGAGAGAAATGTCGTGTATGGAATAAGATGTAGTAAATGTGATAGGATGGTGTATGTAGGCGAGACTGAGAGAGAAATCAGAGAGAGAATGAAAGAACATTTGAGTGATATAAGGCATGAGAGAGAAGCCAATTAATAGGCATTTTGGAGTCGGAGGACATAGTAGTGAAGATGTTAGGTTTGTCATTTTGAAGAGAATGTTTAATGGAAGTAGAATCGAAAGACAGATCTATGAAACCGATTGGATTTGGAAGCTGAGAACGTACAGACCATTTGGCTGTAATGTCAAGGAGGATAATGCGCTAATGCATGCATGACGCCATTGCACACATGACGTCATGAAGATGACGTCATAACGACGTCATGACAACGGCAATAACAAACAATGTTGTTAACATTATTCTCTTTGATTTTATGGCTGAATGCATGTAACAAAAATGTGACGTGTGTTTGACGTGATTTTCTTTGAAAAAGGCCCTTAGAGGTCGAAATATTAGAAAAGAGTTTTTATAGTTTTCTAAAACGACGAGTTTGATTAATCCAATAAATTATTAACACGAATGTTATATTCTTTTTATAACATAACCTAGAAAAGTTATTTATCACAGCCTTTGTGGTCAAGTGAATGCTAAGCGCGATATAAGTAGATCTATACAGGAAAAAAGTTGTTCCAAATTAACCCCGTTCACTAGCATAATGTTTATGTTATTATATGTATAATAAGCACTTTCATGTAGATCTTATATTGATTAATTACACTAAAAATCTATAAATTGAATCTACATGATGGAAAGAAGACGTTGGAAATTGAACGCATAGAACGCATTTTAATGACGTCACAAGTAACGACGTCGTGGCGTACCTCATTTGCATAGTTATTTAACTAGTTATATATGACATTTAAACAACGGGTGTTATTCAACGCTCACGGCGTCTGTTATGTTATAAAAGTATAAATACGTTCCTGAAAACAATAACCAGTGAAAATAACAGACACATATCTTAAAACCAGTTAGGGTTACTCCCCTTTTCAAACTCGATCAGTACGTGTACATATACGTATACAGTTGAGAAGACGATTTACTTTCGTGTTTAAAGACATCTCCTGACGACCTTTCGATCATAAAGCCTTGCCATACAATTTCCTTGCAAAAAGCATGGACCTTATGAACATGTGGGAAGCAAAGAACCATTGAAGCTTCTCGTGTGAGACCCAACCTTTATATTTGATAGTTTGGTTAGAAATAACCATTGAAAATCACTAGATCATTAGTACAGTGGAGAATCTGTTAGCCTTTCCCAATAAACGCGTTTACGCTAAAACTTATTTGCAGTGCAAACAGTTTGGAACCAGATCAGGCTCCAAACTGTTTGCCACCAAGATAAACAAGAATTATCAGAATTGTCCAAAAGCTGTTCTTTTCTACGTTTTAGTGCTTTAATTGCGTTTGCGTACGTTTGCGTTTAAACGGGAAAGAATAACAGATTCTCCACTGTATATTCTGAGCCGCACCAGGTAAATTGGCACCAGGTAAAATCCACACCTATCCAGACAATGGGGGGTAGTCCATCAAAGGACTGAGGAAAAGTCTTTAAACGCAACGAAACGCAACTGCACTATACTGTGCTGCACTAATACAGTGGAGAATCTGTTATTCTTTCCCGTTTAAACGCAAACGTACGCAAACGCAAAGCACTAAAACGTAGAAAAGAACAACTTTTGGACAATTCTGATATTTCATGTTTATCTTGGTGGCAAACAGTTTGGAGCCTGATCAGACGCCGGGTTACCCGGCGTCTGATCTGGCTCCAAACTGTTTGCACTGCAAATAATAGTTTTAGCGTAAACGCGTTTATTGGGAAAGAATAACACATTCTCCACTGTATCCAGATTTTTTGTTTTTTGATAATTCGGACTATATATGAATCTGAGTAGCAATAATTTTTAAGACTGACAGACGCCGTGTTCCCGGTGTCTGATCTGGATCAAAAACTGTCTGTAACTGAAATTATTAAAGTTAAAAGCATTTACATTTATTGGGATATACTATCTTCTCCACTGTATGTATGTATGTACTGTACTTGAATTAGCGAATTTCTATCATTATCCTAAAATTCACGACTAAAAATGGTACCCACACTTTTCCTACATTTGTCTCGTTTTCGTCAGTACACTTAAATAAACATGAATATTAATTCTATTGTCAAAGAAGAGTTCAGTCAGCCATTCATTGACATCTTAACTTCTTTGTTAATCATTTGGCATAACAGTAACATATGCAAACGTTTTGTAATCAGATCAGACGCCGCTTTATGCGGCGTCTGATCAAGATATAAAATGTTTGACACTCATGCCAATGTTTCTATAGTTAAACACCGCTTAAGGTTCAAAAAGACTTATCGTTTCAATGTTTCAATGTGTGCTTCATGTACGTATTCATTTCTATTTTCAGTTCTGGGAAGTGATCTCAGACGAGCATGGCATTGACCCCACCGGTACCTACCATGGTGACTCTGATCTCCAACTGGAGAGAATCAATGTTTACTACAATGAAGCCACCGGGGGCAAATACGTGCCACGTGCCATCCTCGTAGATCTGGAGCCCGGAACAATGGACTCCGTCCGATCTGGACCATTCGGACAGATCTTCAGACCAGACAACTTCGTGTTCGGACAGAGCGGAGCCGGAAACAACTGGGCCAAAGGTCACTACACAGAGGGCGCTGAGCTCGTCGATTCCGTCCTCGACGTAGTCAGGAAGGAGGCTGAAAGCTGTGATTGTCTGCAGGGATTCCAGCTGACCCACTCTCTTGGCGGTGGTACCGGAAGTGGAATGGGAACCCTCCTCATCAGCAAAATCCGAGAAGAGTACCCAGACAGAATCATGAACACATTCTCCGTAGTGCCATCACCAAAGGTAAAACAAAACTCTTGTTATATCAATCTTATATATATATTTATGATAGGTGGATTCTTCAATGCTTATACAATGTATATTGGATGGGTCCCTTTTGCATTCAAGGGGTGTCGGATACGTATAAGTTTGCATTTTTGATAGAATTTCCTTTGAGCTAACAGTATAGAATAAGAGCAGATGCTACAACATGCGGTGTCTGATTTGAGTTTGCACGTTTTGCATATGCTCTATTTATAACAGGCGATGTCTGATCTGAGTTTGCACGTGTTGCATATGCTCTATTTATAACATGTGGTGTCTGATCTGAGTTTGCACGTTTTGCATATGCTCTATTTATAACATGCGGTGTCTGATCTGAGTTTGCACGTTTTGCATATGCTCTATTTATAACATGCGGTGTCTGATCTGAGTTTGCACGTTTTGCATATGCTCTATTTACAACATGCGGTGTCTGATCTGAGTTTGCACGTTTTGCATATGCTCTATTTACAACATGCGGTGTCTGATCTGAGTTTGCACGTTTTGCATATGCTCTATTTATAAGAGGAGTGGGGGGGGGGGGGGTTTCTGAAAAAAAATGCAATCAGACAAAAAGTGCATATCTTGACCAAAGAGCTCATGCAGGAACCCTCTGGTTTGTGTCTACGCCGTTTGCACAGGGCATGCGTACTCTTTATATGTACAATGGAGAAAACGTTAATCTTTCCCGTTTAAACGCAAACGTACGCAAACGCAAAGCGCTAAAACGTAGAAAAGAACAATTTTTGGACAATTCTGATATTTCATGTTTATCATGGTGACAAACAGTTTGGAGCCTGATCAGACGCCGGGTTAACCGGCGTCTGATCTGGCTCCAAACTGTTTGCACTGGGAATAATAGATTTAGCGTAAACGCGTTTATTGGGAAAGAATAACACATTCTCCACTGTATGTACAGTTTGTTATTACGTTAAACGTGATTCTGGGAGTCGATGAATTTATATCAAAAACCTCAAATAGCTGATATCAACTTCTGATAAACCATTGTAGATTCTGAGTTAAAGTACACAGGTGCAATGCTATAAAGCACTGGTATTGAGTCTGAGATAGTTCTCAAGCATCTAAAAGGTCATGCTTGAGCAAAAGCTCAAGTCTGACCACTCAAATGCTTGAGAACGGTCTCAGACTCAACTCAAACGTTGTTGGGGTTTTTACCTTGGACCCAGTTCTAAATGTATATGAGTAATATGACTGTTTAACCCTAGCCTGCTGACCGTGACTCGTCTAGTTTTTGCAAATGGTTTTTATTCAGATCAGAAACCGAGGTTACGCGTCGTCTATTTAAATACATTGTATGTATAAATCTGAATTTTACCAATTTTGCAGACGATATTACATCAGGATAAGCGTTAAATGTATTTGGAGTAAAGAACAATCTTTTATAAAAGTTAAAACAAGGTTTCATTTACTATTCACAGGTATCCGACACCGTGGTCGAGCCATACAACGCAACCCTGTCAGTCCATCAACTCGTTGAGAACACCGACGAGACCTACTGTATCGACAACGAGGCTCTGTACGACATCTGCTTCAGAACATTGAAACTCACCACCCCAACATACGGGGACTTGAACCATCTCGTCTCCGCCACCATGTCCGGAGTCACCACCTGTCTGAGATTCCCAGGTCAGTTGAATGCTGATCTGAGGAAATTGGCTGTCAACATGGTACCCTTCCCACGTCTCCACTTCTTCATGCCAGGGTTTGCTCCACTCACCTCCCGTGGTAGCCAGCAATACAGAGCTCTCACTGTCCCAGAGCTGACCCAACAGATGTTCGATGCCAAGAACATGATGGCTGCCTGTGATCCTCGCCACGGCAGATACCTGACCGTCGCCGCCATGTTCCGTGGCCGTATGTCCATGAAGGAGGTCGACGAGCAGATGTTGAACGTCCAGAACAAGAACAGCAGCTACTTCGTTGAATGGATTCCCAACAACGTCAAGACCGCTGTCTGCGACATCCCACCACGTGGTCTTAAGATGTCCGCCACCTTCATTGGCAACAGCACTGCCATCCAGGAATTGTTCAAGCGTATCTCCGAGCAGTTCACCGCTATGTTCCGTCGTAAGGCTTTCTTGCATTGGTACACTGGTGAGGGTATGGACGAGATGGAATTCACAGAAGCCGAGTCCAACATGAATGACTTGGTTTCTGAGTACCAACAGTACCAGGACGCCACCGCCGAGGAGGAGGGAGAGTTCGAAGAGGAGGGCGAAGATGAGGCTTGAGTCACATGACCTTTCACGTGATACATACAGTAGAGAAAGGGTTATTCTTTCCAGGTTAAGCGAAATCAGTGGAAAATGATATGCAGTAAAACGTAGGATAATTGCAAAATTTGAAAACATTTACGATTTCTTTAATCTGAGTGACAATTTGGAGCCTGGTCAGACGCCGGATTATCCGGCGTCTGATCAGGCTCCAAAGTGTTTGCATCGGAAATAACTGTTAGCTCGAACGCATTTAATGGGGAAAGCATAACATCTTCCCTTCTGTAGAAATGGAATAATCAACTGGACTACCGATTACTGCACACTGGCTCTGAACAGTTTGCTCATAAATCAATCCGCATTAGTACATGTAATTTTGTTAAGTGTTTTGATATTATCTGGAAAAGGAGAAAATTAAATGTTGACCGTATGATTCCATCCGTTTACAGAAAAAAATAATAAAAACTTAACGAGATAACCTGGTATTGTTCACTATGTCCTTGCCAGGGCTGCCATAAGTTGAAATGAAAAATCCTAATATTTCCAAATTTGCATTTTTCAAGTGCGATTTTACGAATCGTACGTTTACCCAATAGCCTTTTTCTTGTTTTGTTGACATGCGACTTCTTATAGCAGGCTGTAAGTAAAGCAGAATGCGCCTTCGGGCGCATTCTGTTTTACTTTCAGCCTGCTTTAAGCTACCATGTACTGGGGAAAAATCCGGAGATTTAGGAAAAATCCGGAGAAATGGCAGCCCTGCCTTGCCCTAAATAGACAATATTAACTCTTTGCCCCATAGCTTGTTTCTAGTATTGAAGAAATTTATGTGAAAGTAAAGCAGAATGCGCATTCATGAGGGCACATTCTGATTTACAGTAAAACCGCGCTATTACGACCACTAAAACGAAGGGTAATTGATTGTATAATAGACATGTGACTGTTTACAGCAAGGTGACAGTGAAAGGAGCTTTCTGTTTCACTGTCACCTTGCTTGAAGCGGTCATCTATCGTAAATACCCTAATAATGAACATAATTTAGTGGTCTTTATAGTGAGGTTTTACTGTACTGTGTGATTTAAACTGCCATCTGCTCGAATATAGAAATTATTTCTTATTATACATATTCATGACTGTAAAAATAGGAATTATTTTCTAATAGATTAAATGAGCCATAATTCGCTATAGGCCGTTTTATTTTACCTGGCAGAGTTTCAATGAGGGCCTTTGCTTTTCAATATTGGGGGCGAAAGCACGTACGTTTATTATCGGAATTTACCATTGTCTTCTGCCGGTTTTTTTAATGTCCCCGGCATCGATAAATGCGGAGGCATATAGTTATCGTCCGTCCGTCCGTGCATCCGTAACAAGGTTAAGTAGATTTTACCGTTTCGTCTAGCATCAACACCGCTTAACCAAATGCTTGGATACTTATACAGTTGTGGCCTTTGACCAACGATACAGTACTGAACCTTATTAAATTAAATTAATAATCGCAAGCGAATTGCCATCGAATCACACTCGAATCGGGCGCTTCAAAAACCAAAACATGTGCTTGAGTCGTTTCACGCGATTTTTCCGAAGCGGTTGTGACGAAAATGGAATTGAAAAACATTAACGAAGGCATATTTGCGAATATTGGGGAGATACACAATTCAACAAAACTTAACGCGTTAATTGCGTTGGAAGATATTCACAAGCGCATCGAATTGCAAGCGAATTGCCATCGAATTGCAAGCGAATCGCAACAATTGTTAAATTTAATGAGGTTCAGTACTGTATCCATCATCAATATCACCAAATTTTGATTTTGAGTTTGACCTTGACCTTGACCAAATTTGGACTTATAATATTTTAAATAGGCTATTTCTTTGTTAACTTGATTTTACCGTTTCGTCTAGCATCAATACAACTGACTACAATGCTTGAATACTTATACAGTTGTTGCCTTTGACCATTTCCTATCCATCAATATCACCAAATTTTGATTTTGATTTTAACATTGACCAAATTTGGACTTATAATATTTTAAATAGGCTATTTCTTTGTTAACTTGATTTTACCGTTTCGTCTAGCATCAATACAACTGACTACAATGATTTGATACTTATACAGTTTTTGCCTTTGACCATTCCCTATCCACCAATATCACCAAACTTTGATTTTGACCTTGATCCTTATAATATTTTAAATTGGCTCATTCTCGGTTAACTATCATTTTACTGTTTCGTCTAGTATCAGTACTGTTTACTACAATGCTTCGATACTTATACAGTTATTGCATTGGGAAATAATAAAGTTTTCTCCACTGTACCCAATAGCCCCCGTTTAGCTTTGAAGAAAGGTGACCACTTAAAGCAGGTTTGGTTTGAAGTAAAGCAGAATGCACCGTCAAGCGCGTTTACTTTCAGCATGTTTTAAGCTACAATCTTAACAATTAGTATATTATAGAATTCTTTTAAACGGTACATTTTCATGAATGTATAAACTATTTCTTCAGTGGAGTATTAATTGAATGCCCTTGAGTGAACTGTTTGTACAGTTTGTAAGCAGCAAAACAAGCCGATTAAAAGCAGTAGTAGATCTAATTCTGTATACGAAAAATATGTCAAATGTTAAGTTTTCATTTTCAGTCGAGCATGCATTTAGAAAGTAAAACCGTTTGACCATTTGAATTGCATATTATTTATGTATCGTACACAAACACCAAACACACTCATCACTACGCTACTGAGGGTCATTAGATAGAGTTATTGTTGTTGTTGGTGTACCTGTGCTTAACACTCACAGGACAGCTTGGTACAGACAGAATTGCCTGTCAAGCTGGGGGAATTACGTGCATACATTTGTAGCTGTTTTCAATTACCTCACCATATAGGCAGCCATGCTCCGTCTTCAGAGGATTTTAAATACCCAATAAAGGGTATAGAGCTGCTATTGAATGAGATGAACCATATTGGCGCACTCCACTAAACCCTGCCAGTAACAGAGTTGAACATAGCTACCCATGAGCATAAGGGTGCTTGATCTTGCATAATCCCTAAAGATGATTTGAGATCGGTCCTCTCTGCTCAATAGGATAACAACTTTTTACTATTGGCCCCATTGGTTTCATTTCTTACCTATGCTGTCAGTGTGAAGCAACTGAACATTGATAATGTCCAGTGAAACACATATATTAGTGTTTTCTTCTGACCTGTCGGAGTTATTTTTAGATTGGAACATTCTAAAACTTTCAAAGGGATGAGTTTTCTCTACATACGGTTAATGATACGGATAGCTGTAATTTGTGTGCGCAATGTACAGTTGAGGATACCTTATTCTTTCCCGTTTCCCGTTTAAACGCAAACGCAATGCACTAAACTGTGGAAATTTACTTTAAGAGTTTTTAATTATATTTTTAATCTGAGTAGCAAACAGGTTGGAGCCTGATCAGACGCCGGGTAACCCGGCGTCTGATCTGGCTCCAACCTGTTTGCAATGGAAATAATAGTTTAAGTATATAAATGCGTTTGTTGGGAAAGAATAAAATATAAGTAAAGTTAGCGCAAGGGTCTCGTGCTGCACGAGGATCATGTTATCTCAAGTTGGAAAGTGTACGACTATATAGATCCGATGTTACCCTGTTATCTATTACCATTATGAACTATTCTGTTCTAAAAATAACACCGACAGGTCAGAAAAATCGAGCAATAACTAAGGTTAAAACGTCGGCGGAGGGCCTACGGGGGAAATGAGTGATGTCTAAGACGTGTCAAGAAAGACAACTTTTACCTTCGTCAAAATATTTTTTTACTATTGTAGCCTCCCTTGAATTTGCAAAAAAGAGATTTCAGAGGACCTGTTATAAAAGTTTCGGTTATTCATTTTCTTAAATAAAACTTATCTGTAATAGATTACCACGTGTCACTCAAAATATACAAGCTGCTAAATAGTCATCAGATTTAATTTCTCAAAATTAGATTGTAAATGTTTCACTGAAACACATTGATATATGGAATGGGCATTATGTGTGACAATCAGATAAGTTCTACTCACAACCGTTTGCAAACGACACTGTAGCTAAGCTCGAAAATGAAGTGCCTAAACTCCTTACCTCATAGCCCGTTTCTAGGTTTGAAGACAGGTAACCAGTTACAACAGGTTGAAAGTTAAGCAGATTGTGCTTTAAGGCCAATTCTGCTTTACTTTCAGTCGTCTTTAAGCTACCATCTGTAAGGATAAAGAAGATTCATTATGTTCTTTCCACAACAAATCTCGCCCTTTCAACATGCAACTGGTCAATAAGTATTTCCTTCGCATGTTGAAACTGCTATATTTACATGGACAGTGGAGAAAAAGTTATTATTTCCCAATAAACGCGTTTACGCTAAATCTCTTATTTTCAATGCAAACAGTTTGGAGCCAGATCAGACGCCGGGTTACCCGGCGTCTGATCAGGCGCCAAACTGTTTACTGTCCAGGTTAAAAACAACATTCAGAATTATCAAAAGTTGTAATTTTCTTCATTGTTTGCAATGCGTTTGCGTTTCGTTTGCGTTTAAACGTAAAGAATAACGTTTTCACCACTGTATTGAGGCACAAACAGGACACCGTAGTTTTCAGAGAAGTCTAGTTTCAAAATTAACCCTGTATTACAGCACTCCCTCTCTACAACGACCCTCCCAACAACGACTCCCTCCTTACAACGACCCTTGCCGCAGTTCCCCAAAACAAGACAATTATGTCCGACCATTTCATGGCTGCAATACCGTCTGCTTAAAATAGTCGTCTGCTGCTTTTCTCAAAGTTACATTTTTGACATTTTGACAGAAAAATACTTAACAACGAGTGACAAACAGTTTGAATCCAGATCAGACGCCGCGTTAGGCGGCGTCTGATCTGGATTCAAGCTGTTTGCAAATGTTAGCCAAATTCCCTCCCTATAACGACTCCCTCTGAACAACGAACACAATTTTGGTCTCCCATTGGATGCCGTTGTAGAGAGGGAGTGCTGTACGTATCGAATGATGTAGACCACGATCATCGACCACAGCGGAAAGCCAGTTATGTTCTAACACGCCATTCAGCATTGCATGATGCACAGTGGAGAAGATGAACATTTATTATTCTTTCCCAATAAATGCGTTTACACTAAAACTATTCATTCAATCGCAAACAGTGTGGAGTCAGATCATACTCAGGATAACCCAGCGTCTGATCAGTCTATTGGCGTGTTGTAAAATATGACAATACGTCCTGTGCAACGAACATCTCCCCCTCCTCTAGCATACAGTGGAGAATCTGTTATTCTTTCCCGTTTAAACGCAAACGTACACAAACGCAAAGCACTAAAACGTAGAAAAGAACAACTTTTGGACAATTCTGATAATTCTTGTTTATCTTGGTGGCAAACAGTTTGGAGCCTGATCAGACGCCGAGTTACCCGGCGTCTGATCTGGCTCTAAACTGTTTGCACTGCAAATAATAGTTTTAGCGTAAACGCGCTTATTGTGAGAGAATAACAGATTCTCCACTGTAACAGAATCATAAATCCTGTTTTTGACATCATGGAAAGTGTTGCCCATGGCACTAACGGTCCCAGAAGATCAGCTAAAGATCTCGATGTATTGCAACCGATAAGTCCTGTATAGTAAAAAATGGTTCTCAAAGGAGTGGAATTCTTGTGCATCTTGGGGTACAATTTACATTCTGGGGATAATCTCGGAAGTCGGACAAAGATGGGCATACTCTTTGGATGTGATCTCCTTCTCTTCTCTAAGTTGAACATTTTGTCCACTGTGAAACATGTACATGTATTAGAAAACACTCACAAAGAAGAACACATGACACATTTATAAAAATGTTGCCATCTTAACCCTTTTCAAATCTGACCAATCGAATGCTCTCAATCTCAACTCAAACACTTTATAACCTTGGACCCTGGGAGTGGTAAAGTCTTCGGCCGTTGCTATGTTGGTTTGGAGTCTAATCGTGCAGATATAACTCTGGTTCAAAAACTGATTTCAGTGGACATCTGTATTTATAGTACATACAGTACGCGTTTTGTCACATGATCACATTTGAAATTTTGTTTTTCCCAATAAACGCGTTTACGCCAACAAGAATGTTTCCATTTGCAAACATTTTGGACCCAGATCAGACGCCGGGTAGCCCGACGACTGATAGTGCTCCAAAATGTTTGCCATTCAGATTAAAATAGTTATAAATGTCAAAAATGCGTCGTGTACATGTATTACATATAGTGCATTGCGTTTATGTTCTAACGGGAAAGATTTCCAAATTTACATTTTTCAAGTGAGGTTTTACAAATCATACCTTTACCCCATAGCCTTTTTCTTGTTGTGTTGACATGCAACTACTTAAAGCAGACTGTAAGTAAAGCAGAATGCGCCTTAGGGCGCATTCTGCTTTACTTTTAGCCTGCTTTAAGCTACCATGTACTGGGAAAAAATCCGGAGATTTAGGAAAAATCCGGAGATATGGCAGCCCTGAGTCTTTCCCACTGTAGAATCACGAATGGAGAAAACGTTATTATTTCCCGTTTAAACGCAAACGAAACACAAACGCATTGCAATCAAACGTAGGAAAATACAACCTTTTGATAATTCTGTCTATTTATGTTAATCTGAGTGGCAAACCGTTTGGAGCCTGATCGGAGGACGGGTTACCCGGCGTCTGATCTGGCTCTAAACTGTTTGCAATGGAAATAATAGTTTTATCGTAAACGTGTGTTTTGGGAATAACGTTTTCTTCACTGTATATGTTGCTTATACAGTGGTAAAGACGTCATATTCGTTCTTTATAATGATAATGACCGCTTTCTAACAAGATTGACTTTATTTTAACCCGAGTTACAATCTGTTTGAAGTCAATTCAGACGCCGGGTCATCCGATGTCTGATATGGTTTAAAACTATTTACAATGTTTCAGCGCTCACTCTCTACAACTACACCCAATGGGAGACAAAAAAATATGTGCGGTGTTCGGAGGCAGTTGTCATGGGAAGGGAATTTGGCTTACATTTGCAAACAGCTTGAATCCAGATCAGACGCCGCGTAACGCTGCGTCTGATCTGGATTTAAACTGTTTGTCACTCGTCATTACGTTTTTTTTTCTATCAAAATGTCCATTATGTAACTAAAAGCAGCAGACGACAATTTTAAGCATACGACATTGCAGTTGTGGATGTTTTGTTTTGGGGACGAGCAGAAATCAGGGCTGCCATTTCTCCGGATTTTTCCTAAATCTTCGGATTTTTTTCTAGTACATGGTAGCTTAAAGCAGGCAGAAAGTAAAGCAGAATGCGCCATCAGGCGCATTCTGTTTTACTTTCAGCCTGCTTTTAGCAGCTACGTGTCAACAAAACTAGAAACAGACGATGGGGAAAAGGTACGATTCGTAAAATCGCACTTGAAAAATGCGAATTTGGAAATCTTAGGATTTTTTATGTCAACTTATGGCAGCCCTGAGAAATGGTTATTGTAAGGAGCGAATCGTTGTCGGGAAGGCCATTGTTGGGAGAAAGCACTGTTATTGGATTAGCACAAACGTGTTTATTGAGAAAGGATATTGTATTCTCTACTGTACTTTAGAGGTACATGTATAATTGTTAATTAACCCCTTTGCGCTCAGTGGATTTTTCATGCTTATATATTGGATACGTCAACTTTTTATGGAAGGGATGCCTGGTCTACATTTCCTATCATTCGTTGTTTTATATTAAATTTCCTATCAGCAAACATTGTAGACTCTGATCAGATGCCGCATTATGCGGTGTCTGATCAGAGTCTACACTGTTGGCCCACGTCCCATATATGAGAGGCTACGGTGTTTCTGTAGAATAAATTGTTACTGCTGTTAATAAGTTTATGCCTGGATATTACTGGCTGTTGCATACGTGTCTGTTGGAAGATTTTATTCAATAGATTACTGGATGATCGAAAGATACAGCAGCGTGTGTCTATACAGTGGATAGTGTGTTATTCTTTCCCAATAAACGCGTTTACGCTAAAACTATTATTTGCAGTGCAAACAGTTTGGAGCCAGATCAGACGCCGGGTAACCCGGCGTCTGATCAGGCTTTAAACTGTTTGCCACCAAGATAAACATGAATTATCAGAATTGTCTCTCTAACACAAATACGTTTTATTGGATCTTCACCAAACTTGCTGAAAATGTTTATTGATATAAAATCAAGGTTTAGTTTGATTACTACTAAATTCGCATAAGGTATATCTGAGTTATTGCCTGTTTATTAATAAAAAAAATGACGGTTTCAGTCACTTTTGCAGTCTAACACATACAGTTTTTGTCGGATATTCACTAAACTTGCTGAAAATGTTTAATTATATCAAATTTAGGTCTAGTTTGATTATTACAAAAATCGCATGTGGCATATCTGAGTTATTAAAAAATGACTGTTTCAGCATTTTTCGCTTTCTAACACATACAATTTACAGATATTCACCAAACTTGTTGAAAATGTTTATTAATATTAAATCTAGGTCAATCATCTTAACTACCAAAACCTCACAAGGCATGCTGGAGTTATTGCCATTGAATGACTAAAATGTTGCTATTTCATCCTTATTTTTGCCCTGTCCACTCTGTAAAAGGACCAGTTTTTATTCTATTTTAGCCAAATATTTGGTCAATGGTTGCATGTGCTTCATCTTAGCCGTGTTGGTAATAAGTTAAGTAATAAATGACCACTCCATTTCTCCCTTACCTCTTGAAGGATTTTCATTCAACTGTATTCGATTTTTTTCCTTGACTTAGATTTAATACCAATACACGTTGTCAGCAAGTTTGGTGAAGATCCAAAAAAAAAGTGTTTGTGTTAGAGAGCAGAAAATGCTGAAACAGTCATTTTTTAATTATTCAAGGGCAATAACTCAGACATGCCTTATGCGATTTTGCTAGTTATTGAACCTGACCTAGATGCTATACTAATAAACATTTGTAGCAAGATTGGTGAAGATCAAAAAAGAAGTGTTTGAGTTAGAGAGCGTACAAGGCTGAAATAGTCATTTTCAGCAAACTCAAGGTATAGATTCACCGTAAATTTTTTTAATCGCTTACCCACCGTGAATAATATTTACACGTTGTCACTGGATCTCATAGTGTTTAACCCTGTGCCTACTGGTCGTAACTTTACGGAGTTTACAAACTGTTTGAATCTAGAAAGACGCCGCGTATCGCGGCGTCTCATCTGGATCCAAACTGTTTGACACTCGTCTAGGTTTGTTTAATTAAAACAATGCATAAATCTAAACTGAACAAATTTTGCAGACGACAATGTCAAAGCAGACGTCTGTGCAGAAGAATAAGGGTTAACCAGATGCTCCAGATACACATGTAAGCGGGAATAATCTGAACTAATCTAACATTAGCATCGAATGCTATGGTGTTACTACTGATTAAACCGTCTCTTCGAGACACTTTTAATGAGTATGACACCATTGGGTTTAAAAGCAGAAATAAAGATTTTAGTTTTCGAAATACTTCCGTTATCTGGAGCCCTGTATTTACAGAGTTGTCCTTCTTTCCATTCACAAGGGAGGCTTTTTAATTTGTGCAGCACAAAAATATTATAAATAAAATTTAAAAAGCGAATTTCTTAGATAAAGCCGGTTTTTGTGAAAGAATCACGTCCCACGTAGTTCAAATGGGAGGGACCCCAAACAACCGTTTTATGCAGGTTTCTCAAAAACACAATGCGGCTTTAACCTCTTCGCTCTCAATGACGCAATAAAGCGCGTATGCAAATACTTTGGGTCCTGATCAGATGCCGCGTAACACGGCGTCTGATCAGGACCCAAACTGTTTGACACTCTTATCGACATTTATTAAGTCAACCAACCTTAGATTTAACTTTAGCAGCCGACAATAAAACGGTGAAAGGGTAAACATTTCCGGAATAATTTGATCATGACAAGGTTAATATACACTCAGTGCAAAAAGAAACGCACACTTTTGTAATCACAATATTATTTGTCAGTAGTTCTGCCTAGGGTTATCAATGTTGAAAAAGGGAGATTTATTATTGCATTTGTAGCATCACAACATACACAAATCGGTTCGGTGTTTTAAACAGCTGAAGTTTGCTCTATCGCTGTCAAATTGATCGTGAGATTTTAACCTTTCACCGTTTCATTGTCGTCTGCTTCTATTCTGTTGTTTACCAGATCGTTTCAAAGTAAGATTCAAAATATTCGACTTAAAGCATATCGATACGAGTGTCAAACAGTTTGGATCCTGATCAAACGCCGCGTTACGCCGTGTCTGATCAGGATCCACTGTTTGCTCACGCGCTTTTTGGTGTCATTAGGAGTGAAAGGGTTAAAAGGCGGCACAGTGTTTTTGAGTATTTATTTCTGAACTTGTTACAGAATTAAATGAATCTTGAGATATAGTCTAAATATTCTAATTTTCTTCAATAAAAAGATCTTAACCTGCGCCTGAGCACGATGTGCGTTTCTTTTTGCACTGAGTGTATGTGTGCGGTGGATCAATATACATGTATGTAGGACGACAGTACTCAAAAGTAACACAATGAACATAAATATTTTCTTTTAATATCACAGATAGCCGAACCAGATAAGTAGCCATTTTGTAGGTGTTAATATCTTTTACTTGCGGTGTTGTTAAAAATTTATACGAGATTTAGAATCTACTTGTTTAATTAATTCTTTTAAAAATATTGACTTCATATTTATACAATGTTCACATTTTGTATTTTGTATCAAAAGAGTCGTTTTAAGCAAATCAATACGTTAGGTTAAACTTGGCCAAAGTTTCAAAACAGTATCGAAAAGAAAGTTCAATATTTCGCTTTGATGTTATATCACGTGACGTCAGTTTCTGGCCATAGGATTTAAGCCTCCTCTTCACCCTCCTCCTCTTCGAACTCTCCCTCCTCCTCGGCGGTGGCGTCCTGGTACTGTTGGTACTCAGAAACCAAGTCGTTCATGTTGGACTCGGCTTCTGTGAACTCCATCTCGTCCATACCCTCACCAGTGTACCAATGCAAGAAAGCCTTACGACGGAACATAGCGGTGAACTGCTCGGACACACGTTTGAACAATTCCTGGATGGCAGTGCTGTTGCCAATGAAGGTGGCGGACATCTTAAGACCACGTGGTGGGATGTCGCAGACAGCGGTCTTGACGTTGTTGGGAATCCATTCAACAAAGTAGCTGCTGTTCTTGTTCTGGACGTTCAACATCTGCTCGTCGACCTCCTTCATGGACATACGGCCACGGAACATGGCGGCGACGGTCAGGTATCTGCCGTGGCGAGGATCACAGGCAGCCATCATGTTCTTGGCATCGAACATCTGTTGGGTCAGCTCTGGGACAGTGAGAGCTCTGTATTGCTGACTACCACGGGAGGTGAGTGGAGCAAACCCTGGCATGAAGAAGTGGAGACGTGGGAAGGGTACCATGTTGACAGCCAATTTCCTCAGATCAGCATTCAACTGACCTGGGAATCTCAGACAGGTGGTGACTCCAGACATGGTGGCGGAGACGAGATGGTTCAAGTCCCCGTATGTTGGGGTGGTGAGTTTCAATGTTCTGAAGCAGATGTCGTACAGAGCCTCGTTGTCGATACAGTAGGTCTCGTCGGTGTTCTCAACGAGCTGATGGACTGATAGGGTTGCGTTGTATGGCTCGACCACGGTGTCGGATACCTGTGAATAGTAAATGAAACCTTGTTTTAACTTTTTTTCAAATATTGTTTTTTACTCCAAAATCATTTAACGTTTATCCTGATGCGATATTGTCTGCAAAATTTGTATAATCCAGATACAGTGGAGAAAACGTTAATCTTTCCCGTTTAAACGCAAACGTACGCAAACGCAAAGCGCTAAAACGTAGAAAAGAACAACTTTTGGACAATTCTGATAGTTCATGTTTATCATGGTGGCAAAAAGTTTGGAGCCTGATCAGACGCCGGGTTAACCGGCGTCTGATCTGGCTCCAAACTGTTTGCACTGGGAATAATAGTTTTAGCGTAAACGCGTTTATTGGGAAAGAATAACAGATTCTCCACTGTACATGTAAGTTGCGGTCAGCAGGCTATGGTTAAACGGAGTCATATACATTTAGAACTGGGTCCAAGGTAAAACAATAACCAAAACACGTTTGAGTTGAGTCTGAAATCGTTAGCAAGCAATTGATCGGTCAGATTTGAGATTTTGCTCAAGTTTGACGTTTTAGATGCTTGAAAACGATCTTAGACTCAATTCAAGTGTTTTATAACATTTGACCTTTGTACTTTAACTCAGAATCTATAATGTTTTATCAGACGTTGGTACATGTATCAGCTATTGGATGTACAGCGCTCCCTCTCTACAACGACAACCAATTTGAGACAGTGATTGTGTGCGTTGTACGGAGGGAGTCGTTACAGAGAGGGAAAATTGGTTTACATTTACAAACAGCTTGAATCCAGATCAGACGCCGCGTTACGCGGCGTCTGATCTGGATTCAAGCTGTTTGTCACTCATCATTAAGTATTTTTCTGTCAAAATGTCGAATATGTAATTTATAGAAAAACAGCAGACGACAATTTTAAGCAGACGACATTGCAGCAGTAAAAGAGTTAGAAATAATTGTCCCGTTAAGGGAATTGCGGCAAGGGTCGTTGTAAGGAGGGAATCGTTGTTGGGAGAGTCGTTGAAGAGAGGGAGCGCTGTATTTAATATAAATTCATGGACTCCTAGAATCACGTTTTACGTAATTACAAACTGTGTACATAAAAAGGGTACACATGCCCTGTGCTAACAGTATAGACCAAACCAGCGGGCTCCTGTACAGTGGAGAATCTGTTATTCTTTCCCGTTTAAACGCAAACGTACGTAAACGCAAAGCACTAAAACGTAGAAAAGAACAACCTTTGGACAATTCTGATAAAATTTTGTTTATCTTGGTGGCAAACAGTTTGGACTGCAAATAATAGTTTTAGCGTAAACGCGTTTATTGGGAAAGAATAACACATTCTCCACTGTACAAACTGTGTACATATAAAGGGTACACATGCCCTGTGCTAACAGTATAGACCCCAAACCAGCGGGCCCCTGTATGAGCTCTCTGGATATGCACTGTTTGTCAAATTGCAAATTCTTTCAGAAAACTCTCCTCTTATAAATAGAGCATATGCAAAACGTGCAAAATCGGTTCAGACATCGCATGTTGCGGCATCTGCTCTAATTCTATACTGTTAGCTCAAAGAATATCTATCAAAAATGCAAACTTATATCAGGCACCCCTTGAATGTAAAAAGGACCCATCCAATATATAAGCATGGAACAATCCACCTATCATAAATATATAAGATTGATATAACAAGAGTTTTTTTTTTACCTTTGGTGATGGCACTACGGAGAATGTGTTCATGATTCTGTCTGGGTACTCTTCTCGGATTTTGCTGATGAGCAGGGTTCCCATACCACTTCCGGTACCACCTCCAAGAGAGTGTGTCAGCTGGAATCCCTGAAGACAATCACAGCTTTCAGCCTCCTTCCTGACTACGTCAAGGACGGAATCGACGAGCTCAGCGCCCTCTGTGTAGTGACCCTTGGCCCAGTTGTTTCCGGCTCCGCTCTGTCCGAACACGAAGTTGTCTGGTCTGAAGATCTGTCCGAATGGTCCAGATCGGACGGAGTCCATGGTTCCGGGCTCCAGATCTACGAGGATGGCACGTGGCACGTATTTGCCCCCGGTGGCTTCATTGTAGTAAACATTGATTCTCTCCAGTTGGAGATCAGAGTCACCATGGTAGGTACCGGTGGGGTCAATGCCATGCTCGTCTGAGATCACTTCCCAGAACTGAAAATAGAAAATATGGAAGTTAGTACACAAAGTAACAGCTACATTTACATGCATTATATGACACATCTAATTTTTAACAAAGACCTATTTATAGATACAGTAGAGAAACGTTATTCTTTCCCGTTTAAACGCAAACGAAACGCAAACGCAAAACACTTAAATGTAGAAAAGGACATCCTTTTGACAATTCTGACTTTTCATTTTTATCTGAGTGACAAACAGTTTAGAGTCTGATCAGACGCCGGGTTACCCGGCCTCTGATCTGGCTCCCAAACTGTTTGCAATGGAAATAATACTTTTAGCATAAACGCGTTTATTGGAAAATAATAACGTTTTCTCCACCGTACATACATTATACGACACATATAATTGTTTAACAAAGACCTAGATATGTGGCACCTTAAAGTAGAGTGAGGTCAAAGCAGGAAGTCCCTTTCTGTTTGACCTAATCTTACTTTTAACCCATTTATACCTGTACAATTATTGAAACACATTGAACCCTAGCGACGAGTATACTCGTCATTAACAAATCACATACCTGTCAAGAGAACATTTGTCCTATGCAAATAGTATAGACCCTGATCAGAGGGCTCCTTATTGTTGGTCATTTTGTAAAATATTGTTAAAATCCACTTATATTGAAATTGGAATTGTCCATCAAATGTTTTAGGGATGAATGAGATAATCAACTCTCTTTAAGTGCTTGTCGTGAGATTTCATTATAGAGATACAGTGGAGAATGTGTTATTCTTTCCCAGTAAACGCGTTTACGCTAAAACTATTATTTCCAGCGCAAACAGTTTGGAGCCAGATCAGACGCCGGGTAACCCGGCGTCTGATCAGGCTCCAAACTGTTTGCCACCAAGATAAACATGAATTATCAGAATTGTCTAAAAGTTGTTCTTTTCTACGTTTTAGCGCTTTGCGTTTGCGTACGTTTGCGTTTAAACGGGAAAGAATAACACATTCTCATCTAAAATAAATATAAAAGCGGCAACCGCCTTTAAAATCAGCAATCAGCCCTTTACAATAACAGTAATCGGTGGGGTGTTTTTTTACTGTTTTGTTTTACGATTTGCATGCCTTTTCAATATTTCATTAGGGTTTTTTTGCTGATACGCTAGAATCAACAGAACATATTAATTACGGAAGATCTATTGATCACCCCACCACCCATAAAACGATGACGTCACAGTCCCGATTAACAGTACATATCCCTAAAAACAGCCCTGGCTGATCAGACGCCACATTAACAATGACAAATGACATTTTCGAGCACCTATTTCTCGTGATGCAACTCATAAATTTCCCCTTAAGTGCGCCTTTTATAGCTACCCGGATACCCGGAACAAACTTTAAAGGCAGGGTTACGTTTTTGTGACATCTAAACATGGACAAAGTATTAATAATTGATTAACTCCCCTTCGCTGCCAAATCCAGACCACAGTGACCTTTGAAAAAAGTTTGGATCCTGATCCAACGCGGCGTCTGATCAGGATCCAAACTGTTGGACACTTATATCGACATTTCTGTGATGAAAATGGCTTAATTTTAATTTTGATAAATCAAGAGCAGACGAAAATTCTGAAGTAGACGATATCTCGTACATGTAGTCAATGGATTAATAACGAGAAGTTCCGTCCTTATTACTTCTCGCAGTGTGTTCAGAGTTGCGAAACACGTGCTGGAAAAAACATTTGCAATGTTTGGATTCTCGGCTACTCTTGACGAACAAAATTCTTCCGTACACGTACCGAAGTTTTCTTCATTCTACAAGGCAGAAAGCCGATTTAAAATCATTTTGCAGACGGCAATTTTAAGCAGACGATAATGCAGCCTGATAAGGGTTACTGAGAATTATTTACGTGTTACATTTGGGTACAGTACTCGTGTATGTAAGACAGTGATTTCTTTATTACAATGTATCAAAGTTGATGCTTTTTACGTTGTCAGGTTCAAACAAACTGCCTGGGTATTGTTAATGCAGAAAAGTGGTTGATTTTTGCATTTCTGTTGTCCAGGTTTAACCCTCTGAGACTAAGCGACGAGTTTACAGTGGCGAAAACGTTATTCTTTCCCGTTTAAACGTAAACGAAACGCAGACGCAATGCACTAAAACGTAGAAAAGTATTACTTTTGGACAATTCTGATAATTCATGTTTATCTTGGTGGCAAACAGTTTGGAGCCTGATCAGACGCCGGGTAACCCGGCGTCTGATCTGGCTCAAAACTATTTGCATATAGGAAATAATAGTATTAGATACGCGGTTAATGGGAAAGAATAAAGGTTTCTCCACTGTACATTTGTACGTACCCTTTACTAACAGTGTACCTGTGAAAAGTACACTTTATATATGCCAAAAGTGAAGACTCAGATCAGGGGGCTCCTATAGCAGTGCCCTGATCAGGGTCTGCATTGCTTGTATTTTTACAATCTATCATAACAATGCTGCACTCCAAAAAACGCTTAAAGCCCCAGGTTCCATCCTTGTCAATATGCATGAATTCTGTATATTTTCTAGTTACATGTATATCTTTGAACAGGGGCCCAAATAAAAGGGAGTAAACTGAACAAATCCAACAATTTCTCACTTATTATAGCACCAAATCCTATGGTGTCACACTCATTGCAATTGTCTCAAAGAAACTATTCTAATGAGTAGTGACACCATAGGGTTTAATTAAGAAATAAATATTTCTGTTTTTTAAATACTTCTTTTATCTGCAGCTCTGTTTAAAATACGGGTAATTTCGACAGGAAAGGAGTTATCGGAAAATTCAACTGTAGAAAGGTTAATTCGACTTATGTCAGTTTTTGACAATACTGCTATACATACATGTACGGATATATATGTGCTTTGTGCAACTTTGTGCCGACAAAAGGTTATGTTAAATGTTATGTTATGTTATGTTTGAGTTATCGATGGTTAACTGAAGTACAGTGGAGAAAACGCTATTCTTTCCAAATAAACTATTATTCCCTTTACAAATAGTGTTGAGCCAGATCAGACGCCGGGTAACCTGGCGTCTGATCAGGCTCAAAACTGTTTGCCACTCAGATTCAAATGAATAGTCAGCATTATCAAAAAGGCGTCTTTTTCTACGTTTGATTGCAATGCGTTTGAGTTTCGTTTGCGTTTAAATGGGAAAGAATAACGTTTTTTCCACTGTATATTTTTCAGTGACGCGGCAAAAATAGTGAAATGTCTCAGAAACACTAAAGCTAACTCCTAAAAGCTCTTACTATGCAAAAAATCTCATTAACATTTAACAATATCTAGATGTTATTACCACACTCCCTGTCATGACGACGATGACGTCATTTGCTTTAAACAAGTTTCGTCTGCTTTTTATTTTAAATTTTTTAATTTTAGATATTTTCACTTAAGAAATATTGAAATGAGTGTCGAACTGTCTGGATCCTGATCAGACGCCGCGTTACGCGGCGTCTGATCAGGATCCAGACTGTTTGCAATGAATCATTGTCCTCATAAGTATGCAGTGAAGGATTTGACATACATTCAGATGTAACCAACCAATAGTAATTGTATTTTGTGAAAATCTTAACGAAAATTCAATAAGAAATTGGACCAATGTTCGGCTGAACTATTTTAAGTGGATAATTGATCCTTCTTCATATAATATTTTCTAGTGCCCTATTCATTCACGGTTAATTAAAACTTATCGACGTCGAAGGACATGTGGGCCTCTTTGAAATTAAAAATATCGCAGTTGTTTGAAATTATATTTTGTCACGAAAAGACCTTGCCAATAGTGCATGCTTGGTCATAAAAGAATTTCATTTCTGCTTTAACCCTATTGTCTGCTTCAAATTTGTCTTGTAGATTTATGTTCATTAAATTTACTTTAACTATATTGAGAGTAACCGAGTTTGGATCCAGATCAGACGCCATATTTCGCGGCGTCTGATCTGGATCCAAACTGTTAACCAATTATAATATAGTGGCAAATAGCAGGCGATTGTAAAGTGCATTAGCCCCTTATTCTGAAAGTTCTGTTTCAAAATGTGGCATTTTTATTTCCGTGGAAATAAAACCTGCAAACTTAAAACCCTAAATCGGTTTTCATACCTTTGAATCCTAAACTGACGCTGAGTTAATCTGCATCTGATCAGGAGCTAATCAGTTTTCAAATTAAAAACATTATTTGCTAAGAAGGGGGATAAATATTTGTGCTAAAAATGATAAGTTGTTTGTATGAAAATACCTAATACAATCTTAAGACGATCGATTATTCTTTTCTAGCTAACAGTCTCTAATGATCTGAAATGTATGTCTATTTTACACAACGCTTTGTAGACGAGCCCAAACAATCCACCTAAATATGCAAATTTATGACAGATATCCTAGGTCAAATATGTTTCCCGATAATTATGTCTTAGCAACATAGCCCAACGTGGCGCGCGATGTAAACAAACACTCGTTGTTAAGGAGTATCAATCGGGCCAACACCGAAACACCTACTATGTCCAAATTTAATTTGGCATGCGAAAATAAAAAAAATCTATATCCTCAGAAATAACGGCTCTTTGGCATTGCAGAAAAGAAGAATTATACAGTGGAGAAGACTTACGAAAACCATTAAAGTGGTATAAATTGAAAGGTTATTTGAAAATGTTGATTTTTTTTTTGCTGCTGGGGTGTGTACTCGTGTATAGCGCAGTTTTGGGTTTCAGTTTATTAAGTGGGAATGGTACTTTAGTAATATAACAAATATAAAACATTAACAACTTTAACGCTGTGTTGCAGCTATTTAAGGCAATAGTTTACCTATCAAGCCCTAACAACCAGTTGACAGGCGAGCGTTGCTATGTGTAAACAAACCGAAACAGACACTATATTGAAATTAAGGTTTAAAAGAATTCAATACACAGTTCATCCTGATGAATAGGCGCTATTGATTGCATGAATAGAAACTTAATGCCTGTTTATTGACAAAGAGATTTTAGCGACCTTGTTTGACAGTAGTAATTTATTTTACAAACGTTTTGTCGAGACTTGTCCGTACGAGACAGTTCACTTTCCACTTGATTTTCGCGCCGTGTCGCGATTTTTACCACCTCTTTGACGATACTCTGAAGAGGCAATTGTTTGATTAGGATTTTTATTAACCCCCGGCCCCTTCACTGCTAGATCTAAAAAATTGTCCGCTAAAAATTAGAACTCTGTTTTTTTTTTATCAAGTTAGATCTCCGGAAGTAATATTGGTTGATGAAGAATCGAAAAGTGTACCGTACAGTATGAATCCTGGTCAGGATCCAGACAGTTTTCAAATGCCGCGTGAGTCTTGCTTTGCCGGGAACGGTTTTATCATTTCAGGGAAGTAATTGATTAACTGCGTAAAAATGTCGTCTGAGGGTTTCTTTTCAACAAACTGTGTTGGGAGCCGTTTTTGGCCTTGGGGAATCTCCCCAAAGGCCCATCGTATCGTAAAGTATTTTTCGTGTGCGAGTCTAGTTACAGTGGAGAATGTGTTATTCGTTCCCGTTTAAACGCAAACGTACGCAAACGCAAAGCACTAAAACGTAGAAAAGAACAATTTTTGGACAATTCTGATATTTCATGTTTTTCATGGTGGCAAACAGTTTGGAGCCTGATCAGACGCCGGGTTACCCGGCGTCTGATCTGGCTCCAAACTGTTTGCACTGGAAATAATAGTTTTAGCGTAAACGCATGTATTGGGAAAGAATAACAGATTCTCCACTGTACAATCATGTCGTTAATGCAGTGCTTACATGAAACCCTTTCGTGGTCAAATTTATCGTGAAATGGTTTACCCTTCACCGCTATAGTGTAGTCTGCTTCAATATTGTTGTCTGCAATAACCGTTTTCAAAGTTAGATTAAAAAAAAGCAGTATGACGGACGAAATTGCGAAACGAATGTCAAACAGTTTGGATTCTGATCAGCCGCTGCGTTATGCGGCGTCTGATCAAGATCCAAACTGTTTGCAAACGTCACTGTAGTCTGGATCCAAACTTTTTGCAAAAGCGTCTTTTGGCGTCATTGACAGTGCAAGGGTTCATAAATAAAGACAACACATTCTCTTTGGACGTTTCCGTATACAGTGGAGAAAACGTTATTCTTTCCCAATAAACGCGTTTACGCTAAAACTATTATTTGCAGTGCAAACAGTTTGGAACCCGGCGTCTGATCAGGCTCCAAACTGTTTGCCACCAAGATAAACATTAATTATCAGAATTGTCCAAAAGTTGTACTTTTCTACGTTTTAGTGCTGTGCGTTTGCGTACGTTTGCGTTTAAACGGGAAATAATAATAGATTCTCCACTGTAACCCTTGTCCTACAACCAGTTGTAGTTATTTACAATATCGTGTTGCATTTGGCACTAAACAACAGTTTGATTAAACAATGGCCATTATTATTTGATGGAGGACTCTCTTGAACGAATAAGTCGATATTATAGATTGGACCTGGGTCTTCTGAAGTTGATAATGTTCAGACATGCTTTAAATGCATCAGGTACATATTTATATGGTAACGTCTGACAATGCAAAAACGGTATTTGCTGCTCAAACCATTTGAAACATTAAATCGATCCCCTAATGAATAAACCCCAACCAAAATAAGAAAGTGTCTTGCATTTTTGATTATTTGGTCACAAAGGTGGTTGTTTAAAGTCTTGATACAAACACTTTCATAAGTAGATTTAAGTTGAAATAACAAAATCACCAAATATATCTGGACTAGCAACAGCGTATTGTCTTGCACATCCATTTGCCTTGAAAGACTTTTATTGTTCGTTATTGAAATTGTGGTTAATTTTATATATTGAACACCAGCGACGAGTATACTCGTCAATTTCAAATAATGTGCATATAAAGAGTACATTTGACTTATAGAAACAGTGTATATCCTAAAATCACAGGGTTCTACATGAGAAATCACTGATTTTAAAAAATCAACCCAAAAATGATGGTTAAAAATTTACTTCACTTAAGAAACTGGAACGTAAATTTTCAAGGGTGAATGAGTTAACACAGATTTGACTATTAAACTTTTACAGAGGAGAAAACGTTATTCTTTCCAAATAAACGCGTTTACGCTAAAACTATTATTTCTTTTGCAAACCCGGCGTCTGATCAGGCTCCAAACTGTTTGCTAACAAGAAAAACATGAATTATCAGAATTGTCCAAGAGTTGTACTTTTCTACGTTTTGTGTTTTGCGTTTGCGTTTCGTTTGCATTTAAACGGGAAATAATAACGTTTTCTCCACTGTATCCTAGCTGATCACGTGTGTAGTCTTTTGTTAGGAAAACCAGGTCAAGGGAGCCCTAACGACTCTTTATTTGAAACTACTAAATCAGGTGTGCATAAATTGGGCGCCAGATAAGATCACTTATGGGGTTTCGAGATAGGAAAGTCCCTACTGGTGTATCCGTTACGTTGATTCAGCTAGATATACAACATTCTGGTTCTTCACTACACCTATCCCCTCCCTTTTCAAATTTAACTTTTAAACACATTACAGTCGAACTCATTTAAATTGCATTTAACAGCATTTCTACTGCTAAATGTCATTACTGCAAAATCGGTAATAGGACGAGCATACCGCTAATTCAAAGTTAATATACATGGCTTAGCTACGTTTTAATTTTTGAAATACGGAAATGCTCGTATTAACTCTTTGTGCCCTAGTCCCGCATATAGGCGTGCTTTTCAAACAGTGTACATGTGAATAGTACACTTGTCCTATGCAAACAGTGAAGACCCTGATCAGAGGGCTCCGAAAGGAGCCCTCTGATCAGGTTCTTCACTGTTTGTCACAATGCCAAACATTGACAAAAACAACCCTTAAAAGTCAGAAATGGACTAGACTAAAATGGAATCTGGAATTTTCCATTTAAAGTTTCAGGGAGGAAAGAGTTAAGATAACCCTTTCACTACCGCTTGGCCGTTTCATTGTCGTTTGCTTCAATTTGGTTGACTGCAATGTATAACAACTTTTCGAAAATTTTCACGATTATTTAAATCTGAGTGGCAAATAGTTTGGAGCCAGATCACACGCCGGGTTACCTGGTGTCTGAACTGGCTCCAAACTGTTTGCAATGTAAATAATAGTTTTAGCGTAAACGCGATTTTTGAGAAAGAATAACATTTTCTCCACTGTAAAAAGTCGAGGTCCTTGATACCATGGAGAATCTGTTATTCTTTCCCGTTTAAACGCAAACGTACGCAAACGCAAAGCACTAAAACGTAGAAAATGACAACTTTTGGACAATTCTGATAATTCCTGTTTATCTTGGTGACAAACAGTTTGGAGCCTCATCAGACGCCGGGTTACCCGGCGTCTGATCTGGCTCCAAACTGTTTGCATAAGAAATATTAGTTTTAGCGTAAACGCGTTTATTGGGAAAGAATAACGTTTTCTCCACTGTACATGTGTGTTGGTGAATGGTGATTGCTTTTAATTCGAGTGACAAACAGTTTGGACTTTGGAGCATTGAGTTACTCGGCGTCTTATCGGGGTCTAAACTGATTACAAAGGACAACTAGTTGTTTAACAAAAAGGGTTTTGTGTTTTCCCTCCCCTACTGTAAAAACAACAAACAATTTGAATTTTAAACCAGACCACGTGGTTCAAACTTTAAGGTTTTGCAACCTCTTTATCACAATTTATTATGATTTAGGGGATAGATAATGTATATGTAATATTCTTCTCCTAACAATGGTTAAGTCCGATATTTGTCGATGCGTGTAAGACATCTGAACTCGAACAATCGTTCGTTGGAGATGTTTCAAAGATACTGTTTTGATAATAAAGGCCACTCGATTATATGCTAAATTAATCTTTTTATTTAATCTACAATCTATAGCACTAATTGACAGGTTTTAATTTAAGACATATTTATAAATTAACACACGCGATTAGTTCAGCTTAACTCATTGAGCCCTTGTGACGCATATATGCGTCCTCTACCAAAAGTGTACCGGTTAAGAGTACACTTGTCTAATGCAAACAGTGAAGTCGCTGATTAGAGGCCCTCTTATCAGGGACTTCACTGTTTGCCATTTCGTGATATAATACAAAAAACAACCCTAAATAGTCTACAATTGGACCAGCCTTTATTGTAAACAGGAATTGTCTATTGGAAGTTTCAGGGGATAATTAGTTAAACAATACATGATTAGCGGATCGTCAATGAAAATCCGTCTCGATTGCAAGTTAAATGTACAAGGAGTGCTTATTTTGTAAAAATAAAAAAGGATCCAATTTTAAATATCAATAAGATACTTGTAAGCTTCAATAGAACATTCAAAAAAGGGTTAACAGGTAGTTTTGACAACTATCAAATGAAGAAGGAACCAGTCTTCAATTTACAGTTTACGTTTGTTACTATAAGCATCCAATGCAAACAGCTAACACCTTTATGAGATGCCGCATAAATGCGGCATCTCATCTGGGTATATGCTGTTTGCTATCATCGATCTATCATTTCGACAAAGCTACGTTTAAAATGCGTAATTTACGGACAAAATTTACGAAATTCAATTGGAGACACATGTATACGGTTTAATTCGATGTTAGCGAATTGCCAGTTATGGAGATCGACATTATGTATGATTCTAATGGAAAATCAATTCAGTTCTACTCAGACAGATAAATGCTTCGATTACTTGGTCAAATACATGAATAGGGATACTTGATACCTGTTGCTTAACAAATCATTCCACTACTCTAGCAAAACCAGGGAAACACCCTTGAAAGAAGCACAGCATTATTTAAGACAAACGACAGCTTAATGTAGAACAAAAGTAATACAGAAAACGTTATGTACTACTTTCGTTCTTTATTAAGTTTGCCAGTTTTCTTGAAAGATTTGTCCACGTATTCCTTTTCGATTGGCGTCTGACATATTAGGTAAGGTTTTCCTGTTGAATTGATCGATTGTCTGGGAGAATCTCCATAAACACGGACTTGTTTCTAGTGCAGTCTTAGTTCAACCCCTTCACTGCCTATCTCCTTTATACTCTGACATTTTCAAATAGTCTGGATCCCTATCAGACGTCTGATATGGATCACAACTCTTATATATCTACTTATTTCTTTATCTAACAACGGCAGAAAACTTCTTTTTAATTTATTTTGCAGACCACAATATGGAAGCAGACGACAGTACATCAGGACAAGTGTAACGAGGGGGAGACATTGGTTAAGCAGATCAATCAATCTCTTCGCTGCAATGACTCAGGCTACATTATCGATTTTCAAACTTTGGATCCAGATCAGGGGCCCGTTTCATAAAACTTCAATGTTGTCGTAAGTCAGATTATAAAACTCTCAACTGTTATTTATTTCTCCATCTAATCCTGTCTTGTGACATCTTTTTGGAATCGTCTTGAAAAGACGATTCCAAAAAGATGTCACAAGACAGGATTAGATAGAGAAATCAGAGATTAAATGTATTTTAAAGTTTTGACTTACGACAACATTTGTCGTAAGATGCTTTATGAAACGTGGCCCAGATGCCGAGTTAAAACTCGGCATCTGATCAGGATCAAAACGGTCGCTGTTAAACTTTCTCGAATATATGTACATTGTATCTGCTGTCAATGTGTAAAGATTCAATATTTGAGAAATAAAAGCAGACGACACTTTAAAAGTTGGTGATATTGGCAAGTGATGGGTTAAGATAAATGCCTATGGTATTAAGAAAATATGTCGTAAAGTACAGTGGAGAACACGCTGTTTTCCCTATTAAAGGAAACGAAACGCAAAAGTAAGCCACTAAAATGTAAAAAAGGACAACCTGTTGACAATTCTGACTTTTCATTTTTATCTGAGTGGCAAACAGTTTGCTATCAATAAAAACGCAAACAAATGAACTGGGGTTAAAGTTTATTATATTCTTATTTTGAAAATACCTTAAACATGCATTATCACTAAAAAAAAAAAAGGGGTGTAATAGATCTATCAACTTTAATAAATAAATGAGAATAAAACACATTACATTTGTAAATGTATTTACAAACTGACGCATTTCTAAAATCTACATCTATCAGTGAATTAGTTGCACACAGATTAAACTCTTTTTTAGATATTGCAAACGTATACAGTGCAAATCCAGATCACTCACCACGTTTGGCAAATGATCTACACTGTTTGCAGTGACTGAGAGTCTTAATTTTCCGAGACGAGATGCAATTCACAGGGCTGCCATATCTCCGGATATTTTCCGAATTCCCCGGATTTTTTAAAATCTCGGATATGGGTGTCAAACAGTTTGGATTCTGATCAGACGCCGCGTTACGCGGCGTCTGATCTTGATCTAAATTGTTTGCAAAAATGTGTTGAAGTCATAAAGCCTGGCAGCTAAAGGGTTAAAGGTACGTTTCCTAAAATCGAGCTTGAAAAATTTGAAAATATTAGGATTTTTTTAGTAAATTATGGTAGCCCTGAATTCATAGGTAATAATAAAACACGTACCTTGGCACCGATCTGGTTGCCGCACTGGCCAGCTTGCATGTGTACGATTTCACGCATTTTGATGGGTAATGTGTCGTTTCGTGACAAACGTCGTCTTCCGCTTATTCCTTGTCGAGTGAAAAATAGTGCGCATTCCGCGGGTATTTATTTGAGCATCGACCTAACAACGCCGAATTCCTACGCGTAAGGTTTAAAATTTACCCAATACAGATATGGCTGGTAACTGTTCAAATGTTTTGCCGATGTATTGTAAACATGTAAAATCATTGATTCGTCGCCAGATTGTAAGCGAAACCCATCTTTTCCAAATACAGTCGAACCCCGACATCTCGAACCCTCTTTCGTCCAAAATAAATCGTATTTCAAAGTTAAAATACGTTTACGAGTATGCTCCTTGAAATAATAACTATAGTGCATTTGAGTATTTTAAAATCATCTGTAGAAAAATAATCGTGTTTTTTTTTTACTTAAGCGTGTTAGATATATCGTGTTTCCACTATATCTCTAGTTAACCGCATACTTTGCAAAACTTGGGTAAATATATTGACCTACACCAAGACCGTGGGTCAAAATTTTGCACGATATGGTGGAAATAATTTGTAATTAACATTCAAAATACAGTGGAGAATCTGTTATTCTTTCCCGTTTAAACGCAAACGTACGCAAACGCAAAGCGCTAAAACGTAGAAAAGAACAACTTTTGGACAATTCTGATATTTCATGTTTATCATGGTGGCAAACAGTTTGGAGCCTGATCAGACGCCGGGTTAACCGGCGTCTGATCTGGCTCCAAACTGATTGCACTGGGAATAATAGTTTTAGCGTAAACGCGTTTATTGGGAAAGAATAACAGATTCTCCACTGTAATATGTTTTATGCAGGTGACTGCTGAGAACGACTGTGTATTTTCAGGTGTTTAAGTGCAGCTTGCTGCTTAACATTATATCTTTTTATTATTTTTATTATTATTATTATTATTTTATTATTATTATTCAACCCGATTTATATACGCTCTTTTCACACAGGAGTTGTGCGTTCAAAAGCGCTTCGCATGAAATTATATAAGTACCTACAAAGCGAGAAAAGACAAATAACTAACTTCACAATAAACATGATACATTATGGAGTTACATGGAAACATGGACATTCTTTCAATAATATTACCAAGATCTTATTTCATTTTTGTAAAAAATAAAACTGCTCAACGCAGGTTGAAAGTAAAGCTGAATGTACATGAATTTAAAGGAGGGTTCTGCTTTGTTTCGATTCTCCTTTATACATGTAAGCTACTACATGTACCTGGTTTTAGACCTACTACAGTAATTGGTCCAAAGTTCTTGCCTGGTTGTAAAAGCGCCTCTTCATTGTTATGGTAATTATATTTAAGGTTATTGCATGTGTTGTGGTGTAAAATTACTCAATGCCCTATTCAGAGGGGTATAATTATTTTTGCTTTTTGTGAAAATAATTGCCTCACAAAAAATATTTGTCGCCAGATCTTGAGGTCACCTTATATATACGGTCCATCGACACAAAGTATACAGTGGAGAACATATGCTTCTTTCACTTTTAAACGAATCTAGATGCAAACGCAATTTAGTAAAATGTAGAAAATGGCAACTGTTTGACAATTTTGACGACATACTTTAATATGAATGGCAAACAGTTTGTAGCCTGATCAGACTCCGGGTTACCCGGCGTCTGATCTGGCTCCAAACTGTTTGCAATGGAAATAATTGTTTTACAATAAACGCATTTATCGGCATATAGTAATTTTCTTCTCATGTTTGTATCATACAGTGGAGAATCTGTTATTCTTTCCCAATAAACGCGTTTACGCTAAAACTATTATTTGCAGTGCAAACAGTTTGGAGCCAGATCAGACGCCGGGTAACCCGGCGTCTGATCAGGCTCCAAACTGTTTGCCACCAAGATAAACAAGAATTATCAGAATTGTCAAAAAGTTGTTCTTTTCTACGTTTTAGTGCTTTGCGTTTGCGTACGTTTGCGTTTAAACGGGAAAGAATAACAGATTCTCCACTGTATCATAGGTAAAGAATGTTCCTCATTGATTAGATACATGTATCACCAAGACAACTAAGCTGACTGCCAACAGAATTTCAATAATTTAATTAAAGTACTGTGTATTAAAACTCTTTTATAGCATACATGTAGCATAGACAACACCCATTTGCAAACAGTTTAGAATCGGATCAGACATCAGGTACAATGTATTCCAGCGTCTGGTCACTTTATTAAATGTTTGACGTTTTGTGGTTCGATATTTCTTCAGCCAGTATGCCTAAACTCTAAATGTAAATAAAATAAACGTTGCAGACGACAGTTCTAATGCAGACGACAATAAAATGGGTGTAAATTGTAAAGGACAGGGTAAAGAATACAGCATTGATATTTAAAGTCGTCTTTGAAGATTCGTAAAATTTAAGCAAGTTCGAATGATGAAAAAAGATAATATGAACAACATTTGAACCCAATAGCTTAACACATTGAATCCTAGCGACTGGTGCACTTGTCCTTTACAAACAGTGCACCTGTAAATAGTACATTTGCATAAACAGTGGAGAATCTGTTATTCTTTCCCGTTTAAACGCAAACGCAACGCGCTAATACGTAAAAAAGAACAACCTTTGGTCAATTCTGACATTTCATGTTTATCTTGGTGGCAAACAGTTTGGAGCCTGATCAGACGCCGGGTTACCCGGCGTCTGATCTGGCTCCAAACTGTTTGCACTGCAAATAATAGTTTTAGCGTAAACGCGTTTATTGGGAAAGAATAACACATTCTCCACTGTACGTAAATAGCGATGGGTATTATCATTATTTACAAACAATGAACATATGAAGAGTACACATGTCCTATATGTAAACAGGGTAAACCCAGATCAGTGGTTCTTAAAATATTTGATTTAATATTCTTATGATTTTACGTCGCTTTTAACAGAAGTTTAGTCATATCGCGAAGTCCAGCTAATTTTTACAGATGGATCCCAGAAGCCCTGTATGTACTGTTTCAGGCACAAAACAGCAACTGCATGGGCAGAACCACCGACCTTCCGCAAGTCAGATAGAAGGCTTCCCCACATGAAAAGTTTGAATAACCAGACTGAGATTCGAACTCACAGCGGTGAGGAGCTTAGTGGTGTAGGTCATAGTGACTTTGCCACTAGGCCTCTGACCAGAGCCTGAAATGTTCGTTATTTTGCAATAAAATGTATAAAACAGCCACAATAAATGGACTATATCGGATTTAGTTGGAAACTGGGATTGTTCATTAATAGTGTCAGGGGTGAATGGCTTAATGACATACAGTGGAGAATGTGTTATTCTTTCCCATTAAACGCAAACGTACGCAAACGCAAAGCACTAAAACGTAGAAAAGAACAACTTTTGGACAATTCTGATAATTCTTGTTTATCTTGGTGGCAAACAGTTTGGAGCCTGATCAGACGCCGGGTTACCCGGCGTCTGATCTGACTCCAAACTGTTTGCACTGCAAATAATAGTTTTAGCGTAAACGCGTTTATTGGGAAAGAATAACACATTCTCCACTGTAAGTGTACAAGGACACTTACTCATTGTCCAGTAAGTTGAATGGTCATACGTGTACTAAATTCGGTTAACATATTTTATGGACAAGAGCAAAACAAATACTCTCTAATACTTGCACTCAAATACCCTTTGTCCGCGTTTAATCCCTTTTCTGCCTCACCCCGAGAAGAATGGTTATTTGCAAACAGTTTGGGTCCTGATCATGCGCCGCGTAATGCGACGTTTTATCAGGATTCAAACCGTTTGACAGTCATAACGACATTACTTTTTGTCAATTTACCTAAACTTCAAATTTGAGAATTAAAAGCAGAATGTTGACAATTGTTTAAAGCAATTGACGTTTGGACAGTGATTGGGTTCAAAAGACGTTCTCTTTTTGAAGATACAAAACAATGGACACTTAACATAGACTCATAAGGAAGTGTGCCTTCAAATTATCAGTCAGTACAGAGCTTTATCATGGGACTCCTCTAGGAGCTCTTTGATCTTGAACCTCATTCATTCCGAATGGTTGCAGACGTATCCTCGCATAGAAATTAACTCTTTCACTGTCATCATCAGTGCCGCCAAAAGGCATCTTTGCAAACAGTTTGGATCCTGATCAGACGCCGCGTTACACCTTAGATCTACCTTGAAAAAATAGTGCAGACGACAGTACCAATGCAGACGATATTTTGGCGGTAAGAGGGTTAAAGCAGATGATAAAACTTGACAGCGACAGAGTTAATGGTTTGGTAGTAGTGTTTGCTTTCTCTACTATTGACTTTGATCTTAGCTGGGAAATCGCCACTTGACCGGACCGGACAGGTGACGGCTTGTCCCTGTAATATATGCATAATGCATGTTCGAACCCGGGATATAGCTGGACGTATGGGCGAAAAGGCGCGGGAAACATGCCGCTCAACAGTTTGTCTAGTTCTATTAGGAAAATAGTCAAATATGAATATTGTCATGTATGTATCAACAAACATGGGACAAATGCGCAGCCGTTCGTACAAGAACTCTGCTAAACTACTGCAGTAAAATCAAATACATTTAATTTCCAAAGCTCTTTATGCATGCAGTTGCAGAAGCTCATTTAGAATCTTTCTTGTTTGCTTTTGGTCCTTAAACTGATTGCCACTCTGGTTAAGTTTATTTTCTATAAAATGAGAAAAGTGCAATTCTCTACATTTGACTGCCGTTTGAGTTTCATTTGCGTTTTTAAAACAGGAAATTATAACGTCTTCTCCGCTTTAAAGCAAATTCCGGGGGTTTACAGTTAAACACAAGACCATAGATAGAACCCGTGACTTACTGCTTCAATGCCAGACACTCTCGAAACCATGATGAGACTCTAATTAGTTAAAACATACATGTATATAATATGATTTCCAGATAGTTTACATTTCTGTACACATACATAATATATAGTTCACATTGCGCTAGCAATCTCTTGGAAATGGGTTTAATCGGAAGCAAACATGCTTATTTAGATTTTCTCCATAGTAGTGGATGTGTCCTTTATTGGTGTGTATTTCTATATTATATAGTAAACTCTGTTTAAGAATAAAGTTCTAATACAGTTGAAGAGACTTTATTCTTTCCAAATAAATGCAGTTATTTCCAACGCAAACAGATTGAAGCTAGATCAGACACCGGCGTCTGATCAGACTCCATACTGTTTGCGATTGAGAATAAAACTTGCCGTTAAAAATTCTAAATATTTATATTTTCTACACTTTAACGCATTGCGTTTGTGTATCGAAAATGCGTTTAAACATGCACATCTTCTCCGCTGTAACTGAGCTACAGCGCTCCCTCTCTACAACGACATTCACTGGGAAACAAAAAGTATGTGCGATGTTCGGAGGGAGTCGTTATAGGGAGGGAAATTGACTTACAATTGAAAACAGGTTAAATCCAGATTAGACGCTGCGTTACGCGGCGTCTGATCTGGATACAACCTGTTTGTCACTCGTCATTAAGTTTTTTTCTGTCAAAATGTCCATTACATGTATGTAACTTTGAGAAAAACAGCAGACGACAATTTTAAGCAGACGACATTGCAGCCGTGAATAGGTTGGGCAAAATTGTCCTGTTTGGGGACGAGCGGCAAGCGTTGTCGTAAGGAGGGAATTGTTGTTGGGAGGACCATTGTAGGGAGGGAGCACTGTATTTGGGCGAAATGGCTGTGATTCCCTGCGATGCGACCGATCGATTGATTCCTGATTTCACACGGCAATACGAAAGCCTAGATTATTGTCATTTTATGGCCTATCTCTCTCACTGTACTCAAGTAGGCTCTATCATCTTCTCCCACTTTAACCCCTTCCTTGCCGTGACGTCATCTGCTTTAAACAATTGTCGTCTGCTTTTATTTGTCAAATTTGAAATTCACATAAATTGAGTAAAGAAATATTGAAATAAGCATTAAACAGTGTCGATGCTGATTAGGCGCCGCATTATACGTGGCGTCTGATCAGGATCCAAACTATTTGCAAATGAACATTATACTTGTGGTAAGGCAGTGAAGGGTTTAGTACCCGGTAATACAGTAAAACCTCTCTATTACGACCACGAAAACGGAGGCTAAGTGAGTGTATAAAAGACAGGTGACAGCTTAAACCAAGGTGACAGTAATGGAGCTTTCTGTTTTACTGTCACATTGCTTGAAGCAATCACCTGTCGTAAACAACTAATAATTAAAACTATTTAGTGATCGTAATAGAGAGGTTTTACTGTATTGTCGTTTGCACCAATTACCGTCTGCTTCTATTTGAAATGAAATTCTTATAAACGGTTACTTTTTAGAAATGGGCCATACTCTCAAGCTATGTGGATCCATATCGGACACAGAGTTACTCGGCGTCTTATCTGGCCCTAATCTGTTTGCAAAGATAATAACGATTTCGCAATAAGCATGCAGACAACAAAATACTTTACCTTAGAGGTACACTAATTCTTACCTACATGTATTTGCAAACAGTTTGAATCCAGATCAGACGCATCTAGTGACGCGGTGTCGGATCAGGGTCCAAACATGTGACATTAGTTTTTATGCTAAGTTATTCACTAAATTTAACTTTAAATAGTTTTAATTTTCGTTTGCAGACGAAAATTTTTAAGCAGACGGAAATTTAACAAAATGAGTGTTATACCGATGCCATAGGATATAACTTCTAACATTTGTTATCAATTTAGTAAGTTTATTGTACAGCGACCTTTTTTTTTTTTCTTTTTCTTTTTTTTACCATAAACGCAAAATAAAGGTAGAAGATTCAGGATAAAGGTGAAACGATAAGCTCCTTTTAGAATTTTCTTCTTAATTTTGCATTGCATTAGATGGTTATATATGTGTTTAGAAAGCATCATGCTTCTTCAACGAGTATAGCCGCTGAACGTAAGATTTACTGTATATTAAATTTGGCGAAGGACTCCTATGACATTTAATCTAAAATTCAAATATTTGAACTCATTCAATCTGCGTGTTTTGACACGAATCATATTGAGGGGTCAAGTTCTTAGCCCTTCGTCTGCTAACCACGACTTTATTAGAATTTGCAAACAGTGTGGATTCTGAACAGACGCCGCGTGACGCGGCGTCTGTTCAAGGTCCATACTGTTTGGCCCTCATGTTTAGATTTATTAAATTAAAATCATTGTAAATTTAATTTCTAAAATCAGGTACAGACGACAATAGTTTCTGTGAAGCAGACGGTATCTAAGCAGGTGAATGGGGTTAATAGAATCCGGATAGAATCGTTTATCGATTAGGCTCGATATTTCACAATTATAATTGCTTTTGTCAAAGTAGTTTTAAAAATGTGTACCCTACATAAATTGACAGGGGCTCAGGTTTTACAAAAATGTACTTTTGTTTCCTCAACGAGTTTATTAAGAATGATGAATAATGAGCACGAATGTTAGATCCTATTTATCACATAAACATTTTAAAACCCTTTTAAAAGCCGTAGTTTTTTTGTCTCTCCGCCATATGTATTTTCCGCCAAAACTTGACGTTGTTTACAGTAACGCCATGGAAATGACGTCATTTGGCGCCCAGCGCCATGCAGGGCTCGTGGACGAACAGGTAGGACCGGAGCCCAAATATTGATATTTCACTATAGTTTATTGAATGGCTTTATAACTATCCCAGAGTCGGTTTTATGTGATAAACATGTATTGCCGTACTCAAAGGAACTGTCGGAGCTTATGCTCTAGACCCTTTACCCAATTGAGACGCTTTTTTATGCAATTATTCATTCCTCCACTAAAGAAAATAGTTCCATTTAATACAGTCATGAATGTGGACCATCTGAAATATGTCTTATATCCAAGCAGATCGTAGCTGATAGCATGTTTGAAGCATGCTTGAGCATTTGTCTGAATTATAACCTGGTTTCAGCTGCAATCTGTCTCTAATACTGAAAACAAGCTGCCGATACATGTATGTAGCGTTCCCTCTCTACAACGACACCAAATGGGAGACAAACATTGTGTTCGTAGTTCGGAGGGAGTCGTTATAGGGAGGGAAATTGGCTAACATTTGCAAACAGCTTGAATCCAGATCAGATGCCGCGTAACGCGGCGTCTGATCTTGATTCAAGCTGTTTGTCACTCATCATTAAGTTTTTTCTGTCAAAATGTATATTATGTAACTTTGAGAAAAACAGCAGACGACAATTTTAAGCTGACGATATTTCAACTTTAAAACGTTATACATATTTGTCATGTTTTGGGAACTGCGAAAAGTGTCGTTGTAAGGAGGGAGTCGTTGTTGGGAGGGCCGTTGAAAAGAGGGAACACTGTATGTGGAAAAGCGTTAAAGGAGCTGTCAAAGCCTATTTTCTTAACTCTCTTACAGCCAAACTTTTCGTGAGATTTTAACCCCTTCACCGTTTCATTGTCGTCTGCTTCAATTTCTTTGTCTACAATGTCGTTTCAAAGTTAAGAAATAAGGCAGTATGACTGAAGGAGTTTCAAAACGAGTGTCAAACAGTTTGGGTTCTGATCAGACGCCGCGTTTTGCGGTGTCTGATCAGGATCCAAACTGTACGCGCTTTTAAGCGTCATTGAGAGTGAAAGTGTTAAGGAACGATATAGGCAATTCATTTTGGCAATTAATAAGAACCGCGGGTGATCTACTATATATTTCAACAACAAATAGGTTTCAAAAATACGGGACCAATTCAATTCCAGATACAGGGGAGAATCTGTTATTTTTTACAGCCAAACTTTTCGTGAGATTTTAACCCCTTTACCGTTTCATTGTCGTCTGCTTCAATTTCTTTGTCTGCAATGTCGTTTCAAAGTTAAGAAATAAGGCAGTATGACTGAAGGAGTTTCAAAACGAGTGTCAAACAGTTTGGGTTCTGATCAGACGCCGCGTTTTGCGGTGTCTGATCAGGATCCAAACTGTTTGCAAACGCGCTTTTAAGCGTCATTGAGAGTGAAAGTGTTAAGGAACGATATAGGCAATTCATTTTGGCAATTAATAAGAACCGCGGGTGATCTACTATATATTTCAACAACAAATAGGTTTCAAAAATACGGGACCAATTCAATTCCAGATACAGTGGAGAATCTGTTATTCTTTCCCGTTTAAACGCAAACGTACGCAAACGCAAAGCACTAAAACGTAGAAAAGTACAACTTTTGGACAATTCTTATAATTCTTGTTTATCTTGGTGGCAAACAGTTTGGTAACCCGGCGTCTGATCTGGCTCCAAACTGTTTGCAAATAATAGTTTTAGCGTAAACGCGTTTATTGGGAAAGAATAACAGATTCTCCACTGTATATATAATTGACTCCAAATATTCAAATATTGGGCATTTGGCTTATTATTGAATTCACCCAGTGTACGTGACAAGGTTAATACCTATACATGTACAGTGGAGAAAACGTTATTCGTTCCCGTTTAAACGCAAACGAAACGCAAATGCAAATCGCTAAAGTGTAGGAAATTAACAGTTTTTGACATTTCTTATTGTTGTTTTTGATCTGAGTGGCAAACAGTTTGGTTCCTGATCAGACGCCGGTTACCCGGCGTCTGATCAGGCTCCAAACTGTTTGCACTGGAATTAATAGTTTTAGCGTAAACGCGTTTATTGGGAAAGAATAACGTTTTCTCCACTGTAAGTTGCTAATTGCGAACTCTGACTTGCTCTTGCAAACAGTTTGGATCTTGACCAGAGTCACCAGACCACGAGTCGAGTGCGTAACTCGGCGTCTGGTCACGGTATTCAAACAGTTTTACAATATATTTCTCATTGGTTATTGAGTTAAATAACTTTTTTTCAGAATGATAAAGGTAATAAGAGATTTTTTTACCTGCCTAAAGGTTAGCACTATAGAGAAACTGTCGACAAAGTATACATATCATTAGCTATAAAAGACTGCGAGAACGAGGGTGAATTAATCCTTTTCCCCTTAGAAACGCACTTTGGTGCATTTAATTTATTCCTCCGCTGAAGAAAATAGTTCCAATTGGTATAGTCATAAACATATACCAAAATAATTTCTTTATTTTAGCAAATGGTAGCTTAAAGCATGCTGAAAATAAAGCAGAATGCGCCTTTAAGGCGCATTCTGCTTTATTTTCAACCTGCTTTAAGTGGTCACCTGTCTTCAAAACTAGAAGTAGGCTATGGGGTAAAGTGTTTAGTCCTTTCAACACCAATTAACCGTCTGACTAACCGTGTCGCGAGACAAAATATCTGCTGCTAAAATGTGTCGTCTGCATTTTATACTAAATTCAAATTTGTGAAGTTTAACTGTATTTTGATATACAGTGCTCCCTCTCTGACAACAATATCCAATCACGAATTGGAGACAAAGAGTGTGTGCTGTTAGGAGGGAGTTGTTACAGGGAGGGAAACTAATACCATTAGAGTGCTGAGCATGGCTTGCTTACACGTGCAAACAGTTTGAGAACGAATAGCAGAACAGTGTTGACGCCAATGGTAGTGAAATAGAGTTACAATGGAGAAATTGTTATTATTTCCCAATAAACGCGTTTACGCTAAAATTATTATTTGCGGTGCAAACAGTTTGGAGCCAGATCAGACGCCGGATAACCCGGCGTCTGATCAGGCTCCAAACTGTTTGCCACCAAGATAAACATGAATTATCAGAATTGTCAAAAAGTTGTCATTTTCTACGTTTTAGTGTTTTGCGTTTGCGTACGTTTGCGTTTAAACGGGAAAGAATAACGTTTTCTCCACTGTAAGGGCAGACATATAGATAATGTTGGACAAAAGTTACGCCTCTAAAATAGCTTTCTGTAATAATGTTGTTCTGTATCAAGTTATCATCGAGCATGTTTCTGTACGAACCGTCAGGTGACGAGAGTGTTCAATCGCTCTACATGGTAAATCGATCTTGAGCAACATGTTTGGGCGATCCAATTTGGTGCGGTCTAAACTTAAAGCGTGACTCCCCTTATCATTGTATTAAACTAGCCGGATTATATTTCGATCCTTATTAGCTTTATTACATTACATTGATAAAACTTTCGTGCCTATCATTCGAAGTGCTTTCGTGTTATCGAAAGTTATTGATTATACGTTAAATTAATTCGAGCGCATATCAATTTATATTTGATAATCTTATGGTACGCAATTTTGCGGCAAAACATGTTTCTTGGTACATGTACAGTGGATAATCTGTTATTCTTTCCCGTTTAAACGCAAACGTACGCAAACGCAAAGCACTAAAACGTAGAAAAGAACAACTTTTGGACAATTCTGAGAATTCATGTTTATCTTGGTGGCAAACATTTTGGAGCCTGATCAGACGCCGGGTTACCCGGCGTCTGATCTGGCTCCAAACTGTTTGCACGGCACATAATAGTTTTAGCGTAAACGCGTTTATTGGGAAAGAATAACACATTCTCCACTGTAATCAGCATTTTAGAGATGGCAATCTTCGGAAATTTCCCAACGACTGGCGGAAATTACCGAACTATTCCGAAGCCATGGTTTATGTATCAATCAATGGGCAAATCAATCTTCTTTTGGAGATGGCGAATTGATAAGTGTTCTTCTAATTAGTTTTCTGGTCGATAGTTACTTCGTTTGTTTAACTTACAATAAACGTAGTGTCAAGCGACCACTGAACGGCATGAAGATCCAAGACGTGACCGCTTAAAACCCTTTCCCCCATAGAGGCGCCTTTTAGCTGATTCACTTTATTCCTCCGCTGAAGAAAAAAGTTCCAGTTTAAACACTCTTGGGTAGGTATCAAAGAGAGTATTTTATTTATTCTGGCAGGTGGTAGCTTAAAGCAGACTGAAAGTAAAGCAGAATGCGCCTTAAGGCGCATTCTGCTTTACTTTCAGCCTGCTTTAAGTCGTCAACTATTTTCAAAACTGGAAACAGGCTATTGGGTAAAGGGTTTATACAGTCAATGACGACTATACTATATGAGACTTCTGCATTACTTTTATCATGCATTAGTTAACGCTTTCATGATCAAATATATCGTGCGATGTTTACCCCCTTCACCGCTCTATTGTTGACTGCTTCAATATTTTTGTCTGCAATATCGTTTCAAAATTAAATTCAATGCATTATAACTGACGTAATTTGAACTAATTTAAAAACAAATTACAAACAGTGTTGATCCTGCTCATACGCCGCGTTTCGCGACGTCTGATCAGGATCAAAACTGTTTGCATATGCGCTTTATGGCGTCATTGAGAGTGAAAAGGTTAATGCAGTCAAGCACCACGGAACGCTCCTATTTGAGTCTTCTGCATTACTTTAGTCATGCATTAAGCTGCCATCTGTCATAAATACTTTAAATACATCGTGTTTTATTTGTCGCTTGATACAGGTTTCATTGTATCATTGATTCACATCCGAACTACAATGTAACAATTACAGTTTCCAATTAAGCCATGGCTCTTTGACAATATATTGTTGTTTGTACAATATACATTAATAAATGCTATTGCAAAATTACAAACAGTGCAAATCCTTGTCAGAGAGCTCCATCCTTTAACCCATTTCACCATAAATACGCCTTCTACATCTACATGGTTACGCTGAACTGTCATAAATTATGATAATACTGCAGCGGCGCACATACAGAAAAATAAAGAGAAGGATAGAAAAAGACACGGACAAGAAAACTGAAGAAATGCACATACAGACAAAGTAAGAAAAAGAGAAAGTGTCTCCAAAACCACTTTCAACTCATCTGTGTAAGACCAATCCAACTTGGGAGACCCTGCTGGGGTACGAAACCCCGCTGGCACAGCTCCTACTCGTCATGTGAGTCTACCGGTGGTTGGCTTAGTACATTTAAATGGAAAGGGTGGAGAGCTCCTTCTTGAAACATGCCAAAGAAGGAGCCTCAGCTGCAGTGGCTGTGAGTCTGTTCCACACTGGAATGGTACGCGGGGGAAAGCTGAACTTATGACAGTCAGTAGCTGCTAAGGGTGGCAAAACGCAACTTATATGCTGCTCAGGGGCCCGTTTTACTAAACAACTTACGCAAATTTTTTGCGTAAGTCAAAATCGTTTAACTCTTATTTTTCGATCATAAACGTTTGCAAACAGCAAATAGCCAGATCAGAGGACGCGCTAAAAGCGCGTCCTCTGATCTGGCTATTTGCTGTTTGTAGCAAGTGATAATAAACAAGAGCCCCATGGGGCATATGTCGCTCACCTGAGAATAGCTGTACATCAAAATGGAGATAATGATTTAAGTCCAGGACGGGGTCATTTTTTACCCGAGGGGCATAATTTGAACAATCTTGATAGAGGACCTGTAGATGATGCTATGTTCCAAATATCTAAGATCAGGGTACTAGGGTTCTAGACAAGAAGATTTTTTTTAAGTTTCCATTGAAAAAATCTATTTTTAGCTCCTGTGACCTACATATGCAACAGACTGGAACCATTTGAACAAAATAGATAAAGGACATCTAGAAGTAACACCATGCCGAATATCAAAGCTCTGGCTATATTAGCTTCAGAAAAGAAGACGTATGAAAACTGTGACCCCCGGAGTGGGGCTAATTTTGACCCCAGGGGCATAATTTGTACAAACTTGATAGAGGACCTGTAGATGATATGCAATCGACCAGAACCATTTGAACCTTATTGGTATAGGACATCTAAAAGTGTCACCAAGCCAGATATCAAAGCTCTGGCCATATTAGTTTCAGAGGAGAAGACATTTGAAAATTTCACTATATAACTCTATGTTAAACTGTGACCCCCTGGGCGGGGCCAATTTTGACCCCAGGGGCATAGTTTGTAGTTTGATAGAGGACCTGTAGATGATGCTATGTGACAAATGTCTAAGATCTGGCCCTTGTAGTTTTTTTAAGATTTCCTTATTTTTTCACTTGGTTGCCATGGCAACCAGAGTTCTACATTGTTTTTAATTCTTTGAACAATTTTGAAAGAACTTGACCCAAGGAACATTCGTGTAAAGTTTGGTTGAAATCTTTTCAGCGGTATATGAGGAGATGTCATTTGAAGCAATTGTTAAAGACAACAATGACTGTATAAAGTGAAATATTTTCTTCTGTGGAAGAATAAATTAAAGACATAAAAAAGAATATGTATGGGTTAATAGGTTAATAAATATCATTATTTACATTTTCTAAATATAAGAAACTATATGTAAATGAGTGGCAAATAGTTTGGATCCAGATTAGAAGCAGCATTATGTGGCATCTGACCTGGATCCATACTGTTTATGGCCAAGAATTAATTGTGGACTGATAGACAGAAAGATAAACAAACAAACAAAACACAAACAAACAAACAGACAGACCAAAAGTAATATGCCTCGAACTAAGTTGTGCTTGAGCATAAAATAGCAGACATCACTTTCATTTCTGTTATGTATCTCAGTGACCTGAGTTCAGAGCTAGCTATGGGTCAGTTATGCAATTTGAGACGGTCTCAGAGAGAAATGACTATTATTATGCTGAACTGTTGTCTGCTCCAAATGTTTGTATGTGAAATATGTAAAAAATAATAACTTATATTTTCTAAATATAAGAAAATATGTAAATGAGTGGCAAATAGTTTAGATCCAGATTAGATGCAGCATTATGTGGCATCTGACCTGGATCCAAACTGTTTGCAAAAATGTTGCATTTAGTATAAGGGTAGCTTCTTAGCCTGGAAGATACAATGCGTCTGTGTAAAACGGATCATTAGAGAGTTTTTACTGTCAGACCTGCATCAAAAAGCACTGATATGGCCAGGGTTGAGTCAAATTTGATCCTAGGGTTTTGATTTTTTACAATTTTGAAAGTGATTTAGTAGAAGATAGTATTCATGCAATATCTAAGGTGTGGGAACAGTGGTTTTTTACAAAAAACTTGTTTAAAGTTTTTCACTTTTTTTAATAAATTTCAATAAGTAGTCCACTTTAAAGTTTCATTTTAACAATTTCTGTAGAGAAGCATCCAAGGAACACCGTGAGCAAATTAGTTTTTTCCTCAGACTCGCGGTTTCAGAGGAGTTGTCGCTTGAAGTAAATTTGAACGGACGGACAGACGGACAGACGGACGACGGACGGCGGGCGATCACAACAGCTCACCTTGAGCCTTCGGCTCAGGTGAGCTAAAAATAGGCAGTGGCTAGACGTCCGGAACCGGACGGCTAGCCCACCCTCACAGTATAGGCTAGTCGTCCGGTTCCGGACGTTTAGCCTACACTGTGAGGGTGGGCTAGACGTCCGGAATAGATTTTCTTCAGAGAATATACTGCTTTATACGTGGGTTAATGCCTGGATATATACGGGAAACAACTATAAATCCATTTAACTATCAAAACCATCAATTAGAACGCAAAAAATCACATTTGAAGGAATTAATGTCCCTTTTAATAAGTAGCTGAAGAGCGACGTTCGCGACCGCCATTTTAATTGATGGTTGACTTAGGTATCTATGTACAGGTATGTACGCTCCGCTGACACTTTCGCACCTTGTCGCTATCATAACTGACTTGGTTCCTTCAAATGTGATTTTTTTTTCGTTCTAATTGATGGTTTTGATAGTTAAATGGATTTATAGTTGTTTCCCGTATATGTCCAGGCATTAACCCACGTATAAAGCAGTATATTCTCTGAAGAAAATCTATTCCGGACGTCTAGCCCACCCTCACAGTGTAGGCTAGACGTCCGGAACCGGACGACTAGCCTACACTGTGAGGGTGGGCTAGCCGTCCGGTTCCGGACGTCTAGCCACTGCCTAAAAAATATATATTAAAATTTAAAATTTTGACTTACGCAAAAATTTTGCTTAAGTAGTTTAGTAAAACGGGCCCCATGCTGGTCCGCGATGTGGACGCCTGGAGGTATTTGGACGATGTAATGTCAACCAGGTAGTTTTTAGTTTTTATGAATTTGATTTACTACTACTAAGTTCCTAAACGGAAGAAAATAGTCCCACTTGATACAATAAGGAATATGTAGCAACAGAAATAGTTTCCACATTCGAGCAGATGATATGTTAAAGTAGGTTGAAAGTATAACAGAATACGCCTTACATAAGTGGCGCATTCTGCTTTACTTTTAACTTGCTTTAAGTGGTCAGCTATTTTCCATACAAGAAGCAGGCTATGGGGTAATTGGTTAAACATCAAAATTGACGTTGTCATAAGACAATTAGCTATACTCCCAGTGTCTGCACACACTTTTGGTAAATGACACATATTCTATTAATGGATGGCAAAGTAGACCGCATAAAACTTCAAACTTTGTGTTCTGGCAATGTTTTATACTTTTTAACCAAAGGGAGGTAACTTTGCAAATGACTATTTCCGGTTAGTTGCACTTCCGGCTACACGTCTGGAAATCGAAACATCACATCAAAATTGCCTTTATTTTGAAGCATTTAGTAATTACATTGAATTGCATGCGCACATGCTGATAATAAAGTGGTTTTAAATGGATCTAAGCAGTTGTCTTAACTGAGATGAATGTTTGTTTTTAGAAATCCGTTCTGACAGCAAAGTTGACGTTGCTATTATTTTGACAACTGTGTTTCCGTTGCAGGAGTAGGGGAGGATGGCGGTATGTTTAACATTTTACAATATTTAAGGGGGTTGTTGTTTTTTAGAGAAAAAGTATTGTAGAATACAATGCAGATCCTTAATCAGCGGTCTCCTTTAGGCGCTATTTGATGCATGAGCCACTATCCAATCTATCTCTCTCCTGAATACATTAATCTGCAAGTAGAAATGGTTATAGATGTGTGATCAGCCAGTAAACACTGATTCATTGAAATGCAAATGACGGCGTGCCCATAAGAGCACGGTGTCGAGGTGTCATAAGCTCTTAGCTATCCAGTAGGGGTGTAACAATTCGCCGAAACCCGCATCGCAGTTTATCGCAATACGGAGAAATCGAATCGCAATATATTGCAATATACCGTGTAAGTATGGAACAAGCATCTGCCATCGTGTTAACTGTATTAATCTTGTTCAACCAGGCCCTTGATTCACTGCTTGTTTCTTAATAAGAGCGTCTCGTTGAGCGAGATTAAACGGAAACGAAATGGTACTCTTACACCGGCTAGGGATATGGATAAAACACCGGACTGCGTCTACTACGCGTTGTTTCGAAAACAACTACGCGAAACAAAAAGTAAGTTTGTCCATCTTTTACCGTTTTTAAATAAGGCAAAGAAAATCGTTTTTTCTGAATCTGAACCGCGGCCCCGCGGGGCAATATTATTCAGCTCACACCGCAATATATTGGTACACCGCTGAATCGTTACACCCCTACTATCCAGTGTATGGATGACTAGTCCACATGTGTACAGTTAGATGATATGAAGCTATTTCTCGTCTTTGCCATATCCTCACAGTACACCGGCAATACGCGTTTTACTGTTAGGAAAATCTCGCTTCATAAGTTAACTATCGCCCAACGGATTTTGTTGGGCATCAAATTTCTCAAAAAGTAGGTCATTATTTTTAAAAGTAATACTACCAATAGATTCAGGATGCAAATATACATCAACCTGGTATAAAAAAAAATCTTTAAAACGCTTAATTTGACTTTTAAGGTGGTTCGACAGCGGGCGGCCCGCATCTCGAGTTCCGGAAATGCTGATGACTTTCACCTGATCTTTTCGGCTCGTGCTTATAGTAGAAAATTTACATAAATAAAAGTGTGATTAGCTTTAGTGTCTTCTCTGTTAGCACAGCTCGTACGGTGATTGACTAGCAATCCAAAGGTTCTAGGTTCGATTCCCACTCGCTTCAAAACTTTTTTTTAAATAAATTGTCCGATTTTATTGACTAGTCAATCCATAACGCTGTGATCAAAGGACAGGTTATGTTTAGTCACATAATAATGAATAATATCAGATGCAAGTACATGTCAGTTGTCACCGTGAATGTATAGTCAAGTGACAACTTAGTTTTGTGAGGATTTATAGCCTATATGACAGATGGCAGTTTAACACAGGACAAAAGTAATGCTAAAAGATAGATCCTAACGGAGCTTTTATGCATTACTTTTGTCATGCATTACGCAGTCACCTGTCTTTAAATATCTACAGGCTACCGTATTCAATGGTCCCTTATTACAGGTTTGACTTACGGTATTATTTAGAGCTGACAGCATTTTAAAGTTACACTCAAGGGAGGTTACTCGTTTTATGTTAACATTTTGTCAGAATTTCTGGAAATCATGTATAAAATGTAAATTCCACTGTAGATTTTCATAATTTTTTTGCAACTAGTAGAACTAAGTAATATCTATCTAAGAAGAGTAAAATTAGTATATGTTAAACAGCTAGATTTTTTGTAATTTGAGATTTAGTGACTTTTGCAGATTTTGACTTTTTTAAAATATTGATATTTCCAGAAAATATGTCATGAAATATTTTTGTTTGCCCAATATCTTATAGTCTCTGTACAGTTTACTTGAATGTACAGAAATTTTTGAGTTATATCATTTTATAAAGAAAATATTCCTGTTTATTAAAAAAGGAGCTTTTCTCGACAAAAGGTCCTGTCAGAAAAAAACGGCACTGTAATTTTTTTTTATTTTAACGATTTTTCACTCTCCATGTGGTATATTTCAATTTAATCAAGGTTTCAAAGAATTCTGACAGGGAATAAGCTGACCCGCGAACCACCTTAATCCAGATATTTAATCGCGTGTGTATCATCTCTGTGTACAGCGTGTACTACACTTGGGGGAAACGTTTCTTTCGTTTTGCCACCGTTGTGTCGAAATACGGCTCATTTTATAGCATTATCCGTTGTACGTTTCCAACCAGTGTACTAGCAACGTAAAAACAACCGCTGCTCGAGTATTTTGAAAAGTTTAAAATTAGATGAATAGCAACCTGAAGCTTGATTTGAGGTCAGAAATTGTCTTCCAAATGGATTATAGCAATAATTGTGTGATTTTAACTAGTAAATGTGACTCAATCTGAGAGTTTAAGAAATGAGGCAAAACTTATTTTCCTCCCTGTTTTTGGCCGATTGCCATGAGACCCTGAGGACGACACCTGTCAAAAGTTAACTTGTCTCACAGGGGTTCATTGATGAGACTAATGGATGACGTGCATGCATACAGAGGTGTAGATAAGGCACGTATCTGCGTATTTACCCAATAAAAATTGGTGAAATACGCAATTTTTTCAAAACTAACGTGCAGTGTTCTGCCAAGGTTGATAAAATGTGGGGACAATTGTCTCACCAGCCCTCAAAAGTAGGAGACATTTTTGAAATTGACGAGACAAATGATTTTAACACTAACCTACTCTAAAAAAAAAAATGGTACCTATGTCTCTTGATCGGTGAAAATCCTATCAATATCAACACGTTACTTCAGCAGACCCTGCATTAATTCCGCCTCAATGCCATACATGTGATATCTCCCGATCTGGTCGGGAGCTCCCGAAATTAGACCTCTACTCACGATCTCCCGGTCGGGAGACGAAATCTCCCGATATTTCATTTAACCAGGTTCATTTTTTTTAATATGAACTTTTATATCGTTTACCACGTTTGCCGACTCTAAAAATCTTTAAATTGTCTTCAGAGTTCTCTGGCTAATCCCTACACACGCCACCAAACGCTACTGATGCGTGTAAACACATTACGCAATCGATTGTGTACCACTATTATGGCAGGCTGCGTCATAACAATGTTTGGTTAAAGTTTGACCACACCCGCCGAGTAGATATAATTCGTTATCAAAAAAGTGATTGACAGGTTCGCCCCGAATCGACAATTTTTAGAAGCGGTGATGCGAAGGATATTTCTATGTCCCCGATACGGAACGGATTAAAATCAGATAATTCTCCGTAAGTTCAGGACAAACACAATTATTTGAGGAAAGCTAATCAGAATTTAACATTTATGAATTGATTTCCACGTCAAAATACTTTGAATATTCACGTAACAGAAAATACTTCGAAAATTATACCGTTACAAATTGACGGGGCGCCTTAATATTTGCTACGAGAACTACGTAGATTTTGTTAGTTGAAAAAGTATTCCCCAGCGTCGTTTTCTAACAATCAATTAAAATTAAACGTTGGACCTAAATTCTTCTGTTTGTTACATACGATTTGTGTGAATGTTTAATTACTCTGTTAGATTTTACAACGAATTACGCTCGTAAAATTGATTTGCAATCAGTTTTCGAGGTAGAAAATTTAGACGCGTTATTTCGTTGTTAAACCTACACACATTTTACGGCGCTAGTAAATGTCGTCTGCAGACTTTGTCTGCAACATTCATCTGAGTTAATGTCGTCTGCAACAGTTATCTGAGTTAATTTATTGTGCATTTTATTTCAGAAAATATCGGTGTCAAACAGTTTGTATCTAGATGAGATGATAAGGCGTCTCATCTGGACCCATACTGTTTGCAAAATTAATAACAGATTGTTAAGTTGCCAACTCTTTCGTGATCAACTGCATAGAAAGAAATCTAGACCATTCGAACTATTTCATTCATTCTCTCAAGAAAACAGATATAGTTCCACTTTATCTTTACTAGTCATGACTAATATAAGAACCATAAGAAATATTTCTTATATCCTAGCAGATGGTAGTTCTAGCTTAAAGCAGGCTTAAACTTTTAATGAAGCAGAATGCTCATGAAGAGTGTTCTGCTTTACTTTCAGTCTGCTTTACACAACCATCCTTCTGCAGTACTAAGATATTAGAATAATAGGCCCATGTCAGTTACTGTATTATAAGAACTATATCTGGGGGGAAATTGTCTCTGTCTTAGTGGTCTATAGACACTTAAAAAAAAAGCAATTAGTGATTAACTTATGAAAATACATAAATGTATTGGATTTTCATCGCCTGCGCCTAGTTTTGTCGCGAAAAAAGTGTCGCGAAAAAAGCTCCCTATTTGGCACCCCAATCTCCCTATTAAAATTTCCAAATCTCCCTATTTGGGTCCAAGAAAATATCACATGTATGCTCAATGCTTTGTTTAAGGTCGGAACTGTTGGCATTGGGATTTAAAGTTGTGGTTCAAAAGTTTGTGTTTTTGTCAGTAAAGGAATTATTCTATTGGTCTTTAATGCAAATTTTACAGGTTATCCTGTATTGTTATATTCAAACCACGAATAGTCATGCAGCCAACTTTTCAGGAACTTCCGTTCGATCTTATTTATGCCGATTACCAAGTTGAAGGAGCAATGGCGCTCTCGTTAGTACTCGTTCGCCTCGGTACTTTTAAGTGTCCTATTCCGCACATCTTGAATTTTGTCGCTTTATAAAGACGAACACCTCAACATTTGTGAGCACTGTTTCTAGATGACGCAGTAGCCATGATTTAGCTCTTCACAAGGAGATTTGCTGGAAAAGACATCATGTGCAAGCCGCGTGATCGGAATTAACCAATCACATCCAGTCTAGTTGCTGCTTGAGCACCGGTTATCATTATTTTCTGTTTAAAGTTATAATTACACTGCTTTTACCGATTCGGCCCCACAAATTTCGCCGCAACAATTGTCGCACTTAGACGAAATTACGGGCGACATTTATAAATTTTCTGTGAGAAAATGGAATCGGCAGAACGCTTAACGGGTGACAGTATGCAACAAAAACAAAAGAAAACCCAATTATTTGAAAGAGAGTGCGTAATAAACAAACTAATACTTAATTGTTTTTCAATTTCATCGGTTATCAACTTAACTTTCACTTTAGTTGAGCTTGTATAAACAAAACTTGCATATAGAACTGTGTTCGATAAACGCCAAACATATTTGGAACGGGATGACGTAAAGTGCACCTTTTACAGCCCGCATCATCTTGATTCTAAATTTAACGGAAATCATAGAGGGAGTCCGAATGAGTTGCCATGAAAACAAGTTATCAGAGCACTATCGAAACGGATCAAAACAGTGTGCTCGGCCGTGCGTGTTATATGCAAAATTGTCAATTTACCAGTGCTGGGAGATAAACAATTAAGTAATCTTAAATAAACATTGTTCACGCCCAACACTATTTTCCCACTGTAACAAACAGTCAGAGAACTGCCACATTAGGAGTACCTTCGTATGCCTATATTTGGCTTTCTCTAGCTACTGTTTTTATGGATTCCCTTTTCTGTTCAAGCGTTAACAGCCATGATTGTTTGACCTAGAATGATATCACCCACAAATCACCTGTGATAGTGAAGTATACTATATGTGACTTTCTCTTGAGGGTGTGTCCGTGTCAGATTTTCCGTGTTTCATTGCTTGATAAATTAAGACTTCGAAGACAAAGACAAAGGAATTATTTTCCCGCCTTTTACGAGCTGTACCGAACACTAACGATCGAATGACCACTGCGGCATGAGTTCAATGCATAAATTATTTTCCGTCGCACAAATTTTAGGGAATACCTACTAGATCTATATTTAGAACGGATTTCTGAAAATCTTTAAATAGCAATAATAAAGCATATTTCTCAGGAATCGTTCAATATAAGTATTTAGATTTATGATTTTGATGTCCTTTTTCATTTCTGTGAGAATTTATGCACAAGCTTTCTGTTTATTTGACATTGGAATAGCGAAGCTGTCGAAAGAGTAGAGCACAAAAATCGGGTCTTGTGTCTGGAAACTATTTCAGCGCTACTTTCACTATTTAACTACACTCAATATGTCAATCAACCCCTGGTGTGTGTTACGAAATAAAAAAACAATGCATTCTTTAACTAACGCTGACTTATGTTTGCTTGCACGCTAATGCACTTACATCAAAATACGCGGAATGCGCTGGAATTCAAGGTGATTATCTTGTATACATTTTGATTGTAACTTGGATCGTTTTACCGACAGCTTGTTCAAACTTTCAGAAGCATATGAAAGCATCTATACATACATGTGTGTATACTTCCGTGGTTTAAATATGCTGAGGATTCGTTTTGATGTTCTGCGATATTAGTACGAGGGGAAACTATGCTTCATTAAGGATATATTTGTTACTATTTCCATGAATGCGAACACGCTTTAAAAATAACTTGAAATAACTTATTATGTATTCGGACAGCAAAAAATATAATTATTTTTTGTGTCCGAACTGTTAGAGTAAATACTGTAGGAATTCCTCCAAGTTTATTTTCCTACTGTAGTACTAGGCCTACCGAATTGCATTACAAATCATGGGGTTCTGGACTGTGGTTACCCAATCGAATTAGAAACCATGGGGTTGTGGTCAATGCAATACAAATGTTTTTTTCAAAAACCCAATTCATGGACTGATACCCAATTCCAAGATGAAGCTTATCTACAACTCTGTGCATAGTAGGAACTTTTTTCTGCCTCAAACAATTTATTATCCTCTGCATGAACCATTTAATGCAGAGCAGTAGTGGTTGTTGGTATTAAAAGAGTTACATAGCCTGATAGGTGTGATAATATGTAAATATGATTACTGATCGCAGACCAGTATGTAATGTTGTCTTACAAAAAAGAACTTTACATACAAACCCAGTAATGTTGTACAAATTCACTAGGTTATGAATAGTCTGTCTGGAGCAGCCAAAATGATACACAAAATTATTTATCATTGACCCAGCCCAGAGCAAACCCATAGCTTGGTTTCTTCTTTGCACTTGACTCTTGAGAAAGACGTGGCATCACTAAATGTAAAAGTTTTGAAACAAAATTAACTTTGTATCATCATACACTGCTGAGCAGCAAATGATTGCTTGTCGGTGTAAAACCTGTAAGTTGCTTAGTGAAACACAGGTTCCTGCCGGCGCACATGCAAAGTAAGGATCTCATTTTTCAAGCTTGGATGCATAATTAAAAAAACCTTGGAAAAGGAAAAACATTTGCATTTAAACCATATATGCAATGAAATCGTGTCACGGTGATAAGCACGAGTAAATCTTACAAAAATATGTGCTTTAACAAACCAGGTTTTTCAAACAAATTAGATTTAAAGTTTTCTTTTTGGGTCAGTGTACATATATATGCATTTTATTTGAATTTCAGGACTCTCCTGAAAAAGATGACATACCCTCACGAGGGGCCAGTCCAGCCTCAAAGGTACATATGTACAGCTCTTGATCCTTTTAACCCTTTTCATATCCTGATTTTACATGGCCAGAGCTGAACTCTTATAAATTTGATAATTAATCCAATTAAGATTTATCAATAATCAAATTGAGTCAGGACAGTTATTTTCTTTCTTAACTACAATATCACATTTTCAATTCAATAATACATCTGTTGTGTACTACGTCCTAAATTTAGTATTTTTAGAAAAACAAAACAAAAACGATATGATAAGAATGTTAAACAGTTTAACTTTGATCCTTGCATTGCAATTTTAAACATAACCTGATTTCTGATATGGATCCAAACTGATTGCAAAGGTCACAGTGATAATTTTAGAAATCAAATGAATGAGTCCTCGGGATGTACATTCTGTAAAACAATGAGTCCTTGAGACAAACATTGAGTCCTTGAGGTGAAAAATTGATCCACTATCCCATAACTTATTTCTAGTTTTGAAGACAGGTGACCACTTAAAGCAGGTTGAAGTAAAGCAGAATGTGTCTTAAGGCACATTCTACTTTACTTTCAACCTGTTTTAAGCTACTATTTGCATATAATAGGTTAATAAAGGCCAGAAAAGCTATGGGTCCATGGGACTCACAAATTTTTAAACAATGCGTCCCAGGCAAATTTAATGAGTATAGGACTAGGGATGCACAGGTACAATTATCACTGAAAGGTAATCACCATTTCACTGCTAGCGCGCAAAGAGTTAACATAGTTACTCATGAATGATAATATATTTCAGGGCTCCAGATAAGGGGAGTATTTTAAAAACTAAAATCCTTATTTCTGAATCATACCCTATGGTGTCACGCCATAGGATTTGGTGCTGAAATGAGGGAGAAAATGTTCAATTTGTTCAATTTACTCCCTCTTATCTGAAGCCCTGTATTTGATCTATAATCAGCTTGACAGTCTGTCTCGTGAGGACCTCCTGAAGTTTGTCAAGCGACAGATGGTAAACATACAGAAGATGAAAGCGAAAAATGAAGGTAAGGCCTATTAGAAATATTCTTTTGATTGAACATTTGTTAATAAATGGTCATTATTTGAAGATTTCAAATACTGCAGGCAACTTAGTGTAGAAAAAAAAGCAGAGATCTCTTGATTGAGCTTTCTGCTTTACTTGTGTCCTGCTGCAGGCTGTGCTAAGTTGCTAACCCATTACCACATAGCCTGTTTCTAGTTTTGAAGACAGGTTACCACGTAAAGCAGAATGCACTTTTAAGCATGTTCTGCTTTACTTTCAGCCAGGTTTCAGCGACCATCTGCTAAGAATAAGATAGAAAGTATTTCTTATGGTATGTATTCATGACTATAAAGTGGAACCATTTTCTTTAGTGGAGGAATAAATTAAAAGCATGAATTAAAGGCGTAACATGAATTGAAGTAATGGATTAAAGACTCATTGTGCATCTTTTTAACTTTGCCTACTCATAGAGTATGGGTTTTTTAATAGTCGACCAAGGTAAGCACTGTCATTGGTTGATATTTACATGCTAGTTTTGTTACCCCACCCACACCCTCTTGTACTATCAAAACAACTACATGTACACTTGAAATGTTTCAATGTATAAACATGTACCTTGATCAAATGATATTTTGGTTCTTTTATCAGGTCATATGGGGAAGCCTTCCAGCTGGCTTGCGGAAGGTTGGTGGTTCTACCCTGTTGCCGATTTGTGCCTGAAACAGTGCATAAAGGGCTCCTAGGGTCTTCCTCCACCTGAAATAAGCTGGACGTCGTGATATGACTGAACTACTGTTAAAAGCAATGTAAATTCATAACAAATCAAATCAAATCTTTTATCAGGAAAGGGTAAACTGCTTGAAATAAGTAAAGGTGGTGACATGAGATGGAATGGTTTAACCCATTACTCCATAAATATGCTGTTTTATGACTTGAGTTTTTTGTCACAGAGATGGTTAAGAAGCTAGAGACTGCAGAGGGGCAAGCAAAGCCAGGAGATGGGGGCGATTTGGAGGCTCAGTTGAAGCAGGCTCAGGGAGAAAAGACAGAGTTACAGCAACAGTGTAAGGTGAGGACAGAAAGGGGTAGGAGAAGAGAATAATGCTTGTACTACAACATTAGGGCTCTTGATCAGAAGACACAAAAAAAGGGCTCCAAAAGAGGGGAGTATTTCAAAAAATGGTGTCATATGATTTGGCACTAAAGTGAGTGAGAAAATGTTGGGTTTATTCAGTTTACTCCCCCTTATCTGGAGCCCTGCTAAACCCTACTACTCAAAAGGCAATTTTAACCCTTTTCCCCATAGCCTGTTTCTAGTATTGAATATAGGTGTCCACTTAAAGCAGGTTGAAAGTAAAGCAGAATGCGCCTTAAGGCGCATTCTGCTTTATTTTCAGCCTGCTTTAAGCTATTATCTGCTAGAATATAGAAAATATTTCTTATGATACATATTCATGACTGTATACACTGGAACTATTTTCACCAGTGGAGGAATAAATTAAATGTGCTAAAAGACGCTTCCATGGGGGAAAGGGTTAACCTCAGTAGTAGTCTCAACAAACAGTACAGTGGAGAAAAACTGTATGACTGGCACTTAACTCTTTGAACCCTAGTCACGCATAATATGCGTCATTTTTAAACAACGTACACATGAGGAGTACACTTGTCGTATGCAAACAGTGTAGACCCTGATCAGACCCTGATCCACAAGGAGCCCTCTGATCAGGGTCTACACAGTTTGTCATTTTGAAATATATGGTTAAAAGTCAACCCTAAAAAGTCAAAAATGGACTAGGCTAAATTGACAACTAGAATTATCCATTTTAGGTTTCAGGGAGGAAAGGGTTAAGGTAGTATGCCCCTGTTGAGCGGGTCATTGCCGTTCTAGCATACTTTGGTACAGATGGTCAGTTGACGAGGATGGCTGATCAACTAGGTAGAGAACCTGTGTTGACCAACCTTAACACAATCTCGTTAGGGACACAAGTTTTACTGGTTATACTGTTCATCTGCATTCTCGCGGTACTTAATGTTTAAATAAATGGAGAAATTAAAACAAAAAGCTTTTAATAGAATTAATCAGAACATATGTTGAAATGGTGCCAGTTGTTGTGTTAATTTTATGTTAATGCTAACTAATGAATGCAGACACAAGTCACTCAAGGGCTTCGGATAAAGGGAGTATTTTAAAAACTAAAATCTCTATGTCTGCTCCAAACCTTACAAGGTAACTTTTCATTAGAATCGTCTTGATGAGACGATTCTAGTGAAAGTAACACTATAGGGTTTAGTACGAAAGACTAGTCCTGACTTCAAGCTTCACACATCAGACTTCAAACTTCACACTTCAACATAGTTTCATTATCACATGTTTTAACATCATCAGCTTATAAATATGAAGCGGGTAGCATATGACTGACATCTTTAACCCATATCCTGCTGTGATATTGCCTGCTTTGAAATCTGTGGTCAGCAAAATGTGTTAAATTTAGATTTATATATATTTTTAAGTAAATTAACATAACGACAAGTGTCAAACAGTTTTGATCCAGATCAGACGCCACATTTCACTGTGTCTGATCTGAATCTAAACTGTTGGTACAAACAGTAAAGTCATGATCAGCAGGGAGAGAGCTAACATAACAAAGGTATGTCCATTGTGGAGACTACTTAACATATTAAAAAATACCAATGCTTTGTTCATCGGCATTTGCAAACCGTCTGTTTTGATCCAGTTCAGATGATCCGTTTTTGCTCTATATATGATCATCACCTGCTGTAAAATTATCATTTTGAATAAACATATTTCATTTTAAATATTCACATGTGTTACACAAACATGCAAAAAAGTTTAGGATTGTAACAAAATTGTCGTTCACAGTGATTCAAACAAAAGCATGTTGATATTACATATATATTATACCCTTATATACTGTCCAAGTAACAAAAAGTTTGGATCCAAATCAGATGCCGAGTTACTTGGCATCTGATCTGGATCTAAACTGTTTTTAATTTTAACTGCTAGCACTTAAAGAATTAAACCCATGATCTTTTACAGTAGCTGTACAGCATGGGTATGGTATTCCCGTTTGCTTGTTGCTCTAGAAATAGGTACAGTGGAGAATCTGTTATTCTTTCCCGTTTAAACGCAAACGTACGCAAACGCAAAGCACTAAAATGTAGAAAAGAACAACTTTTGGTCAATTCTGATATTTCATGTTTATCTTGGTGGCAAACAGTTTGGAGCCTGATCAGACGCCAAACGGTTTGTAATTGAAATAATAGTTTTAGCGTAAACGCGTTTATTGGGAAAGAATAACGTTTTCTCCACTGTAAATCTCATCACATTAGTATCATACAGGAACTGTGAACCATGAAGTATAAAGTTTGAACTATCAATGCTATACAAAAGATTTATAGCATACCGCTGAACGTCAATATCTCAAACTCGCTTAACTGGAACTATCCAATAGTTTGACGCATGAACTGCATTATTTCATGCTAGGTTAAGTTGAACATACCCATATTTCAAAGTTAAAACGTGGCTAAGCCACGTTTTAACTTTGAAATACAGGTATGTTCGATTTAACCCAGTTCGAGATATCGAAGTTCGACTGTAATTATATAATTATTCAGGAAGTTTGAAGTCTGAACTCTGAAGTGTGTATAGGGAAGTGTCACCTCCGGTCTTTCGTAGTTTAGTGCAGACATGAAAGAAGTAAATGTTGAAAAATTTGTCTTATCTGGAGCCTATGCATAATCAGTTTTTCGCTGTGGGACATGCATGTTTATGAGCTTTACACCTAATATTTAGCAGCTTTAGTAATGCATCATGTCTAATTCTTTTACAGTGGAGAATGTGTTTTTCTTTCCCAATAAACGCGTTTACGCTAAAATTATTATTTGCAGTGCAAACAGTTTGGAGCCAGATCAGACGCCGGGTAACCCGGCGTCTGATCAGGCTCCAAACTGTTTGCCACCAAGATAAACATGAAATATCAGAATTGTCCAAAAGTTGTTCTTTTCTACATTTTAGCGCTTTGCGTTTGCGTACGTTTGCGTACGTTTGCGTTTAAACGGGAAAGAATAACAGATTCTCCACTGTATCACACTATACTCACCCATTGTAAACTTGGGTACTGGCAGCCAATGCAACCACGATTTTTCAGAAATACATTGTTTATGTCAAAACAGGTACTCATGTGACACTGAAGGTCAAATGCCATAATCAATGCCTTAACCCATTACCCAATTGCCTGTTTCTAGATTAGAAGACAAGTGGCCTCTTAAAGTAGGTCGATAAAGCAAATGTACCTTTTGGCACAGTCTGCTTTACTCTCAGCATGCATCTCTTGGTGCATATTCGTGACTTTATAAAGTGAATTATTTTCTTCAGTGGAGGAATGAATTAAAGGTGTAAAAATGCATATTTATGGGGTAATGGGTTAATTCACTGATATTGACGACTAAAGAAAACAGCAGGAAGCAGCTTTATAAGGAAAGAGTAGAAGCTAGAAACTAGAATTCACATTGAATGTACAAATGTATAGAAATGTTTATAGATAGTGTATTCTTACAGTAGGCTTGGTGTTACCATACTTGCTTGATAGACTATTTCTACTTACTCAGTACACAGGGCTCCAGATACGAGGGAGTAGATTGAAAAAAATAAATATTTTCACACACATTTAAGCACCAAATCCTACAGTGTAACATCTCATTCGAATCTTCTCAAAGAGACACCATAGGGTTTAATTCAGAAATATAGGATCTGTCATGAGTCGATGTTTAAGACAAGCTGATCTCAAACGAGTCTAGAATTGAAATGTTATTAAGCGAGCCTTGGCGAGCTTAATAACTTTTCTATTCTAGACGAGTTTGAGATCAAATTGTCTTAAAACATCGACGAGTGACAGATTCTTTTTCTCACATTACCAACGATTTAAGCTGTTTTTTAAGTAATATGCATTTTTTAGCTCGCCTGTACGAAGTACATGACGAGCTATTGCAATACCCCCGGTGTAGTCGTTGTGGTCGTCGTGAACGGCGTAAACAATTTTAAGAAAATGTCTATAACTTCTATGTCCCTTGAGGTATTGCTTTCATAGGTGGTATGTGTGTGTATATGGACAAGACCTTTCCATGCACAGAAAAATGTGGACTCTTGTGACCTTGACCTTGAACTTAGGGTCCACGTTTAGGTTTCGAAATCTGTGTTTAGGTTTTGAAAAATGCCTATAGCTTCTATGTCCCTTGAGGTATTGCTTTCATAGTTGGTATGTGTGTGTATATGGACAAGACCTTTCCATGCACAGAAAAATTTGGACCCCTGTGACCTTGACCTTGAACTTAGGGCCCGCGTTTAGGTTTAGAAATCTGTGTTTAGGTTTTGAAAAATGCCTATAACTTCTATGTCCCTTGAGGTATTGCTTTCATAGTTAATATGTGTGTGTATATGGACAAGACCTTTCCATGCACAGAAAAATTTGGACCCCTGTGACCTTGACCTTGAACTTAGGGTCCACGTTTAGGTTTCGAAATCTGTGTTTAGGTTTCGAAAAATGCCTATAACTTCTATGTCTCTTGAGGTATTGCTTTCATAGTTGGTATGTGTGTGTATATGGACAAGACCTTTCCATGCACAGAAAAATTTGGACCCCTGTGACCTTGACCTTGAACTTAGGGCCCGCGTTTAGGATTCGAAATCTGTGTTTAGGTTTTGAAAAATGCCTATAACTTCTATGTCTCTTGAGGTATTGCTTTCATAGTTGGTATGTGTGTGTATATGGACAAGACCTTTCCATGCACAGAATTTTTTTTACCCCTGTGACCTTGACCTTGAACGTAGGGCCCGCGTTTAGGTTTCGAAATATGTGTTTAGGTTTAGAAAAATGCCTATAACTTCTATGTCCCTTGAGGTATTACTTTCATAGTTGGTATACATGTGTGTATATGGACAAGACCTTTCCATGCACAGAAAAAATTGGACCCCTGTGACCTTGACCTTGAACTTAGATCCAGAGTTTAAGGATTCGAAATCTGTGTAGGTTTCGAAAAACGCTTATATTTCCTATGTCCCTTGAGGTGTAACTTCATATTTATTTTCATGTGTATATTGACAAGACCTTTCTATGCAGGCAGAAAGCTTGACCTCAGTGACTTTGAGTGTGCTTTTAAGTTTCTAAATGTGCCGATGGCGAGCTTTGTTGTCTCTCTGACAACTCTTGTTTGAACTCCGTTGACGTCAAAACGCCGTTATAAATAGTGACGTTATAGTGATGTCATCAAAGTGATCTTACACATGTTGGAGATAAGGATATTCGTCATCGTTGTTCGCTATAGAAAACAGTGGTAGTTATGTGAGAAATAAAGATTTTAGTTTTTGAAATACTCCCCTTATCTGGAGCCCTGGTATACACATGGAATAGATTTGAAGATGATATGCAATACAAATTTCTTTAACCCATTACTCCATAAAAATGCTTTTTCGTTCTTTTATTAGTGTTTTCTTCTGACCTGTCAGAGCTATTTTTAGATTGGAACATTCTAAAAATTTAAAAGGGATGATCAACCTACTCGTTGATTTCCGTACTGTCAGCCAGGGATACGGAAAGCTGTATTTATTGTGTGTAATGTACAGTAGAGTCCGGAATAAACGCAAACGCAATGCACTAAACTGTAGAAAATTAATTTTATCTTTTTAGTCTAGGTGACAAACATGTTTGCAATGGACATAATAGTTTTTAGCATTAACACGTTTATTGAGAATGAATAATATATCAGTAAAATTAGCGCAGCTGTCTCGTGCTGCACGAGGATCATGCTTATCTCAAGTTGGAAAGTGTATGACTATATGGATCTGATGTTACCCTGTTATCTATTTACCATTATGAACTATTCTGGTCTAAAAATAACTCTGACAGGTCAGAAAAATCGGACAATAACTATTGAGGAAAGTAGACCCAACCTAGGAAGTCCTGAACATGAAAAACAGCAATTTTAAGTACCTTTCCGGATAGTAGCTTAAAGCAGGTAACTGAGGTTGAAAGTTAAGGAGCTTTCTTATTTACTTTCAACCTTCCTTAAGTGGAAGTTTGATCTCATCAAATGAGCTCTCTCGCTGAATACCGTGAAAAGTCTTTATTACTATTATACTGAAAACAAACTGTGGATTGAAGGGTTAAATGATGTCACAACAAGAAAATATTTGCACATTTGATTTGCTTTTGTTAGAAGAAATATGCACTTATACAGTGGAGAATGTGTTATTCTTTCCCAATAAACGCGTTTACGCTAAAACTATTATTTCAATTACAAACAGTTTGGAGCCAGATCAGACGCCGGGTAACCCAGCGTCTGATCAGGCTCCAAACTGTTTGCCACCAAGATAAACATGAATTATCAGAATTGTCCAAAAGTTGTTCTTTTCTACGTTTTAGTGCTTTGCGTTTGCGTACGTTTGCGTTTAAACGGGAAAGAATAACAGATTCTCCACTGTATGCATGATACAAGGACAGCTTGTCAATTTATATAATCAAGACTAGATCAGACAGTTTGTATGTACGTCTGAGAGTAACATAATAATAGCCCATTACTCCATAAATACGTCTTTTTACGTCTTTAATTGAGAAAATAGTCCTAATTTATACAGACATGGATATGCACCATACAAATAGTTCCTATATCTTAGCAGATATTATCTTTTAAGTAGGATGAAAATAAGGCGCATTCTGCTTTACTTTCAACCTGCTTTAACCCGTTACCCCATAAATACGCCTTTTTACGACTTTAATTTATTCCTCCACTGAAAGAAATAGTTCCAATTTATATAGTTAGGAATATGCATTATAACCTTTCAACCTGCTTTAAGTAGCCACCTGTTTTCAAAACTAGAAACATGTTATGGGGTAATGGGTTAAGTGTTTATCTGTCTTTAAAACTATACATAGACTATGGGGTAATGTGTAAATTTATCACCTTTCCTCAAACCTAGGCTATGAGATACAGTAATTGGTTAAAGTATATGAACTAAATGTTATTTTACTGGTAGACTTTTGAGGCAGAGATAAGCGGCATAAAAGAAGAAAAGTCTACACTGGTGAACCAGTCCACTGTCCAGGAGAAGAAAATAAAGGTAACCAGTCTAAAAATTTCATTACCCATTATTCAAGAGATATTGATTGACAGTAGCACATTAAACCCTGGCAACTGAGAGTAGTTCTAGTTTATTAACCCATTACCCCATAAATTCGCATTTTTACACTCTTTATTTATTCCTCCGCTGAAGAAAAAAGTTCCAAATTATACCTTCATAAATACATACCATAAGAAATATTTTCTATATCATAGTAGATGTTAACTTAAAGCAGGCTGAAAGTAAAGCAGAATGTGCCTTAAGGCTCATTCTGCTTTACTTTCAACCTGCTTTAAGTAGTCACCTATTTTCAAAACTAGAATCAGGCTATGGGGTAATGGGTTAAGAGTTGCCTTTCAGTGCCCAAGGGGGCAAGTAGATATTTCTATTTGTCTTTGTTTTCAAATACAGGGCAGAGATGCAGGTACCAGAGTTTAATTTGTCATCAGAGTCTTGTTGGTTCCCAAGTTGAAATTATCAAACTTTGGTCCCAACCTTTCTTTATTTTAGCCCATTACACCATAAATACGCCTTTTTACGTCTTTGGTTTATTCCTACACTGAAGAAAATAGTTCCACTTTAAAGCAGAGGATAGCTTAAAGCAGGTTGAAAGTAAAGCAGAATGCACCTGAAGGCGCATTCTGCTTTACTTTCAACCTACTTTAAGTGGTCAGCTATCTTCCATACTAGAAACATACTATGGGCTAATGGGTTTAAACCCCTTTGAATTGGAAATCCCTATAAAGTGGAAATTTATGTTGTCCCCAGGCATGTCTGGTTTAGAGGGATTTCACTGTATATTCAATAACACATACCCTTGCTATTGGTGGCACTGTTGTTTGCTTTGATATAGGTTTGCTGGTGTTTCCCTAAAGGTGCACTCTGCTTTACTTTCAGTCTGCTTTAAGTTACCATCTGCCCTTTCTTTTGGTGGATATTCATGACTGTACAAAGTGGGACTGTATGAAAGTAGGCATGCACCTTGTTAAGGAGAAAGTAAAGTAGAAAGCGCAGTGCTGTATGTCACATAAACACGACAGCGTCAATTGTCACGTGCAATGTGGTCGACGTCATCGTCGTCAACGTGACCATATACGCATTACAATTTTAAAGAGTCAGTTAATAAACAATGATCGAATCGGTCGTGAATCTTTTATCTACATAGTTAATGTCTAGCCGACAATTGTGACAATTGACGCTGTCGGGTTTATGTGACATACAGCATTGCGCTTTCTACTTTACTTTCTCCGTAACACATCTAGATGTATCTGTTAGGTACAGGGTTAGGTAAATTTTGCAGTCAAAGCAGTCTTTACAAGATTGTTAAATGAAGAAATATTACCAAAGTCAGGTGGTTGCTTAACTCTTTCCTCCCTGAAACTTCAAATGGACAATCCCAGTTTCAATTTTAGTCTAGTCCATTTCTGACTTTTAAGGGTTGTTTTTGTCAATGTTTTGCATTATGACAAACAGTGAAGACCCAGATCAGAGGGCTCTGTAAGGAGCCCTCTGATCTGGGTTTTCACTGTTTGCATTAGTCTGGTAGCAGATAAGGATATTTTAGCTTAACCTTGCTTGAAGTTGTATAGAAAATGTTTTTGTGGTTTTTGGTAGAATAGACCCTCAGCATCAAGGATCCGATGTATGACCGCCGGTCATCCTTGAGCGTTTCCAGATTTTCAAGATGGCGTCCAAGATGGCCGCCAGCATGTATCTGGCTACTTGTTAGGTTTGATTCAATAAGCTATAACGGAATTTTCAGCAAATTATAGTTCAATTTCATCTTTGATGACATAATTAAAGTTCTAATCAGAAATAAAAATAATCTCTAATTCAAAATGGCGTCCAAAATGGCCGACAAAGACCATTTTTATGTGAAATAAAATGAAAATGACACTTTACAAGGCTACGATTTGCTCCAGTTTTTTCCGTCGTGATAATATAATTGTTCATAATTAATAAAAAAAAGCGTAAAATGATCAAGTTGGCAATTAACTCATTCATAAATGAATTATCAGAGACTGTCACCAGAATACAGTATGCATAAAAAACATACAGCTTAAGTTTACATTGAGTTAGTCCATGCATAACGATGTAAAATGACTAGCTGTTGGGTTTGATTTAAATTTTTCAGCAGATTATAGTTCACTATCATAACGTTTAACATTATTAAAGTTAAAAATGGAAGTAATAATAATAATGCTTTATTCAAAATGGCGACCAAAATGGCCGACAAAGTATTAAGGTGACGTCCTAGATGGTTGCGCGAATAAAAATGAAACTGCTGTCAGTTTTGATTAGGTAATTGTCAACTGTAAACAAGATTAAAAGTAGTTCAATACTTCTTCGATGTTTAAAAAAAACAAACAGAGAAAAGTATACTGTTAATTTCAAAATGGCGTCAAAAATGGCCGACAAAATATGCAAAACAGATGCTTGTCTCTTCAATATTATATATTAAGCAAAAAAACCAGAAAGTACTCACTTTTGTTTTCTTAATTATCAGCGTCTCATACATAAACTTATCATTGTGGCTAAATAACTGGCACATTGTATTGAAAATGAAAAGGTCGATAACTCTTTCCGGAAAAGAGCATTTTTTATAATAAACGTTCTCCATAGAGGAGATACAATGATGCTCATATTCAGCCGCTAGAACATTAGTTTAAAGAAAAGAAAATTACATCAGACTTTCATTCATCGCAATATTCACGGCGTTATTAAGACTAGAAAGTCTTCAAATATCAAATTACCTCCCTTTGATTTGAAATAAGAATATACCTTGTTTGTTTCATTTTCGTTACATGTGTCGTTTAATATAAATGTCTTACTGGAATACATTGGTGAACGTATGAGCCCTAAAAATCTCAAACAAAAATTGAGTTGATGAAGTACTTCAAAAGATATGGAGCCTGAAAATTTACTTAATGTAAAATAAATGTAAAAAGTGAGTATATAATCTATCCACCAAGCATACCATTCTTTTTAGCCACTTTTTAAGACAAATGAGTGTTTTTAAGAATTAATAAGAATTATGAAATAACTGTTTTTGAAAGATAAGTCTTATGTCGATCTATCTTAATCATCGCCTTCTGCAGAAAAAATTCAAAATTTGAGGTTAATTTAAGTTTGAGTCACCATTGATGTTTGTGTTTTGAACATGAATTGTATGATTCGTTTTCTAAATGGCAATCAGAATGGCTGCCAAAGTCAGCGTTTTTGTTTTGTTTGTTTTTCAAGAAGTAATATTATGTGAGATGTAATATAAATTGGATACTATTCCTGTTTCTGCATGTATTGTGAATTTGAAAATGAGTATGTCGCACACAGCAACCTATGTAAAGGAGTTAATAAACATATTGGTGTCGATATACAGTACGTTTATAAATTAGCACATACATACATATTGTACTATTATATAAATGAATATTCTTATTAGTAGGGAATAAAATTGCACACTGTAAATGATACTTAGAAACAAAAGGTCATGTCAGGTTTCTAACATAGCTTTCAATTAAGTTAGTTGTACTTGACATGATCCTGCGTTTATTTCTCAACTGCTGTGGATGTCCTAGTAACTCGGGTAGGCTGAATGTGGCTAGAATGTCCTCAAACCTGATTTATATGCTCCTCTTACACGCAGTACCTGGTCATCTCTTTCATAGTCTAACCATAGCGATTGTGATCTCTTACTAAGTCTAAAGCGCAGAATGGTCCTCCTCGTTATTGATTTGATGCATGAAGTGGCACACTCCACCTGTCCATAACATCCCAAACGTTTAGTTCTCATTACTTGTATCTGTGGGACCTCCTCGTCCTGTTTAACGCCACAGATCCAACTGATCACAGGCTCAATTTCTGCAAACTGTCTGCAAGTCTTCGGCAGACGACATTAATGAATAGCCTCCATATTAAATGAAAAAAATAACAAACAAGTGTTGAACACTATTCTACGAGTCTCAAAGGATATAATTGTATGTCCAGTGATTATGACAAGCTATTATAGATTAGACACCAAACGTAGCCCCATCGACACCTAACTGAGTAATTGGTCTTCAATCAAAAAGACAAGTTTAGTCCTGACGTCATGGACATACAAAGTCTACACTGCTTGTAATTTTACAATTAATGTCACATAACTACTGCAATTGCCAATGACCACTCTGAGATCATGAGCCAAGTATTCTTCATGTTAACTCTCAGTCAACTCGGTTTGATAACATCCTTCCATCCAGCTTTTTGGGTTACCCTGTCAGTGAATTTGTGATCACAGAAAATTGTGTACAGAAGCGCCAACGGAACACCTTTGCTAGACTCTTATGACAGAGCCTCATACACTAGTAAAGCAGAACATCAAGCATTGGTACAGCAGAGGGTTGATATCAAATACCTAATGCAAACCATATACAAAAACTTCACGTAGTACTGCCCGCTTCATGTAAGAGGTTTCAAACTCTGTTTGACATGCAAATCGCATTCCTCAAACCAAAAGCTCGTTCTTGGTATTGAATCTAAAGGCTTTCTCCAGATCAACAAAGGCCACATGCAGAGGTTTGATTTCGACCTTTTACTTGTGCTATAGATGGTACACGGTGAGGAACGAATCTTCTTCTTCTTCTTCTTCTGTTGATGTGCAGGGCCGCTCTATGAAAGCTAAGCATTTTCGCACATTTATATACATGGGTGACGGAGGGTACCGAAGATTAAAATCAGGATAAAAACATCTGGTATATTTACAAATGGACAGCCACGATCCCAGACTTGAAGGTCTCCAAGTTGGGTGCTGTCACAAGGCTGGCTGGAAGTCTCTCCAGATCTCAGCTGAGGTGGGGAAGAAGGACTTCAACATTGCAGTGATCCTGAAGAAGGGCTGGAAGAATCGTAGACCGTGGTCTCTTGTAGTTACTCCTTGACGGTGGAGGTAAGAAGGCATGTCGATAGCTACGAGTCCGTTCACGACTGAATCAATAGTACCTCTACCCTTAACAACGCCAAACTAATTGCATCAATGTTGATAATCTCACGCACCGAGGTATCTTTTTAATCGGTTCGTCAACTTTTTTGTCTGGTCCTTGAGCTTTACCACATGATAAGTGTCGCACATGCGAGCTTGTTTATTGTTTGAGGATGTAATTTGCCTCCCTGTCCTCAGATATCACACAATAACTGATAATCGCATCAGTCAGTCGTCTTCAAATCTCAAATCCCTTGTACTCCGAAGCTGCTTAAATCATCTCGGCTATCACTCCTGATAGGCCAGCGGCCTTGCAGTATATCATCATGACAAGAGTTATGCACTTCTTATACAAGATGGCCACTTTTGTAGTGACTGATTTTGACAGTAACTGTACCAAAGTTCTGTTTACTTTGGTAATTCAGTAGTAAATATATGCATTTTTTTATATTTGAAATTATATGTGTGATGTCATTCTGTCTTATTCTAATCTATGGTTAAGCCAAAAGATGTCCAGTCATGTATCTGTGAAGCCATGTACTCATTTAGCAATATTTCAAAGATATGATGATTCTTTGCAGCAGCAGTACTAGCTTAGAAACTCACAGAATACATGTTAACCCTTTCCCTAATAGAAGCGATTTTTAGCGTTTTTGATTTATTCCTCCGCTGAAGAAAATAGTTCTAGTTTATTCCCCTATGAACATTTACCATAAATATTTTATATAGCCTAGCAGATGTTAGTTTAAATCAGGCTGAAAGTGAAGCAGAATGTGCCTGATTTAAGTGATCACCTGTCTTTAATGTTATAAACAGGTTATTGGGTAAAGGGTCAAAAGGCTTGATGAAGAGGAATACTGAACATAGTTTTATACTGAAAGATACTGTACACAGTTATCTGGTTCAAATAGGTGCCACCACATCCTCAGGAGACTTGCACCCCAAGAAGAATTATTGGTATCCATTCTACCAATTTATTTCCCTGTTCCTAAGAAGCTCACATGTAATTGAACTATTTAACAAGAAAGGTGACATGTGATGACAAATATCATAGTAATGCAAACACAGAACTTTATTTTTGTACGATAATTTCAGTATTCTTTGCTTAAAAACAGTGAAATTTATATATTAAAGGTAGGTAATTGGGTTCTATGAACTAATTGATAATATTTGAGTTTTGACTTGACTAATTACTTTTCTGTTAATCTGAAATATTTATTGCATTTTACATCGTTATGCATGAACTATCTCAATGTACACTTAAGCTGTATGGTTTTTATGTATACTCTATTCTGGTGACAGTCTCTTATAATTCATTTATGAATATTTTAATCGCCAACTTGATCTTGTCATGCTTTATTATTAATTATGAACAATTATATTATCACGGCGGGGAAAAACTGGAGCAAATCGTAGCCTTGTAAAGTAACGCACATACTTTGCATTTTATTTTACATAAAAAGTACTTTGTCGGCCATTTTGGACGCCATTTTGAATTATAGATTATTTTTATTTCTATTTTGAACTTTAATTATGTCACAAAAGATAAAATTGAGCAATAATTTGCTGAAAAATCTGTTAAAGCTTATTGAATCAAACCTAACAGTTAGCCAGATATATGCCGGCGGCCATCTTGGACGCCATCTTGAATATCTTAAAATGCTCAAGGATGACCGGCGGTCATACATCGGATCCTTGATGCTGAGGGTCTATTCTACCAAAAACCACAAAAACATTTTCTATACAACTCCAAGCAAGGTTAAACGTGTCCGCGGCCGGACTACATAGGACAAGTGCACTTTGCACATGTATACTGTTTGAAAAGGACGCCTATAGGCGGGACTAGGGCTCAAAGGGTTAATGCAAAAGTTATTAAAAACACTTTCTTAAAGACTAACAATGATTGCTTACCAGTAGCATGGCACTCATAGTTCAATGAAGTGTATCGTTCTCAAATCAAAATTTGGGTTTTGTTAATGATTGTCAAATATAATACAGGTATATATTCATATATATATTACTATCAACACTAGAATCAACGTAATGCTCATCTTCAGAATGCTGATTTTGCACATCATGGGTCGTGCTTGTGTACGCTGTCACATTCAGTGATGAAAATCCAATCGTATACCAGAGGTCAAGAACAGGAATGTTGGGGCCCTCCAACTCTCTCGGTCTAAGATCTGATTTTTGTTGTTAGAATATAACCTACATTTTTAACCAATCAAACTGCCGTTTGCACCCCATTAAGTACGGCACTTAATCATTAAGAATTTTGTTGTGTTTGGACGTCATGTGGTGTCTTGCGCACAGTATAGATAACTCCGCCTCGTAGCAACTAGTTGTAAAGAATGCCATATTTGGGTGATCTCACAACCAGAATAAGCCAGCTTTGTTTACGACACGTGGGAATTATGTAGTCCTCGGCCAGTAAAAATATAGGTTATGTTCTAAGTTAGTACATATTAAGTGAAATCTTAATGGTTAAGAAGGGGCCACTCGCTAATGCTCGTTACGCCCCTTCTTCATCATTAAGATTTCACTTAATATGTTTATTAGCTCACCTGAGCTAGCTCAGGGTGAGCTTTTGCAATACTTGAATGTCCGTCGTCCGTCGTTCGTCGTTCGTCGTTCGTCGTCAACAATTTTAGTGTTTACACTCTAGAGGCCACAATATTTATCCAATCTATCTCAAACTTGCTCAGATTGTATATGACCATAAGAGTTCAGATGAGTTCGATTATGGTTGAAATCTGATCAATAGGTTGAGAGTAATCTACCTTTGAACTGCTGAAAATGCCATATTTAATAGTGTTTACACTCTAGAGGCCACAGTTTTTATCCAATTTATCTCAAACATGCTCAGATTGTATATAACCATAAGAGTTAAGATGAGTTTGATTTTGGTTGAAATCAGACTAATAGGTTGAGAGTTATCTAACTTTGAACTGCTGAAATTGTCATATTTAAGGGTGTTTACTCTCCAGGGGTCACAATTTTTATCCAATCTATCTCAAACTTGCTCAGATTGTATATGACCATAAGAGTTTGATTGAGTTCGATTATGATTGAAATCGGACGAATAGGTTGAGAGTTATCTACCTTTGAATTGCTGAAAATGTCATATTTAAGGGTGTTTACACTTTAGAGGCCACAATTTTTATCAAATCTCTTTCAAACTTGCTCAGATTGTATATGACCATAAGAGTTCAAATAAGTGTGATTATGGTTGAAATCAGACCTATAGGCCAAGAGTTGTCTGCCCTTGAATTGCTGAAAATGCCATATCGAACAGCATTTACACTTTTGCAACTACAGTTTTGAATGGATTTTGATTTTACTTGCACACAAAGTATATACCTATAAGTTCTCAAAGGAGTGAAATTATTGTTGAAATCAATCATTGTAGCAATAGTTATTTGCCATTGATATACTTTGAAATGCTAGAAAAGGCTTCCTTTCAGTATTGTTTAGGCTCTAGTTATCTGCCCTTGATGTAGTCTACCATACTAGTATTATGAGGTTGTATTCCAAAATTGTTTACATGCTATACTACAAATTTGAATGGATTTAAATTAAAACTGATGAAACAGTAAGATAAAGCTATCAAGCTTCAGTACAACAGGTGAGCGATATCAGGGCCTTCAGGCCCTCTTGTAACTTAAACCTGGCGACAGCATGACTGATGATGTGCAGACTCAGTATTCTGAAGGTGGCCACAGTAGTATTCGAAACAATCAATAGTTTAACTCTTTCCTCCCTGAAACTTTAAATGGACAATTCCAGTTTCCAATTTAGTTTAGTCCATTTCTGACTTTTAAGGGTTGTTTTTATCAATGTTTGGCATTATGACAAACAGTGAAGACCCTGATCAGAGGGCTCCTGATCTGGATCTTCACTGTTTGCATAGGACATGTGTACTATTCACATGTACACTGCTTGAAAAGGACGCCTATATGCGGGACTAGGGTTCAAAGGGTTAAAAATGAAACTATTTAGTGTTGTGCACTAGGGAAATATAATTTCAAATTTATTTAGTGGAGAAGACATTGTTCTTTCCCCATTTAAATACAAACAACATGCATACATATTGCAATAAAATGGTGAAAAGGACAACTTTTTGAAATTTCAAACTATATATTTATAATCTGAGTGACAAACATTTTGAAGCCTAATCAAACGCCGGTTTACCTGGCACCTGATCTGGCTCCAAACTGTTTGCAATGGAAGTAACAGTTTAACCCATTACCCCATAACCTGTTTCTAGAATTCAAAATAGATAACTACTTAAAGCAGGTTGAAAGTAAAGCAGAATGCGCCTTATGGCGCATTCTGCTTTACTTTCAGCCTGCTTTAAGCTATGATCTATAAGGTTTAGAAAACATTTCTTACGATACATTTTTATGGCTGTATAAATTCAAACTATTGTCTTCATTGGAGAAATAGATTAGAGGCGTAAAAAGGAGTATTTATGGGGTAATGGGTCAAGTGTTAATAACATGTTTTATTGGGAAAGAATAATGTCTTCTCCACTGTACTACAGGAGTTGCAGGAACAGTTGGAGTGTATGAAGATGAAGGGCGAGACAATGACAACGACCTTCCAGCTGTTACAGACAGAGACTGACAAACAGAAACAAGACAACAAGGTAAATAATAGGGGCCCAGATAAGACACTTATCTCTTTGAACCCTAGGCACGCATATATGCGTCATTTGCAAACAGTGTACATGTGAGGAGTACACCTGTCCTGGGCAAACAGTGTAGACCCTGATCAGATGGCTCCTTAAGGAGCCCTCTGGTCAGGGTCTACAATATCAACTCGAAAAGTCAAAAATGGACTGGAATAAATTGAAAACTAGAATTGTCCATTTGAGGTTTCAGGGAGGAAAGGGTTAACCTTGTGGTATAGTCACTGTGACTTACTATCATGAATCTCCCCCACTGTTGTGGGTTTGAATCCTAGTCTAGGCATTTTGGAATTTTCGTATGGGGAAGCCTTCTAGCCTGCTTGCAAAAGGTCGGTGGTTCTAAGCAGGTTCTAAGCAGTTGCCGATTTGTGCCTGAAACAGTGCGTAAAGGGCATCTGGGCTCTTCCTCCACCTGTAATTACCTGGACGTCCCGAATATGACAGATATTTTTAGAGCAACTTAAAATCATAACAAATCCATACCAAGATAAGACACGTATTTCAAAACCTAAAAATCTTTTGCCTTCACCGAACCCTACGTTGTGACCATAACATAGGATTTAGAAGAAGAAAACATTTAAAAAGCTGGTTTATCAGGGCTCCAGATAAGAGGTAGTTATTTCAACAAATCCAACATTTTCTCACTCATTTCAGCACCAAATCCTATGGTGTTACTACTCATTAGAATCGTCTCGAAGAGACGATTCTAATGAGTAGTGACACCATAGGGTTTAATTCAGAAATAAAGATTTTAAGTTTTGAAAAACTACCCTTATCTGTTGCTCTGTTTATACACTCTTATCTGGAGTTCTGAATTAAACTAACTGTTCCTTCACATAAGTGCCTTTGGAATTTTTTTCTACATTCAGTTAGCACAGTAGGACACCTTTATTCATTCCTCCACATAAAAGCCTGGGGCGCATCTACACTGTCTTGATATATGCTTTGATTTTTATGATTTTGTTGAATATACAGTGGAGAAAACGTTATTCTTTCCCAATAAACGCGTTTATGCTAAAACTATTATTTGCAGTGCAAACAGTTTGGAGCCAGATCAGACGCCGGGTAACCCGGCGTCTGATCAGGCTCCAAACTGTTTGCCACCATGATAAACATGAAATATCAGAATTGTCCAAAAGTTGTTCTTTTCTACGTTTTAGCGCTTTGCGTTTGCGTACGTTTGCGTTTAAATGGGAAAGAATAACAGATTCTCCACTGTTGTTGGTAGCTGACAGCAAGATCAAGTAAAACAGAAAGCCCCTTTCTCTGCTTTACTAAATTCTTACATTACACAGTCACCTGCCTTGAAGATGTAGTTGTAACAATTTAAATATTTCCAATATTTAGTTGTTACATGCTGGTTCTCCTTTCAGGAATTGTTGGAGCAGGTTAAACTTCTGACTGAGGCCAGGGACCAGCTGATGGAAAAGATTCAGGCCCTGAAACAGGACAAAGCAAATTCCAGTCAGACAACAGAGGAAACTTTAAATATGCTCAATGAGAAAAACCAGGGCCTTCAGGAAATGATCAACTCTATGAAGACAGAAAAACTGAACCTTGACAGTAAGCTGCAAGAGTCTGAGAAATCTTTGAAGGTGGGTTTCTAGTTTTGAAGATAGTTGACCACTTAAAACAGGTTGAAAGTAAAGCAGAATGAGCCTTAAGGCACATTCTGCTTTACTTTCAGCCTGCTTTAAGCTACCATCTGCTAGGATATAGAAAATATTTCTTATGGTACATATTAATGACTGCATAAAGTGGAACTATATTTTTTTAGTGGACAAATATATTAAGATGGTTAAAAGGCATGTTGATTGAGTAATAGATTAATACAGGGCAAAAGTAATGCAGAAAGTAACTGTAGTAGCTTTCTGCATTACTTTTACCTTGCATTAAACTGCTACCTTTATATAAGCCTGTCAGTTCATCCTGTTTGAAGTGGCTCCTTAACTCTTTCCTTCCTGAAACTTCAAATGGACAATCCCAGTTTCCATTTTAGTCTAGTTCATTTCTGACATTTAAGGGTTATTTTTGTCAATGTTTTACATTATGACAAACAGTGAAGACCCAGATCAGAGAGCTCCATGAGGAGCCCTCTGATCTGAGTCTTCACTGTTTGCACTAAGGACAAGTGTATTTTCACATGTTTACTTTTTGAAAAGGACAACTATATGCGGGACTAGTGCTCAAATGGTTAACAGAGAATTTACTGTATATCTGTTTAAAATGAATGATTTGATCTTTTTCAACAGGACATGGAAACTAAAACTGAGGACCTTATTGCTGATGTAGAACATTACAAGATGGAACTGGAGTCTGTGAAGGTGAAACACCAGGAACAAGAGGAGAAATTTAGGTGTCTGGAGAGTGAGAAACAAGACGCCCAGGCTGCACTGGCAAAGACTGAACAAGAACTGAACCAAGAGAAACACATGCTCGAAGAGAGATGTAGACAGTTGGCTGTGGAGACTAAAAGAATACAAGATGAATGTGATAACCTTAAGTCAGAGGTGAACAATAAGATGGTGCTGGAAGAGAGATGTAGAGAGCTAGCAGAGGAGAATAAAAGAATACAAGATGAATGTGATAACCTTAAGTCAGAGGTAAATAATAGGGAGGAGCAAAGGGTAGATGTTGTGAATGCAGAAGTTAATGGCTTAAAAGAGGAAGTGAAAAAGGCTGAAGAAAGGTTTGCAGAAATGCAGGAAAAGCTCAAAGAGATAGAGAGTGAAAATAAAGCCGCTACAGAATCTGCTAATAGTGAAATAGAGAAAAACACAGTTTTACAGTCAGTGTTGTCCGAGGCCCAAACTCAGGTTAAAGATCTCGGTGTGAGGGAGAAGGATTTAGAGAATGAAATAGTACAACTGAAAGAGAAATGTGAAGCTTTAGATTCTAATGAGCAGGCTAAACTGTTTGAAGAGAAAGAAAAGAAACTTCAAGCTATGATTGATAAGCTCGAAAATGAGATAGAGAAAAAGGATGAAGAGTGTTTACAGTCTGAAGAGACTAGAGAGAATCTAACTTATGAGGTAAATGAACTGAAAGAAGAAAAAGAAATAACGAGAGGGGAAATCAATGTTATGCAGGAGAAACTGAATGAATGGGAAAATCTGATGACAATAATGAAGAGAGACAAAGACCATGTGATCAGTGAGTTAGATGAGACTGAGAGACGGGAACAGAATTTCAGGAAGGAGATAGACTTCCTTATGGTGTCTCTTAATGAGGCTCTGAAAGAAAGAGATACATTGCAAGACGAGGTCTTCAAAATGAGTGAGAAAGATGGACCTTTAGCAGAGGAAATGGCTTGCATGAAGTCAAAAGTAGGAGAACTTATTGATGAGAAGTGTAGACTAGAGAAAGCTCTTGATGAAGCTTATTCTTCAAAAGGTGAGAGTACAGTTGAAATACAATCTTTGAAAAAGAAGCTTAGTCAGTTGTATGAAGACAAGGATGCAGTAGAGAGGGAGAAAGAATCCATGTCCGTGATACAGCAGTTAGGTCAAGATAAAGCTGAAACCTTGTCGGAGGAAATAACTATGTTAAAGACAGAAATAGGAAAAGTCGAAGAGCTGAAACAGAGTTGTGATAAGCTGAATGAGGAAAAGAAAGAGATAGAAACGATGCTACTTAATGTTAAAGAAGAAAAAGAAACATCAGAGAAAGCTCTGAAAGAGAAAGACACATATGTTCAGGAGTTGGAAATGAAAGTTCTTGATATGTCAGAGTCTCTGGCTAAAAGTAGAAGAATGTATGAAAGTTTGAAAGGACAAATAGAGAATGAGGAAGCATCTGCCTCAGAAGTTCATGAAGTAGAAATCACAGAACTGAAACAAGCCATAGATAAGTTGACAACTGAGAAAACCGAGTTAAGACAACAGGTCCAAGATCTCAAGACAGAAGTTGACAAGTATGTCAATGAAACCGCTGCCTTAAAATGTGAAAATGAGAAAATGTCAAATGAAAATCAATCCTTAGAAAACAATTTTGATTCTCTTAGAAAAGTAAAAGAAGATTTGACAACAGAATTGGCAGACGTTAACACAAAACTAGAAAGTTTGCAAACTGAGAAAAACAGCCTTGAACATGATTTTCAGAATTTAAAGTCCAGATTAGAGGAACTAGAATTAGAAAGAGAAAAGCTGAACACAAGTTTGTCTGACTTAGAGGAGAGCAACAAAGTTATAAAGTCCAGTAAAGAAGAATCTGATGCTGAAAATGCTGCATTGAAGCAAGAAAATGAAGTGTTGAAAAGTGAGAGAGCAAGTAATGTGGAAGAGGCAGAAGTTATGAAAGTGGAAACTACAAAACTTCTACAGTCTGCTCAGGAACTCTCTAGTCATAAGTCAGAACAGGATGAAAGGTATAAATGTCTGTCGGAGGAACATGATCAATTTGTAGAAAAGAATAAAGACTTGCAGGGAAGACTTGATACAGTCAGTGAGGAAATAGAAACATTGAAAACTGAAAGAGATGCATTGGTGATAGAGAACCAGAATGTAAAAAAATTGTTGGAGGATGCAAAAGCTGAGTCAGATGGGAAAATTGGAGAACTTCAAGAATTAGTGAAAAAATCACAGACTGGTGTATCAGATGAACACACACATTTGAAAAGTGAATGTGAAACATTAAAGTCCAATATTGATAAGCTAAATATTCAACTTCAGGAGCTTAGAAATGAAAATGAATCATTATTGGGAGACAAGGAACAGGTTCAAAGTTTGTATGAAGCAGCAACAAAAGAAAAAGACACAACCATAGAAAATTTGAATCATGTTAAGAATGATAAAGAGAAATTAATTGATGAAAAACAAAAGAGTGAAGCAGAGATAGCTTCTATGAAAACTGTTTTCGGAGATGTTCAAGATAAGTTGACTAGTGCGGAAGATGAACTGAAGCAATTACATGAACTGAAACAGAAGCTTGAGCAAGAGTTGTCAGAGGTAAGAGATGGTAAAGAGAAAGAGACATCAGAGCTTGTAGATGAAGCTCAGATGGCTCTTAAAATTCAATCGGATGCCAATCAGACATTAAAAGAGAAATTGGCTGAGCTTGAAAAAGAACTAACTGACAAAACAGAGACTATTGAAAAATTGCAGAATAGCAAAGAGGAAACTGAAAAAGAGTTAAATGGTCTGAAAACATCTTTTGAACATGTTGAATCTGAGAAGTTAAGACAGGAGAGTTTATGCAATGAAAAGGATTCTGTGATTGCCAGCTTACAAGAAGATGTCGGTAAACTTCAGCTTGTAGTAGAACAAAAAAGTCATTTAGAAAAGGAGGTGATACTTATAAAGGAAAACTTGCAAAGGGCAAAAGAAGATCTAGAGCAGGAAACTAAAAACCACAGTGCTTTGCAGGCAGAATTGCAAGACAAAATAAAGACTCTTGAAGACACAGAAAAGTTAAAAGTAAATGTTGAAAACGATTTGATGGCTTTAAAAGAAACACAAGAGACCTCTAAACTTGAACTTGAAAAAGAAACATCAAAATGTAGTGCTCTTGAAGCGAATATTCAGGATATAGAAAAGAGTCTTGAAGAGTCAAAGGCTCTGGTAGCAGATTTGCAACAAAAACTGGAGGAATTGAGAAAACTGCAAGAGGACAAACATCAAGCAGAAGTTGCTGTGGATTTGATTAAAGCTGAATCAGTCCCAGGTTTACAAGCTGCTACTCAGAGTGTGTCAGACCAAGGAAACGCTTCAACAGAAACAGAGAAACATCTACAGAAAAAATGTGCTGAGCTGGAAGACAAACTAAAGGCATTTGAGCAGGAGAGACAGGAAAAGGAACACGAAACAACTCAGAAGTCAGAGGTAAACATGTGATATCCTTCTTAACAATTTCTTACCTGATACAGTGGAGAAAACATTATTCTTTCTCGTTTAAACGCAAACGAAACGCAAACCCAAAACACTTAAATATAGAAAATAACAGCTTTTGGACTACTCTGACAATTCATGTTTATTTTATTGGCAAACAGTTTGGAGCCTGATGAGACGGGGCCCATTCCTTCCCCCGGGGAAGAAACTGACCGGCTGGGCCGTTTCTTCCCCTGGGGAAGAAATGGCCTGAGGGGAGGAAGAAATGGCCCGGGCTGTTTCTTCCCCGGGGGAAGAAATGGCCAGGGGAAGAAATGGCCCGTTACACCGGGTTACCTGACGTTTAAAACTGGCTCCAAACTGTTTGCAACAGAAATGATAGTTTTTGTGTAAACGTGTTTATTGGGAAAGAATGTTTTCTCCACTGTACCACAAATGGACAATTCTAGTTTCCAATTAAGTCTTGTCCATTTTTTGACTATTAAGGGTTGTTTTTACAATGTGATGTCAAAATTACAAACAGTGCAGACTCTGATCAGAGGACTCCTTTACCAGTTAAGAGTACATTAGCCCAGTGAAACAATTAGATCCTGATCAGAGGACTCCTATAGCAGCCTTCTGGCCAGAGCCTGCACTATTTGTCATTTTGAAATTATTTTTATTAAAAACAGCCCTACATAACCAGAAATTCACTAGATTGGAAACTGAATTTTCTGTTTAAAATTTCAGGAGTAATTGACTAGTCACACCATAGGGCTTATATAAAAAATAAGGATTTCAGCTTTTGAAATTCTCTCTATATCTTGAACCCTGTGTGTGCATTTGATAGCTAGATAAGCGTAAAGATACAGGTTAAGTGGACATTTTATATTGGAGCCTTTAGTTTTTTCTGTACATCTGGCTTTTAGTACCTACCTGAATCATCTAGAATGAGCTCACCAGGGCCTCAGATAAGTGGGAGTAAACTGAACAAATCCAGCAGTTTCTACCTCGTATCAGCACCAAATCCTATGGTGTTACTACTCATTCGAGGCGATTCAAATGAGTAGTGACACCATAGTTTTAATGCAGAAATATAGATGTTGGTTTTTGAAATTCTCCCCATATCTGGACATTTGGCTCTCCGTTTTGATTCATCTTACAGTACATAAGTAATATTTTGCCTAAAACATAGAACTTTTTGTACATGGGTGATTTGCCCTATTGCCTATGGAAGAAAGGTTAAAGCAACAACTTGCCTTTAACCCATTACCCCATAAATATGCCGTTTTACCCCTTTAATTTATTCCTCCACTCAAGTAAATAGTTCCAATTTATATTGTCAAAAATATTTTGTATATTCTAGCAGTTGGTGGCTTAAAGCAGGCTGAAAGTAAAGCAGAATGTGCCTTAAGGCACATTCTGCTTTACTTTCAACCTGCTTTAAGTGGTCACATGTCTTCAAAACTAGAAATAGGCTATGGGGTAATGGGTTAAAGATCCCCATTTTCTTCTAACTGGATGTTGTACTTTACTATCAACGCTTGTGGTATTTTTGTGCTTTTGTAGGGTACAAGTGCCGAGTTAGAAAAGCTGAAAAAGGCAGTGAAAGCTAAGGAGGAAATGTACAACAAACTGAAGACAGTGGCAGTGAAAACTAAAAAGGAATTGGCAGATCTGAAAACAAAGGTAGTCCATAAATTCTTGAACAGGACATAGCCCCTTTTACACATTCAACCCCAGCAACAAGTATTCTTGTCATTTACCAAAATTGTACAGTGGAGAAAATGTTATTCTTTCCCGTTTAAACGCAAACAAAACACAAACGCATTGCAGTCAAACTTAGAAAAAGACAACTTTTTGATAATTCTGACTATTCATTTTAATCTGCGTGGCAAACAGTTTGGAGCCTGATCAGACGCCGGGCAACCCAGCGTCTGATCTGGCTCCAAACTGTTTGCAAAGGGAATAATAGTTTTTGGCTCACCTGAGCTAGCTCAGGGTGAGCTTTTGCAATCCTTGAATGTCAGTTGTCCGTCGTTCCTCGTTCGTCGTCAACAATTTTAGTGTTTACACTCTAAGGTCCACAATATTTATCCAATCTTTCTCAAACTTGCTCAGATTGTATATTACTATAAGAGTTCGGATGAATTCGATTATTGTGGAAATTGGACCAATAGATCAAGAGTTATCTACCTTTGAATTGCTGAAAATGCCATATTTAACAGTGTTTACACTCTAGAGGCCACAATATTTATCCAATCTTTCTCAAACTTGCTCAGAATGTATATGACCATAAGAGTGTGAATGAATTAGATTATGGTGGAAATCGGACCAATAGGTCAAGAGTTATTTACCTTTGAATTGCTGAAAATGCCATGTTTAACAGTATTTACACTCTAGAGGCCACAATTTTTATCCAATATATCTCAATCTTGCTTAGATTGTATATTACTATAAGAGTTCGAATGAGTTCGATTATGGTTGCAATGAGATAAATAGGTGGAGAGTTAGCTACCTTTGAATTGCTGAAAATGCAATATTTAAGGGTGTTTACACTCTAGCGGCCACAATTATTATCCAATCTTTCTCAAACTTCCCCAGATTGTATATGACCATAAGATTTCAGATGAGTTTGATTATGGTTGAATTTGGACAAAAAGGTTGAGAGTTTTCTACCTTTGAATTGCTGAAATGCCATAATTAACTGTGTTTACACTCTAGAGGCCACAATTTTTATCCAATCTTCCTCAAACTTGCTCATATTGTATATGACTATAAGAATTTGAATAAGTGTGATTAAGGTTGAAATCGGACCAATAGGTCAAGAGTTATCTGCCCTTGAATTGCTGAAAATGCCATATCTAACAGCGTTTAATTACACTCTTGCAACTACAGTTTTCAATGGATTTTGATTATGCTTGCACACGAAGTATATAGCTATAAGTTCTCGAAGAAGAGCTATTATTGTTGATATCTAATTATTTTGACAATAGTAATCTGGCTTTGATATACTTTGAAATTCTAGAAAATGCTTCATTTCAGTATTGTTTAGGCTCTAGTTATCTAATACGCTTTATGACGTCATTGAGAATGAAAGGGTTAAGTTTCCATCTTAGAAGGTACTCATTAATGGGCCTTTAACCCTTTACCCATTGTCTGTTTCTAGTTTTTCAGACAGGTGATTATTTAAAGCAGGTTGAAAGTAAAGTAGAATACGCCCAAAGACGCATTCTGCTTTACTTTCAGCCTGCTTTAAGCTACCATCTACTAGAATATAGAAAATATTTCTTAACATACATATTCATAATTGTATAAATTGGAACTATTTTCTGCAGTTTAATGCGTAAAAAGGCGTATTTATGGGGTAATGGGTTAAAAGGTACTCATTAATGGGCCTTTAATTTCAGAAAACTGACTCATATTGTCTCATTGCGCAATAGCCTCATACTGACTCATTTTGACACACTTTAATCCACTAGCATGTACATGTATTGAGATAAGCATTGATAATTGTTAATGGATTAATTTCAGAACACTGCCCAGACAGAGGAGCTCAACAAGGCCAAGATGGACAATGTGAAGTTTCAGCAGCAGTTTGATGAACTTTCCAAGGGGCAGGAGGCAGAACATGACACTGTCATACAGGTAATTAGGGATCCAGGTAAGAGGGGGGAGACACAAGATTTTAAGCAGTCACCTGTCTTAAACTCCAAATAATTAACACAATTCAGTGGCCATAAGAGAAAGGTTGTACTGTATCTGCTTTGTTTTCAAAGGATTGGTTTCTAAAGGATTGGTCTTTCGTGGCAAATAATTATATTGATATCTTGTAAACAAGCAGTTGTGCCAGAAATACATACTTATATACAGGCAAAACTCGATCCTTTTAAATGGCTCAAGTCAAAATTGACCATATTTCTTTTATTGAAAAATCCAGAATTCGATCTTTCTTAACCCATTGTATGCTGGGTAATTTTTGGTGGCCATTTTAAAATGTCGTCTGCAGCGGGTATAACTCAAATATTTGCGAAAGATTTTAACAGTTTCTGATAGAAGTTTGACCCTGCTGAAAACAGTTTTGATTTCAGATCAGGCCCCACAATGTGGGGCCTGATCTGAGATCAAAACTGTTTGCCAAGAGGTACACCTAAAAGTGTTACCAGCATAAAATGGGTTAAACATACCTGTATTTTAACAAACATGGCTTAGCCAAGGATTAACTTTGAAATATGGATAACTTGGAATTAAAGCGAGTTTGAGTTATTGGAGTTTGGCTGTACTTCAGATTTTTCTCAGATATGGCATATCAACAACACAAGTGCTTTAACCCATTACCCCATAGCCTGATTCTAGTTTTTAAGACAGGTGATCACTTAAAGCAGGTTGAAAGTAAAGCAGAATGCCCCTTAAGGCGCATTCTGCTTTACTTTCAGCCTGCTTTAAGCTACCATCAGCTAGAATATAGAAAATATTTCAGATCATACATATTCTTAACATTGCCCATATGTTTAATTTTTTTGGGGACCTTCCAAATGTGTTCTTAATGGATTGCAAGTAATTTTTCTCAATAGAGAAATAAATTAAAGGCTTGAAAAGGCATATTGATGGTGTAATGGGTTAATTAGCAGCTAACAATAGGAGTACACATACTTGATTGTCTTGCAAACACATGTTTACAATAGGATGGCAGTATGGACTCCAACTCTTGCTGTACTTGCTTTCTGCTTAATCCATTACTCCATAAATATGCTATTTTAAGCCGTTAATTCATTTACTGAAGATAATAATTCCACTTTATATAAAGTCAATAATATGCACTATAATCGATGTTTCTTTATCCTTGCAGATGGTAGCTTAAAGCAGGATGAAATACTAGTAAAGCAGAATGCGTATTAAGGCACATTCTACTTTACTTTCAACCTGCTTTAAGTGGTTACCTGTATTCAAACTAGAAAAAAGCTATGGGGTATTGAGTTAACCCATTACCTCTTAGCCTATTTCTAGCTTTGAAAACAGGTGACCACTTAAAGCAGGTTGAAAGTAAAGCAGAATGTGCCTTAAGGCACATTCTGCTTTACTTTCAGCCTGCTTTAAGCTACCATCTTCTAGGATATGGAAAATATTTCTTCAGGTACATATTCTTGGCTGTATAAACTGGAACTTTTTCCTTCAGTGGAGGAATAAATAAGAGGCGTAAAAAGGCGTTTTTAAGGGGTAATGGTTTAAATAAATACTACATTGAATACTGAAACAATGATTTTACCCATTACCAAATAATGTTTCTAATTTTAAAGAAAGAGGATCTCTTAAGGTGCATTCTGCTTTACTTCCAGCCTGCTTTAAGCTATAGTCTGCTAGGATATAGAAAATATTTCTTATGTTACATATTCATGACTGTATAAAAAGGAAATATTTTCTTCAGTGGAGGAATAAATTATAGGCGGTAAAAGGCGTATTTATGGGGGAATGGGTTAATGGCATACAATTTCTTGCCTTTAGCAGCTTATTTATGCAGCCATATACACATGACAATATTATGAATATAGTCAGTGATGCTCTAGATATCATTCATTAATCAAAAGCAGAATGAAAGTTAAACATAAAGTTCATTACCCCATAGCCTGTTTCTAGTAAAAAAAATAGGTGACCACTTAAAGCAGGTTGAAAGTAAAGCTGAAAGTGCCTTAAGGCACATTCTGCTTTACTTTCAGCCTGCTTTAAGCTGTTATCTGCTAAAATATAGAAAATATTTCTTATGATTTTGATTTTTAACAGTATAATTGGAACTATTTTCCTCAGTAAAGTTCATTAAGGAGTTCTATGTTTAATTTTCATCTTGAATTAATTAATTCCTGTCTGAAGCTTCAAACTGACAATTACATTTTCTATTTAGTCCATTTTGACAATTTAGGGTTGTTTTATTTACCATGCATTTCAAAATTACAAACAGTGCAGACCCCGATTAGAGGGCTCCCTAAGGAGCCCTCTGATCTGGGTCTACACTGTTTACATAGGACAAGCAGGGCTCCAGATAAGTGGGGTATCTAAAAAACTAAAATCTTTGTTTTTGCATTAAACCCTATGGTGTCACTACTCATTAGAATCGTCTCTTCAAGACGATTCTAGTATTAGTAACACCATAGGATTTGTTGCTGAAATAAGTGAGAAAACGTTGGATTTGTTCAATTTACTCCCTCTTATCTGGAGCCCTGGACAAGTGAATTCTTCACAGGTACATTGTAAAGGATGCCTATACTCATCATTAGGATAAATAGGTTATAATAATCTACATCATACTTATATACCATAATATAGATGTATGAGATTATGCTTCTGTAAATACATGTAGTGATCGAGATGCCTAAGTGTCGGCGTCTAATCTGGCTCTAAACTGTTTGCAGTAAACATAATAGTTTTTGATATAGTATTAACACATGTACATGTATTGGAACAGAATAACGTCTTCTACAATTTATAACATCTGTACTTTCATTGTTTGAATTTGCTTTTAGTTGCTACTTTATATCATAGAAACTACCTTGTTGCTTTCACATCATAGAAATTACTCCTTTTTTGCACCCTCATAAAACATCTAAGTGCCTCATCTGAATACTGAATTAAATAAAAAATGGCAGCTTGTGTTAAAGCAAGGGGAAAGTAAAGCAGGAATTTTCTGCTTTACTTTTATATTTCTTTAAGCAGTTACCTGCCTTAAATTCAGTTGGATATAGGTGATTTGCATTGGTGACTTTAGAGGAAAAGGTTTGAATGAATTTCCCAACAAAAAGAACATGTATACTATCTAATTTATCATACACGTGAGCAGATATATTTACTAAGCATTTCTTAAGTGGTATTATATTTTCTTTCTTTTATTTTTCTTGTAGCTATGAATTATACATGTATTATATATTTACAGATACATCATTGCTAGACAAAGTTAACAGTATTAGATGCATGCTGCTTGGCATTTGTGTTACTTATGCTTTTTTGATGCTTTTTGTTTCTCTGCTCATATTTAATGCTTCACCTAACCTGGACCCCATGCTTATAAGGCTTTTGAGATGAGTCTGAGTTATTCTGTGTTTCATATAGATCCAAACTGTTTGCATTGATTATCACAGATTGAAATGCAGAAAGTAATGTTAACCTATTACCCCATAGCCTGTTTCTAGTATTGAAGATAGGTGGCCACTTAAAGCAGGTTAAAAGTAAAGCAGAAGGTGCCTTAAGGCACATTCTGCTTTACTTTTAACCTGCTTTAAGCTATCATCTTCTCGCATATTTATGGGGTAATGGGTTAATATTAAGCTCTTAATCAATTGGACAAGTACTTTAGAAAATCACTTGTCCAAATACAATTTTGCATTTGCCCATAATTGTAATGCAGTATTGCCAGTACTATCATGATCTTGTTGCCATTTAAGATGCAATGAGATCTCTAAACAAAGGATGCTGCATAATGCAGAACAAATGTAATGCAGAAAGCTCCTAAAGGAGCTTTCTGCCTTACTTTTAATCTGCATTAAACAAGTTTATTGGTTTGAGACATATTTCGTTTATACAAGATATTTTCATAACCCATTACTCCATAATAATACAGCATAGAATATCACACACAGAATACGTAATTTCCATTCCAGGATGCCTTTTTGTGCTTAGATAGAGTCAGTGAAAAACTTGATAAATTTATTTTCAGAATCTGACAGAGAAATATGAAACATGCAATAAGAACTTGGAAGAAGTCACTGCAGAGCGGGACAATTTCAGAGCTGACTTCGACCGAACGCTTCAGCAGTTAACAACATTGAAAACTGATATGGCCGACCTGAGGTCACAGAAAGATTTGATTGAAAGTGAAAAGGAAGCATTAAATGGAAGAATAAAGGTTTTAATTCTTTGCATACTAAGATAAGATATATGATAAGATAAGATAATCTTTATTTATAGTCGGTTTCAGTCAACATAATAACACAAAAAAAACAGTGAGAAACTTTGCAAATAGTTTGGATCCAGATGAGAAACTGCCTAATGTGGCATCCCATCAGGATCCCAAGTTTTTGACATGTTGACTTTTTTAGGAAAAAAAACATTTTTTTTAATAAATTCAGTTTGAGTTTTGTTTTAAATGTCCAGTAAGGGTCTGTCTAAAGACCCCAAACCTCCCCAAACCAATCCAAACCTCTCCAAACCTGCCTAAAGCACTTAAAAACAATCCAAACCACTTAAATTCCTTAATATCTAATCAAAAAGAGCTTATTAATGGCAAATTTAAGCTAAAACAATGAAAAAATGTTAATTTAAAATTAAATATTCGATGTTTTTCTTTTCAAGGGGAACATCTCGAACAAAACTTAAGATCACTTTACACAGTTACCTCTAAATATTAACTCACTATCCCAATAGCCTGTTCCTGGTTTTCAAGACAAGTATTCTCTGAAAGCAGGTTGAAAGTAAAGCAGAATGCGCCTTAAGGCGCATTCTGCTTTACTTTCAGCCTGCTTTAAGCTACAATCTGCTAGAATTATAAAAACTTGCTTTTAAAAGTGGTTTGGGGAGGTTTGGGGTCTTTAGACGGACCGGTCCAGTAACAACAGTAAGAAAACTGTTTCAACTTATGTGATCTTATTGTGCATTATACCATTGTATAGGCAAAGAATTACTCTTTAAAATTATATATCACACATGCATTTTGCACTTATCATATTGAAGTAACTGATAAAGTGTCATTACTTTTTTAACAGCCCTCATATTTCTTATTGTGCATATTCATGACTGTGTAAAGTGAAACTATTTTCTTTGTGGAGGAAGAGATTAGAGGCATAAAAAGTTGTATTTACATGTATTAACCCATTCTGAATATGTACACCTTTTTAAGCCTTTAATCTTTTCCTCTTCTGTAGAAAATTGTTCCAATTTACACTGCAACAAATATGAATAATAAGAAATATTTTTTATATTCTAGCAGATAATAGCTTAAAGCAGGCTGAAAGTAAAGCAGAATGTGCCTTAACCCATTACCCCTTAAAAACGCCTTTTTACGCCTTCTATTTATTCCTCCACTGAAGAAAATAGTTCCAATTTATACAGCCAAGAATATGTACCAGAAGAAATATTTTCTAAATCCTAGCAGATGGTAGCTTAAAGCAGGCTGAAAGTAAAGCAGAATGTGCCTTAAGGCACATTCTGCTTTACTTTCAACCTGCTTTAAGTGGTCACCTGTGTCCAAAGCTAGAAATAGGCTAAGAGGTAATGGGTTAATGGTCAACTATCTTCAAAACTAGAAACAGGGTATGGGGTACAGTGGAGAATCTGTTATTCTTTCCCGTTTAAACGCAAACGTACGCAAACGCAGAACACTAAAACGTAGAAAAGAACAACTTTGGGACAATTCTGATAATTCTTGTTTATCTTGGTGGCAAACAATTTGGAGCCTGATCAGACGCCGGGTTACCCGGCGTCTGATCTGGCTCCAAACTGTTTGCCCTGCAAATAATAGTTTTAGCATAAACGCGTTTATTGGGAAAGAATAACAGATTCTCCACTGTAATGGGTTAAAGGTAGCCAACTCTATAGAGTGTCAATCTTTCTATAGCCAGTCGTCAGAATGTAAGACAATATTATTATGCTTTATTTATCTATGAAGGAACAGGTAAAACTTCTATTTTATGAAAAAAAATGCTTTATACATTAGGGAAATTACTATAAAATATGGGGGAAATGCATACTTCTTAGAGAGAGGAATTGGTGTTGAACTTCAGCCATAAACCCCAAACACTCTTCCCCTCCTCCAATTTTAACTAAAAAAACCAACATTTGTTTCTTGCTGTTTACGAGACCACAAAATGACATTTGAACTCTATTTTTACAGGCTATGGAAGAGCAGCAAAAAGATGGGAAGAAAGTGGGACAGGAGCTGGAGGCCAGCAAGATTCAAGTAGATGAGCTTGCTAAGGTAAATTTAATGTCTTATTAAACCTTTCAACCCTAAATATCTCTTGTGGGCATTTATTATCCTTTTGGACTCTTCTAGTACAGGCAAGTCTACTCTTGTATTTTTGATATGACAACAAAAACAATGAAACTATCAAACAGTGCAAACCCTGATCAGAAGGCTCCCCTCTGATCAGGGTCTACACTGTTTGCATATGTAATCTGTAATCTCTACAGAGGGCTGTAGGGTTGAAAGGGTTAAGGTTCTCAGGACTCCAGATAAGAGGGAGTAAACAGAAGAAATCCAACATTTTCTCACTCATTTCAGCACCAAATCCTATGGCGTCACTACTCATTAGAATCGTCTCTTCGAGACGATTCAAATGAGTAGTGACACCATTAGGTTTAATTAAGAAATAAAGATTTTAGTTTTTGATATCCGGAGCCCTGGCTCTTTAGGAGCTCTCTGATCTTGGTCTACACTGGTGGTGTAGGACAAGTGTATACCTCACAGGTATACTGTTTGTAAAGGACGGGTATACTTGTTGCTAGGGCTCAGTTTGGTAAGTGACCACAGAATGACATGTAGAAGCATGGTTAACTTTAATGACAGGTGAAAATTTATTGCAGAACAAAAATAATGCAGAAAGCTGCTATAGGAGCATGCTGCTTTACTATCAGTCTGCTTTAAGCTACAATCTGCTGAGATATAGAATATATTTCTTACGATGCATATTCATAAATGTACAAATTGGAACTATTTTCTTCAATGGAAATAGATTAGTGGTGTAAGAAGGCATATTTATTTATGGAGTGATGGGTTAACGCTTTACTCCATAGCCTGTTTCTAGTGTTGAAGATAGGTGACCACTTAAAGCAGGTTGAATGTAAAGCAGAATGTGCCGTAGGTGCATTCTGCTTTACTTTCAGCCTACTTTAAGCCACCAACTGCTAGAATATAGAAAAAAATTCTATGATACATATTCATAAATGCATAAATTGGAACTATTTTCTTCAGCAGAGGAATAAATTAAAGGCGTAAAATTAAATACATATGGAGTAATGGATTAACTCTTTGAAACCTAGTCCCTCGTATATGCGCCATTTGCAAAAAGTGAATGTGTGAGGAGTACACTTGCCCTATCCAAACAGTGTAGACCCTTATCAGAGGGCTCCTTAAGGAGCCCTCTGATCAGGGTTTACACTGTTTTTCATTTTGAAATATACTGTAAAAATCAACCCTAAAAAGTCAAAAATGGACTAGACTAAATTGAAAACTAGAATTGTCCATTTGAGGTCTCAGGGAGGAAATGGTTTAAAGAGTCTCTTATAAGGGAGATAATTCATTGTAGGAGAAGCAGCAGCTGCAGGATAAGATCCAGTCTCTGGAAGAGGAACAGAAGCAGATGGAGGAGAAACACAAGGGTGTCACTACAGGTCTGCAGGAGCAGATACAGGACATGCAGAAAATGGTGCAGAATGCCAAACAGGTGAGACAGATCAGGGTCCATGCTTATTTTGAATTGAGTCTGAACTCATTCTCAAGCATTCAATTGGTAATATTTGAGCCTAGAGAGATCAGGGTCCATGCCTATAAAGCTTTTGTTTTGAACTCAAGCATTTGATTTGTCAGATTTGAGCCTTGGCTCAAATCTGACCAATCAAATGCTTGAGAATGATTTTAGACTCAACCCAAAAGCTTTATAAGCATGGACCCAGAGATCAGAGCGTCTTTTCATGAATATTGTGTTTGTGCTTAATAATTTACCAGGTAATGTCCGCTTAAAATAATATTGTGACATTAACCTTGCAATTAGTGGGAGTAAGGTTAGGGTTAGCTTCAAGATCATTCTTTTCCAAAGTTAGAATAAAAGGAAATTATCTGTTATGTGGTGTGGCTAGTCTCACAAAAGAACACTAGGTGCATGGTACATACTTTGTCAGTCCAACTCCTCCTACAGTTTGCATGTAAGAACTTTATGGTTTTAACTCATTAACTCATAAGCGATTAACAATTATTGGCCGGATTGAAAATGCGGTCTATAGATTGGCGAATGCCGTCCGTCCGTCCGTCCGTCCGTCCATCCATCCGTCCGTCTGTCTGTCTGTCCGTCCGTCTGTCTGTCCGTCCGTCCTCACTTTGGTTGACCTTTTTGTTAGTGTCAGTTTTAGCCAAAGCTTAAGTCCTACAGCAACCAAATTTGGCATGTACAGTTGTAGTGAGGTCATCATCACATGCCATGGGTAACTAGGTCACTGTGACCTAGATTTCAAGGTCCAATGACTTAGAGAATTCTTGGTTAACCTTTTCGTTTGCATCTTGGTTTACCTTTTTGTTAGTGTCAGTTTTAGTCAAAGTTTAAGTCCTACAGCAACCAAATTTGGCATGTACAGTTGTAGTGAGGTCATCATCACATGCCATGGGTAACTAGGTCACTGTGACCTAGATTTCACGGTCCAATGACTTAGAGAATTCTTGGTTAACCTTTTCGTTTGCGTCTTGGTTTACCTTTTTGTTAGTGTCAGTTTGAGTCAAAGTTTAAGTCCTACAGCAACCAAATTTGGCATGTACAGTTGTAGTGAGGTCATCATCACATGCCATGGGTAACTAGGTCAATGTGACCTAGATTTCAAGGTCCAATGACTTAGAGAATTCTTGGTTAACCTTTTTGTTTGCGTCTTGGTTTACCTTTTTGTTAGTGTCAGTTTTAGTCAAATTTAAGTCCTACAGCAACCAAATTTGGCATGTACAGTTGTAGTGAGGTCATCATCACATGCCATGGGTAACTATATTATATATATATATACAAAGCAAAAGTGCAGACAATCCGGCCATACCGACCTTGGCGGTTTCTCGTCAATACTTATCTCAATACATGTTAGTGGATTAAAGTGTGTCAAAATGAGTCAGTATGAGGCTATTGTGCAATGAGTTGAAATGAGTCAATATGGCTTAATGGGTTTTAAGAATGATTTCATACATACCACATATTAGATGCATGTTTCCAGGATTTTGATATTCTTACTTTTTTTAAAGAATTACGGCCAGTTGACCATAGTCATTTTTTGGGCAAATATGGTATACGCAGCCACATCTTCAGCTGGTTGAGAAAATATTGTAATGTATGTCAGGTATTTGACATCAGAGCTCCAGATAAAGGGAGTATTTCAAAAACTAAAATCTTTATTTCTGCATTAAACCCTATGGTGTCACTACTCATTAGAATTGTCTCTTCGAGACGATTCTTATGAGTAGTAACACCATAGGATTTTGTGCATAAATCAGTGAGAAAATGGATGATTTGTTCAGTTTACTCCCTCTTATCTGGAGCCCTGTTATTTGATATTACATTCAGAAAATAGAATAATCGTTAATGTTTTTGTTTTTCATCAGGAGGCAAGTCAAAGTTCTATGATGGATCTTGAGATCGCTGACTATGAGAGAACAATGCAGGCTTTAAACTCCCAGATCACAGAGAAAGACAAGGCCATAGAGGAACACAAGACCGAGATAGAGAGACTGGAGGAACGGACAAAAACACTACAGCAGCAAATAGGTCAGTACTTTTTTATGACTCATGAATCACTAAAACCTGTTTATTCCTTTCCCCAACTTAAACCAGGTTGGAGTAAAGCAAAATGCTCTTTCCAACCTGCTTTAACTCTGTGAACCCTAGTCACGCACATATGCGTCATTTACAAACAGCATACCTGTGAGGAGTACACTTGTCCTATGCAAACAGTGGAGACCCTGATCAGAGGGCTCCTTATGGAGCCCTCTGATCAGGGTCTACACTGTTTGTCTTTTTGACATACATGTATATTGTAAAATTCAACCCTAAAAAGTAAAAAATGGACTGAACTGAATTGAAAAATTGAATTGTCCATTTGAGGTTTCAGGGAGGAAAGGGTTAAGCTACCATCTGCTTAGATAAATATAGGAAACAATTCTTGTGTTACATATTCATAACTGTATACAGTGGAATTATTTTCTTCATTGGAGAAGTAAATCAAAGCTGTAAAAAGGCTTAAATATCTACATGTATTAGATATTAAGGCACCAGTACCTATCGGTCCACGTGTGTTATTTGACTGATTGTATTATATTTTCTCCATGGTAACAGATGCTGTAGAAGAGCAGAGAGTGCAGGCAGATGAACGAGGCAATAAGCTCAAACAGTTACTGGTGAAGGCAAAGAAAGACTTGTCCGACGCCAAGAAGACAGAGACAGAGCAGCGGAGCTCAGACGCTCAGCTACGGGGTCAAGTTGAAAGTATGCAACAACAGATGGAAGATTTGAAGGTAAATAAAGAAAAAAATTAACAATAGCAGGGGCCCGTTTCATAAAACTACGTACGACAAATGTTGTCGTAAGTCGAATTTTAAAAGTCTCAATTATTATTTATTTCTCCATCTAATCCTGTCTTGTGACATCTCTTTGGAATCGTCTTGAAAAGACGATTCCAAAGAGATGTCACTAGACAAGATTAAATAGAGAAATAAGAAATTAAATGTATTTTAAAGTTTTGACTTACGACCATTCTTTTGTACCAAGTTTTACGAAACGGGCCCCTGAGATCTAGCTTACTTTATATACAGTAACAACCTCTCTATTATGACCAATAAAAAGGTGAATAGACTGCATGAAAGACAGGTGATAGTTTTCAGCAAGATGAAAATAAGCTCCTAAAGGTGCTTTATATTTTCTGTTCACATTGCTTTCAGCAGTGACTTGCCTTAAACACATGAAAATTAACACAATTAAGTGGTCGTAATAGAGTGGTTTTTCTGTATTTAATCTATAGTTCTGCACTGTTAGTCATTTTGTAATATCATCATCATCATCATCATCATCATCATCATCATCCAGTTTAGTTTAACCAGGCCATTGATTAATCCTTCTTATAAGGGTGAGGCCTGGCTGTCCAGTCTGGAACGAAGTCTCCCTCTCCAAGCTTGGCGGTTTTGTGGATTGATGTTTTCCAACCCTAGAGCTTCACGGTCTCGTTTTACAAGGTCCTCCCAAGATAGCTTTGGTCTACCTGGACCCCGCTGTGTTGGGATGTTCAGGCATCTGAACATATATTTTAAAAAATCAACCATGTATTTTCAAAGATGAACTAAACTGAACTAGAAATTTGAATTCTTCATTTGAAGTTTCATGTGTGAGTTACAGTCGAGCGACGTTATTCTGTCCTTACAAATCAGTGTACAGAAACTATTGTATCCATTGCACACAGTTTGGAGCCAGATTAGACATCGGGTTAGCCGGTGTTTGATCAGGCTTCATACTGTTTGCCTCTCAGATTTAAATGGATAGTGTTTTGCATTTTGTTTGCCTTTAACTCATTGAACCCTAGTGACGCATACATGCGTCCTGTACCAAATGTGTACCTGTGAAGAGTACACTTGGCCTATGCAAAACAGTGAAGTCCCTGATCAGAGGGCTCCTGCAGGAGTCCTCTGATCAGGGAATTCACTGTTTTTCATTTTGCAATTTATTACAAAAACAGCCTTAAATAGTCTAAATTTGACCAGCCTTTATTGCAAACTGGGATTGTCCATTGGAAGTTTCAGGGGATAATGAGTTAAAAGAGGAAGAATAACGTTTTCAGCACTGTAATGTGACATTTTGTGTGGTGTACATACAGGTACAGATTGCTAGTGTCTCTGTTGATAAACAAAAGATGGAGGAGAGGCTGCGAGGCAGCAATGACACCAACCAGAAAACAATCAAGACTCTAGAAAACCGAGTGTCCAGTCTTCAAGCTGACCTTGATCTGGCCCAGAATGAACTGACTTCTTGCCAGGCTGAATACGAAGGATATAAGGTAAAGAAAAATCCTCTAGCACATAAGCTGTTTCATTAACGCATCGAGCCCTAATGATGCATATATGCATCCTTTACCATGTGTACCTGTGAAGAGGGACTTCAATGTTTGTCATATTGCAATTTACTACAAAAAAAACCCAACCCTAAATAGTCTAAAATTAAATTGACCAGTCTTTATTGCAAACTAGAATTGTCCATTTTAAGTTTCAGGGTGTAATGAGTTAATTGATTGGCCTTTTCATTGACATGTATCTCTTTAGTCTGTACAGTAAACCTCACTTATAACGAACTCGGTTATAACGTACACTCGGTTATAAGGAACCGATTTAAATTCCCTGAATCTTACCCTTCTTTGTTCTATATAAAATAATACGGTTATAGCGTACTCGCTTATAACGAAAACTCGGCTATAGCGTACACCATTTTCCGGTCCCGATTCATAAAATTTCATTAAAATATCATCGGTTATAGCGTACTGTCGATTTCAAGTATTTCAACTGTATGTTGCCGAGTAATTATCGATCGATAATTACCTCACAGATAAAATGTTTGTCAGCGATCGTCTTCATGCTTTGTCTGTAGGTATGAGCGATATTAACAGACAGTTATTATGTTGGAATGACTTAAGATATGAGTGTCAAACAGTTTGAATCCTGACCACACACCGCATTGCACAGTGTCTGGTCTGGATCCAAACTGTTAACAAAGTCAACATTAAGTGATAAACAGGTTGACTAAGTCTACAAATGATCTCTGTGTTTGATCCTCCAAGTAAAGTGGTTGATTAATTGATTAAAAATATTGTTTTGTCAAGAGTAATACATGTACATGTATTAGTTATTTATTGCCCCGGAATGCGGAAATGTTAGAGCCCCGTTTTCGGTATCTCAGTCACCTGCAAGTTAGGGTTTTTCCGAAAGTGAATGAATTTTTAGCCTGGCATGAAACTAAGGCATGGATGCAAATGGCGACCAGTCGTCAAAGTTTTGTCCGATAAACAATGAAAATAAGACTAACTCCGCACGAGCTGTCATGTTGAAGGTAAACAAACTTGCAAATTACTGAAATACTATTTCGTTAAAACATTGATATTCTTGTTTGCCAAATTTATAATCTTTCATTTAAACACATATGTTTACACATGTACACAAGTACATGTCTGGTGTTCGTAATAAGTCCGATCAGTTTGTCATACTAACCTCGCCTATAGCATACTAGTTCGCTATATGGTTATAACAAACTTAGGCTATAGCGAACACTTTTTTTAAGTCCCGAGGTGTTCGTTATAAGCGAGGTTTACTGTATACAGTTATCAGTCACTACAACAACATCCAATGGGAGATAAAAATGGTGTGTGTTGTTTCAGAGGGACTTGTTATTAGAGAGAGTGGGGGGGATTACTACCCTTAAAGTGCTGAGTATTCTTTGGCTTATATTTGCAAAAAACTGTTTGAACCAAGATCAGACACCATTTGACTTGATTTGGACTTAAGAATGATTCTGAATTTATTGGCAAGGATGACACAGGGGACATAAGGGTTTATTGAAGGCAGTCTTGTTTGATGTGCACATTGTTTAACTCTTTCCTCCCTAAAACTTTCAATGGACAATTCCAGTTTCTATTTTAGTCTAGTCCATTTCTTACTTTTAAGGGTTGTTTTTGTCAATGTTTGGCATTATGACAAACAGTGAAGAACCTGATCAGAGGGCTCCTTTCGGAGCCCTCTGATCTAGGTCTTCACTGTTTGCATAGGACAAGTTTACTATTCACATGTACACTGTTTGAAAAGGACGCCTATATGCGGGACTAGGGTTCAAAGGGTTAACATGTACATGTATTTCTGTATGGCAGGTTCGAGTGCACAGTGTTCTAAAGCAACAGAAGACAAAGGGTCCTGCTGAAGTACAGAAGGACACTGAGAAAATAGAAAGGTAATGTTTCAAGCTTCAACCATTTTAGTATCAAGGAAGTAGAACGTCCAGCACATATTGGCTGTGCCCTTGTTGATGATTCAACTGGCTTTAACTGGTCAGCTATCTTCCATACTAGAAACAAGGTATGGGTAAATGGGATAAAACCCCTCTTATCTGGAAACCTCTCTAAACCGGAAATTTATGTTGTCCCCACACATTTCCGGTTTAGAGGGGTTTCACTATACATTAATTTTTCAAAGAGTTATTGTTCGATTTTTCTGACCTGTCGGAGTTATTTTTAGAACAGAATAGTTCATAATGGTAAATAGATAACAGGGTAACATCGGATCTATATAGTCGTACACTTTCCAACTTGAGATAACATGATCCTCGTGCAGCACGAGACCCTTGCGCTAACTTTACTGATATTTTATTCTTTCCCAACAAACGCATTTATATACTAAAACTATTATTTCCATTGCAAACAGGTTGGAGCCAGATCAGACGCCGGGTTACCCGGCGTCTGATCAGGCTCCAACCTGTTTGCTACTCAGATTAAAAATATAATTAAAATTTCTTAAGGTACCGTATTTTCTCGCGTATAAGTCGATCCGCGTATAAGACGGGCCCCCCTACTTTGAGGAGACAATCCTTGGATTTTGCTTTGACCCTCTTATAAGACGGGTGGAAAAATCGTGGCCGGTCCGAGATTTTTTTTTCGTGACGATCTTCGAAGTTTTATTTTTCCATTGAATTACCCATGTCTATTTAACAGCGTAGCTTAAATAATGCTTCCATAAACGGGTCTGTAAAATTAATTCTAGGCAGACTACTTTATGATTCTCCTAGCTGTGTTCAATAGATTTACTTACTTGCAAATGTTCAGCAATTAAAACATTTTTTTACTCGCTAACGGCGCTCTTCAACACCCACCATTGTTTTGTTCTGGGTGTACTTTATTTACATTTTAAGCTTCACATATTCAGAGTAAGAACAAGTTCGTAGATATTTTTAATTAAAATACTAAAATACCCTGGTAGATTTTAATTTAAATATTAGTAACACTTATTAAGATTTACAATCAATAATATACGGGCATGATTCCGAATATTTCAAACACACAAAAAAAAGTAACTACAACCGAGTGCCATTCTCGGCAAACGTCTGGATCAGTGTTAAGATGTCAATCAAAATAAGCTCCGCCTTCATTTCATGAAAAGCATTGTACAAGTGTTACAGAATAATGACATAATTACGGGAGTGTTTATACAGTAAGACTTAGCTTCCATGTCACTAGTTTTCTTGACTGCTTGATTACACTCATTAATTATGAAATTTACTGATTTAAAATACCTTTCTGACCTTAATGAAAGAATAGCGTGCATGTACAAAAGATTATGAAATTTAAGTATAGATCCTGACTTTGAAAAAAAAACTTCGAACGGTGGATAGAGTTAATCACGGATCGGAGCCCAATTTCAACTGATAAGCAATCGCAGCTAGATAAACTAGCAATCAAAGGCATTCCTGTGTACTGGCAAAGTGTGTTGAGTATAATCCGTTAACAGCCCAGCGTGTCATATAAAGAGGTCAACACAAGGTTTGGGCCAGTGATCAGTGTTGCGTAATACGTTGATTGCCAGACTGAGAGGCATATTGTTCTGCCGCTAAAATCTTGATGAAGAAAGCGCATGGACAATTTAAATAGCTCTCTTTAACACCAAGGCCTGTATGGTAATTTATATTTCCTTTTATTAATGAAAACAAATAATACGTAAACTAGTAGGAGAAAGACTTCAATCACTATATACTGAGGTCAGCCATATGAATACGCCGGATGTTGATTAAATATGGCGGGCACTTTACACATTGTTTTGAAGTTTATAGACAGTGTTACCTGGATTTTCGGCAATTTTAAGGGGGAATTGTGGTGAGTTGTTAATCAAAAAGCAAACTAAACGTACTTTATCAATGTTTATTCTCTGTCTTTATTTTAAATACAGAATAACATATGATTATGTACTCTGGTAAAAAAATTGGTCACGATCTTTTCAGATTCTTCTTTTGACCTGAAATGATAGGGAAAAAAGTTAGGAAATTCTTTGACTCTCTTATAAGACGAGCCCCCCACTTCAGATCGAGAATTTGAAGGAAAAAAACCCGTCTTATACGCGAGAAAATACGGTAAATTTCCACAGTTTAGTGCATTGCGTTTGCGTTTAAACGGGAAAGAATAAGGTATCCTCTACTGTACATTGCGCACAAAAATTACAGCTATCCGTATCATTAACCGTAAGTAGAGAAAACTCATCCCTTTGAAAGTTTTAGAATGTTCCAATCTAAAAATAACTCTGACAGGTCAGAAGAAAACACTAATACAAGTGGTTTAACCTTTTGCATGTAATTATGTAGTTATGACAAACTGCAAACAATCAGAGGGCTCCCATAGGAGCTGTATGATCTTGGTCTACACTATTTGCATAGGACAGGGAGTGTACTCTTCACATATACACTGTTTGTAAAGGACCAATAGGATTCACTATGTTAAACCATTACCCCATAAATATGTATTTTTAAGCCTTTTATTTTATTTGTCCACAGAAGAATATAGTTGCACTTATACTGTCATGAATATATACCACAAGAATTAGTTTTTATATCCTTACAGATTGAAGCTTAAAGCAGGCTGAAAGTAAAGCAGAATGTGCCCTCAGGCACATTCTACTTTCCTTTCAACCTGCTTTAAGTGGTCACCTATATTCAATACAAGGAACAGGCTATGGGGTAATGGGTTAAAATGTAACTGAATTACTCATAAGTTTCACCATACCAAGACTTCTAGTACTTATGGTCATTTTGCTACTGTGGTGCTTATATTTCTTTCTTTTGCTACAGGGATAGACTGGAAAAGGTGATAGAACAGCTGAAATCCAAACTGGAAGATGTCAAGTAAGATGTTGCTGTGTTAACCCATTCTCCCATAAAAACGCCCTTTAACACCTTTTATTCATCCCTCCACTGAAGAAATTAGTAATTAGTTTCAATTTATACAGTCATGGACATGTATCATAAGAAATATTTTCTATATCCTAGCAGATAGTGGCTTAAAGCAGGCAGAAAGTAAAGCAGAATGCGCCTTAAGGCGCATTCTGCTTGACTTTCAACCTGCTTTAAGTGATCACCTGTCTTCAATAGTAGAAACAGACTATGAGGTAACGGGTTATATGTACTGTAATTGGTGTGACAATGTTTGCTTAACTCATTACTCCATAAATACACCTTTTTACTCCTTTAAAATATTCCTCCACCAAAGAAAATAGTTTCACCTTATGCAGTCATGAATATGCACCATAAGAAATATTTTCTATATCCTAGCAGATGATAGCTTAAAGCAGACTTAAGGTGCATTATGCTTTACTTTCAACCTGCTTGAAGTGTTCATACATCTTTTAAATTAGAAACAATGTGTGGGCAAAAGGGGGTTACTCTGCCTATCCTGTTGTTTTATTTTTAGAAATCTGCAAGTTCTTGTAATTGCAAAAAAAATCCTTGCTTTTTTACCAAATATATGTATGAACCATGCTTTGTCTTAACAGGTCGTATACAGTGGAGAAAATGTTATTTATTCCCGTTTAAACGCAAGCGTAACGCAAACGCATTGCAATCAAAAGTAGGAAAATATAACTTTTTGATAATTCTGACGATCTATTTTGATAATTCTGTTGATCTATTTTAATCTGAGTTGCAAAAAGTTTGGAGCCTGATCAGATGCCGGGTTACCCGGCGTCTTATCTGGCTCCAAACTGTTTGCAATGGAAATAATAGTTGTAGCGTAAACGCGTTTATTGGGAAAGAATAACGTTTTCACCACTGTATAACAGAAGCTATCCTCTGACATTTCAGTGTGAGTTTTGTGTCGTGTAAGAAGGAGAATGACGTGTTACAGGATGAACATGACCGAGTGTTGCAGCGACATAACAAGACACTGCAGGACCTGCAAGAGAAGGAGGACAACCACAGGAAAAGGTAAGGCAAAGAACTAAATTAGAGCTCCAGATAAGGAGAGTACAGTAAAAACTTGATTCTACGAACTCGCGTTTGTTGAAAGTTAAAACGTGGCTTAGCCACATTTTTACTTTGAAATACGGGTATCTTTGACTTAACCGAGATCGAATTATCAAAATTCAACTTACGAAATACTGGTAAGATGGATTTAAGAGAGTTCCCAGTATCGAGTTTCGACTGTATTTCAAAAACTAAAATCTTTATACCTGCATTAAACCCTATGGTGTCACTACTCATTACAATCGTCTTGAAGAGATTATTCTAATGAGTAGTTATGATAAATGATTTGCTGCTGAATTTGAATGAGAAAATGTTGAATTTGTTCAGTTTACACCTCCTTATCTGGAGCCCAATAGATTTAACCCTTTACTCCATAGCCTATTTCTAGTATTAAAGATAAATGACTACTTAAAGCAGGTTAAAAGTAAGCATAATATGCCTAGATGCGCAGTCTGCTTGATTTGAGCGTGCTTTTACCTACCATCTGCTAGGAGGTAGAAAATCTATCTTACGATGCACATTCATGACTGTATAAATTAGAACTATATTCTTCAGTACAGAAATATATCAATGCGTAAAAATGCATTCTTTTTAACTTTCACCTTGCTTAAAGCTGCCACCTGCTTTTAATTAAGAAATGAACTGATTTTTTTCGGCGTTCAAGCGAAATGAACGACAGAAAATTTTGGCAAATACCATGAATCGCGCTAGCGCGATTCATGGTAAATTTGCCGATAATTTTCTGTCGTTCATTTCGCTTGAACGCCGAAAAAAATCAGTTCATTTCTTATTTTTACAATATATTTGCTGTAATTTCTAACATTAAATAAACATTTTGTCAGTACGCATGTATGTTTAATCCATATTAGAGGTCGATAACACAAATAATGTGTACCCTATAAGGAACAGCCATGACCGATTTACTGAATCTGTGTACATTCGAAAGCAGAAAAAATAAGTTCCATTGTCAACAACTTGACAGTTTGGCGCGAAAAATGCCGATTTATGACGTCATTAGAAGTGACGTAATTTTAAAGTAGGATAAGTATATCGGGGTTTTATTGTCATAAAGAAACGCAGATATAGGCCGCTGTTTATAAGGTAGATTCTTATGTCAATTTTCTTGCAATTTATCTCATTTATAAAGAAGAAAATGAGTCGGGAATCATGGTTTCCACTAGTAGGAAGGCATAGATCGGTTGAGAACAAATTTTGAAAAAATCTGCCAAATGTTTGCTGCCCCAAGTTCCAAAGATTAATTCGCGAATGAAAACTGCATATGCCCCGCCTCCCCTTCGAAACTTTTCCACAAGTCCTGCCCTCTCGAAAATTGGTGTTTATATGAAATGAACACACTTTTTGTCAATGGAATTAAAAGGAGCGATTGTAAATATCATCAAAGAGTTAACATTATTCAGTGGTTGTATTTGAGAGGTTTTACCGAATTTTGTGTTACAGAATTGAAGAGCTGATGAAAGATAAGACGATGGCAATGACAGAACAGCTACAGACAATAAAACAACTGTCCAGACAGAACGATACCTTGACACTCTCCTATAAGGTAATACTGACATCTTGAAACTACCCTTTAAAAAATAACCTTTCACCCATTACCCTATTGCCTGTTCCTAAGTTTTGAAGATAGTTGACAATTTAACCCATTACCCAATAGCCTGTTTCTTAGTTTTGAAGATAGTTGACCACTTAAAGCAGGTTGAAAGTAAAGCAGAATGCGCCTTAAGGCGCATTCTGCTTTACTTTCAGCCTGCTTTAAGCTATCACCTGCTAGAATATAGAAAATATTTCTTACGTTACATATTCATAGCTGTATAAATTTTGAACTGTTTTCTTGAGTGGAGGAAAAAATTGAAGGTGTAAAAAGACATATTTATGGGGTAAGGGGTTAACCCATGGCCAGAGCTCCAGATAAGAGGGAGTAAACTAAATATTTTCGACAATGTCTCCTTTAAGACATAATAAATTCATACCAGTTTCTTATCGTGCAATAGAACACCAGTAGGAGTTGAGGTGCGTAGTAATTAAATCATGAGACTGAAGGCCGAGTTATTCAATAACCAGCATCTCAACCACTACCCATGCTTTATTGTACAATAAAACACTCAACGATGAAACGGCGCTACATTTCTTGGCGTAAGAATTTTCTAAGCCATATTATGTCACGTTAAGCCGTTACATGTTTTATTGAGAATTTAAACACAGATATGTTCCTTCTTTGTTTATATAGGGGTGTTAGAATTAAATATATAGGGGTGTTAGAATTATTTTTAAACCAAATCCTATGGTATAACTACTCATTAGAAGGATCAATAGTCTTGAAGAGACAATCCTAATGAGTAGTCACACCATAGGATTTTGAACTGGCATAGAGATTTTAGTTTCTGAAATACTCCCCTTATCTGAAGTCCTGCATGCCTGTTTCTAGTTTTTAAGATAGGTGACCACTTAGCCCTTTACCCCATTACCTGTTTCTAGTTTTGAAGACAGGAAACCGCTTAAAGCAGGTTGAAATTAAAGCAGAATGGGCCTTAAGGTGCATTCTGCTTTACTTTCAGCCTGCTTTAAGTTACCACCTGCTAGAATTTTGGTGAAAAGTCATGACAGTAGTGATTAAAACTATTATCTTCAGTGGAGGAATAAATCTAATGTGCTAAAAGGCGTATTTATGAGGCAATGGGTTAAAGTAGGTGGAATGGAAAATAAAGCAGAATGTGGCTTAAATAATGTGCCAAAAGGTGCATTTTGCTTAACTTTCAACCTGCTTTAAGCTTCGATCTACTAGGATATAGAATACCTTTTGGTGAATATTCAGTGGAGGAAAATATTAAAGGGATCAAAAGGTGTATGTAACATTTATGGAATGATTGGTTGACAGAAGTTTAACCCATCACCCCATAGTCTGTTTCTAGTTTTGAAGATATTTGATTACTTAAAGCAGGTTGAGAGTAAAGCAGAATGCGCCGTAAGGCGCATTCTGCTTTTCTTTCAGCCTGCTTTAAGCTATTATCTGCTAGAATATAGAAAATATTTCTTATGATTTTTATTTGTGACAGTATAAATTGAAACTATTTTATTCAGTAGAGGAATTAATCAAAGGCGGAAAAAAGCGTTTTTATGGGGTAATGGGTTAATTGAACATCCTTATTTTCATTGATTAGGAGCAATTGAAAGCAGTTCAAGAGGACCACCAGAGAGCTGTGGCTATCTTACAGAACCAAATTGATGGTCTTGATCGGGAAAACATCCGTCTGGAACGGGAGGTACAGCAGTACTCACAGCGGGCCGCCACATCACCACGGTCACCACGGACCAATGACAAGGAGAAATCAACTACACCAACGCCACCTGAGATTGTGTCTGACTTCAGGCATATAGAGAGACAACAAGGGGAGGTAAGCATACTAGATATTTGGGAGTGGTAGTGCTGTTTGTCATATTCCAGGGCAGAGGTGTAGATAAGGCGCGTATCTGCGTATCTGCGTATTTACGCAATTAAAACGGGTGACAGTACGCAACAAAAACAAAAGAAAACCCAAATATTTAAAAGTGAGTGCGTAACAAACAAACTAATACTCAATTGTTTTTCAATTTCATCGGGTATCAACTCAACTTTCACTTTAGTTGAGCGTGTGTAAACAAAACTTGCATATAGAACTGTGTTCGATAAACGCCGAACATATTCGAAACGGTATGACGTAAAGTGCACCTGTTACAGCATCTCGATTCTAAATTTAACGGAAATCATAGAGGGAATCCGAGTGAGTTGCCATGAAAACAAGTTATCAAAGCACCATCGAAACGGTTCAAAACAGTGTGCTCGGCCGTGCGTGTTATTAGCAAGATTGTCAATTTACCAGTGCTGGGAGATAAGCAATTACGTAATCTTAAATAAACAATGTCCACATCCAACGCTATTTTCCCGTTGTAATAAACAGTCAGAGAACTGCCACATTAGGAGTGCCTTCGTATACTTATATTTGGCTTTCTCTAGCTACTGTTTTTCTGTTCAATAAAGCGTTAACAGCCATGATTGTTTCTAGAAAGATATCACCCACAAATCACCTGTGATAGTGACGTATATTTCATGTGACTTAATCTTGAGGGTGTGTCCGATATTCCGCGTTTCATTGGTTGATGAATTAAGACAAAGGAATTATTTTCCCGCCTTTTACGAGCTGTGCTGAACACTAACGAATAACCACTGCGCGGCATTAGTTCATCGCATCAATTATTTTCCATTGCACAAATTTTAGGGAATACCTACAGTCTACTAGATCTATCTTTAGAACGGATTTCTGAAAATCTTTAATTGGCAATAATAAAGCACAATTCTCCGGAATTGTTCTATATAAGTATTTAGATTTATGATTTTTTTACGTCTTTTTCATTTCTGTGAGAATTTATGCACAAGTTTTCTGAATCTTTATCTGAATGTATATGTCGTAGACACCAAAAATGGCTTTCACACGACGGGGAGAGTGCGCATGGCTAAATTATTCCAAATTTCTGAACTTCATGCGGAAGCTAGATACTGAGTCCGCGTTCACAACAGAGTCACTCAATTCGTTCCACTTTTTCTGTTTATTTGACATTGGAATAGGGAAGCTGTCGATAGTTTCGTATATCGGAGTAGAGCATTAAAAATCGGGTCGTGTGTCTGGAAACTATATTTAGCGCTACTTTCACTATCTAACTACACTCAATTGTCAATCAACCCCCTGGTGTGTGTTATGAAATGAACAAAAACATGCATTCTTTAACTAACACTGACTTATGTTTGCTTGCGCACTAATGTGCTTACATCAAAATACGCGGAATGCGCTGGAATTCAAGGTGATTATCATGTATATTTTGATTGTAACTTCGTTTTACCGACAGCTTGTTCAAACGTTCAGCAGCATATGAAAGCATCTATACATACATGCATGTATACTTCCGTGGTTTAAAGATGCCGAGTTCGGTGATATTAGTACGAGGGGAAACAATACTTCATTAAGGATATATTTGTTACTTTTTCCATGAATTCGGACACCCTCTAAAATAATTTATTATGTATTCAGACAGCAAAATATACAGTATAATTGTTATTTGTGTCCGAACTGTTCGAGTAAATACGGTAGGAATTCCTCAAAGTTTATTTTCCTACAGTAGTACTAGGCCTACCGAGTTGTATAACAAATCATGGGGTTCTGGACTTGTGGATACCCAATCGAATTAGAAACCATGGGGTTGTGGTCAATGCAATACCCAATGCTTTTTTCAAAAACCCAATGCCTTTAAAATCCATGGAGTAATACCCAATTTCAAGACAAAGCTTATCTACAACTCTGCCAGGGCTGCCATAAGTTGACATAATAAATCCTAAGATTTCCAAATTTGCATTTTTCAAGTGCGATTTTACGAATGGTACCCTCTCCCCATTGCCTGTTTCTAGTTTTGTTGATACGTGACTGCTTAAAGCAGACTGAAAGTAAAGCAGAATGCGCCTTAAGGCACATTCTGCTTTAATTTCAGCCTGCTTTAAGCTACCATGTATTAGAAAAAAATCCGAAGATTTAGGAAAAATCCAGAGAAATGCCAGCCCTGATATTCTTCCTAATTGACAAGTCATTGGAATTTTAGCTCACCTGAACCAAAATTTGCTATTATGACCACTCGCCATTTGTCTTTATCTGTCTATTCATATGTTCGCATTGTCTTTTAAAGAAGATCATGTCCGACTCCAAGGATATAGAGAGACAAGTTGAGATTAAGGTGCATTCCCATTGCGGATCTACCAGGACCCCCTAGCAGACTGACCAGGACCCCTAAGTAGACCAAGTACGACCATGTGATCGAGTTTGGTCGGGTGTCAGATTAGAAATGTGAACACACCTTTAGCATAGAAGATACTGGGGATGGGGTTGGGTGGGGAGGGGGTGCATGTATATTCTTTTTAATTGACAAATCATTTGGATTTTAGTTCACCTGAGCTACAACCTTATAATTATATACTTTTACATCTCTAGTTTTCTGTTTGATTTCAGGGATCAGAAATAGTAGATCCAGAGCCTTGTCATAGAGTGAGTATTTTGATGATTGTGTGGATACAGACCCTATATACTTTTATGGGAGAATATTTTATTCTTTCCCAACACATACTTTTTGCACTTGAAGAACTCATCTATTACGTCTATTGCAAATGGTTTGGGGCCAGATCAGATGCTGAGTAATTTGGCACATTGTTTGACACTAAATTTTAAATAATTTGTCAATGTATTCAAAATATGTTATTGTTTACATTTTTATTGAGTTTCATTTGTATTTTGATTGGTTAAACCCATTTCCTAGGGAGGGAACTTGAATTACATTAAATTTTGAAAACAGCTTGAATCCAGATCAGACGCCGCGTATTACGCGGCGTCTGATCTGGATTCAAGGTGTTTATTACTTGTCATTAAGTTAAAAATGTCTATTATGTGACTTAGAAAAAACAGAAGAAAAACAGTGTACGGCATTGCAGTCGTGAATAGGTTGGACATAATTGTCATGCCAAGGGTCGTTGTAAGGAAGGAGTCGTTGTAGGGAGGAGCACTGTATAATAAAGGTGTATTTATGGAGTTATTGGTTAATGTGGGAAACTCATGTCAGCCACATTCTATAAGAAAACATTCAGGATGCTAAAGAGATACAGTGGAGAATCTGTTATTCTTTCCCGTTTAAACCCAAACGTACGCAAACGCAAAGCGCTAAAACGTAGAAAAAAACAACTTTTGGTCAATTCTAATATTTCATGTTTATCTTGGTGGCAAACAGTTTGGAGCCAGATCAGACGCCGGGTTACCCGGCGTCTGATCTGGCTCCAAACTGTTTGCACTGCAAATAATAGTTTTAGCGTAAACGCGTTTATTGGGAAAGAATAACACATTCTCCACTGTAGCTGTCTGATCAGGGTCTTCACTGTTTTCCCAAAATGTTAATAAATACAGACAATTAGCAAAAGATGGATGAATGTTAACCTCAATAGTGAGAAGTCAATGTTATTTGAAATAACATCCATTGAACTACAGTGTATCAAAGTGTTTAGGACTCTGCATGTCTTACTCTATCATTGGGGATAATTAATCTGTATTGCAGGTAGATAATAAGAATCTACCATGAGTGTTTATATAGGATAGAAATTTACTCCCCGAGGGTCAGTAAATTCATGTAGGGACAAGGCTTGACCCTCGGGGGAAAAAATTCCTATCCTACATCAATAAAACATGATATAAATAACGAAATAATTGCAGTTTTTGTGCACTCTTTTCCCCTAAAACATGACATTGATGGTTTATAGTAACCATATAAGAAATGATGTCATTTAGTTACCTGCATCATGCAGCGCTTGTGGTAAAGCTTGGCAAAGGATAAAAGACGTCACGTGGTATGGAGGATAGAGTGATTCCCCATGGGGAATATCTCTATACCACATTGGAGAAAATTTGTTTCTTTGTTTTCAGGGTGTTCTGCCAAAACCAAAAGCAAGCTTGATGCCCCTGGATCAGCTGTTGACCACTGAAATAGATGATACTGCCAGTAAGTGATCTACTAGGCCCAATACTTGCTTAACCCATTATCCCATAAATATATTGAATGAGTGTGTTTTCAGTCGTGAATTTATTGAACGAGTTGGATAACTTAAAATTTTATCCAACTCGTTCAATAAATTCACGACTGAAAACACACAAATTTGATATCCTATTTATCAGTGGTGATCTAAGTTTGTCTAGATTTTCTTAACTGATTAACTGTCGGCGTAGTAGTACAGTGGAGAAAACGTTATTCTTTCCCAATAAATGCGTTTACGCTAAAACTATTATTTGCAGTGCAAACAGTTTGTAGCCAGTTCAGACGCCGGGTAACCCGGCGTCTGATCAGGCTCCAAACTGTTTGCCACCAAGATAAACATGAATTATCAGAATTGTCAAAAAGTTGTACTTTTCTACGTTTTAGTGTTTTGCGTTTGCGTACGTTTGCGTTTAAATGGGAAAGAATAACGTTTTCTCCACTGTACAGTATTTTGGTGATTCGAAAATTAGTATAAAATATATGCCTAGTGGGCAGTACGTATTTTACGGACCTCTATATTTTGCATGTTTATGTGATAACCCCTCTAATTGATTCCTTTACTGCAGCAAATAGTTTCATAATACATACAGTCTTGAATACGCACCATAAGAAATATTCTCTGTATTCTTGCAGATGATAGATAAAGCAGGCTGAAAGTAAAGCAGAATGGGCCTTAAGGCGCATTCTGCTTTACTTTCAACCTGTTTTAAGTGGTCACCTACCTTCAAAACTAACAGGCTATGGGGTAACGGGTTAATCCTTAATCCCATAGCATGTTTCTGATTTTGAAGAAAGATGACAACTTAAAGCAGGTTTAAAGTAAAGCAGAATATGCCTGAAGGTGCACTCCGCTTTAAAAAATATTTTAGCCTGCTTTAAAGAGGCTCGCAACCAGATTTAGCATAAAAAATAGTAATTAGTAAATATATGTCAAACGCTTATATAAACGGGTAAGAATTAGTTTAGGATAAGAAATTCTGTTTAAAAAATGAATTCAATAAAAAAAAGATACTATTGGACTCTAGTGGGATTCGAACCCGGAAGCTGGCATGCGGAGGCAGGAAGCAAAATTAGACAACCACTTAAACCAATTGACCAGCTGGACTATTTATATCTCTGGAATAGATTTAATGTACTTTACTGTGTAGCGTTGGAGAGTACATAATTTGGCCCAGGTTTATGTCCAACCTGTGATCAATTTCTGTTGCGTCTTTCGATGCTATAGAATAACAATGGGAAGAAGCGATGGAAATATCTAAAAAATTAAGATTTGAAGACTTTTCTTGAGGGTGGTTTTAGACTGATCATATTTTTCCAATGCCAGATGCACGATAATGCTACACATTTGGTTTTATTTGAGTTTTTTTTTTATTTTTGCAAATACACCATCCGGTTAAGAGTCTCTTTAAGCTACCATCTGCTAGAATACAGAAAATATTTCTTATGATGCAAATTCATGACTGTAATAAGTGAAGCTATATTCTTTAGTGGAGGAATAAATTAGATGCGTAAAAAGGATTTAGGTGTATTAATGGAATAATGGACTAACCCATTCCCATATCAAAACACCTTTTGAAACTTTTATCAATTCCTCTAATAATAAATATATGGAGTAATGGGTTAAAGCAGGATGAACATACTCTATGTTCAATAGTCTATCTTCATCCTGCTTTAACCCATTACCCCATAGCCTCTGTCTAGTATTGAAAATAGTTGACCACTTAAAGCAGGTTGAAAGTAAAGCAGACTGTGCCTTAAGGCGCATTCTGCTTTACTTTCAGCCTGCTTTAAGCTTTCATCTTCTAGAGAGTAGAAATTATTTCTTATGATATATACTTATGACTTTATAAATTGGAACTATTTTCTTCAGGGGAGGAATAAATTAAAATGTGTGTTTATGGGGTAATGGGTTAAGCAACCATCTGTCCAAAACAATAAGAACAGCTATATGAAAAATGGTTGCAAGTGTTTTGAATATGTTTAGTCAGCTGAAGTTTTACACTAAATAATAAAATTATCTTTGATATAGAAATATTAAAATTGCTTACCATATTGGAGTACACCAAAATAAGAAATCTCTTTTAACCACATAGTCTGTTTCTAGTTTTGAAGATAGGTGACCACTTAAAGCAGGTTGAAAGTAAAGCAGAATGTGCCTTAAGGCACATTCTGCTTTACTTTAAGCCTGCTTTAAGCTACCATCTACTAGGATATAGAAAACAATTCTTCTGGTATGCGTTCATGACAATATAAATTTGAACTGATTTCTTCAGTGAATGAATAATTGAATGTGCTAAAAGGCGCTTCTATGGGGGGAAAGGGTCAATGTTCTTTTCTGGGTCTACTCTAATGTTGTTGAACCTGTAAAATTGAAAGTGCTAAATGAATAGCACTGTATTACATGTCATATATATTATTACAGGTCTAACTAGTTCCCATCCGGACGTTGAAGCGATAAATGACAGACTAAGTGTGGCACTGAAAAGAAATGAGCACCTCACAGAGGCAAGTCAATACTCTTTAACCAATTCTAATGAGTAGTGACACCATAGGGTTTAATGCAGAATTTTTTTTTTTAATTCTGTAAATTCTCCCCTATCTGGAGCTCTGCTTTATCCCATAGCCTGTTTCTTGCTTTGACGACAGGTGACCACTTAAAGCAGGTTGAAAGTAAAGCAGAATGTGCCTTAAGGCACATTCTGCTTTACTTTCCACCTGCTTTAAGCTAACATCTGCTAGGATATAGAAACAATTTCTTATGATACTCATTCAAGACTATAAATTGGAATTATTCTTTTCAGTGGAGGAATAAATTAAAGGCGTAAAAATGTGTATTTATGGGGTAGTGGGTTAACTCATTCACCCCTGAAAATTTAAATAGAATATTCTAGTTTCCAGTTATCTGTAGTCCATTTCTGACTACTCAAGGATATTCTTTACAAAATTTTGCAAAATGACAAACGTTGCACACCCTGTTCAGATGTAGACTGTGTTTTAAAGATGAATATACTCATCCTTTTGCCAAAGAAGGCATGAAATAATAGATTTTCAAAGTTTTGGTGCAGTGATTTTGCTTCTCCTTTTTTAGCTCACCTGGCACGTAGTGCCAAGGTGAGCTATTTTGATCGTCCTCTGTCCGTCGTCGTTCGTTCGTCCGTCCGTCCGTTCGTCGTCAACAATTTCTTTAAACGACATCTCCGACGAAACTGCTGGATAGATTTTTACCAAACTTGGCCTGAATGATCCTTATATGGTCCTCTTTCAAAGTTGTTCAAATATTTCCGGTCCGTTGCATATCTAGGTCACAGGAGCTAAAAATAGATTTTTTCAATGAAAACTTAAAAAATCTTCTTATCTGAAACCACAGTACCCTGAGCTTAGATATTTGGCACAAAGAATCGTCTTCAGGTCCTCTATCAAGACTGTTCAAATTATGTCCCTGGGGTAAAAAATGACTCCGCCCCGGGAGTCGTAAATTTACATAGAGTTGTATAGTGAAATCTTTAAATATCTTTTTCTCTGAAACTAATATAGCCAGAGCTTTGATATTTGGCATGATGATTCTTCTATAAGCCCTTAACCAATATTGTAAATATGGTTCTGGTCCGTTGCATATCTAGGTCACAGGAGCTAAAAATAGATGTTTTCAATGAAAATTATGTCTCTTGGGTTAAAAGTGATCCCATACCAGGGGTTATGTGACCCTTGTGTTGGTTTTTCCAGGTGAGCGATATTTAGGCCCGCATGGGCCTCTTGTTTTCTTTTTCCTATATGGTATATTTATATGTCGACAACAATATTGAACTCCTTGTAATGATGTTGTAAGTTTACAATGTCAGTGCAAACCTCTTTTGCTTAGTTATACCACTAGGTATATGCAAAAAAATATATATATGAAAAATAAACAACAGTTGTTATTCAATGCTTGTGCCATATGTTATAATATAAATATAGGATCTTACACGAGTGTTCATAATTCATTGGATTTATAAAAACAAGTCTTTTAGAAGACGATAAAAACAAGGCTTTGCAGAGTTTTTATCGTTTTCTAAAATGACGACTTTGATAAATCAAATAAATTATGAACACGAATGTTATATTATTTTTATAACATAATTCAGAGAAAATGTTACCATGTTTTTTCGGCACTTATCTAACGCATTCTTTGAAGACAAGTGAATGCTATACGCGAAATAAGTATACATGAAAAAAGTTATTCAAATTACTTCCGTTGACTAGCATAATGTTTCTGTTGTTATATGAATAAAAAACAGTTTCATGTAGATCTAATATTGATTAATGAAACAAAAAATCTATAAAATGGATCTACATGAAGGAATGACGTCATAAATAAAGGACGTCGTGGCATACCTCATTTGCATAGACTTTTTTAGCTCACCTGAGACAAAGGCTCAAGGTGAGCTATTGGGATGGCCCTGTGTCCGTCGTCCGTCGTGTGTCGTCCGTCGTCGTTAACAATTGCTTCAAATGACATCTCCTCCTATACCGCTTGACAGAATTCAACCAAACTTTACAGAAATGTTCCTTGGGTCAAGCTCTTTCAAATTTGTTCAAAGAATTAAAAACAATGCAGAACTCTGGTTGCCATGGCAACCAAAGTGAAAAAATAAGGAAATCTTAAAAAATCTTCTTCAAAAACTGCAAGGGTCAGAGCTTAGATATTTGGCACACAGCATCATCAACAGGTCTTCTATCAAGTTTGTTCAAATTATGCCCCTGGGGTCAAAATTGGCCCCGCCCCGGGGGTCACAGTTTTACATAGAGTTATATAGTGAAATTTTCAAACTTCTTCTTCTCTGAAACCAGTATGGCCAGAGCCTTGATATTTGGCATGGTGACACTTCTAGATGTCCTATACCAAAATTGTTCAAATGGTTCTGGTCGGTTGCATAACTAGGTCACAGGAGCTAAAAATAGATTTTTTTTCTATGAAACCTTAAAAAATCTTCTTTTCTGAAACTACAAGGGTCAGAGCTTAGATATTTGGCACATAGCATCGCCTACAGGTCCTCTATCAAGTTTGTTCAAATTATGCCCCTGGGGTCAAAATTGGCCCCGTCCCGGGGTCACAGTTTTACATAGAGTTATATAGTGAAATTTTCAAAACGGCTTCTTCTCTGAAACTAATATGGCCAGAGCTTTGGCTTAGATATTTGGCACACAGCATCATCTACAGGTTCTCTATCAAGTTTGTTCAAATTATGCCCCTGGGGTCAAAATTCATCCCGCCCCGGGGGTCACAGTTTTACAAAGAGTAATATAGTGAAATTTTCAAAACGGCTTCTTCTCTGAAACTAATATGGCCAGGGCCTTGATATTGGGCATGGTGTCACTTCTAGATGTCCTATACCAAAATTGTTCAAATGGTTCTGGTCGGTTGCATAACTAGGTCACAGGAGCTAAAAATAGATTTTTTTTCTATGAAACCTTAAAAAATCTTCTTTTCTGAAACTACAAGGGCCAGAGCTTAGATATTTGGCACATAGCATCGCCTACAGGTCCTCTATCAAGTTTGTTCAAATTATGCCCCATCGGGTCAAAAATTGGCCCTGCCAAGGGGGTCACAGTTTTACATAGAGTTATATAGTGAAATTTTCAAAACGTCTTCTATTCTGAAACTAATATGGCCAGAGCTTTGATATTCAGCATGGTCACACTTCTAGATATCCTTTACCTATTTTGTTCAACTGGTTTCAGTCTGTTGCATATGTAGGTCACAGGAGCTAAAAATAGATTTTTTTTCTATGGAAACTTACAAAAATCTTCTTGTCTTAAACCCTACTACCCTGATCTTAGATATTTGGCACATAGCATCATCTACAGGACCTCTTTCAATATGGTTCAAATTATGCCCCTCGGGTAAAAAATGACCCCTTCCTGGACATAAATAATTATCTCCATTTTGTCAGGTATTCTCAGGTGAGCGAAAATGCCCCATGGGGCTCTTGTTTAGTTATACAACTAGTTATATATGACAAATAAACAACAGTTGTTATTCAATGCTTGTGCCATATGTTATGTGATAAAGTGTGTTTATTGTGTTTCTTATCACAGATTATGAATGAGAGTGAGGCACAGGTGATGAGACTTACAGAACAAGCCAAGATACTCAAGGAAGAAATTCGCCGTTTAGAAAGAAACGAGGAGAGGGAGAGAGAGACACGCAACCTCGAATACTTGAAAAATATTTTGATGAAGGTATACTTTTAACTCTTTGCATGCTGGGTAATTTTTTCGTCTGCAACAATTTGTCGTCTGCTATCGTTCTAAAATTAGAATTTTCAAAATTTCTTTTAAATTCAGTGTCAGAATGGCAAGCAGTTTGGATCCTGATGAGATGCTGCGTTACGCGGCATCTCATCTGGATCCAATCTGTTTGCAGAGGTAATCACTATGGCAGGTATATCCGCCGCTAGCGTGCAAAGAGTTAATGCTGCAGTAACTGATAATTCTTTACCAGTTTACTGGACAAAAAACTATTGTCCAGTGTAATGGGATGGGGTGCTAATGTATGTATTCCACTGTCTGTGCTCATGGCATTAATTGATGTCTGAGTTGGCATTGGTAAAGGTTTTATATGCAGCAGGCAACCTATGCTCTTCTCGAGCAGTTCTTGTTTTATAGGTTTCTGTTGCAAAGATGCTTACCCATCTTTAAATGTACTGATGACGAGTATTGATCCACTTCTATGATAACTCATTTTTTTCATGTGAAATAACACATATAATTTTTTCATGTGAAATAACACATATATTTGCAGAGCTGCAGTGAAGAGAAAGTATAAACGTATTATTTTCAATATTTTCTCCTTTATACCTCTATATGACTTTTCATTGGAAAAGTGTATTTGTGACAATTCCAATGAGTAATCACATTACAGTGGAGAATGTGTTATTCTTTCCCAATAAACGCGTTTACGCTAAAACTATTATTTACAGTGCAAACAGTTTGGAGCCAGATCAGACGCCGGGTAACCCGGCGTCTGATCAGGCTCCAAACTGTTTGCCACAAAGATAAACATGAATTATCAGAATTGTCCAAAAGTTGTACTTTTCTACGTTTTAGTGCTTTGCGTTTGCGTACATTTGTGTTTAAACGGGAAAGAATAACAGGCATATTTTTATGCGCCCGCACGACTGGGGCATATTGTTTTTGGTCTGTTTGTCTGTTTGTTTGTTTGTCTGTACACAACTTTAACCTTGGCCATAACTTTAGAACTACATCGGATAGAGACTTTGTATTTGGTATGTGTACTCACATCAAGAAGTTCTTGAGCTCAGTACAACATGGATAATGTCTTACAAAGGTCAAGGTCATTTAGAGATAAAATAGGGTGGATTTAACATTGACCATAACTTTGGAACTACATGTGATAGAGACTTTATATTTGGATTATGTACTCAAATTTATATTTGGATTATGTACTCAACTCAAGAAGCTCTTGAGCTTGGTACAACTTCGGTATGTCCAACAAAGGTGAAGGTCATTAAGAGGTCAAATATTATTAATTTAACAGTGGCCATATCTAACTTCATATTTGGCTTGTGTATTCAACTCAAGAAGCTTTTTAGCTCAGTACAGTTTGGTCATGTCAAACAAAGGTCAAGAACATTTACAGGTTAAATAGAGTTAATTCAACATTGGCCATACCTCTGGTTAAAATCTAGAAAAAGCTTGTTTCTTTGTACATTTTCATTACAACAAGAGCAAGGGGTACAATACCTGCTGTATTTTATTTAACAGCCAAATGAATACATTTCAGTGACAGAACACTTCTTTTGGGCATTTGTCACTTACACCATTCTTGTAGTGTGAGAAATATTCAATTTATCCGGTGCCCTGCATAGTATAATTTCATTTCATTCGTTTTTCTACTTACCACCAATTATATACCATTTGGATATTTTATGCTCTTTCCGCTCATAACTCGCTCTTTTAATAAGCGTCTAAAGCATTGATCTACCGGAAGTACATGATCATAGACGCTTATAACCTCAGTTTTATTTTATGCGCCGTATTGAAAAGACGTGTTTTACTCGCTCGTAATTTTGAGACCACGTGTAGTTTAAAATAATGGCTGAGGCTTCGGCTTCAAAAAAATGATACTGCTAGTAAGAGCAGTACTAGAGGAAAAGATAAAAATGAAAATAAGAAGGATAAAAACGATAAGAAAGACGTTGGTGTGTCGGAGTTAGAATCCAGAATTAACACGCGACTTAACCGACAAGATGAGGAAAACAAGCAAACCATGCTGTCGCTGGACGGTAAAATTAGCCAACTTATGAGTTTGGTAATGCAAAAGAATGACTTGACTAGGCAAAAGGAGGCGTGTAGCGCAGCTCCTAGGCCACCACTATCTGTAGAAAATAGTCTTGACAGAGTTTACAATGTGTCTTTTGAAGACCGTTTCCCTAGACCAGACCATGCTGACGATGTGTCTGTGGGAGTGACAAGCCAAGAACGCAGAGATTGTGGGTTCATGGATTCTGTTTGTTCCTCTGATGGAGAGAGTGATTTTAATGACGATAGGTTTAGTAAGTATATTGCTAGTAAAGACACTTCTGATGTTTTGTGTGAGAAGTTTGGAGAGGACGCTCGGACCTCTAAATCTAAGTCCAAAGTGGGGCTGGTGTTAGACAAGAACCAAAAAGACGTGTTGACTGAGTCATGGCGGGCAGAGGAGCCGGCAAAAATATCCTCCTACAGGGAAAGTTACAGAAGTTCTTTTCCTATGCATGAGTCGTGTGAAGATTTTTTGAAGGTTCCACCTATTGATGGTCTGGCAGAGGCTATGTTGGTTAAGAAATATGGAAGAAGTGCTGCATATGGCAGAAATCCATCTTTATTTGGCAAAGACATGAAAACATTGGAAAAGTTGTCATTTCATGGACAGTTGGCTTCTAGAATGGGACTTATAACTACATGTTACACTCAGCAGGCTTTGTCTGCACTGTTGGATAACCTTCAGGGTACAGAATTAAATGTTGATGCTGCAGTACAAAACGTGCAGGACATTTTTGCTTTGACCACAAAAACGTTGGATCAAGTGGCAAGAGCCGGAGCTTTTCATCATCTGGTCAGAAGGAGGGCTGTGGTGGTAGACACCGGCCTAAGTAATTATAAGGATTACTCTCATTCAGTGATGGCCTTACCCTTGACACATGAAGGCGTTCTGGGCTCTAAGTTTGATCAGAAACTAAAGGAGAAAAATGATTTGAACAAACAGCTGTCTGAGATTCTTCCTGATAGTGGACCTGGGGGATCTTTCAATAGACAATCTCAAGGGTTTTCCTCAAAAAGAAAGGCTTATACAAGTACGTACAGTCAACAACCGTTCAAACGACCCCGGCCGTATGAAAATAGAGGCAGGGGCTTTGGCTCGTCTTTTACACAAAACTCTTTTAGATCAAGTCGTGGCGGTCAAAGTGGATCCACAACCAAGCCCATGGTAAGTAATTTTCGTGGCTACAGTTCTAAGCCCAAATACGCATGACATGAAAAGTTGGGGGAAGTTTCCTCAGATACCTGTTGGCGGTCGTCTTCGGTTTTTTCTTCCAGAGTGGAAGAAGATCACGAACGACAAATGGGTTCTCAACACTATTCAATTTGGCCTAAGATTGGAATTCATGCAAAAGCCTCCATGGCTAGGAATAAAAGAGACTCGTGTAGATGCAAAACACATGTATTTTTTAGAAATGGAAGTAGAGTCTTTGTTAAAAAAAGATGCAATAGAACATGTGCCAAGAAACGAGGCACAAAACGGTTTTTACAGTACTCTTTTTTTGGTGCCAAAACGTACAGGAGAACTCAGGCCAGTTATAAATTTAAAACCGCTAAACAGGTATCTAATGAAACGCCATTTCAAAATGGACACTCTAGGAAAGGTTTTAAACATGGTAAGAAAGGGAGATTGGGCTCTGACGATCGATCTTTGCGACGCTTACATGCATATTCCAATTCACAGAGATCACAGGAAATACCTTCGTTTTTGTATAAAAGGGAACATTTACCAGTTCAAAGCTCTCTGTTTTGGTCCTCACCCAGCGCCAAGGGTATTTACCAAAATAGTTTCAGTAGTAACGGCATATCTGAGAATGCAGAATGTAAGGATAGCGTCTTACTTAGACGATTGGTTAGGTCTCAATGCAATGAGAGACATGCTTCTCAAGGATCGATCATTAGTCTTAAATCTCATGTACAACCTGGGGTTTTTGGTCAATTTAAAAAAGTCCTCTCTGGTTCCGACACAGTGTCAGACATACATAGGGGCAGTCTTAAACTTACAAATCGGGATTGCACTTCCAACTCCAGACAGGTTACAGAAAATCAAATTGGCAATTCAAAATCTCAGACAAGGGAAGACGTCTGCAAAAGATTTCTTGCATTTACTAGGATTGATGGCGTCCTGTATAGAACTTATACAGAACGCCAGACTTCAAATGAGACCAGTTCAATTACACCTGCTTCATTTTTGGAGCCCGTCAAGCAAAGATATGACTATCAATGTCCCATTTACTCAACACCTTGCAAATCATTTGAACTGGTGGTTAAATCCAGTGAACACAAACAAGGGCAGATCAATTCTGACCTGGTCAGCCAATATGATTCTCACGACGGATGCTTCAAAGGTCGGTTTTGGTGCCCATCTAGGGAAATTAGTGTTTCAGGGTCTTTGGAGCAAAACCGAGTCAACGAAACACATAAATCTTCTGGAGATGGAAGCTGTAATTCGGTCTCTGAGGCATTTCCTTCCTATGTTAAAAAATCAAAATGTTCTTCTGAGATCGGACAACACGTCCGTAGTTCAATATGTCAACAAACAAGGGGGTACAAAGTCAATTCAACTTTGTTACAAAGCTTGGGAACTATGGCAAATAGCAATTCAAAACAACATACAATTGAAAAGTGCACACTTAGCTGGTCGAAAGAATGTTCTGGCAGACCAATTCTCTCGTCAGAAAATTCTGCCTTCAGAATGGACTCTGAACGACCAAGTGCTTCAGGAAATTCTTGTAATATGGGGTCGGCCAATGATAGATCTATTCGCTTCCGCAAAAAATCACAAAATGCCAATTTTTTGCACATGGCATTCCCATCCAACAGCACTAGCAACAGATGCGCTGTCAATCTCCTGGGACAGGATGATAGCGTATGCTTATCCTCCGATTTGCCTAATTCCAAAAATTTTAGAGCACATGAGACAGTTTCAGTGTCAGATAATTATGATAGCTCCGCAATGGCCTCGGAGACATTGGTACACAAATCTTCTTCAGATGTCAATTGCTTGCCCGATCCGATTACCAGTTGTGGACAATCTTTTGAGACAACCAGGTACAATGATTTTTCACCACAATCCAGGGGTGTTCAATCTGACGGCTTGGCTGCTCTCGACAGATCATATAAAAGTTCAGGATTTTCAGAGGAAACTAGAGAGTTGCTCTCTGCTTCCTGGCGAAAAGGAACGAAACTTGACTATGCTTGCAAATTCAAAAAGTTTGATAGCTGGTGTCGTGAACGGGAAAAAGATCCCTATCAGGCTACTGTAGTGGACTGTGCAGATTTTCTTACTTCTCTTTTCAAAGATGGTTTAAAATTCAGAACGATTTCTGGTTATCGATCAATGTTGTCTACTTTGTTGCCAAATGTGGATAATGTTCCGATAGGGCAACATCCAGATATCATTAGATTGTTAAAGGGCGTGTTCAATTGTAGGCCACCAGTAACACAGCTTGTGCCAGAGTGGGACTTGCCTTCTGTTTTAGAAATGTTGCAGAAGGAGCCTTTTGAACCTTTGAAATTGGCTAGTATGAAATATGTGACTTACAAAACTCTGTTTTTGATTGCAGTCACGACGTTCAGGAGATGCTCCGACATTCAAGCTTTGAGATTAGGAGAGGGGCGTGTCACGGTTCAGCACAACGGAATTACTTTTCTCAGATATGGATTATCAAAACAAGATAGACCTAGTCATATTAATAGCAAAATATTTGTTCCTTGTTACAAAGAAAACAAGAAGTTAGATCCCAAAAGGGCCTTATTCATTTATCTCAAACGTACAGAAAAAGTTAGATGTCTGTTATCAAGTGAAGACGAATGTAAACTGTTTCTAGGATTGATAAAGCCTCATAAACCAGTATCAGTCCAGACAATTTCAAGATGGATAACAGAGACAATCCAGATGGCTTACCAGGACAAACGTCAGCCAAAAGCTCATTCGGTTAGGGCAATAGCACCATCTTGGGCATTATTTAAGGGTGCAAACATGAAGTCTATTCTCGAAGCAGCAGATTGGAGTAGAGAATCTACCTTCACAAGATTCTATTTGAGAAATATAAATCTGAATGTACTCACCGGCGGCGCGGAGTCAGTAGTTTTCTGAATATTGTGTTATATTTATGCGAGTTCGGTGAACAAGTTTTTAGTAATGAAACACTAAGTAAGTGTTGCAACAGGATATTGGTATACACTTAAGTAAGTGTTGAGATTGGATATTCAATAATTGGTATAATGTTTGTATAAAGTAGTAAATATTTGTGAAATGAAACAAGACATAGTTGGATAATGTGATTCTTCAAGGAATGAAGAGGAATGATTGCACTGATTTGATGTTACCCACCACCTTATTATAAGGTAAGCTTTGTAATCTATCCAAATGGTATATAATTGGTGGTAAGTAGAAAAACGAATGAAATGAAATTGAAAAATTTGAACATCAAGTTCGAATTTTATGAATGAGTTTTTCTACTTACCACCAAGGGGCCCATCCCACCTCCCCTCTAGTAGGTGAAGGGCTTATAAAATAAAACTGAGGTTATAAGCGTCTATGATCATGTACTTCCGGTAGATCAATGCTTTAGACGCTTATTAAAAGAGCGAGTTATGAGCGGAAAGAGCATAAAATATCCAAATGGTATATAATTGGTGGTAAGTAGAAAAACTCATTCATAAAATTCGAACTTGATGTTCAAATTTTTCAATTTTGTTGCAGTTTTTGTGTCTAAAAGTCGGTGAAGAGAGGAACCAGCTTGTACCAGTATTGACTACCATGTTGAAACTGAGCACTGAGGAGAAGGGTCAGCTACTACTTGTTGCCCAAGGTGAGTAATACAAGACACTCAACAGTAAAATATGTGCACAGTAAAACCCCTCTAAACCGGACATGTGTGGGGGACAACATAAATGTTCTGTTTAGAGGAGTTTCCGATTTAGAGGGGTTTAACCCATAACTTCTTTCTAGTATGGAATATAGCTTATCACTTAAAGCATGTTGAAAGTAAAGCAGAATGCGCTTTAAGGCGCATTCTGCTTTACTTCCAACCTGCCCTTAAGCTGTCATCTGCTGTAGAATATAGAAAATAAGAGTAACAAGAGCTGTCGGAGAACAGCAAAGCTCGCCTAATTAAACCTTTCTTAAATAGGTAACTATCAAAAGAAAAGTGTATCAGTACATTGATATTCAAGCCACAGGGAACCTCCATTCAAAATATCAACTTCCTAATGCAAATATGTCATGTAGTATAAGTGCATTCCAACACTTACTCCTTAACTAACTTTGAAATTTCAGCCCCAAAACTCTCCACAAAAGGTGTAATTTTGACTAAATTTAAACTTTTTAAAAAGAAAATAACTACGCAACTTCAATGTTCAACCCAAGGGCACCTCCATTCCAAATATCAGCTTCCTAATACAAATATTTCATGTAGTATTAGAACTCTTACCCCAAAACTTTAACCATGAGAAATCAGCCGAAAAACCTAAGTCCTAAACAGGTGAAATTTTGACTAAATTTTAACTTTTTTTTAAATTTTAACTACGTAACATCAATGTTCAACCCACAGAGCACCTTGATTCCCAATATCAGCTTCTTAATACAATTATTTCAAGTAGTATTAGAGCATCACAACACTTACCCCAAAACTTTAACCATGAGAAATCAGCCGAAAAACCTAAGTCCACAAAAGGTAAAATTTTGACTAAATTTAAACTTTTTTTTAAATTCAAACTACGAAACATCAATGTTCAACGCACAGGGCACCTCCAATCCAAATATCAGCTTTCTAATACAAATATTTCATGTAGTATTAGTGCATAACAACACTTACCCCAAAACTTTAACCATGAGAAATCAGCCGAAAAACCTAAGTCCTAAACAGGTGAAATTTTGACTAAATTTTAACTTTTTTTTAAATTTTAACTACGTAACATCAATGTTCAACCCACAGAGCACCTTGATTCCCAATATCAGCTTCTTAATACAATTATTTCAAGTAGTATTAGAGCATCACAACACTTACCCCAAAACTTTAACCATGAGAAATCAGCCGAAAAACCTAAGTCCACAAAAGGTAAAATTTTGACTAAATTTAAACTTTTTTTTAAATTCAAACTACGAAACATCAATGTTCAACGCACAGGGCACCTCCAATCCAAATATCAGCTTTCTAATACAAATATTTCATGTAGTATTAGTGCATAACAACACTTACCCCAAAACTTTAACCATGAGAAATCAGCCGAAAAACCTAAGTCCACAAAAGGTGAAATTTTGACTAAATTTAAACTTTTTTTTTAATTCTAACTACACAACATCAATGTTCAACCCACAGGGCACCTCCATTCCAAATATCAGCTTCCTAATACAAATATTTCATGTAGTATTAGTGCATAACAACACTTACCCCAAAACTTTAACCATGAGAAATCAGCCGAAAAACCTAAGTCCACAAAAGGTGAAATTTTGACTAAATTTAAACTTATTTTTTAATTTTAACTACACAACATCAATGTCCAACCCACAGGGCACCTCCAATCCAAATATCAGCTTCCTAATGCAAATATTTCATGATGTATTAGTGCATAACAACACTTACCCCAAAACTTTAACCATGAAAAACCAACGCCGACGCCGGGGTGATTCCATAAGCCCCCCCCATTCTCCGAATAGGCGAGCTAAAAAGGAGGGAAAAGGCATATTTATGGTGTAATGGGTTAAAATATAGAAGGGTAGAAAACAGGACCAACGTTTTTGTCTGGTTTAGAGAGAATTCCGGTATTTAGAGGTTCCAGTTTAGATGGGTTTCACTGTATAGCCTCCACTCTAAACAAGTTGAACTTACTATCTTATTGAACCCATTTGTGCCCTATAAACTGTGTAGACTCTGATCAGATGCAGCAAAATTTTAGTTTTGAAGACAGGTGACGACTTAATGCAGGTAGAAAGTACAGCAGAATGCACCTGAAGGCACATTCTCCTTTTCTTTTACCCTGCTTTAGGTCGTCTCCTGTCTTCAAAACTAGAAACAGGCTATGTGTTAAACAGCTTCTCTTATTGATTGTCTATTCACTCAATGGACATCAGTACGATTATTATTATAATATATTGATTAGGTTTATAATCAAAGTTTATTTTCCGAAATACAACAGCTCTGTCTGATCTCTTAAGTAGCCCTTCCGGCCGTTTGTGTACATACAGAAGCAGGGCCCCTGATAGTGTCATATAATGGACTCGTCCATATGGATAAGGGAACTTCATCATACTTGTCATGTGACCAAAATGCCTGGCAGTGTTCTGGGATGCTCGTGCTATGATGCACTGGTGACTAATTCTCTCCTCTCCTAGGCAAGCATTTCTTGCCCGATTAGGAAGGCAGGATTGCAAGTGATCGATACTTTCCTAGGTAATTGTAATTGCCCGAATAGGAAGGTGTCTCTCCTAGGCAAGCATTTCTTGCCCGATTAGGAAGACGGAAATCGCACTTCAGTCGGAATTACAGTTACTCTGCGATGTGCTCAGGTATTAGTGGACCGGACTCATATAGGCAAGCATTACTTGACCTCAGCCTGCACATACAGAGTGATTTGATTCTAGCAATTTGGTCATGGCTCGGGTATCGTGGATCAGTGTTTGGGATAAGACAGCAACATTCATGTAATGATAGTTTATATGCCAACATATTCAGCTGCATGAGCCCTAAAGGCAAATAAATGATTAGTAGTTACATATTAAATTATAAAACTAAAACCTCGTTGTTGTGTTGTGTTTTGGAAAAGTAAAACCTGATTTATATAGCGCTCTTTTCACAAAGGAGTTGTGTGTTCAAAAGCGCTTCACATGAAATTATATAAATGTACCTACAAAGCGAGAAATTTAGACAAATAACTACATGTACATTCACAATAAACATGATACATGATTCACATGAAAACAAATTCGGCACAAGGAAAATTCTTTCAATACTCTATTATTACCAAGATTATAAAAACTGTTTTCATTAGTCTATAAAATTAACTTAGAAAATATATTTAATATTGTTTTACAGCAATCCCTCTCTACAACGACACCCAATGTGAGACAAAAAATATGTGCGTTGTTCGGAGGGAGTCATTATTGGGAGGGAAATTGGCTTACATTTGCAAACAGCTTGAAGCCAGATCAGACGCCGCGTTACGCGGCGTCTGATCTGGATTCAAGCTGTTTGTCACTCGTTTTACTCTGAAATGGTCAAATATGTAACTTTTAGAAAAACTGCAGACGACAATTTTAAGCAGACGATGTTGCAGCAGTGAAAAGGTTCGACAAAATTGTCTTGTTTGGGGAATATCGGTGAACGTTGTTGTAAGGAGGGAGTTGTTGTTTCGGAGGGCCGTTGTAGGGAGGGATCACTGTACTACCAACATTCATATTATTTTCTCCAGGTGAAGAGAATGTTGAAGGCCAGCAGCCTGGCAGTGGTTGGACATCATACCTCCATAGATGGTCAGGACTCACCTAGTCTACAACTTCCATCATCCTAAAGCTATACTGTGATGACCACGACAAACCAACATTCATTACTTAACTCTTTGAACCCTAGTCCCGCATATAGGCGTGCTTTTCAAACAGTGTATGTGTGAATAGTACACTTGTCCTATGCAAACAGTGAAGACCCTGTTCAGAGGGCTCCGAAAGGAGCCCTCTGATCAGGTTCTTCACTGTTTGTCACAATGCCAAACATTGACAAAAACAACCCTTGAAAGTCAGAAATGGACTAGACTTAAATGGAAACTGGAATTTTCCATTTAAAGTTTCAGGGAGGAAAGAGTTAACTCTTTCCTCCACAGAAATACTTCAGGGTGTCTCTAAGCTATTGAATATCCAAATATGATGTTGAATACATTATGGCGGGTGAAAGCAAGACGAGTTTGAGATCAACTTGTCTTAAACATCGACGAGTGACAGATTCCTTTTCTCACATAACCAACGATTTTAAGCTATTTTTTTTAAGCAATATGCATTTTTTGGAACCCCGGTGACATCAAAACACCTTTATAGATAGTGACGTTATAGTGTTGTCATTAAATTTGTCTCCCATATGTTGGAGACAAGGATATTCATGATCGTTGTTCGCTATAGAAAACAGGGGTAGTTATGTGAGAAATAGGTGATTTGCACTATTGACTAAGGAGGAATGGGTTATTTAAAATTTGTAAGGAGCTGCAAATGTATGGAGAAATATGGCAATGTCTAAAGGCATGTGACTACTTTACACAAGGGAAAAGTAATGCAACAAATTGCTATAGGAATATGAGTTAATCATCATGATTTGTGACTATTTAGCTCTTTCCTCCCTGAAACATTAAATGGACAATTCCAGTTTCCATTATAGTCTAGTCCATTTCTGACTTTTAAGGGTTGTTTGTGTCAATGTTTGGTATTATGACAAACAGTGAAGACCCTGATCAGAGGGCTCCTTTTCAGAGCCCTCTGATCTGGGTCATCACTGTTTGCATAGGACAAGTGTACTATTTACATGTACAGTTTGAAAATGATGCCTATATGCGGAACTAGGGTTCAAAGAGTTAATACAGGGCAAAAGAAATGCATAGGGTATTGCTAAACAGTAGTCAGATCTACATGACAAGAGACTACTTAACCTATTACCCTATAAATACGCCTTTAATTTATTCATTCACTGAAGAAAATAGGTCAGCTTTATAAAGTCATGGAGATGTTCCATGAAATATATTTTCTATATTTTAGCTGATGGTAGCTTAAAGCAGGCTGAAAGTAAAGCAGAATGCGCCTTAAAAGCCGCATTCTGCTTTACTTTCAACCTGCTTTAACCCTTTCCCTTATAGAAGCGACTTTTAGCACATGTATTTTATTCATCCGCTGAAGAATATAGTTCCAATATATACCGTACTGAATATGTGTCATATTTAATACTTTCCTTATTCTAGCAGGTAATAGCTTAAAGCAGGCTGAAAGTAAAGCAGAATGCGCCATATGGCGCATTCTGCTTTACTTTCAACCTGCTTTAAGTAGTCACCTAATTTAAAAACTAGAAACAGGCTATCGGGTAATGGGTTAAGTGATCACCTATCTTCAAACCTAGAAACAGGCTATGGAATAATTGGTTAAGCAGGCTGAAAGTAAAGCAGAATGTGCCTTAAGGTGCATTCTGCTTTACTTTCAACATGCTGTAAGCTACCATTTGCTAGAATATAGAAAATATTTCTTAGGATACATATTTATGACTGTATAAATTGGATCTATTTTCTTTAGTGGAGGAATAAAATAGAGGTGTAAAAAGGCATATTTATGGGGTAATGGGTTAAGCACATTTATCAGGACAGGGTAAGGCTTAATTGTGGTGGGTTCTTATGGTTCTTGACACTGCTTGTATGGAGGATGGGAATATATATACAGTTGAACCCCTCTATTATGACCGTTAAAATGACAGCTAATTGATTGGGTGAAAAACAAGGGACAGTTTAAAGCAAGGTGAAAGTAAAACAGAAAGCTTTCTGTTAACTGTCACCTTGCTTTAAGCAGCTACCTGCATTAAACACATGATATTTAACACAACTTAGTGGTCCTAGTAGAAGGGTTTTTACTGAATATGAACAATTTGAGTGTTTAATGTTGACTAGATAGTGCCTATGGTATCATGCTGTGATTGCATTTGTGATATAAATCATCGAAGCTATTTTTTTAACATGTAAAAATGTTTGTAAAGGGGCATACTCTTTTTATTATTGGATAAATCTGTTGAGCAGTTTATACGCACTGTAAATGTTCGTTCGTGAAATCTGTTTTAATTTATTTTAAATTTTATTTGCAAGTTCATCACAGCTCAGTGGATTGATCAGCGGGAATTATGTACAGTCAAACCTTTTATAGCTATTACAGTAGAACCTCTCTATTACGACCACTAACAAGAAGGATAATTGTCTGTATAAAAGACAGGTGACAGCTTAAAGCAAGGTGAAAGTGAAACAGAAAGCTCCTGTAGGAGCTTTCTGTTTCACTTTCACCTTGCTTTAAGCAGTCACCTGTCTTAAACGATTTATATTTGACAACTTAGTGGTCGTAATAGAGAGGTTCTACTGTACTTAACACTTTAATTCATAAATGTGCCCTTTTAAGCATTGAAGTTATTCCTCCATTGAAGAAAACAGTATACAGTCATGAATATGCACCATAAGAACTATTTTCTTGAGTGGAGGAATAAATAAAAAGCATAAAAAGACACATTCACTGGTTTATGGGTTAATGTTTAAATTGCCAGATGTGCAGGAACTAATTGAAGGTATAAAAAGGAGCATCTGTTATTTATCCCATTACCCCATGGCCTGTTTCTAGTTTTAAAAATAGGTGACTTCTTAAAGCAGTTGAAAGTAAAGCAGAATATGCCTTAAGGCACATACTGCTTTACTTTCAGTCTGCTTTAAGCTACACTCTGATAGGATATGCAAACAAAATTTAAAGCAGTATATAAATGACTGCAGAAATTGGAACTTTTCTCTTAATTGGAGGAATAATTTAAAGGCATAAAAAGGTGCATTTATGGGATAATGGTTTAATCCTCAGGATGTATCAAGGGTAATAAGAGATCAGTATGTTTCAAAGGTTAAGGCATTTCTTTAACCCTTTACTCCATTGCCTGTCTCTAGTTTTGAAGACAGGTGACCACTTCAAGCAGGTTGAAAGTAAAGCGAAATGTGCCTTAAGGCGCACTCTGCTTTACTTTCAGCCTGCTTTAAGCTACCATCTGCCAAAATTTAGAAAACATTTGTATGATACATGTTTATGACTGTATAAATTTGAATGTTTCCTTCAGTGGAGAAATAAATTAATGTGTTTAAATGAGTATCTATGGAGTTAAGGAATAGATTAACTCTTTGCAAGCTAGCTGTGGATATACCTGCCTTAGTGATTACCACTGCAAACAGATTGGATCCAGATGAGATGCCGCTTAACACGGCCTCTCATCAGGATCCAAACTGTTTGCTATTCTGACACTGAATTTAAAAGAAATTTTGAAAATTCTAATTTTAGAATGATAGCAGACGGCAAACTGTTGCAGACGAAAAAATTACCCAGCATGCAAAGAGTTAATGTGTTTCTATGAGGGATAGGGTTTCTAAAGGTTAACCCTTATAATCACTGTCATTATGATGTCATAACCCTATCACTGTCATTATGATGTCATAACATTTTCACTTCCGTTATGATGTCGTAGTACATTCACTGCCATATTTGTCGTCTGCTCGCAAACATATCATCTGCTTTTATTTCTTAAGTTTAAAATTTTAGGTAGTTTGCCTTAACCCATTACCCCATAAATACACCATTTTACGCCTTTAATATATTCTTCTACTGAAGATATAGTTCCAATTTATACTGCTACAAATAAGAATCTAAAGAAATATTTTCTATAATCCAGCAGATAATAGCTTAAAGCAGGCTGAAAGTAAAGCAGAATGCGCCTTTACCCTTTCCTCCATAGAAGCGACTTTTAGCGTATTCAATTTATTCCTCCACTGAAGAACAATTACCATAACAAATATTTTATATAGCCTAGCAGATGGTAATTTAAAGCAGGCTGAAAGAAAAGCAGAATGCGCCTTAAGGCGCATTCTGCTTTACTTTCAACCGGCTTTAAGTGGTCACCTGTCTTAAAAACTAGAAACAGGCTATGGGGTAATGGGTTAAAAATCATTCATATGAATACCAAACAGTTTTGAGCTGGATCAACTGCAGGATGTGATCAGGATCCAAACTGTTTGCATAATTATGTATGTGTTGTCGAACTTTGCATTGACGATGTTAACCCATTACCCCATAACCTGTTTCTAGTTTTGAAGACAGATGACCACTTTCAGCCTGCTTTAAACTACCATCTGCTAGAATATAGAAAATATTTCTTATGACACATAAAATTATTCATGACTATAAATTGGACTGTTCTTCCGCAGAGAGACATTAAAGGCATATTTATGGGGTAATGGGTTAATCTGCATTTGAGTATTGATCAATGCATTTCATATTTGTATCTCATGTTTTATTATCGCAGTGTTTATAGACATTTGTATGAAATCTGTACATTTCAAAACATGTCAGAATTGCTCATTTTCTATCTGCAAATGTGTATTATATAAGTGTATATTTTATGACTGTATATATGGCTGTATATACATGTGTGCATACGTTGAACATTCTGAATGTTTAGTTTGGGGTTGTGGAGAGGGGAGTATGCAGTAAAACCCATGTTTATGGTAATGGCTACCGTAAACATTCTAAAACTAAAAATTTGGACACCCTGAATAACTGCTGTGCTTATCCTAAAATTTAAATTAATTGCTTTTATCACAGTAATTTGTCCTAAAGATACAAACTGAGTTGCAAACAGTGCTGTAACTGATCAGACTGCTCCTGAGAGAGCAGTCTGATCAGGGTCTACACTGTTTGCTCAGGCATGTCTGTCCCAATACATAGGATCATTAGGCAAAACAATGCATGGGTAGAAAAGTGACAGCTTAATGGTAAACAAAGAGTAATACAGAAACTAAATGCAAATACTGCATAAACCAATTACCCCATGTTACAATGCGAGATATTTTGAATAGTGTCTCGTGAGAGAGTTAACTGTAGACATATACCAGTGCAATAGTGTTCGGGTTCTTTTAAACTTTGCTTTTAAAAGTGAACTTGAACCTTGATAATTGCAACGTGTTTAATGTCAAGCTTAGCCATATTTTTTCTGTTGAATTGCTATAATTCGATACTGGTTAGTTCAAAGATACCTGTGTATTTGAAAATACATGTTCAGGTAAATTTGACGGAAATTCATGTTATTGAGGTTTACCCATTACCCCATAGCCCGTTTCTAGTTTTGAAGGCATGTTAAAAGTAAAGCAGATAGATATGCAAAGCAGAAGGCTCCTTAAGTAGCCTTCTGCTGTACTGTCAACCTGCTTTAACCCATTACCCCCATAGCCTTTTTCTATTTTTAAAGACGGATGACCACTTAAAGCAGGTTGAAAGTAAAGCTTTAAGGCGCATTCTGCTTTACTTTCAGCCTGCCTTAAGCTACCATCTGCTGGAATATAGAGAATATTTATGATGATACATATTCCTGACTATAAATTGGACTGTTTTGCTTCAGTAGGGGAATAAATTTGAGGCGTAAAAAAGTGTATTTATGGGGTAATGGGTTAAGTGACCTCTGACTTCATACTTGATACAGGCTATTGGGGAAGGAGTTAACCCTTTGAACCCTAGTCCCGCCTATAGGCGTCCTTTTCAAACAGTGTACATGTGAATAGTACACTTGTCCTATGCAAACAGTGAAGACCCAGATCAGAGGGCTCCGAAAGGAGCCCTCTGATCAGGGTCTTCACTGTTTGTCACAATGCCAAACATTGACAAAAACAACCCTTAAAAGTCAGAAATGGACTAGACTAAAATTGAAACTGGAATTGTCCATTTAAAGTTTCAGGGAGGAAAGAGTTAACAGGGAAATTAAATAGAGGTTATAGTGTGAAGTAAGGGAGATAAGTGAAAAAGCGAGCTTATTTATTATTGGTGTAGTATAGTAGTAAACTCTCCGAAAGTTCAGTGTTCAGGTACAGTAAAAACCTTTCTATAATGACAATGAAATAATGTTAATTATTAGGTGTTTAACACATTCAACCCTAGCGACGAGTATACTCGTTATTTACAAACCGTGTACCCTAGAGGATTACACTTGTCCCATGCAAACAGTGTAGACCCTGATCAGAGGGCTCCTTAACCCTTTACCTGATAGCCTATTTATAGTATTGAAGATAGGTGACTACTTAAAGCAGGTTGAAAGTAAAGCAGAATGCGCCTTACGGCGCATTCTGCTTAACTTTCGCCCTACTTTAAGCTATAATGTGCTAGAATATAGAAAATATTCCCTATAATATATATTCATGACTGATTAAATTGGAACTGTTTTCTTCAGCGGAGGAATAAACCATATTCGCTAAAAGGCGCTTCTATGGGGGTAAGGGTTAAAGAGCCCTTTTATCAGGGTCTACACTGTTTGTCATTTTGAAATATGTTAAAATCAATCCTAAATAGTCAAAAATGGACTAGACTGAAATTGACCATTAAAAGTTTCAGGGGTGAATGAGTTAAGGGTAAATAACTGCTTAATAATTCAAGGCAAAGGTAAAACAGAAAGTGACTTTCCTTTAAGCTTTTATCTGTCTTTCATACAATCAATTAGCCGTCTATTTAATGGTCGTAATAGAGAGGTCTTATTGTAAATCTGTGTTCAGTTTTCAGAGGTATCTTATATGCAGTGTACAATGTTACATAATTGTTAAGACTGTTGATATTTGTATAATTTTAATCATTCCAGTGACCTGTAGAGGTCACTTTGCGGCAGAAAAACAATAAAACATAAGGGTGAAAATTGAATGTTCGTATTATTTTCTGTATCCAATTTGTGTACATGTATTAAGGACTTACCGGTATACTAGCTTAAAGCAGACTGAAAGTAATGCAGAATGCTCCTTTTGCAGAATGCTGCTGTACTTTCTGCCTGCTTTAAGCTTATGGGGTTTACAGTACATCATCATTATCAACAGAGCTGCCTCCCGCTCTCTGTTTATCACCACATCCTCAGAGCCCCCCTCTTTCTCTCTCTCTCTCTCTCTCTCTGTCTGTCTGTCTCTCTATCTCCCTTTTAACATTTGCATGCTGCTGGTTAATTTTGTGCTAGCTGTTGCAAACAGTTTGGAACAAGATGAGATGCCATGTAGCTTGGTATCTAACTGGATGCAAACTGTCTGACACTAATGCCTTTAACCCATTGCCCCATAAATACACCTTTAATTTATTCCTCTTATGAAGAACATATAGCTCCAATTTATACTGTCACAAATAAAAATCATTAGAAATATTTTCTATATTCTAGCAGATAATAGCTTAAAGCAGGGTGAAAGCTTGGCACATTCTGCTTTACTTTCACCCTGCTTAAGTGGTCACATATCTTCAAAAACTGGAAACAGACTATGGGGTAATGGGTTAACCATTTGAACCCTTGTCCCGCATATAGGCGTCATGTTCAAACAGTATACATGCGAAAAGTACACTTGCCCTATGCAAACAGTCTTCACTGTTTGTTATAATTCCAAACATTGACAAAAACAATCCTTAAAAGTCAGAAATGGACTAGACTAAAATGGAAACTGGAATTGTCGATTTAAAGTTTCAGGTAGGAAAGAGTTAAATAAACATTGAGAATTGTTACAAACAACAAATTTTGTAGAGGACAATCGCATAGCATGCAGAAGGTTATACTTGGTAATTATGAGCTCATTTCCCTTTCCACCATAGCCAAAAGTGGAAATAACCTCAAGCTGTTTGCAAATGTAATCTAATTTCCCTCCCTGTAACGACTCACTCCGAACAACACACACAATTTTTGTCTCCCATTGTGTGTCCTTGTAGAGAGGGAACGCTGTATATCCAATTGTGCTTGACTGACATTCATCCCTGGGAGTTCCAGTTTTACTTGTGTCAGAGACACTAAACTTATACATATAGAGTCCCTGTGATAAGTTTTTCATACAATATGGTCTTTATACCTGTTATGCCTCTGCACAACTTAGTTGGGGGCATATCATTTTTGCTCTGTCAGTCCACTACTTTAACCCATTACCTCAAAGTCTGTTTCTAATTTTTGAAAACAGGTTACCACTTAAAGCAGGTTGAAAGTAAAGCAGAATGTGCCTTAAGGCACATTCTGCTATACTTTCAGCCTGCTTTAAGCTACCATCTGCTAGGATATAGAAACTATTTCTTATCATACATTTTCATAACTGTAAAAATTGGAAGTATTTTCTTCAGTGGAGGAATAAATTAAAGGCGTGAAAAGGTGTATTTATGAGGTAATGGGTTAACCTTGGCCATAACGTTGGAACGAACATGTGATAGAGTCTTCATATGTAGCATGTGTACTACTCATTTAAGTCAATAAGCTCTTGAGCTCAGTACAAACTGGGTTATGTCAGATAAAGGTCAAGGTTATTTAGAGGTTATAGTCACATAAGAAGGCATAGTCTGTCACAAGCAGTATCTTGTTTTATTTGATTTTAAAAATGATTATTTTTAGCAGAGACATTAGAGAACAAGTTAGTATAATAAGTCTCTGTTTTAGGATAGACATAAATACCAATATGAATTCCAAAATTGTCAAGATAAATATGTTGTTGCAGAATTCAGACTTTTGTAATTGCTTCTTCATGCATAGACCAATTATTACAAGTAATTTATTACCAACATTTTCTACTCAGTCTAGTCATGGAGGAATTATACTGTAATTTCTCCATGGTCTAGTAGATAAAGTAAATCCATTTCACATTGTATGAGCAGGCATAAACAGGAAATAATAATAGCTTCTCCCTTACTGTACACTCAAGTAGGTTAAATAGAAGGTCATTAAATGAATGTGTCATTAGCCAAGTGGTTCAGACGTGTGACTCAATTCTTGTTCTGCATCCCAGTTTGAATCCCACCCTAGGCATGCAAGCCTAAGGGCTGCAGGGATATAAATGTAATCTACATTTACATCTACATGGTACGTCGTCACAGTCACACTTGACTATTACGCGACGGGTGGTAACAAAATTGTCAGAAGAAATAAGAAAAATGAAGTGATATACGGGTAGAAAAGTGGGATGAACTGCGCGAGGTCAGAGACCATGTAAATCATTGGCGAGGTAACCAAAAAAATCTTTGAAATGCATTTTTAACGAATTTCTTATCCTTAACTGATATTTATGTGTTTCTAAAAGCGTTTACCGTACCAAAAAATGTTTATTTTATTTTTATCTATTTTTTTTTATTATTATTTTTTGTAAGTGAGACGATGTTGCTAAACTGTTAAAAAAGTATTCGACTCGCTATTGAAAACAATAATAAAGATGGCGGACGAAATGGAAGTAGAACCCACGGTTGCGATCGACAGGGAAACGGCCCAAAAGCCTGATAAAATGTTTAACCTGAAAAAGTGGAACCTGGTCGCCATGTGGAGCTGGGATGTTGAGTGCGATACATGTGCCATTTGTAGAGTTCAAGTCATGGGTAGGTGTATTTTATTGTCGAAAACGTTCGGGTCAGTTCGTAATGTTGAGAAATTTGAAGTGGGGACCCGGGTTATGGGGTTTACAAGGCTCATTGTTCTACTGCTGACCGCCTGTATAGTTCAAATTGGTAGAGCGTCCGCTTGCAGTGCGGGAGGTTGCGGGCTCAATCCCCGGCGGGTCAAACCAAAGACTTGAAAATCGGTAGTCGGGGTTCATTCTAGCATTGAATATGGTGGGGCCCTGGCCTAGGGCCCCTCCATGACAAAAAGGTGGGGCCATTGTGACTCAAAGGCAAAGGGGGCCATAATGAAATTTTAAAGATTTTCTTACCCATTCCCCTTCTTATCAGCAGTAAATCTTTTCCGTAAAGTAACTTATTATTAACAACCAAATTGCAATAAACCCTTAAATTATCTGAACATATAACATAAAAATTTACAATACTTTTGACTTGTTAATGTCAGTTCTGTTTCAGCAGAGAACATTCTGCCAATTCTGACTCCATTGAACAAGCACTTTTTGGTACCTGGAATCCATGGGGTTCTCTTTCTTTTCTGCCTCTTAAACAGAAATGTTCTGCGCATGCGCTGGGCGTAGAACACAGAAATCTTAGCTGACATAAAATTGACAAGTTCTTCTTTAATATCGAATTATATTCTCTCAAAGTTTGATTTTCTATTCTAAAATTTGATTTACTAGGTATATTCTAGAGATTAGTTGGTACTAAATCGTCTAAATTGCTTTAAAACCGTTTTCTTTTATCACCTTTCATTGAGCAACGTACGATTTATAAAATGTCGTTGTAGAGTATTGTCCAGAGTACCGATACATTCTACGAATTCGTTCTAGTTTTTCTTTTCTTTTCTTTCTGGGTGTATATTCATGTAAGAATCATTATCTCATCTCGTCACTCCTCAATATCCATCAGAAATTATCTTCTTGAATCCATTTTTTTTTTTACAGCAATCATCACCCTCATCAATCATCATTTATAAAAATTTCATCCCTCATCATTCATTGACCTTTCCTAGTTCAGAAAATGAAAGTAGAAATTACCGGCATCTTCCTGTTTATGGTTGTAAACATTTGCACACTACTGCAGAGACCTGAACTGAGTTTTGATGATGAGTTTGTTCTAAAATTCACAAAATCAGAATCTCCTCTATTCAATTATCAATATCAGCTATCTAATGTCAAACCCATCTGTGCTAACAAAATTGTATGTGTTTTCTTTTGGCTATTCCATCAGAATAAGCCCTACTTCAGTAGAATAAGCAGTCTATCACGTACAGACAGAAATTACCACTTATTAATAAAAGTCCTTCTGGCAAACCAAATTGAACTAAACCCTGGTCCTAGGACTCCAAGATGGCCATGTGGTACTTGCGGAAAAGCTGTCACCTTCAAATCTAAGGCATTAGAATGTGAGTCCTGCAAAACATGGTACCATATAGACTGTCGGGGACAAATGTCTGACAGTATGTATGGAATCATGGACAGTAGCAATATATCCTGGCATTGTCTAAGATGTGGACTTCCAAACTTTTCAAGTGGATTCTTTAACCAGTCAGTCCTATCAAACCACACAAACTCCTTCTCTATTCTTAGCTGTGACAGCCCTGGTGCTCCATACGCAACATCCTCACCCAAACAAGCCGTCAGCAAAAAGAGTCTGCGGCCCAGCCGAACTAAACAGCAAAAACCAAAAAATAAACCTCTCAAAATAGTTAGCCTGAATTTCCAATCTCTGAAGAATAAAAAACCAGAATTAGATACCCTTCTTGAATCAACAGATCCAGATGTAATCATCGGAACAGAAACTTGGCTTGATCCATCAATTTCTTCATCTGAATATTTTTCATCAAACTGATTTACAGTTTATAGGGGAAAGATAGTCCACCTAATACCAAAGGGCAAAGCCATGGCGGTGTCCTTATCGCAGTCAGAAATGAGTACCAGAGTTGTGAGATAAAGGAACTCCAGACCGACTGTGAAATAGTATGGACAGAGGTTGTCATCCCAAATTCCCGCAAACTTCTCATCAGTTCATTTTATAGACCGCAACCAGCTGATACTACCTCACTTGAACAACTGAACATCTCCTTAAGTAGAATTAATCCATCTTCTAAATCCATAGTACTAGTCAGTGGAGATTTTAACCTGGGCCATATTGACTGGGACTCTTGTACTGTCATACCTGGAAAGCCAAATGCCAAACATCATCAGGAACTTTTAGACATTATTGCTGATCATTCCCTTACACAGCTAGTAAACAAACCCACAAGAAATGACAAAATACTAGACCTTTTTCTAACAAACTATCCGTCAATCATTGACAATGTTGAGAACATCCCTCCCATTGGGGCAGCTGATCACGACATACTTTGTATTGAAACCTCTAACTCACTGCACAGATCTAAAATCAAAGAAAGAATCATCCTGAAATATTCAAAGGCTAACTGGGACGGCATAAAGCAAGATCTTGAAACATCCTACAAAAATATCTTAAACATAGAAAATACAAATGACATAGACCTTATTTGGAATACTTTTAAAACAGATCTTCAGGCTTCTATCTCAAAAAATATCCCAAGCAAATTACTGAAACAAAAGAATAAACTACCATGGATAACAAATGAGCTACGAAAGAAAATGAACAGATATAGACGCATGTTACTGAAATCAAAACAAAAGAACCATCTTAAACCTCAAAAGCTTAAACAGATGAAAAGTGAAATCCAGAAAGAACAACGTACAGCTTATTGGAACTACATAGAAAACATGATCTTTGATATTACAATACCAGAACAAGACAGTCACAAACATACAAAATTTCCAAAGAATCTATTTTCTTACATAAAAACGCAGAAAACCGACAGCCAAATCATCCCTCCTTTAAGAGATCAAGGTATACTGAAATCAGACAGCAAGAACAAAGCAGACACACTCAACAAACAGTTCCAAAAGGCTTTTACCCCAGCATCGAATTTACCAATACCTGACAAAGGCACTAGCTCTCATCCACGTATGAAAGAAATATATATAACTGAAAATGGCATACATAAACTTTTAGAAAACATCAAACCATACAAAGCAGCAGGTCCAGACAATATCCATGGAAGAACCCTAAAAGAATGCAGTTCAGTCATTGCCCCTATTCTAACCCACATCTTCAGTATATCATTATCACTGGGTAAAATTCCACAGGACTGGAAACATGCTAACATCTGTCCAGCTTACAAGAAGGGAGACAAACATGATGCAATAAACTATAGACCAATTTCGTTAACTTGCATCTGTTGTAAAATTCTAGAACACGTAATTTCAAGTAATATTATGTCTCACCTCGAACAGAACAACACTCTTTATGATCTTCAACACGGTTTTCGATCAAAACGTTCATGTGAAACACAACTTATCTCTTTCTTTCATAATCTTGTACAATCAAACGACTCCAACACACAAACAGACGTCATCATCATGGACTTTGCCAAAGCCTTCGATAAAGTATCACATAAACACCTCATCTACAAACTACAGCACTATGGAATACATGGAAATATTGTCAACTGGATTACTGACTTTCTGACTGATCGAACCCAGACTGTTGTCTTGGAAGGAGAACAGTCTGATAAAGTACCCGTAACATCGGGTGTACCCCAAGGCACAGTCTTGGGTCCGATACTCTTTCTCATTTATATAAATGACCTTCCCAACTATCTAAAACACAGTACACTTAGACTTTTTGCAGACGACAGCATCATATATAAAGAAATCAGAACACTTAACGATTGTCAACAACTACAGACAGACCTTGATGCTGCAGCACGGTGGGAGCAAGACTGGCTCATGCACTTTCACCCAGACAAATGCACTGTACTTTCTGTTACGCACAAACGCAAACCACACAAATTTACTTATACTCTCCATTCACAAGATCTTGAAAAAGTTGATCATGCTAAATATTTAGGCCTCACCGTTCAAAACAATCTTAAATGGGACAAACACATAAACAACATTACAAATAAAGCTAACCAAACACTTGGATTTCTGAAACGAAACTTGAAAATAAATTCGGTGAAAGCAAAAGATCATGCTTATAAAGCTCTCATAAGACCAAAATTGGAATACTCTGCATCTGTCTGGGACCCGCACACAAACTCTAACAAAAATCAAATTGAAAAAGTGAAAAGGCGTGCAGCCAGGTTTGTTTGCAACCGTTACCACAACACTAGCTCAGTGTCTGATATGTTACACAGTCTCAACTGGCCCACTTTAGAATTAAGAAGAACTAGATGTAGATTAATAATGTTTTATAAAATTATCCATAATGTAGTAGCTATCTGCCCACCTTACCAACTTCTCCAGACATCAGATCCCAGAACTAGACACGGCAACACATTATCTTTCAAACATATCGCAACGTCAAAAGACACCTACAAATATTCATTCTATCCAAGAACAGTAGCCCAGTGGGAACTGTTTGCCTGTCTCTATACAATCAGCAGTCACAGTAGACACATTCAGAACTCTTGTTCCTGTGACTGTCCTAACACCAATTTTCAGCAGCTAAATCCATAAACTTGTATATAATTTTAATTTGTTTTAACCTTTTGGCATTCATGATGTTCTTTTAAATGTTGTTTCTATTAAATCTGGCGCCAACACATAATTCTCAAAGTTGAGAGAGTGTTGTATACATGAAGAAGAAGAAGAAGAGTAGTGCATGGCATGTTACTTCTCTAAGATGAATGAACTACCTTTTCAGAAGCGTTTTCATTGTTATTTTGGCCAAATTTCTTTGAAGGCTGGCCGAAGAAGTCGGCAATACTTCTAATTTTTCTCTTAGACGCATTTGTATACAAAACGGTAAGACGTTACGAAAGAATTCAAAGATGCGAATCGATTCGCTGATATCAATTTAACAGCCAATCAGATAAACTCATACATAAAGCGCTGTAAAGACTAAACCAGAGCAGAATTCGGCATGGGCTTTCAGACAAGGCTATAATTTTGGAATTTGCGGTCCGATTTCCGGGCGCGTCCGAATCCCGCGTCGACGGATTTAATTTTTTAGCGCCAATGACCCCATGGCGTGGCCTAGAATTTAGTAGAAATTAGTAGAATGAACCCTGGTAGTAATGGTTTCCCTCCTTGGCGCTCAGGATTGCGGGTTAGCATTACGACTGGTTCGCCGGTTTCAGGATAAAGTGACTGGCCGGGTTCAGTCCCTGGATGGTGCACCTCAAAAGTGCCCCTTCTCATAATCATCAGAATGGATGGCGTAGAGGTAATAAATTGAATAGAGAACAAGGCTGAAGATAAGAAGGACTTCAAGGAGTAAACTCAAATTTGCAAAATAGTATATAAGCTGGGTTCCAGATAAGAGGGAGTAGTGAGTAATTTGATCAAATCCAACATTTTCTCACTAATACTGCACCAAATCCTATGGTAATACTACTCATTAGAATCGTCTCTTCGAGACGATTCTAATGAGTAGTGACACCATAGGGTTTAATGCAGAAATAAAGATTTTAGTTTTTGAAATACTCCCCTTATCTGGACCCCTGATATAAGTGTTAATTTTGACAGGTCCTAGTTCTAAACTCTACTTTCTTTTTTCAGATGCCTGTTTACGCTGCCAGTCTGAAAACAAGCAAGACGACTGTGTTGGTAAGTTCAAAATTGTAATACAGTAAAACCTGCTAAGGTGACCATGGAAATGTGTTAATTATTACATGTTTATGCCAGGTGACTGCATAAAGCAAGGGGACAGTTAAACAAAAACCTCCTTTAGAAGCTTTCTGTTTTACTTTCACCTTGCTTTAAGCTGTCACCTGTCTTTCATATAAGCAATCAGCCTTCTTGTTAGTGTTAGTAATAGAAGGTGTTTACTGTATTTTGCAAGTGAATAATAGCAGTCAACTTATGTTGACAGAATACAGTGTTCCCTCCCTACAACTGCCCTCTCAACAACGACTCCCTCCTTACAACAACCCTTGTCGCAGTTCATTAAGCAGTAAAAAGTCTTAACGCTTTGACCCCTGCAATATCGTCAAATATCTCAAAGTTACATACATGTACATGTATATGTAGGCATTTTTATGGCGAGTGACAAACAGCTTGAATCTAGATCAGACGCCGCGTTGCGCGACGTCTGATCTGGGTTCAAGTTGTTTGCAAATGTAAGTCAATTCTTAATTTTCCCTCCGTATAACGCCACTATAAGGACTCCCTGGGAACAACGCAAACAATCTATGTCTCCCAATGGGTGTCGTTGTAGAGAGGGAGCGCTGTATAAACTTAAACTCGTCAAAACCCTTAAATAAAGGTTTTTCACTCTATAAGTTATAGAGTGAAAAACCTTTCCTGCATCGTGATAGTTGACTGGTTAGAGCTTTAATGTCTATAAGCCTGCTTAAACCCAATTACCCCCCTATAAATACACCTTTTTACGTCTTTAATTTATTTCTCCATAGAAGAAAATAGTTCAAATTTATACAGTCATGAACATGAACCAAATGAAATATTTTCTGTATTCTAGCCTGCTACCATAGCAGGCTGAAAGTAAAGCAGGATGCGCCTTGCTTAATTTTCAACCTGCTTTAAGTGGCCATCTATATTCAATATTAGAAACATGAATAAATCATATCCGCTAAAAGGCGCTCCTATTGGGTAAAGGGTTAAATATTGATTGTATAATATAATATCATTCATCTTAGCTCCAGAGTAAGAGGAGTATTTCAATTTTTCAAATGCTCAAACAGAGCTCCAAATAAGAGGGAATAAACTGAACGAATCCAACATTTTATCACTCATTTGAGCATCAAATCCTATGGTGTTACTGTAACCACTCATTAGCTAGAATCATCTCGAAGAGGTGATTCTAATGAGTAGTTACACCTTAGGGTTTAATGCAAAAATATAGATTTTAGTTTTTGAAATACACCCTTTATCTGGATCTCTCCTCCACTGTTTGCTTGGAATATTAGTGTGACTCAGGGCTCCAGATAAGAGGGGTTAAATTGAACAAATCCAACACTTTCTCACTCATTTGACCACCAAATCCTATGGTGTTTCTACTCTTTAGAATCGTCTCTTCGAGACGATTCTAATGAGTAGTGACACCATAGGGTTGATTTGAGAAATTTATAAAGATTTTTTTGAAATACCTCCCTTATCTTGAGCCCTGTGACTGTATTTCAAATTTCTCTTTCAGTTGTATGGGGGGAGTGTAACCACTCATTTCACAACTGCTGTATGACTTTATGGGTTAAACAGAACAACAGATGTCCACTTTGTCAGCAAGACTGGGTAGTTCAGAGGATAGGCAAGTGACACACCCGGAGTGTGATAATAGGAGTGTAATAACAAGAGGTGTAATAACAGGATTTGTAGTAAAAGAGCTGTATCACTTTAAGAGCTGGCCAGGAACCTAAGTCATCTGGAGACCATGAAACCAATCAGGGTAAATTGTAGTACAAATTCTGTGGATATTTAAACAGTTTAACCAAGACTCCAGGTACAGTGGAGAAGATGTTATTCTTTCCCATTTAAATGGAACTGATATGCAATGCAATACAATGTAGAAAATGACCGTTTTAAACTTGAGATAAGATGTTGTGGATTTGTTTTTATCTGAATTGCAAATGGTTTGGAGTCTGATGAGACACAGGGTTACCCGGCGTCTGATTTGGCTCCAGATTATTTGCAAACTGTCTCCAAAACAGGTATAGCATAAGCACATTTATTGGGAAAGGTTTATATCTTCTCTACTGTAAGAAACGGTTAACTATAAATTCCCAGTGATTTCTCTCCACCAAAACTCTATGTTTCTACTTACAAGAACAGAAATTGAATGCTTTTTCTGAAGGTTGAGTTTTACCCATGTATAGCAACAATCACTAGAAAGGAACTGAAATATAGATAATATTATACATTGTATAAATTATGTTGAAACAGTGACATTCACTTGTACAATTACCCGAATGCAATTTCTGTTTATCAGTTTAATTTGCTCTCAGCTTTCACATGTACAGGTCACAGGGGACCATCACAATAGAAGTCTGAACCCCAAAAGAAATAAAAAAATGTATAAACACTAGATATATAGACTGCCAAGGTGAGCTTTTAGGATCGCTGGATGTCCGTCGTCTGTCTGTCTGTTCACAATTGGTTCGTTAACACTCTAGCGGCTACAAATTTCATCCGATCTTCATGAAACTTAATGACAATGTTTGTCTTGATGAAATCTAGGTCAAGTTTGAATGTGGGCCATGTCGGGTCAAAAACTAGGTCACTAGGTCAAATCATAGAAAAACCTTGTTAACACTCTAGAGGCTACAAATTTTATTGGATCTTAATGAAACTAAGTCAAAATGTTTGCCTATATCAAATCTAGGTCAAAATCAAATGTGGATTGTGTCTGGTCAGAAACTAGGTCAAATCATAGAAAAATCTTGTTAACACTCTAATTTTCTAAAGGTTGATTGTGGGTCATGTCCAGTTGTAATCTAGGTCACTATAGGTCATGTTGTACATGGTGTACCAGGTGAGCGATTTAGAGCCATGGTGGCCCTTGTTTCTTTTGGGGTTCAGACTTCTATTGTGACGGTCCCCTGTGGTACAGGGGCCCGTTTCATAAAACTTCTTCAAAACATTTAAAAACATTTAATTTCTGATTTCTCTATCTAATCCTGTCTTGTGTCATCTCTTTGGAATCGTCTTTTCAAGACGATTCCTAAGGGATGTCACAAGACAGGATTATATGGAGAAATACATACTTATTGAGACTTTTATAATCTGACTTACGACAACATTTGTCGTAAGAAGTTTTATGAAACGGGCCCCACGGCCAGGTGTGTCAAGTTTAAAATGTAGATTTAGGAGCAAGGCAGGGATAGCCAGTACTCTTGTTTTGTTGTAAAGAATCTGAAAACCAGATTTGGCATTAACTCTTGTAACACTTATTCCATCATTATTATGTTCCCTTGTGGATATTTAAAGTTACCAAAACAAGAACTAGAAATACTTGGAATTCTGAGTAGTTAAATAAATACTTGTCTAAATTAGCAAACAGTGTAGACCCTGATCAGAGGGCACCTATAGGAGCTCCTTGATCAGGGTCTACACTTTTTGCAAATGTAATTAGGATATATATTTTAAACAGGTCCATAGTGTTGAAAGGGTTAAAAAAAATGTAATTGGTTTTCAGTTTTTCTAAAACTACCACCAGTATTTATTTAGTGGGTCTTCATTTAACCCATTCCTCCATACATGGGGTTTGTTTTCAGTGGTGAAGCCGGTTGTTTAAAGCAGCTTTAAAGTTGAATGGAATGAGCGTTCTGCTTTACATTCAGCCTGTTTTAAGCATCAGTCTTAACTCTCTTTTTATGCCCCCGGCATCGACAGATGTGGGAGCATATAGTAATCGTCCTGTCCGTCCGTCCGTAACCAGGTTAAGTAGATTTTACCGTTTCGTCTAGCAACAACACCACTTATTCAAATGCTTGGATACTTATACAGTTGTTGCCTTGGACCATTCCCTAGCCACCAATAATACCCAACCTTGATTTTGACCTTGGCCTAATTTTGACTTAGAATATTTTGAGTGGGCTATTTCTTGGTTAACTAGATTTTACCGTTTCGTATAGCATCAACACCGCTTACTCCAATGCTTGGATACTTATACAGCTGTTGCCTTGGACCATTCCCTATCCACCAATATCACCCAACCTTGATTTTGACCTTGACCTTGACCTAATTTGGACTTAGAAACAATTCAAAATATACTGTCAAGGTTGCCACCAGGGGCATAAGCGTTTAAAAATGACTTGTGATGTCATGACAGTCTCCTGTGAGCTGTTATTGTGTACATGTAAACTACACAGTAGAAGCTCTCTAATACGACCTCTGAAATGTAGGCTTATTGATAGCATTAAGTAAGATGGCAGCTGAAAGCTAGATGACAGTAAAGCAGAAAGCTCCTGTAGGAGCTTTCTGCTTTACTGTCATATTGCTTTAAGCAACCACCTGCCTAAAACTTGGAAAATGTTATCTTATGTTATGGTGGTAAGAGAGAGGTTTTACTGTTGGTATAAACTTTGTCTGAATGTGAATGTGTTGTGTATTTATACTTATGTTTGTAGTGAGAATAAAGTTTGTTAAAATTTATAGATGTTACTTACCTTTTTGACCAGGTTAAAGTTAATTATTTGAAGGTTTTATGTCCCTCCAAGAGTCCAAGTCATTATCTACCTATTATGGTGGAGACATCCAACTAATTACAGGTGGAGGAAGACCCCAGAAGCCCTTTATGCACTGTTTCAGACACAAATCGGCAACTGGGTAGAACCACCGCCCTTCCACAAGCCAGCTGCAAAGCTTCCAGACATGAAATTTCTGCCGGTGCCCAGACAGGGATTCAAACCTAGAGATGTGAGAAGCTTAGTGATTGTAATTCATAGCGACTATAACCACTAGGCCAAAGAGGTCCCATGGCCAGGTTAAGCCTAATTGTATGGCTATGTATAATAGAGAAACTGTCTGCTTTTAACCTTTACTCCATAGCCTGTTTCCACTTTTGAAGACAGGAAACAACTTAACCATTTGAGCCCTAGTCCCACATATAGGCTTCCTTTTCAAACAGTATATAATTATGTGAAAAGTGCACTTGTCCTATGCAAACAGTGAATACCCATTGGCCGCCCTGTTTCTAGTTTTGAAAACAAGTTTCTGCTTAAAGCAGACCGAGAGTTAGCAGAATGTGCATTCTGCTATATACTTTCAGCCTGCTTTTAAGCATAAATCTGCTAGAATGTAGAAAATATTGTAAAGTACGTGGTACGTTGATATATGCAAATGAGGCTTCCGAAATCGTTGTATGTTGGGACGTGAGTCAATTATATAGCGCAACAAACATCTCTTGATGTTAGCTTAAGCTTTGCATCGACGGGGTTTGTTGTTGCTGGGTCTCTCGGTTTGCACGTTACAATATTTCTTATGGTACATATTCATGGCTGTATGGAATGGAACTATTTTCCACAATATATTCAACCTAAAAATATAAAAGTGAGGACATTTTAATAAAAGTAAACTGACGTCATGGCTTTGAAACGGTAACCAACATAAAAGACTGGAGTTGCAAGTCCTTTTCAACGCCATTTAACCCCTTCGCTGCCAACATGGTAATTTCTCCATGCTGCCAAGCTCTATAACATCAGTTTCGACCCAGATCAGACGCCACGTTACGCGGCGTCTGATCAGGATCTAAACTGCTTGACACTGATCAATATAAATGCTTTTTAAGTCAAACTCTCCGAAATTCTAAACTTTAGAAAACAAAGCAGACGATACGTTTGCGACCAGACGATATTATGGCAGTGAGTGCATTGGACTGGTAATGACGTCATAACTTAATGGCAGTGACAGAGTTAACTGTCTGCTTTACTCCATAGCCGGTTTCTAGTTTTGAAGATAGGTGACCTTTTAAAGCATGTTGAAAGTAAAGCAGAATGCGCTTTAAGGCGCATTCTGCTTTACTTTCAGCCTGCTTTAAGCTACCATCTGCTAGAATAGCAAATACATATTCATGGTTTTATAAAGTTGAACTAGAGGTTTACCGCGGAGTTATTCCTGCTTAAACCGTATGACCACCATGGTGTCGTCCGTTTTATTTTACTTTAACAGTTATTATCACACCTGAAACTTCAGGTTGACAACTGTATCCAATGAAGTCTAGACTCAATATTTTAATATTTTTGGTTGTTAAAACTTTTATGTATTGCAAAATTACAAACAGTACAGATCCTGGTCAGATGAGCGACAAATATACTCGTCTTCAACGTCAACTCTTTGTAGACGATTCCAAAAAGTAAAAGATAATGAGGACACCAATCTTACAGCACATTTTGTCTGTACGACAAGTAAGGCGGGCAGAGAAGCTGGACAGAGCAATGGCGAATTTGGGATAACTACAGTGCCCCCCTCCCTACAACGGCCCTATCAACAACAACTCCCTCCTTACAACGAGCCTTGCTGCTGTTCACCAAACAAGACAAATGTGTCTAACGCTTTTCATGGCTGCAATACAGTCTGCTTAAATTTGTCGTCTGCTGTTTTTCTCAAAGGTACATAATGTACATTTTGACAGAAAAAAACCCACTTAATAACGAGTGACAAACAGCTTGAATCCAGATGAGACGCCGCGATACGCGGCGTCTCATCTGGATTCAAGCTGTTTACAAATTTACGCCAATTTCCCTCCCTATAACGACTCCCTCCGAACAACGCATACCTTTTTGTCTTCCATCGGATGTCGTTGTAGAGAGGGAGCGCTGTAGTACAAATTAACGGTTTGGATTCGGATGAGGTGCCCAGGCAGCAGGGCTGCCATTAGTTGATCATAAAAAATCTTAAGATTTCCATATTTTCAAGCGCGAATTTAAAGAATTGTACCTTTAATCATGCATAAACCTGTTTCTAGTTTTGAAGACATGTGACTGATTTTAAAAACAATTAGAGCAGGTTGAAAGTACTCTTTAAACAAATGCGCCTTAAGGCGCGTTCTGCTTTACTTTGAGCCTGCTTTAAGCTACCATCTGCTAGAATAAAAAAAAACTTGTGGTGCGTGCATAATAATGAAAACGGGTTTATATTAATTTTTTAAAGGCGCTATTCTTGTACGTTTCACTTTGTGTTCAAAGCCATTTAAAAACAATATTTCACACCATATACAGTTTTGACCTAAATATCAAACACAGATCCGTACACAAAATAACAATTTCTATTAAATCCGAATGTCTCGGAAAAATATGTATACACAGGTTTGGAGACATGAAGAAAAATCCGAAGATGTCAAGGAAAAATCGGATAAATGGCAGCCATGAGGCAGAATCTCGGCATTTCGTCTAGATCCAGACTGCTTCGGTCAGTTTTAAAAACACGAAAGAAAAAAAATCGTATGTGAAGTGGGTAATTTACAAACTGTGGGGAAAACTAAAGTACATTTGTCTTATGTCAACATTCAACCAAGACCAGGGTCCGAGGTTATGAAGCTTTTCAGTTTAGTCTAAAGTCGTTCTCAAGCCTAGGTTCAAATCTGTCAAATCTGACCAATCAAATGCTTGAGAACACACTCAGACTCAGCTCAAACGCTTTATAACCTTGGACCTTGCCGGGTCAGGGACTGCTCTGTTTATCATTTTCCCAGATATTGTAAGGAAAACTATACTAAAAGAAATTAGAAACGCAACTTTTTTAAACGTAAGATATTCATGTACAAATATGTTCTCAATATTTTGTACGACTTTTCCGTGACTGCACCGATACACACTTACCCAGTGATGGAAAAACGTCGTCGAACGCCCATCGATATCACGAGTAGCACGGGCTTAGCGTAAACTAAAGGTCACGTGACTACAGGTAATTGTATAGAGTAAACCTGTTCGGTTACATTACAAAAATCGTCAGTTAGACCAAGTTAGTAAATTTAAAAGAAAAAAATCTAATCTGATCAAAGATGGCAATGCCGCGCTTACGCAATAATAAACGTTAAGCAGCCGTTCGGGTGCTGTTGAACGGAATTTCTCAGAGTAACGTTGTAAATCATCTTACTGTGCAAAAAAGCACTATTTCCAGGCTGTATGGTCGTCAACGAACGACCGTCTCCGACCTGGCCTACCCCGAGTAACGTCACGTCGTGATGACGTTTTATAAGGCTGACAGTGTCAGTCTGACACACTTACGTCACAGGTTCCAGACACCCGAAGAAACCGCCAGAAATTTTAGAGGTCCTAATAACACCAGACCATGCGCACGAATTGTGTCAAACAGGCCCCGGATCGGCGGAATCAGAGCAAGATAACCATACGTAGGATTGCCGTTAACAAGGCCTCGACGTCAACGTCGTATGGATTGGCTGCAGGTACATCGTCTAGAGTTGATGTCCATACATCGATGGAGGACTGTGTTGTTCATTGACAAATACACCCACAATCTTTCGCCCCTTGAACATCTATGGAACGTCTTGAACAGACGTGTTTTGAGACGTCATCCAACACCGACGACGCATGGCGAATTGAGACGTGCATTGCAAGAGGAGTGGGAAAACATCACAATTTGTCAAATTAAAGGACTAGTCTACTCTCTGCATAGGCTTATTCGCGCTGCAATGGCGGCACATGAGGGTCATACCAGATATTGACCATATCGTTGGGACTTTAGGCTGACGCGACTTGCTCAACGTCATCTCTCCATCACACCTTTTAAGTATGCAAAATTTCTTAGGATGCAAAATGTTGATTATAGATAAATGTTTAACGTTGAAAATGATATAGATCTATAACTTTTATAACCAAACCATATAAAAAATGAAATATATATATCCAAAGTTCGAGTTGCGTTTCTAAATTCCTTTAGTATATAATGCCACAACTCGTGACAAACGCCCCTGCTGTTGTAGACTGACCTGTATACTCATATTATTTATTTATTTATTTATTATACCAGGATCCATGCTTCATAGCGTTAGAGTTGAATCTGAAATCGTTCTCAAGAAATTGACTGGTCAGATTTGAACCTAGGCTTAAGTCTGACCAATCAAATGCTTGAGAACAAAGTCAGATTCAACTCAAACGTTTTTATAAGCGCTGGGCTAGATTTATATAGCGCTCTGCTCTGCGCGATGCTTTCACCGTTTCTGGCACTCCACGTTTGCCTCTATCTGACTTAGGATTAATTAAGACTGGATACCAATTTACTTAATTTTATAGGAACACATAGCATATTAGCACAAAAACAACTTCAAAATTTCTTTTTGGGAACCATCATCTAATGCTCAAAGACAGCCACTTTAGACTATGCAATTTAAATCCTGTCGGCTGAAGGAAAAGCTCGGAACATATATGACGTACGTCTATATGACTAGTTCGGGAGAAAGCTGAAATTTAAGTACAACAACAACAACATTAATAACGCGCTCTTTTAACGCGTACATGAGTTGTGCGTTCAAGGCGCTTCATGTGAAAATTACAGTGCTCCCTCCCTACAACGGCCCTCCTAACAACGATTCCCTCTTTACAACAACGCTTGCAGCTGTTCCCCAAACAAGACATTTATGTCACGAGATAGCGCTTTCACTGCTGAAATATCGTCTGCTTAAACTTCTGTTGTTTTTTCTCAAAGTTACTAATATTAGTGGACATTTTGACAAGAAATATAATGACGAGTGACAAACAGCTTGAATCCAGGTCAGACACCGCGTAACGCAAGCTGTTTGCAAATGTATTTCAACTCCGAATGCTTTATTTTCACTCTCTAGAACAACTTCCTCCGAACAACGTTCACAATCTTCGTCTCACTTAGGATGTTGTTGTAGACAGGGAGCTCTGTATATACACAGTTTGATCATGCATGGGTTGCCGACAATGCCAGGGCTTCCATAAGTTGACATGAAAAATCCTAAGATTTCCAAATTTGCATTTTTCAAGTGCGATTTTACGAATGGTACCTTTACCCCATAGCCTTTTTCTTGTTTTGGTGAGATGCGACGACTTAAAGCATGCTGTAAGTAAAGCAGAATGCGCCTTAGGGCGCATTCTGCTTTACTTTCAGCTTGCTTTAAGCTACCATGTACTGGGGAAAATCCGGAGATTTAGGAAAAATCCGGAGAAATGGCAGCCCTGCAATGCCGAGGACAAAAAAGAGTTCACAAACCATTTAAGATTTTGTTCAAACTTTGTTCAAATTTGTAACAAATTTCAAGCAAAGTGTTTAATCATACTGCTCATTCATGCAATTCCATTAAAACATTTTATTTCTACATCCACATGGCTACGCTGGCCTGTCATTAAAAAACTGAGAGTAGATCTACTGCAGAAATCAGAAATGGGTAGAAAAAAGGTAGTGACTAGGGGTACGTGACCGTACCTCTAATATTTGAAATTAGCGGTACGGTCACGTACCCCTAGCGAGCCCTGTGAGGGTTGACTAGGGGTACGTGAGTCATTTAAACTATGTAGCAACATATTAATTTGCCTGCAGATACGTTTTATTGATGCTAATATTAATAATCTCTCATTTCTACCTTATCTTGTGGATATTTAATGGAGAAAAACAAAGAAACTTCGACAAATATTCCCCACCCAACTTGTTCTCACCGGCAGCGATGAGAATAGATGTATTACGCATACATGTATTGGGTTAATTATCGTCAGATACGCCCGATATCTGAAAATCCGTGACCAATGTTAAGTTTTTTTCTTAAAATTTTGATTCAATGGTAACTTAATTAATACAATAAGCTTGTAAGAAACTACTGCTGATGTGCCTTCCTAACTTAACGATGATTATAAAGTGGTAGATCTAAGAAAATAAAAAATATCGAAGCTTCGGCTCCAATCAAGTATCGAAACATGCAAGTTTGCCGGTACCCAAGTTTGCTGGTTAATGACCTACACAAATCAACTCGTAAAACACGTTTGATAACTGATCGCAATTAAACAGTGCATTTATTCTAAACAAGGCTGGTATTGGATATTTATACATGTTTGTAAAAATGTGTGAACGTTCTTTATTCATAGGTATAGTTTTCGCTGCCGTGAAAAAAATGCCGATTGGAAATTATTTTTGGATTAATTTTTTTTTTGCTTTTCTGCGTTAAACAGTCAGAATAGAAGGTTGAAATGAGATATTATAAACATTAGCATCGCTATTAACATATCTGCAGACACAATTAAAGTGTTGCTTTACAGTGTTATGGACTCACGTACCCCTAGTCAACCCTCACAGGGCTCGCTAGGGGTACGTGACCGTACCGCTAATTTCAAATATTAGAGGTACGGTCACGTACCCCTAGTCACTACCTAGAAAAAAAGAAGAAAAAGACAGGCTATGGTAATTCGAAGAGTGAAACATCGTCTACTTCTTTGAAAAGAAATAAAACCAAAGTGAATCAAGAGTTTCTGCTATTCCCGGTGCCGTAGATTTACTATTGTGTTAAAAAACAACAATGCGTGTGCCCGAAGTATGCCGAGATACAAGGAGCGAATCGTTTAGGTACGAAACGTCCGTTGAGCCTGATGGTAAGTTGATATTGATGACGTAAGCAGTTTGTGGGCCTACGATAACATTTCTCGCAGGAAGTACGGGAAAGAGCTCTCGGAGCTGCAAGATAAAAAACATTTTATTAAAATATAGAAGAAACTGAGCCTTGCACAAGCGCCAATGATTAGGCTGACGCGACTATTGTTATTCACGCATGCATTCAGGTATCTCAGTAACCGACTGCTCGCCCAGACGACACCGTTTGCGTGACTGAAAAATCCAACTGGCGTTGAAAACATTCCAACTGTTTTGTGGCAGTTGAAAAAAACTCAACGAAAAGCAAGTCTTTGAAAGGTTTACAGGTTTTAGAACCGGCTTTTACCTAGGAACAAGATTGCCTGTAATTTGAACGCCTTTGCTAAAGCTGTCACTGCATCGATTACAGTGTGAAGTTTTTCTATGCTGTTTATTGCATTCAGAGATAAAACTATGTTGCGAATAAAAAGTTATATGCAAGATGTCAGAAGAAGGTGAATAGCAATGGAGGTTGATCCTCCCACATCCAGCAACATCTCAACTCCCATACACGGCCATGGAGCTGTATCAAACTTCCATAGCCGTGACCTGGAGAGCGAAACTAATGGGGTTCCTGCTCCAGGAATACTCAAACGCTCCAACAGTGCACCCATGATGAATATCCTGGTGTCAACACAAAGTGTTGAAATAAGGTAATCATCTGAACTTGAAACTCGCCCCTCCAGCAATAAAGAGGGAGTTTTAATCTTAACTGAACAAATCAAATATATTTTCTCACACATTTCAGCACTAAATTCTATAGTGCTACTCCTCATTAGAATCATCTCGAAGACACGATTCTAATGAGTAGTGATCCTCTAGGGTTTAATGCAGAAATAAAGATTTTATTTTTGTGAAAAATTCTCCTTATTTGGATCCCAGTGAACTTTTTAAACCTTAAAATTTCACCCAGAGAAATACCTTTTGGCGCTTATTAAAATTTCTGCATACTTACAGGTGGATGCTTGAAAGCATTTTTACTCAAAGCTTGTATTAGGAAACCATCTATCTTACAGAAAAGGGTCAATATATGAATCCCTCAAGAAAGGGATTACGGGTCCTTTCCCGGGTACCGTCCAAAGAAGGAAAACAAACGCTGATGTATCATTATAAATATTTTCTATATTCTGGCAGATGGTAGCTTAATGCAGGCTGAAAGTAAAGCAGAATGTGCTCATGGCACAGTCTGTACTTTCAAACTGCTTTAAATGGTCCCCTGTTTTCAAAACTAGAAACTAGTAATGGGGTAATGGGTTAAAGCTAATTGCTTCATGGAAGAGGCATTGATCCACCCACTCTATAACTTATAGTATAAGTCATCTCCTCACACTCTATTATAAAACAGTTTCTCCAGATGAGGCAATGTGTTAGTTCATAGATTTTCACAGAGATGAAACTGATATTGTTACAGACTGGACAGTTTTACAGTTTAAACATATTTTATTTCCAAAATTTCAACATGGAAATGGGGTTGGGCCACAAGTTCCAAAAACATTAGTTACGGCCCTTCCCCTGGACAGTTTTAGCATTGGCCACATGCCAATACAGTAGCTGCTTAGCAAACAGTACTAAATGCAGTAGCTTTTTCTCGGTAGAAGCTAGTGAGATGACCTTCCTAGGTATATAGCACCACCTGCTGTGATGTATTGGTTTTATCAAATTCTTGCCCAGCATGCTAACATCCCAAGCAGAAACAATGCCTTTCAAAGTATTTAGCAGTATCTGGTATACAGTTGTCCTGTCTTAAGCTACCAATCAGGGTTGGGTTTTTGCCGGCAAAAACTAGTTTTTTCCTTGCCAGTGGCAAAAACTGGAATAAACCGGCAATAACTGGAATAAAACGACAAAAACTGGCTAAAATGGCAAAAACTTAAAACAGTGAATAATTCCCGGCTGTACTTTTTCCTAGGTTTTATGAAAAAAAAACATGGAAAAAACCACGGAGTATTCGGACGGTCATATTACAAAAACCTTGGAAAAAAAGACGAGAAAACCTTAGAAAATACAAGACCTTGGTTTTTACATGGTTTGACAAAATACCTCGGAAAAGTTTACGAGGAATCCTTGTAAAATATTTAATTTCCAAGGTTTTCTCCTAAAAACCACGGAAACAAAAATCCTCGGAAAAGTTTACGAGGAATCCATGTAAAATATTTACTCTGTTATTTCTGTGGTTTTTTCCAAAAAACCACGGAAATGTTAGAACCATTTTACGTGGTTTCGACAAAATACCATGGAAAAGTATACGAGGAATAGTTAACTACTAGTGGGTGGGGTACCACATGCTTTTGTTTGTATCATGTAAATATCCAAGATATATTATGATCATGATAAAATTGTATTTATGTAAGTTATGTAACTTACCATGAATCTTTTGTCAGGAGTCTGAACTGGTTTGGAGTCTTTAATTTTTGCCACATTCACATTTTAAAGTATAGATAAACAGACAACTTAAATCTCTGACCTCTGATTGTTGTGAGCTGGTGTCCTGGGTGTGTATAATATTCACTGTTTTGTGAAATTTACAATTGTAGCAAATATTACGAGGTGCAAATTGTTTAAGTTATTATTTTACAAGGATTTTCCGTGCTAAAAAATGGTTAGTTCTTATTTCCGAGATTGTTCCGTGTTTATTTTTGCCAAAGTCCAATTTTTCCGAGCTTTTGCCAAGGTTTTAAGAGTTTCCAAGGTTTTTTCTTGATATTTACGTGGTTTTTTTGTTCATAAGCATGCATAAACCTTGGAAATGTTGGATGACTAAACAAAAACCTTGGAAATTGTTACGAATAACCATGGAACTTTTAGAATTCCATGTATATTCCACGTAAATTATTCATATTCCATGGAAATTTTACACTGAACCTTGGAAAAAGTACAGCCGGGATATCAGGGTAAAAATGTGAAAAATAAGTCTTGGGATGCTCTCACTAGCTTTATTTTAATATCAGTCATCAAAATTATGCCTGATATTTATAACAGTGAAACAGTAATAAAAACTGGGCTACAAATGAGAATGAGGAAACAAAACATTTCAATTGTTTTCTCCATAATGTTGCAAACGACTGTTTTGTTACTACTTATTACGACTTGTTTGTTTCAGACAACCTGTAAGATTAAAAGAAATAGTCACAAACGATACAGGATTCAAAGGAGAATTAAGGATTTTAGATTTTGATTTTTTACTCATCTGAGTTTCTTGAAAAAAGTTGAAATAAGTGTAATAGCACAACATGTTCACTGGTGGTAAACTTTGTAAATATTTTAACTGATTAGTTCTCCAGCTCCACTGAGCCTCTTATAACATTCTGTAACAAAACACAAGTTTTCCTGCTTTTTCTATTCCAAGACAGGACTCAGTTTTGTCTGAATATTACTTCATTTTAATAAATTTAGAAAACACCCTTTCCATAGAAGCAGAACTTGCAGGAAATGAAAACTTAAAGCAGGGTACATTCTGCTTTACTTTCAGCCTGTTTTACTCATTTCCATTGACTGTAGCTGTGTATTGTGCATTCTTCTGACACTTGACACTAATGCATTGACAGGTCCACAATACACAACCACTGCCCACCCACTTCAGTGCATGTACCTTAAATTGTAAACCTGTTAAGAAGAGTAACCTGCCAAAAGGGTTTATTTAAATTCAGTTTTTGCTACCCAGTTTCTTTAGTTTTTGCCACTCAGATTTTTAATTTTTCCCCACCAAGTTTTCCCTTGTTGGTTATACACAACCACTGCCCACCCACTTCAGTGCATGTGCCTTAAGGTGTGGAACCTGTTCAGAAGAGTAACCTGCCAAAAGGGTTTATTTAGATTCAGTTTTTGCCACCCAGTTTCTTTAGTTTTTGCCACCCAGTGTCTAGTTTTTGCCACTCAATTTTTTTAGTTTTTGCCAGTTTTTGCCACCCAGTTTTTTCCTTGCCGGTGTTTTCCGGTTTTTTCCATGGTTTTTTCCACCCTTGGCAAAAACTTGCCAACCCTGCTACCAATTATTTGAAACATCATTTTAGTGGCCATTGAACACACTGAAAATAAATTGATACTCTTACCTCAAGTCCTGGTTTTGCTGTTGAATTTTTTTTGCAAAAAAGATGCTTTCAAACTATTTTTTATTGCAAACAAAATATGCTTTCAAACCATTTTTTATTGCAAACAAAAGATGCTTTCAAATGCTATTCCCTTGAACAAAACTATAATAACTAGTCTATGAATTATGGAAATGTTCAACTTTAAAGCGAGTTTAAAAGAATGAAATTCAACAGTAGAAATAAGGGTTAGTTTGACTTAAGCCGCAGCATGTTCAACTTTATATGATTTATCTGTTTCATGTAGCCCCCCAAGTATATACCAGACGGCAGACTCACAACGCACAAGGAGGTTCAGCTCCAGTTCCATGAATGTTCATGCATCTACTGTAAGTATCATATTTACAAGACATATTTATTATATTAACCCTTTATAGACTTCGAGCTACTGAACACCCCCCTCCCCCCATGTGGGGACTTTTGAACACCATACTTTTCTGAAACCTCATGGTCTTCCGAGTACATTCTGTTTTTCTGCACTTTGTACGTTGGGGCTTTACCTTGTCAGAGCAAATTGAAATTACCTCCCCTTTGTGAAAATTAAATTCTGATAGATAATGTAATGATGACTTGTTTTAGTCGCAAAATAGCTGTTCTTCACTGATATCACCATTGTTTTTATGGAGACATACTATCTATCCCAACAATCGATCGAAACGAATGTTTTCTTACTTTTTACTGAATTATCTCCCCTTGAATATATCAAATACCATAAAAACTAGTTAATTCATAGTTTTATTACATTTAAAGCTTCTTTGAAAACCTAGTTTTTCTTTAAATGATGATAAAATATTCAACTGGGTATAGCGAGGATGTTTTCTAGCATACATTTATTTTATTTTCGCGGAAAATATTGTCTTAAATTATGAAATAACAAAACTACCGACAAAGACTTGAATACAGATTCGGAGAATTGCGTAGAAATCATGGATCATGGAAATGGATAGTACACGGATACAGTGCTAAAAACCTTTTCTAGAGGCGGCCCACCGACCGATACAGTGCTACAACCCTTTTGTAGAGGCGGTCCATCAACGGATACAGTGCTATAATAGTTATCTAGAGGCAGTCCACCAACGGATACAGTGCTATAATAGTTATCTAGAGGCAGTCCACCAACGGATACAGTGCTGGAAACGGCATATACTGGCGGTACAACAACGGATATCATACAGTACGACAAACGTTATCTAGAGGAGGGAAACCCACGGATACAGTGCTAAATACCTTTTCTAGATTCGGGCCACCAACGGGAACAGTGCTACAAACCTTTTGTAGAGGCGGTCCACAAACAGATAGTGCTATATAGGTTATATAGAGGCGGTCCAACAACAAATACAGTACTTAAGAAACATTATATAGATGAGGTCCATTAATGGATACACTGCTAGAAAAGTTATCAACAGACTGTTCACCAACGGATACACTGCTATAAACAGTATCTTGAGGTGGTCCATCAACGGATACAATGCTAGAAACCCTTTCTAGAGGCGTTCCACTAACATAATTATACAGGGCTAAAACGTTATCTAAAGGCGGTCCACCTATGGATACAGTTCTAAAAAGCTTATCTAGAGGCGGTTCATCAACGGATATAGTGCTAAAAAGTTATCCAGAGGCGGTCCACCAATATATACAGTGCTTTAAACGTTATCTAGAGGCGGTCCACCAACGGGTACACTGCTAAAAGGTTATCTAGTGGCGGTCAACCATATACAGTGCTTTAAACGTTATCTACAGGCGGTCCACCAACAGATCCGGCGCTAAAATGTTAGCTAGAAGCGATCCACCAACAGATACAGCGGTCCACCAATAGATACAGCGCTAAAAAGTTATCTAGAAGCGATCCGCCAACAGATACAGTGCTTTAAACGTTATCTAGAGGCGGTACACCAACCGATACAGTGCTAAAAAGCAACAAAGAGGCGTTCCACCAACGGATTCAGTGCTAGAACCTTTACAAGAGACGGTTCATAAACCGACACAGTGCTTGAAACCTTTTGTAGAGGCGGTCCACAAACGGATACAGTGCTAAACATTATCTAGAGGCAGTTCACTAACGGATACAGTGCTAGAAACGTTACATATAGGCGGTCCACCAACAGATACATTTCTAGAAACATTATCAAGAGGAGGTCCACCAGCGGATACAGTGCTTTAAACGTTATATAGAGGCATTCAACCAACGGATACAGTGCTACTAAAGTTATCTAAGTGGTTCACCAACGGGTACAGTGCTAAAAAGGTTATCTAGAGATAGTCCACCAACAGATACAGTGCTAGAAGCGTTTTCTAGATGCAGTCCACAAACGGATACATTGCAAGAAACGTTATCTAGAAGAGGTCTTCCAACCAATTTAGTGCTAGAAACGTTATCTACAGGCGGTCCACCAACGGATACAGTGCTTAAAAATTATCTAGAGGAGGTCCACCAGCGGATACAGTGCTTTAAACGTTATATAGAGGCATACCACCAACGGATACAGTGCTACTTAAAGTTATCTAGAGGTAGTCCTCCAACGGATACAGTGCTAAAAAGGTTATCTAGAGGCAGTCCACCAACGGATACAGTGCTAGAATCGTTTTCTAGAGGCAGTCCATCAACGGATACATTGCTAGAAACGTTATCAAGAGGAGGTCCACCAACGGATACAGTGCTGAAACGTTATCTACAGGAAGTACACCAACGGATACAGTGCTAAAAACGTTATCTACATGAGGTCCACCAACAGAGAAATGATATCTTCCGGAGGTCAACCAACGAATGCAGTGCTAGAAACATTTATCTAGAGGACGTCTTCCTATGGATACAGTGTCAAAAACCTTTTCTAGAGGCCGTCCATCAACGGATACAGTGCTAGAAATATTTTTTAGAGGCGGTCCACCAACGGATACAGTGCTTAAAACGTTATCTACAGACGGTTCATCAACGGAAACAGGGCTTTAAACGGTATCTAAAGTCGGTCAACTAACGGAAACAGTGCTAGAAACGTTATTTTCAGGCGGTCCATAAACGGATACAGTGCTATTTACAACGTTATCTAAAGGCAGTCCACCAGCGGATATAGTGCTAAAAACCTTTTGTAGAGGCGGTCCACCAACGGATAAAGTTTTTTAAACGTTATCTAGAGTCGATCCACCAACGGGAACAGTGCTGGAAATGGTATATTCTGGCGGTACACCAACAGATACAGTGCTAGGAACGTTATCTACAGCCATTCACCAACATATACAGTGCTAGAAACCTTCTCTAGAGGACGTCCACCAATGGATTTAGTGCTTGAAACCTTTCCTAGAGGTTGCCTACCAATGGATACAGTGCTAGAAACCTTTTCTAGAGGTTGCCCACCAACAGATATAGTGCTAGAAACGTTATCTATAGGAGGTCCACTAACGGATACAGTGCTAAAAACATTATCTAGAGGACGTCCACCAATGGATAAAGTGCTAGAAACCATTTCTAAGGGTCATCCACCAAGGGATACAGTGCTAAAACTTTATTTAAAGGCGGTCCATCAACGGATTCAGTGCTAGAAAGGTTATCTAGAAGCGTCCCCCAACTGATATAGTGCCAAAATATATCTAAAGGCCGTCCACCAACTAATACAGTGCTAAAATGTTGTCTAAAGGCGGTCCACTAACGGATACATCACCACCTCTATACATGTATAACCTTTCTAACACTGTATCCGTTGGTGGATCTCCTCTAATTTTTATTCTTCTTGTTTTGTTTGAAAGGGAGGCAATTATCTTACTCCCATCAATTTTTTTTCATTTAAAGCAACCATCAAATTGAATGCTTTTCACGTGATAATGTTGTAAAATAACATGTAATTGGCAACAAAGGATTATTGTTCTATCATTTAATACATATTAAAGCATATGATAACACATAAATCAATTTTGATTTTGATTGCAGTGATTGTCTACGAAAATCCCAAAAATGGGTGATTTTGGTTTAATATTTTGACAATTTAACCCCAAAAATCAGTTTTTTGAAAGTTTTATTTATCCTTACTAGAACATTACACAGTTAAAACGATTGTTTGTCTAACCTGCATATTTGGTGTATTTATATTAATATCCACGTTCACAGTAGGGAAATCCAAAAAAATCGCGTTTTCATCTATTTTTTCAACAATTTTACCCCAAAATACATTTTTTAATGTTTTAAGTTATCCTTAACAGTACTATTTCACAATAGAGATGTATAAGTATCTAGCCTGTAAATTTGGAGCTTTAAAATTGATAACCAACGACACAGTACTGAAATCCCTAAAATTGGTGTTTTCATTTATTATTTCAATAGTTTTGCCTCAAAAAACATATTTCGCATGATTTGATTTTCCTAGATTTTTCTTCTGTTATTTGGTACATGCTCTACCATATGAAAACACAAAAACCATTTCTGTGCATCTTTTCCTTAATTTGGATGTTTGACGCCAGTGAATCTCTACTAAAATCTCCAAATTTGGGTTTTTGTTTAATATTTTCATGATTTTCACCCAAAAAGAACCATTTATTGAAAATTTTATTTATCCTAATAAGTACTATTCCACAGTGGATATAACTGTCAGTCTAATTTGTAAATTTGGAGCCTTTATGTTAATACCCAGGGTCACAGTATGGAAATTCCAAAAATTATCATTTTCGTTTATCAATTCAACCATTTTACCCTCAAAAAATCGGATTTCGCATCATTTGATTTTCCTAGATTATTTTTCTGTTATTCGGTACATACTGGGGCATATGAAAACACAAAAATCGTTTCTGTGCATTTTTTCCCCCAAATTTTTAAATGCCCTCTACTATAACAATATGACAGGAATTAAAAAAAGGGAGGTAATCTTTTTGTTCAATTACACACAAAGACTGTGTTGTATAACCCAAAGGTTATATATTTAGTTTGTGGACATATAAGGCTTTCATGTAAAGAAGGTTTCTTGATTAGATCTTGTTTCTATGATATGTATTCAACATTTATAAAGGGAAAAGTGACTTGTTTTTGTATAAAAATTGCATTCTGTACGTTTAAGGGGAGATAATTTGAATAAAATTTGAGTAATGTCCAATTGTTTTTGCATTTTTTGCTTTCAGTTAGTTATGTTGCATAAATGAATCATTTTGTGTTAGATATATAAGTTTAATAAAAAAAATTATATTAGTGCAACAACTACACATACAATTACGTATTTATCCATTTATGCAAGGGGAGGTAATCTTCAAAGTCAAATTTTAGACTAAAGCCCCAACGTTCAAAGTGCAGAAAATAGGATTTGAACCTACAGACCCTGGGCTTTCAGAAAAACATAGTGACCAAAAGTCCCCCTATGGGGGGAGGGTTCACATTATTGGCCAGCAGCCTATTACTCCATAGTTCTGCATTTGAACGCATCTAAATTATACTGTCACTGAAGAAAATAGTTCCACTTTATACAGTCGTGAACATATAACATAAGAAATATATTCTACATGTATCCTAGCAGACTAGCTTAAAGCAGAATGTGCCTTAATGCTTCTTTTATTCTCGTAAATGGTAGCTTAAAGCAGATTGAAAGTAAAGCAGAATTTTTTTTATCGCCTTGGTCAAGATCAGATGCAATTTTTGTACCATGCCTATGTTATGCACCACTTTCTCAAAAGATATAAGCTATTGTTGCATATAAATTATTTCAGAATATAGCAGAGGGATTTCCTGAACATGTCAAAAAAGAATTTTGTCATTTCGACTAAAGACTTTTTCACAGCACTCTAAAAAGTGCTCCAAAAATGGCCAAAATTCAGCGTTATGCTGTAACATTTGAAAAATGGGTTATTTTGCATATAGAACTGATAATTGCTGTGTATCCTAACAGTTGATAGGTTCTGTTGAGTGAATGTGGAATTTAATAACCTCTATTTTGCAGTTTATTTCATGAGTCTGCGACACCTACACACGGAGATATTAGCAAAAGACTATAGACACTCATTCGTTATGTTTTTTAATGTTTTATATAAAGCAAAATGTAAAGTTTCGCTAAAAAAAGGAAAATGCCTCTTTTGTACTGTTTTGCATGCCATTTATAAGGAAAAACATATGTTTGAATGATAAAATCATGTATTTACATACCAATATTATGATATGTCGATTACAGTCTTACAAAGAATGGACTTAAAATGTTACCAAAAAACTGTCCTGTCCGTAGATGGCCTTTTATTCCATGATAGATAAATAGCAGCAAACATGTAATCACCTCACTGTAAGGTCGGTAGCTACTGTACAAATAAATGGGTAAGTTACAGATTTTTGAACCTTTAACAGGAAGTGGCATGATGATATGTATCAAAATGTCCTGTCCGTAGAAAATGTCCTGTCCGTAGAAACAGGTAAACAGTCTTATTTTATGCTCTGAAGTATTTCAAATACAGTTGAAACATGATATTTCTGTCTCAGAATGATTGACCCAATAACTAAGATTATATTCAAACAATGATTATGACTATGATGATCTGTATTATTGAAGGTGGTCATATTTGGTTTGGTTTGATATAAAACATACAGTCTGATTATCCTGGCCAACTTTTTAACAAGCATAGTTCTTGACCATTATCTTCTATCTTAAATCAATAGGCCCTATATTCTTTATTGAAAAACATTTAATTTTGTTTGTTTTATGTCGGATTATCATACCTAATAATGTTTAAATTAATGTCAAGGCACTATCTACGGACAGGACATTTTCAAGCGTGCACTTTATTCTATATCTATTTGCAGGCATAACTAACTAAAATAGCTAGTTTGAGAAAACAAAAAACATCTCCTGACAAGTCAGTAGAAACTGACACTAAAAAACGGACTAAAAAAGCTGAAGCAATAAAAAAATACAGGATCAAATTAAAAACAGAAAGACTGGCGTAATACAATAAAATAAGGATGAAAGACAGAGGAAAGAAGCTGGACGATCTAAACATAAGATACTTAGTTAAGAAACCAAAGTACACAGAAGCAGCAAGCTGCTAGGAAAGCATGGACTGAGCAAAGAAAGTATGTGTAGACAGAAACTTAAAATAAATCAATAGAGAATTTATTGATTGATATATTATATAATAAGTTGGGTTTTTGGTACCTTGACACGTAAAATGGGCATATGGCGCGGAGAAACAATTACATATATGCAAACCCAAAAATATCCTCACTAAGAGTATACGGAAAAGGAAAGAAAAGTACAGAATCAAGTATATATTATATGAGGATAAAAGCATGTTATATACTCTTATCTAATAGTGTTGTATAGACCAGTCTCTTCAAAGACACAACTCCCGGTCCTTTGTGTAACTACCCCCACCCCCATTGTCAATAGGTGTGAAAATAAGTGTACAAAATCATGGGACTTGTGTTCAAAATATGGCAAAGTCATCTCATCCTGTCTATAGCCTCTATAGACAAGATGAGATGACTTTGCCATATTTTGTACACAAGTCCAATGATTTTATACAGTTATTTTCACACCTATTGCTCCAGAGATTCAAACCAAACCATAAAATATAAGAGATGGGCTTGAGTGATTCTTTGCATAGACAGTATTACATTCATGAGCTTGTGCTGCACAAATTTTACCTGGCAAGGTGTAATCACTAAAACTAGGTCAGAAAATATCTTTAAGGATAGAAATTATATTGTCATATGGCACTGAACTAAATAGTTCTTATAAACAGTGAGCTTTATTGAATTATCTTTGTCTTACAATATCACAATCTATTAAGAAATGTTTAACAGAGAATGGTTCCAATCCATACAGAATTTAGCACACTGGTTGATTTTCTCGTTGTAATATGTATGAATGACTTACATAAGTATGGCCTATGCAACAGCGAGCAAGAACCACTTCCTCTCTGCGCATAGCTCTTTTTGATGACCAATTCTCACCTATAATATGTTTGATTGAATATAAGTTACTATTAATGAAGTTGTTCCAAGAGCTTTGCCATTTTGACGTAATGTACTGGTTTATAAGAATGTTTAAAATCAGTAAAAGGCAGATTAATATTCAGATTTAGTGCAGAATTGGCTGCAGCATCCACCTCATCATTGCCTGCGATGCCAACATGACATAGAAGCCAACAGTATAATTATAATGTTTTCGGACAGCAGCACTGCATTCTTTGATGGCAGTTTAACAATCCTTATTGAACCTCGTAGTCTACTTTGTTTTAATTTTGTTGAGGTCTTAGGAATACATTCTTCAGTAATCTGTAATACTGTGGAGGCAAATAACTCGATTGGGTCATCTATATCATTGAACATACTTGTTTTTGGTGTCAATAGTTTAACCTGTGTATCACTATGTGGTTAAATTATCAAACTAATATGCTCAATATATTTCAATTTCTAGTCACTACTCTGAGATATGTCTAGTCCTAATATAATTTTAATCATTTTGTCCATTATCCATCAGCTTGTTAAAAACATTGATTTCACTATTAAAGACAGATGGTTGTTTAAGGAATGCTGAAAGTAAAGCAGAATGCTCCTTTAGGAACATTCTGCTTTGTTTTCAGTCTGCTTTAAGCTACCATCTACTAAGATATAGAACCTAATTTCTAATGGTGAATATTTATGTGAAATGGAACTATTTTCTTTAGTGGAAGAATAAATTAAATGTGTTAAAAATGAGCATCTATGGAGTTAAAGGTTAAACATGTATATATTCACAAATCTACAATTCATGAAAGTTTACAGCAATCTAGAGAGTTATGTTTCAACGTAGACAATTACTAAGAGACTAAGAGTTGAACAGTTTCATTGTGGAACTTTAATCTTTTATACCAGAATAATGTCTTTTTATATGCTAAATTATAAAAGTATTTAAATAAAGAAACACTACTCAGTGCGTGCAAGAAATACAAGGATATGTACATGTAATTAATAATATCATGTCAGATATGAAATGTTTTGCTGTTCATTTTTTCCAGTTTAAAATGTTGTTTTCAAGGAATAAAGTCAAGTTTAAGCTTTATTGTAGACAGTTTTCTTTCAAGCAGTGCATTAAGTATAGAGTTATTGTCCATTTATAGCATATTCTTGCCAAAGTTCATCTTTGACTTTGAATGTCCTGTCCGTAGATACTTTTTAGACTCATTTCAATGGCATAATAATTTCACTTGTTTTATAGGAATGGTCGTCAAATTATATTGTTATAACAGATACATCATTAAAGAGTGTAAATTGTGTTGTTTCAAATGTTATTACAAGATATAAAAATAATGGACATTATTTTTTCCGAAAATTTGTGATTTTATGCATATTATTACCATTTTTGTTGAAATTTTCTTAAAGAGTATACATGAAACTTTGCTTTTTATGTAAGTAATATCATAAATTTTCCATTTAGGGGCCAGTTCTTTAAGAAAACTGTCCATAAATGATGTCTAAAATCTTAATTTGCTAGTTTCACCATGATTGTCCTGTCCGTAGAAAATTTGTTCTCAAATACATCAGTTTCGAGAACCTTAAATATGTTCGCAAACTTTTGGTCTATAGACATACTTTAGGTCTCATTGGAAAGCACATGTCCAGTACATTTACCCACCGGCTGTAATTTGGTTATCATGCACGTTTTTCAAAAATTACATGAAATGATAATAGGTAGAGGCTTATTTTTTAGAGAAATTCAAACATCAAAATTCGAATAAAATAGCGAAAAATTTATCAAATTACATTTTTTTTGTAAGAAAATGTAGCTCATTTTATGCTGTTTCTGATGAGTTGAGGTGCTGTTTCTAGTTTCATGTTTGGTGAATGAAATTCCTTTTCCTTCAAATAAGGGTATTTGTTTATATTTTTCCTCAAGTTGGTTATCTTATCCAAAAAAAATTTCTATATACTTAATTTCTAAGCATGGAAGTTTGCCAATTTTGTAACTATAGTGTTTCAGCAAACTGTTAAACATGAAATAATGTCAAAGTAAGAGCCTTCAAAATTGACCCAAAATGTTACAAAAAATTGCATCTGATCTTGACCAAGGCGAAATGCACATGAAGGCACATTCTGCTTTACTTTCAACCTGCTTTAACTTAAGTAGTCACCTGTTTTTATACGCCCGTCATCGACGGTCGTATTATGGTATACCCAGCGCTGTCAGTCCGTACGTCCGTCCGTTAACTTTTCTTGTTAGCGCTCTCTCACCTTCATTTATTTACCGATTTTGATTAAACTTCCAACAAATATTCCATACCACAATAGCTCGGACGAGTTCGCGTTTCAGACGTTGGCGGCTATTTTTAGCAGAGTTATGCCCCTTTATTGTCAAAAATGGGCATTTTTAAAAAAAAAAACAGAACTTTTTTTTTAATTATTCAATTTATTTCAAATTTGATATGGTGATACAATGAATGAAGTTACTTAACATATATTACGGGTTTTTGGTTTGACTTCTTATTTTCAGAGTTATGCCCCTTTACACAATTTTTCAACAATATATTGTTTCCTGATAATAATTTTACTTACATTTTGTCTATTGTAACCAAATTTCATATTTATCTTTCTCATCATGCAGGGAAGGCACCTGTGAATTTTGGTTCCTGTTAAATTATTTTTCTATGAGTTATGCCCCTTTACATCTTTAAAATTTAAAATAAGCCACACTTCGTCCGTTAACTTTTCTTCTTAGCGCTCTCTCACCTTCATTTATTGACCGATTTTGATTAAACTTCCTAAAAATATTCCATACCACAATAGTTTGGACGAGTTCCCGTTTCAGACGTTGGCGACTATTTTTAGCAGAGTTATGCCCCTTTATTGTCAAAAATGGGCATTTTTAAAAAAAATCAACAGAACTTTTTTATTTTTGATTCAATTGATTTCAAATTTGATATGGTGATACAATGAATGAAGTGACTTAATATATATTACGGGTTTTTGGTTTGACTCTGTATTTTCAGAGTTATGCCCCATCACACAATTTTTTTAACAATATATTGTTTCCTGATAATAATTTTACTTACATTTTGTCTATTGCAACCAAATTTCATAGTTAGCTTTCTCATCATACAGGGAAGGCACCTGTGAATTTTGGTTCCTGTTAAATTTCAGACGTTGGCGACTATTTTTAGCAGAGTTATGCCCCTTTTATTGTCAAAAATGGGCATTTTTTAAAAAACCCAAAACTTTTTTCTTGACTATCGCAATACTATTGGGATAGTACTTGAGCTATCGCAATACTACAGCATAGTCTTTTTGAGATTGATAGTCGGACCTACACTCCGGGCAACTTTTTCCAGTCGGCCTGAGTCTGGACGACTTTGACACCCGCCGGCCGTGACGGGCGTATTTTGCCGCACTGCGGTGCTCTTGTTAAAACAAGATATGGGATGATGGGTTAATGAGGAGTAATTTTATATCTACATGTACATGTATTGTATAAATAAGCTATCTATTAATTATTAACCCTTTACCGAACAGTCTTGCTGTAAGTCTGTTGGGTAAAGGGTTAACCCTTAGCCTGCCAGTCACGACTATAGCTCCATATGCAAACAGCTTGGATCCGGACGAGACGCCGAGTAACTCGGCGTCTCATCCGGATCCAAGCTGTTTGACACTCGGACAACATTTTCAGCAATTTTGAGCAACTTTGAAGCACTTTGAAACTTGAAGCAGACGAGAAATATAGCAGACGACAATTTATTTGGCGGGCTAAGGGTTAATAATAGATAGCTAATTTATACAATATATTGAGCCTGTTTCTTGTTTTGAAGACAGGTGACTTCTTAAAGCAGATTGAAAGTAAAGCATATTTACATATATGGTAAATACTCAATATTACAACTACTAGAAAGAATGTTAATTGAATATAAGAATGACAGGTGGCTGTTTAAAGCAATGTGAAAGTAATACAGAAAGCTCCAAAAGGAGCTTTCTATTTTTATTTTTACTCTCACCTTGTTTTAGGCAGCCTCCTGCCTTAAACACGAAGTAGCATAATAAAAAGTTTTACTTCATATACATGAGGTCCGTTTCATAAAACGTCGTATGACAAAATTTAATGCTGGCGTAAGTCAGATAATAAAAGTTTCAATTATAATTATTTCTCCATCTAATCCTGTCTTGTGACATCTTCTTGAAAAAACGATTCCAAAGAGATCTCACAAGACAAGATTAGATAGAGAAATCAGAAATTAAATGTATTTTAAAGTTTTGATTTACGACAACATTTGTCATAAGAAGTTTTATGAAACAGGCCCCTGTAGTCTACATTTTCTTGCTCTGCTTTCAGACACCAGTGAAAGTAGATAGACTTAACCAAATCAAACAAGAAGAAAGCCACATAGCTGACAGGGACATACAAAGAGAAAGGTGAGAACTGCATTGTGTTCATTTTTGTTTGATGAGGAGATAGGAGCAAAGACACACTATGGTGTTGCTTTGCCCTAACCGCCTGTAGTTTTATCAAACTTTGAATTTAGCTACAAACTTACAATATTAAATTCTCTTTCAAGTTCCGTTGCTAAAAAGTAGAAGTGCTAGACTAATTAAACTTGGAGTACATGGCTGCCATAACTTGATCATAGAAAATCCTAAGATTTCCAAATTTTCTATTTTTAAAGCACATTTACTTAAATCAGGTTGAAAATAAAGCAGAATGCGCCTTTAGGCGCATTCTGATTAACTTTCAGCCTGCTTTATGCTACCTTCTGCTAAGATAAAAATCCTAGGATTTATGAAATATCCTGAGTAATGGCAGTCCTGCTGGTGTATCAAGTGCATGGATCAACGGGCAAAGTGGAGACAGGCGAGACATTTCATTCTGCTGCATTCTTTTACTTGTTTAGAAGTAGTGCTCAACAAGACTGTCTGACTCCTGTTCAGAATACAGTATTAATTTTTTAGAGGAGTTCAGACAACCCTTTCCTCAATAGCCACATGCATAATTATATCACCTATGTTCACCTGTGTAGCAAACTGCTTAACATGAAACCAGATATTTCTAGAATGTTTTCCGATGGAAGCTTGAAAAAGGTTGAAAGTAAAGTAGAATGCTCCTTTAGGAGCATTGTGCTTTACTTGCAACTTTCTTTAAGTGGTCACACGCTTCAAAGCCAGAAATGGACTGCTGGGGTATCCTCTAAAGGTTTAGAGATAAGGGGTTCAGAGATTATCAGATATCCGTTTTGCTTTCATTTTGTTTTAAGCGTTCACCTGTCTTAAAAACTAGAAGCTAGATCTATATAGAGGATAATTGGGTTTTTTAAGTATAAGATAGAAATTTGAAATCCATTGAGTGAACATCAGACGTTATTTTTCACGAGTGGCGAAGCCAAAACTTTAACAGTCTGATGTTCACGAAATGGATTAAATTCGATCTTATACTGAAAAAATACAATTATTCTATTTATTTATGCTTTTAAGCCACTTTTTAAACGAAATTGTTCGACAATTGTGAAAGCAAAAGTACACGATTTACCCCGTGTTGAGCCCCAAGTTTATATCGAACACATTTTCGAAACAGTTTCCCGTACGATGACGTCACTGATTTATTGATTTGACGTCATCCGAATTACGTCGTTGCTCCCGATTTTGGATTCGTGTTCTTCCGTTGAGTGGTTCGCGACAAATCGGACTGCCGGAATTTTACGATAAGACACGATTGACTACGATTTTTTGGGGAGCCCAACGGGGAAAATTCATAATAAAAGCGCACGTGGCGATAATCCCACTGCTTAAAGCAGTGGATTACCAAGTGATTATCCACTGCTTTTTCCCGGTAATCCACCGAAAAGCATAAATAAAAATTCTTATTTAAGAAAAAAGGATGTTGCTGTTACAAGTAATTAATTTTAACTATGACCTGGCCATTATTTTCTTACAGAGAAGTTCGTTCTGCAATAAAGATCTCAACATCATGGACTGAGTTTTCTCTGGTAAGTATCAATCTAATTTGAATACCCAATACCGATTCTTGCACAAACTTACATACCGTAGTTGAAATTATTTAAAGGGTATTGCTTAAAATACTTGAATTCTTATGTCTCCATGAAACCTGAATTAAGTGGCTACTGATAAAAATTATGATTATTTCCTTGTGGCAGTTCTAATGAGTAGTCAGAACATAGGGTTTCATGCAGACATTAATTTGATTAACCCATTACCCAATAAGTATGCCAATTTACACCTTTAATTTATTTCATCACTGAAGAAAAAAAGTCCATTTTTAATAGGTGTGAATATGTATTATATAAAAAAAATTCTATATCCTAGCAGATAATAGCTTAAAGCAGGCTGAAAGTAAATCCTTATGTGCCTTATGGTGCATTCTGCTTTACTTTCAACCTGCTTTAAGTAGTCAACTTTTTTCAAAACTAGAAACAAGCTATGGGGAAAGGGGAAAACACTCTTTTCTCTCTGATGGAATCCTAATTTTTTTTTGGCATAAAGAATTTGTGTCCATATGTGAGCCTTTTTTGTCCGTCATTGTGCATTGTAAGTCCCGAGTCGTCTTCAACAATTGCTTCAAATGACATCTCCTATACAGCTTGACATATTTCAACCAAACTTTACAGAAATGTTCCTTGGGTCAAGCTCTGTCCATTTTGTTCAAAGAACTAAAAACAATGCAGAATTCTTGTAACCATGGTTGCTGAAGTAAACAATTTAGGAAATCTTAAAAAAATCTGGTTGTACATACCTAATAATTATTACAATTTAGTGGTCGCAATAGAGGGGTTTTACTGGAATTTTGCTGCTGATCAAGGTTCAAATCTTTTTACATTCAGATTAAGATTTATTCTGTTGAAATTGAATTTGAAATTAATTTATGGTATTATAGCAGGAGAATGCCAACTAATCAATCTTTTGTATTTCAGGGTGACCATGAGCCTATGATAGCTGAAAATACTCCCCGCCGCCCAAGGTCATTCAGCGAGTCCCTGCACATATTCACCTCTCCAAGCCAGCATGTCGTAGGTGCTCCCTCTCCCACCAGAGTCGGCAAGGTTGGTTCACAGTTTACAGGCTTGCTCTCTCATTAGTCTGAATGCAAAAAATATTTATATCACTGTCATTTTGACTCGCTACCCAGTAGCATATTTCTAGTTTTTGAAGCTGGTTATCATTGAAAGCAGATTGAAAGTAAAGCAGAATGCTCCTTAAGGAGCATTCTGCTTTACTTTCAACCTGCTGTAAGGTCCCATCTGGAAAGGTACTGGAAATGTCTCTTATATTTCATGATCGGGACTTCTAAACTGATGACTATTTTCCTGAGTGTATGAATAATAAGAGGAGTTAAAAGATGTATTTACGACAAAATGAGTTCAGACAAGATATACTCTTTCAATCCTTGCCCTTCATAAAGATTATGCTCTTTCTTTTATATGAATTATTATGACATCCTAACAGATGGCTGCTTTATTAAGCAATTTGAAAGTAAAGCAGAAAGTTCCTTTTGGAACTTTCAGCTTTACATTCAACCTACTTTATACAGTGGATTTTCTTAAACATTGAAAGCAAACTGTGATTCTAGACAGCAAATATCTAAAGCAAAATCTCTTTCTCAACAACTGATTGACAGTAAGACTGAAGCTGCATACATTCGTACTGTTTAAATTTCTATAATTGGTAAAATGCTTTCATTATTTCAGCAATGCTTCTCGCCATCTATGCAGGCACCGATCAAGAACAACACATTTACCCCTAGTCCAAGCCCTAGTCCGACTCGGAAGACCATAGGAAGGTTAGAGAAAGTTTCTGCAAAACTTAACCCTTTACTCCATAGCCTGTGGGGGCCTCCGTGGCCTAGTGGTAAAGTCACTGTGACTCACATCACTAAGCTCATCCCTGCTGTGGGTTCGATTCCCAGTCTGGGCATTCAGATTTTTCATGTGGAGAAGCCTTCCAGCTGGCTTGCGGAAAGTCGGTGGTTCTACCCAGTTGCTGATTTGTGCCTGAAACAGTGCATAAAGGGCTTCTGGGGTCTTCTTCCACCTGTAATTAGTTGGACGTAGCGATATGACTGAACTACTGTTAAAGCGATGTAAAATCATAACAAATCTAATCAAATCCATAGCCTGTTTCTGGTTTTGAAGAAAGGTGACACTTAAAGCAGTTGAAGTAAAGCTTTTCTTCCAGCCTGCTTTAGCTACAGTGGAGAATGTGTTATTCTTTCCCAATAAATGCGTTTACGCTAAAACTATTATTTCCCGTGCAAACAGTTTGGAGCCAGATCAGACGCCGGGTAACCCGGCGTCTGATCAGGCTCCAAACTGTTTGCTACCAATATAAACAAGAAATATCAGAATTGTCCAAAAGTTGTTCTTTTCTACGTTTTAGTGCTTTGCGTTTGCGTTTAAACGGGAAAGAATAACAGATTCTCCACTGTATCATCTACTAAGGTATAGAAAGTAAATCTTATGTTGCACGTTCATTATTGTATAAAATGAAATTAATTGTTTCAGTTGAGGAATTAAGTGTGAAATAGGCATATGTATGGAGTAAAGGGTTAAACAGTAAAACCTAGATGAAAATCAAATAATTCCAGGCCCAGCGCTTATAAAGCTTTTGAGTTGAGGCTGAGTTTGTTCTCAAGCATTTGATTGGTCAGATTTGAGCCTAGGCTCAAATCTGACCAATCAAATGCTTGAGAATGATTTCATACTCAACTGAAATGCATGGCCCCAGACTCAGAAAAAGGATTTAGTTCAACCCTGGCAATAAGTTTACTTGGACCTGTGAGTGAGGACAGTTATTCTATGCAAACAATATAGATGCCATCCAGTAATGTTTTCTTTGAATTATTTAGTTTGTCAATAATCAATTTCACTAGACATTTCAACACTTTGTATCAAATGAGACATCTTTGGTTTTCTGCTAACACACCATGCTTCTGTGATTGGCATATTTTGGGACTTTTTTGCCTATTTCATTTTCAATTTGTTTATATTTCAGGAGTCTGAGTCCTATCATTATGAGACCAAGCCCGCTAGGCAAACGAAAATGTAAGTACTGTATGCAACAAGTAACATTTCAACACTTTTACACCTTTCCTTCAACCCTCTATCTCATAGTCTGTTTTATGGGGTAACTTAAAGCAGGTTGAAGGAACATTCTGCTTTACTTTCAGTCTGCTTTAAGCTGTTATCTGCTAGGATATAGAAAATAGTTCTTATGATACTTTTTCATGACTGTATAAAAGGGAACTATATTCTTTATATGGAGGAATAAATTATAGGCGTATTTATAGGGGAATGGGTGAAGCCTTTTCCTCATAGCATGTTTTCAAGATTGAAGATGGATGATTTCTCAAAGGAGGCTTATAGTGAAGCAGAAGCTTCAAGATGCCAACTTCTTTGCTCAAATTACCTAAATGATACGGATTCTATACATGTATATACAGTTGTAAGATTCATTCACTTGTTTATTTAGTGGAGTCAGATGGTGACTGTAGGTATGAGAGCTACATGAGCCCACCAAAGAGGTTCCACACTGGACCCAGCACCCCTGACAGACTAATACCCCACCCACTAGCTCACAGGTAAAATTCTTCTGCATTTTTAGCTCACCTGAGCCAAAGGCTCAAGGTGAGCTATTGGGATAGCCCTGTGTCCGTCGTTGAGCGTTGTGCGTCGTACGTCGTCGTTAACAATTGCTTCAAATGACATCTCCTCCTATACCGCTTGGCAGAATTCAACCAAACTTTACAGAAATGTTTCTTGGGTCAAGCTCCTTCAAATTTGTTCAGAGAATTAAAAACAATGCAGAACTCTGGTTGCCATGGCAACCAAAGTGAAAAAATAAGGAAATCTTAAAAAATCTTCTTGTCAAAATCTGCAAGGGCTAGAGCTTAGATATTTGGCACATAGCATCATCTACAGGTCCTCTATAAAGTTTGTTCAAATTATGCCCCTGGGGTCAAAATTGACCCCGACCCGGGGGTCACAGTTTTACATAGAGTTATTTAGTGAAATTTTCAAATGTCTTTTCCTCTGAAACTAATATGGCCAGAGCTTTAATATTTGGCATGATGACACTTCTAGATGTCCTGTACCAAAATTGTTCAAATGGTTATGGTCGGTTGCATAACTAGGTCACAGGAGCTAAAAATAGATTTTTTTCAATGAAAACTTAAAAAATCTTCTTGTCTGAAACTAGAAGGGCCAGAGCTTAGATATTTGGCACATAGCATTGCCTACAGGTCCTCTATCAAGTTTGTTCAAATAAGGACCTTTGGGTCAAAATTGGCCCCGCCCCGGGGGTCACAGTTTTACATAGAGTTATATAGTGAAATTTTCAAACGTCTTCTTCTCTGAAACTTATATGGCCAGAGCTTTGATATTTGGCATGGTGACACTTCTAGATGTCCTATACCAAAATTGTTCAAATGGTTCTGGTTAGTTGCATAACTAGGTCACAGGAGCTAAAAATAGATTTTTTTCAATGAAAACTTAAAAAATCTTCTTGTCTGAAACTACAAGGGCCAGAGCTTAGATATTTGGCACATAGCATCATCTACAGGTCCTCTATCAAGTTTGTTCAAATTATGCCCCTGGGGTCAAAATTGGCCACGCCCCGGGGGTCACAGTTTTACAAAGAGTTATATAGAGAAAATTTCAAACGTCTTTTTCTCTGACACTAATATGGCCGGAGATTTTATATTCGGTATGGTGACACTTTTAAATATCCTTTACATATTTTGTTCAAATGGTTCCGGTCTGTTGCATATCTAGGTCAGTCCTGGACATAAATCATTATCTCCATTTTTAGCTCACCTGAGCTCAGGATGAGCTATTGTGACCGCTCTTCGTCCGTTGTCTGTCGTCCGGCGTCCGTTCACATTTTCAAATGACATCTCCTCTGAAACCATTGGCCCAAATTCAACCAAACTTTAGCACAAGCATCAGTAGGTCGGGGGAACAAAAACTTGTTAAAAGTTAGTGGGTGGGGTAATTTTTCTTGTTGCCATGGCAACCGCGCACAAAATCTAGAAAAATCTTCTTCTCTGAAACTACTGGTCCGATTTCAATTTTGTTTTCACCAAAATGTTTGTCAGTTGATAGACTTTCAAAGTTGTTCAAAGAATTTTGATCCGTAAAAAAACATGGCCGCCAGAGGGCGTGTTCATTTTCCGTATTTACATAATATTGACAACCCAAGTCAAAAACTTTAAAGATCTTCTAGTCAAAAACCATAAGTCCTAGAACGACTAAATTTCTTATGTAGCATCATGTAGTAAACCTTTACCAAGATTGTTCAAATTTTGACCCTGGGGCCAAAAATGGCCACGCCCTGGGGCTTATCAGTTTTTCTTAGGACAACCTTTAAAAATCTTCTTCTCAGAAACCGTATGGCCTAGATCATTAATATTTGACATGTAGCTTTGCCTTATGGTCCTCTACCAAGATTGTTCAAATTATGACCCCGGGTCAAAAATTGCCCCGCCCCGGGCTTATCAGTTTTACATAGACTTATATAGGAAAACCTATAAAAATCTTCTTCTCTGAAACTGTAAGGCCCAGGTCTTTAATATTTGACATATAGCTTTGCCTTGTGGTCCTCTACCAAGATTGTTCAAATTATGACCCCCGGGCCAAAAAAGGCCCCACCCTCGGGCTTATTAGTTTTTCATAGGAAAACCTTTAAAAATCTTCTTCTCTGAAACCGTAAGGCCCAGATCATTTATATTTGACATGTAGCTTTGCCTTATAGTCATCTACTAAAGTTGTTCAAATTATGACCCCCGGGTCAAAATTGGCCCCACCCAGGGGCTTATCAGTTTTTATAGGAAAACCTTAAAAAATCTTCTTCTCTTAAACCGTAAGGCCCAGATCATTAATATCTGACATGTAGCTTCACATTGTGGTCCTCTACCAAGATCAAATTATGGCACCTGGGTCATAGCTATATCAAAATGTTGTCTTGCCCAGTCAGATTCTATGGTACAATGTCCTCAGGTGAGCGAAATGTGACCCTCTGGGTCTCTTGTTTCAGCTATTCTCAGGTTAGCGAAATATGCCCCATGGGGCTCTTTTTCTTTTAAAACATGAGATTGGCAAGTGGTTCTTTCAAGCAGGCTGAAATTAGAGCAGAAAGCTCCTCTTTCTAAAACCATTCCCTTATCCCAATACATTTCAAGAAACCCACTCCTAAATAGTTGATGGTTGACTAGGCATAATTGGAAACTGAAATTGTCCATTTAAAGGTTCAAAGTTGTATGAGTTAAGGCAAGTTAGTTAACCCATTACCCCATAAATACACTCTTTTATTTATTCCTTGACTGAAGAAAAAAGTTAAAATTATATATTCATAAACATGTATCATAAGAAATATTTTCTATATTCTAGAAGATGGTAACTTAAAGCAGACTGAAAGTAAAGCAGAATGCGCCTTAAAGGCACATTCTGCTTTACTTTCAACCTGCTTTAAGCGGTCATATCTCTTCAAAACCAGAAGCGAGTTATGGGGTAATGGGTTAAAAGCAGTCATCTGTCAAGATATAGGATATGTTTCTTATAGCACTATCAAGAACTTGGAATGCCTGTAAAAGGTTTTTCTATGAGAAAATTCCTTTAAATTCTTCTACCCGTATTGATAAAAAGACAGTTTTTCTAACACCCGGACAGGTGAATGTTTCAAGCAAGCAGAAAGTAAAACCAAATATGCTTTGAAAAAAAGACTGTATCTGAAGTTAAAGTTACCTATGTTTCTAATTTTGAAATAGGGGTAATGATTATAAGAGAAAAGTACAGCAGAAGGTAGCATACTTGTTGGATTAATTATAATTTCCTGTAGTAAAGAATAAACTATATTATACTGACTGTGAATATTTGTTTTGTTTGCAGTAATATATCATCGAGCAGCTTTGAGGGCAGCAGCCCTGAGCAGACAGTTCCTCGTAATGCCAGTATTCACAACATCCCTATCAGCAGTCGACCTCAGCCACACATGTTTGGTTTCATGCCATTACGAGATTCACAAGACATGCAAACAACAGGTGTGTGTATAACACTTGACCCCATAAAAACACCTTTTTACGCCTCTAATTTATTCATCCATTGAGGAATATAGTTCCAATTTACACAAGTATCAACATATACCATAAGAAATATTTGTATATTCTAGCATAATTTTGCTGAAAGTAAAGCAGAATGCGCCTTTAAGGCACATTCTGCATTACTTTCAATTTGCTTTAAGTGGTCACATGTCTTCAAAACTAGAAACAGGCAATGGGGTAATGGGTTAACACTTGCCCCCATAGAAGTACCTTTTAGAGCATTTAAATTATTCCTCCACTGAAGAAAACATTTCAATTTATTGTCAAAAAAATATACCGTAAAATGAATATTCTGAACCCTAGCAGATGGTAGCTTAAAGCAGGTTGAAAGTAAAGCAGAATGCCCCTTAAGGATAATAGGGTTAAAGACAGATGGCTGCCTGAAACAAGAGCTCTCTGTTTAACTTTTCAGCATACCTTACACATCTGCCATGTACAGTGGAGAATGTGTTATTCTTTCCCGTTTAAACGCAAACGTACGCAAACGCAAAGCACTAAAACGTAGAAAAGAACAACTTTTGGACAATTCTGATAATTCTTGTTTATCTTGGTGGTAAACAGTTTGGAGCCTGATCAGACGCCGGGTTACCCGGCGTCTGATCTGGCTCCAAACTGTTTGCACTGGAAATAATAGTTTTAGCGTAAACGCGTTTATTGGGAAAGAATAACACATTCTCCACTGTACCTTCAGCGTTTTTTTTCACCCAATTGGGAACGGGTCCGGTACCCCTCAGATTGGGAATTTTTCAAGTCAAATTGGGAAAAAACCAGTTTTGGAATGATGACAACGCAGAAATTGGGAATTTAAGTTACTTAACCGTTAGAACTGTTTATGATGGTAAACATGGTGTAGAAACTAAATCTACGCTGGGTGTGTTACTCACAGTAGACGCGGTTGCGGCCGAGACAGAGTTGATGACTTGGTAAAATCCAAAATCTTATCTGATCTATCTCTGGATACTGCCAATATCACGCTCGCGAGTGTTAAAGGCAGTGCTCTAGATTCAAGTTTTTCATTATCGTCTTGTTCAAAACAATTCTGTAATACTTTGAATTATGGCTCATGATTGTTTTAATTGTAGGTTTTCTATTTTATAAATGATGGTAAACAGAGTCAGACTGGGTTTGTAAACTCTTATCAATTTCAGCGGATTTTGCGACCACGCAACATTAACCAGTCTCGATGAAGGGGCATGTATAAATCTTCGCCCGGACCGTGTCCGAAATTCGGCCGTAATCACTGGTATTGTTTTATACATACTCCCAAAAATGTCAATGGAGTTGCGTAACTTTGTTTACATTCATTGTAGCCAAAGATAAGTTGGAATATGGATGGTTTGCTATGAATTAAAGGGAAAATGTAATTGATAATTGGCAAATATGTTTATTTTGATTGGGAACAGGTCCGATAATTGATTTCTTTTGATTGGGAAGGGTCCGGTCGTCAAATTGGGAAGGGTCCGTCTCCAATTGGGAACGGGTCCGTTCCCCGGTTCCATTCAAAGAAGGAAAAAAAACGCTGACCTTACACATCTGCTATGTATATAATGGGTATGAATTGGATTCCTAGTTCCTCCTTTAAGTCATTACCCTGGACCCATAGCTTATTCCTAGTAATGAGGATAGATGACCATTTAAAACAGGTTGAAAGTAGAACAGAATGTAATTTAAGGTGCTTTCTGCTTACTTTCAGCCTGCATTAAGCTACAATATGCTGGGACATAAAAAACCTTTCTTATGGTAAAGTGAAACTATTTTCTTCAGTGGAGGATTAAATTTAAGGCATATTTATTGAGTACCGGTAATGAGTTAATCCGTAGGCTGTCACTACAGCAGTGTTGTTATTTGAAGATGGTTCAGTCAAGTAGTTGGAAAGTAAAGGTTGATTCAGAAATAAGGATATTATTGTTGAAATACTCACCTTATCTGGAACCATGCATGATTCTATCATTCATACACCTTCAACTCAATGCTGTATGCTGTCAAACTTCAATACCTTGAACTTTCAGACAAATATAAATTAACCATATTTCAAAGTAAGCCACGCTTTTACTTTGAAATATGGATATGCTTGACTTAACATATTACCCCATAAATACGCCTTTTTATGCCTATAATTTTTTCCTCCACTGAGGAAAATAGTTTCAGTTTATATAGTATTGAATATGTACTATAAGAAATATTTACTATATCCTAGCAAATGGTAACTTAAAGCAGGATAAAGTAAAGCAGAATGTGCCTTTTCAACATTCACACATTTTCAAAACAAGGAACTATTGGGTAATGGGTTAAACAAGCTTAAGATATTGAAATGAAACTAAAAACATAGATACGTTTGACCCTTAGCCCGCCAAATAAATTGTCGTCTGCTATATTTCTCGTCTGCTTCAAGTTTCAAAGTGCTTCAAAATTGCTGAAAATGTTGTCCGAGTGTCAAACAGCTTGGATCCGGATGAGACGCCGAGTTACTCGGCGTCTCATCCGGATCCAAGCTGTTTGCATATGGAGCTATAGTCGTGACTGGCAGGCTACGGGTTAAGCAAGTCTGAGATACCGAAGTTTGACTGTACATGTACAGTAGGGGTGACTATCTAGGTCAAAAAGACTATCCTGATAGTATTGCGATAGTTCAAATACTATCCCAATAGTATTGCGATAGTCAATAAACTATTGCGATACTGTCACGATAGTTGTTATAAAAACTTTTTTCTTATAAACAGAGGATTGTTTAGCTAGCTTCGAAGTCGTGTTCGGAAGGAAGTTTTCAGACGTTTTCATTGAATTCGCTATTGCCACAGACGGGTGTTTACGTTTCATGTGATCGATTAAACTGGATGTGTTTCCACTAAGTTTTATATAACAGTTTCTGCGTGCAACTTTTGTTGCTCCACTGTGTCGTTTTGCTTGACGACGCCAAGTGCTGCCAAACTGCAGCTTTACTTTTTTTGTTGTCCACAATTTCCACTTCGTCTGCCATTTTCACTGTTTCAGTTTACACACTAAGATCGAATGGAATGCCGGCGTCTCGTTTTCGAGAACCAGGATTAAAATTAATTCAATTTTTTACAGTCTTATGACTTATCTTAAATGATTTTAAAGTAAGGAGAAAAGACGTATATAAGTTATGAACTAAATTAATTAAATGGTAAATGATTTTTAAGTCATTGAACTCATTTCCGAATTTTCCATCCGGTCTCGGCCTTTAACTTCCTAAAAACATGCGATCATATCGTCTGGACGCTTTACGGTAAACGAATAAGAGAGAAATACAAGCGTTTGTCGATTGATTTTAATAAACAAATAATTAGTCAAATCAGCCGATTCCGACGAAAGAGTTTTCCACTAAAAGTAAAGTATCACTATCGTAACTATCGATAGTTGTAGAAACTATCGGCAATAGTATCGACTTTCAAAAATGTTATCGACTTATTGCAATCGGAGCTGGTACTATTGTAATAGTTTGATAGGTCGACCTATCGTTACACCTCTAATGTACAGTGAAGATTACATTATTCTTTCCCATTTAAACGCAATCGAAGCGCAAACACAGTTAACTATAATGTAGAAAATTACAACTTTTCGAAATTTCTCACGATTTATTTTAATCTGAGTGGCAAATAGTTTGGAGCCAGATCAGACGCTGGGTTACCCGGCGTCTGATCTGGCTCTAAACTGTTTGCAATGGAAATAATAGTTTTAGGATAAATGCGTTTCTTGGGAAAGACTAACGTTTTCTCCACTGTATATATTTTACCCTATAGGTAAGTTTACATAGGTAAGTTTGACTTAAGTAAGTCTGAGATACCGAAGTTTGGCTGTATATATTTAACCCTATCTCTTCATGTTTTGTAGATTCAGAGACGTCTGATATGACGGAATCTACGGACATGTCTGAAGCCGGTGACTCCTCTTCGGGCCTCCTCCTTACTGCCACAGACAGCCCTAGTCTTCTTGGCTTTACCCAGGTCAAACAGAACCCTTTATGACCAAGGCTTGGTGATCAGGAAACTGACATGGACATTTAGTGGGCCTGCCAAAGTCACTGGGGGGGTTGTTAGGTCAGAGGTCATGGTGATATTCTTTCAGGCCAGTCTTGTTAGATAGTGTAGGGAATAGGTTATTTTTTCACCCCGTTTTAACCAAATGAAATGCAATGCAGTAAAATTCAGTTAAATATCTATATCTTGAACTCGCCTTTAGTAGGTCAAACTTATCCGTGATTTAAGATCTTCATTTTAATATTTCAAAATCGCTTAAGTCGAACTTATCAGTATTTTAAATATTTGTTATGTTTTGACTTTGAAATACAGATATTTTCTACTTGAGGCCTTGAGTTCAAGATATTTAATTTGACTTTGTAAAAAATGAAAGTTTCTTAGAAAGGAAAATGATTTATTTTTATCTGAGTGTCAAACAGTTTGAGTGCTGAACATATGCCGAGTATATACTGTCTATACAATGGAGAATGTGTTATTCTTTCCCAATAAATACGTTTACGCTAAAACTATTATTTCCAGTGCAAACAGTTTGGAGCCAGATCAGACGCTGGGTAACCCGGCGTCTGATCAGGCTCCAAACTGTTTGCCACCAAGACAAACATGAATTATCAGAATTGTCAAAAAATTGTACTTTTCTACGTTTTAGTGCTTTGCGTTTGCGTACGTTTGCGTTTAAACGGGAAAGAATAAACGTTTTCTCCACTATAGCAGTAATAAATTTATAAATCAAAAGAATGAGTCCTCCTGATGCACATTCTGTAAAACAGTGTGTCCTTGAGACAAAAAATTAACCCACTATTGCACAGTTTATTACTAGTGTTTAATAATCTTAAAGCAAGTTGAAAGCTCAGGCAAATTCTGCTTTACTTTCAGCCTGCTTAAAGGTACCGTCTGCTAGGATATAGAAATGGAGTAATGGGTTGATAAAGTCCAGACAAGTGATGGGTCCATAGAATTTTTCATCAAATGAGTCCCAAGGTCCGAGGTTATAAAGCTTTTGACTTGAGTCTAAAGTTGTTCTCAAGCATTTGATTGGTCAGATTTGAGCTTAACCTCGGACCCTAAGCTCAAATCTGACCAATCAAATGCTTGAGAACGACTTTAGACTCAAGTCAAAAGCTTTATAACCTCAGACCCTGGCAAAATTAATGACTATAGGACTCAGAATGAAATTATCACTGCTTTAGGTTTCTGGTTTACAATATTCTGTATAAACCAAGAAATGCCAAGAATGACAACCAATAGAATTAGGTGAGATGCCCCAAGATGCTCTACACTAAATTTAGAATCTGATCTGGATTCAGACTGTCAGTCACCCTGATCCTGTTTCTGTTACTTTAACCCATTATTCCCATAGCCTGTTTCTGGTTTTGTAGACAGTTGACCACTTAAAGCAGATTTAAAGTAAAGCAAAATGAGCCTTAAGGCGCATTCTGCTTTACTTTTAAGTTTTAGCCAGCTATAAGCTACACTCTGCTATAATATAGAAGAAATATGTATTCATGGGATAATGAAAAGAAAAATCAAAAAAAAAAATCAGAATTCTAGCAGTTACATTTCCAGCAGATTGCAGTCACAGTGGAGAAAACGTTATTCTTTCCCAATAAATGCGTTTGCGCTAAAAACTATTTTTTCCAGTACAAATAGTTTGGAGCCAGATCAGACGCAGGGTAACCCAGCGTCTGATCAGGCTCCAAACTGTTTGCAACTCAGATAAAAATAGATAATTGGAATTGTCTAAAAGTTGTCATTTTTTACGTTTAAGTGTTTTGCTTTTGCATTTTGTTTACGTTTCGTTTGCGTTTAAACGGGAAAGAATAATGTATTCTCCACTGTACTCAGTGTTGAGAGAGTTGATTTGTATCTGGTCTGGCTCAGAACTGTTTCTCGCAATTGTTTTTGTTTCACATACAGAGGGAAAGCATTATTCTTTTCCAATAAACTCTAATTGTGTTTAAATATAACAATTCTTTCGTTTGCAAACAGTTTTGGAACCAGATAAGATTTAGAGTTACCTAGCATCTTATCAGAATCCAAACTGTTTGCTGCTCAGATAGAAACAAAACATCAGAACAGGGCTGCCATTTCTCCGTATTTTTCTTAAATCTTCGGCTTTTTTTCCCAGATTGTAGTAGTTTAAAGCGGGCTGAAAGTAAAGCAGTATGCGCCTCTAGGCGCATTCTGCTTTACTTACAGCCTGCTTTAAGTAGTCGAATGTCAACAAAACTAGAAACAGGCTATGGGGTAAAGGTACGATTCTTAAAATCGCACTTGAAAAATGCAAATTTGGAAATCTTAGGATTTTTCATGTCAACTTATGGCAGCCCTGTCAGAAGTAAAAGAAATAAGTTTCAAATAGCTATAATATAATTGTCTACATTTTATTGCATTACAATTGTGTTCAGTTCGTTTAACTTTTTCAACTCTAAGTAACTCTTGTGGGTTATTCTGGGTAGTTTATTAAATACTGGTCGTAATAAGCAAAGGGTGTTGACCCAGATCAGAGGGTTCTTATAGGAGCCCTCTGATCTGGGTCTACACTGTTTGAGTGTATTTTAAACTGGTCTACGGTGTTGAAAGAGTTAAAAAGAGTTAAAGAGGCTGATTTAGAGACTGATTAATTTGGAAGCAAAGGTTATTGTTGCAGAATGAAAAAAAATTGTGCTTGTTTTATGCAAAGGAAGTTAAGATTCAATTAATAAAAATTGAGTAACAGAATGAGTAATATTTTGATTCCAATTGTTGAAATTTTTTGATAGAATAACTGAAGACTGTATTTCAATGGACTAGATATACCCTTTACCTGATAGGCCTATTTCTATTATTGAAGATAGGTGACCACTTAAAGCAGCGCTGAAAGTAAAGCAGAATGCGCCTTAAGGCGCATTCTGCTTAACTTTCAGCCTGCTTTAAACTATCGTGTGCTAGAATATAGAAAATATCCCCTATAATATATATACATTACTGTTTAAATTGGAACTATTTTCTTCAGCGGAGGAATAAATCATATTCGCTAAAAGGCGCTTCTATTGGGGAAAGGGTTAATTAGGAGCGGGAATTTTCCATCTGAAGTTTGAGGGGGGGGGAATGAGTTTAACCCTTTACCCATAGCTCGTTTCTAGTTTTGAAGATAGATGACCACTTAAAGCAGGTTGAAAGTAAAGCAGAATGTGCCTTAACTCTTTCCTACCTGAAACTTTAAATGGACAATTCCAGTTTCCATTTTAGTTTAGTCCATTTCTGACTTTTAAGCGTTGTTTTTGTCAATGTTTGGCATTATTACAAACAGTGAAGACCCTGATCAGAGGGCTCCTTTCGGAGCCCTCTGATCTGGGTCTTCACTGTTTGCATAGGACAAGTGTACTATTCACATGTTCACTGTTTGAAAATGACGCCTATATGCGGGACTAGGGTTCAAAGGGTTAAGGCTCATTCTGCTTTTCTTTCAGCCCACTTTAAGCTACCATCTGCTTGAATATAGTGAATATTTCTTATGATTAATATTTATGATTGTATAAATTGGAACTAGGGGCCTCCGTGGCCCAGTGGTATAGTCACTGTGACTTTCATCACTAAGCTCCTCACCGCTGTGAGTTCGAATCCCAGTAGGGTCATTCAATTGTCATGTGGGGAAGCCTTCCAGCTGGCTTGCGGAAGTTCGGTGGTTTTACCCAGTGCCTGAAAAAGTGCTTAAAGGTTCTGGGGTCTTCCTCCACCTATAATTAGCTGGACGTCGCGATATGGCTAAAATACTGTTGAAAGCGACATAAAATCAAAACAAATCAAAATCAAATAAATTGGAACTATTTTTTCAGTAGCAAATGAATAAAAGCCGTATTTATGGGGTAACGGGTTAACATGACTCTCTTGTCCGAAACGAAATTCTCAGTGAGGAGTGTGCAGGGAAAGAGAGAGGAATTACTCTGTAAATTTATCAGGTATTAGCCAGTTTGTAGTTGTGTTCAAAATCAATACTTTGTACAGTGTTATTGGATTTATTGTATATTTGTGTATGTAGAATTGTACAATATTTTTTACAATCCATGGGCATTTATTGTGGAGAGGATATAAAGAAAGACAAAGACTATTTGGTACAGTGGAGAATGTGTTATTCTTTCCCAATAAACGCGTTTACGCTAAAATTATTATTTGCAGTGCAAACAGTTTGGAGCCAGATCAGACGCCGGGTAACCCGGCATCTGATCAGGCTCCAAACTGTTTGCCACCAAGATAAACATGAAATATCAGAATTGACCAAAAGTTGTTCTTTTCTACGTTTTAGCGCTTTGCGTTTGCGTTTAAACAGGAAAGAATAACGTTTTCTCCACTGTAGTGAAACAATAGGCAGTCAGCGTCACTTTAACCTATTCAACCCTAGCAACAAGTATACTCGTCATTTACAAACATTGTACCTGTGAGGATTACACTTGATGGGAAAAGTGTAAACCCTGATCAGATGGCTCCTTAAGGATCTACACTGTTTGTCATTTTGAAATATATTGTTAAAATCAACCCTTAATAGTCAAAAAGGGACTAGACTTATTTTGAAATTGGAATTGTCCATTAAATGTTTATGGGGTGAATGAGTAAAGACATCTGGCAAAATATTAACAAGATTTATGATCAGCTTTTTTCATCTGGTGAATGGTGTGCTGAGGGAAAGCTGTTATTTGCAGTAAAAACGAAATGCAAACACTACAGTGGAGAAACTGTTATTCTTTCCCAATAAACGTGTTTACGCTAAAACTATTATACCCAGTGCAAACAGTTTGGAGCCAGATCAGACGCCGGTAAACCCGGCGTCTGATCAGGCTTCAAACTGTTTGCCACCATCACGGGGGGCTAACTAGGTATTACGATGAAATGTTTGTCTACGACAACCTATATGGGTATTATAAGAGATTTGTATAGCTACGAAGTCAGTGTATATAGTGAGAAATGTTTGGCTACGACAACAAAATTGCCTTCGTAGCAATACAAATTTGTTATAATACCCATATAGGTTGTCGTAGACAAACATTTCATCGTAATACCTAGTTGGCCCCCCGTGACCATGATAAACATGAAATATCAGAATTGTCCAAAAGTTGTTCTTTTCTACGTTTTAGCGCTTTGCGTTTGCGTACGTTTGCGTTTAAACGGGAAAGAATAACGTTTTCTCCACTGTATACATACAATCTATGCCAAAAGAAAACCAGACTTACTGCATTGCAATCTTTGTAGATCCTGACCAGATACCACATCAAAGACACAGCATCTGGTCAGGGTATTCACTGTTTGACATTTATAACCATATACAGTGTTTGGATAGCTAACACATATATCCAGATAAGGGGAGTATTTTAAAAACCAAGACTCTTATTTCTGTATTGAACCCTATGGTGTCACTACTCATTAGAATCATCTCTTCATGAAGATTCTAATGAGAAGATGTGCTGTAGAATTTTGTGCTGAAATGAGTGAGAAATGTTGGAATTGTTCAGTTGACTTCCTCTTAACTCCAGCCATGAAGATCCCCAGTCAGATGCCATATGTTTATTATTATCTGCATTTAACTTTTCTCAAGTATTTGATCTTTTTTGTCTTCCAATGCTGAACTTTTAGATTCTACCCAAAGTTAACCCATTACCCCATAGCCTGTTTCTAATTTTGAATATAGTTGACCACTTAAAGCAGGATGAAAGTAAAGCAGAATGCACCTTAAGGCGCATTCTGCTTTACTTTCATCCTGCTTTAAGTGGTCAACTGCTAGTGTATAGAAAATATTTTTATGATTCTTATTTGTGACAGTATAAATTGGAAGTATTTTCTTCTGTAGGGAAATAAATAAAAAACGTTAAAAGGCGTTTTTACGGGGTAATGGGATAATATACTGCCTCATTTCCTTTGATGTTTTACAGTGGAGAAAACGTTATTCTTTCCCAATAAACTCGTTTACGCTAAAACTATTATTTGCAGTGCAAACAGTTTGGAGCCAGATCAGATGCCGGGTAACTGTTTGCCACCAAGATAAACATGAATTATCAGAATTGTCCAAAAGTTGTTCTTTTTTACGTTTTAGTGCTTTACGTTTGCGTTTAAACAGGAAAGAATAACGTTTTCTCCACTGTACTAACAGTTTTGATTCAGATTAGACACTGAACAACTCATTTCCAGATCAGGAACAAACATGTTTGTTATTTTGAATTTCATTCATGAAACTTGAAAAAAGACAATTTATGAAGAAATAATGAAGGGCTAGCTGATGGCATTTATTACAATTTATGAAGAAATAATGAAGGGCTAGCTGATGGCATTTATTCAGTGTTTAGGTTATGCCCGGATATTGTATTGCAAAGACCTCTCTAAGAGTGAGTGAGTCTCAATCACGCTTGCAGAAAAATTTCATTATAGCTGAGCATAAACAATAGTGATCGTAAGACACTAGGGGTCAGTCTTTTGAAAGGTCGTACAACAAATATATTCGTAAGGTAGATTCAAAAATTCTCAATAATCATTTATTTCTTCATCTCATCCTGTCTTGTGATATCTTGTTGGAATCGTCTTTTCAAGACCATTCCAAAGAGATGTCACAAGGCAGAATTAGATGGAGAAATAAGGTATATTTTAAAGTTTTGACTTGCGACCGTTTTTGTCGTACAATGTTTCATAAGACGGTGCCTCAGAACTGTAGACCACACATTAGAGCATTTCATAGGAAATAGCAAGCAGTGCAGTCTGATGATTTGATGCATAACACAGAATCTCATCAGGATCTTCACTGTTTCTAAATGTCCTCCTTAGTAGACTCTTAGGATTAACTCTTTCCTCCCTAAAACTTTAAATGGACAATTCCAGTTTCTATTTAAGTCTAGTCCATTTCTGACTTTTTAGGGTTGTTTTTGTCAATGTTTGGCATTATGACGAACAGTGAAGACCCTGATCAGAGGGCTCCTTTTGGAGCCCTCTGATCTGGGTCTTCACTGTTTGCATAGGACAAGTGTACTATTCACATGTATACTGTTTGAAAAGGACGCCTATATGCGGGACTAGGGTTCAAAGGGTTAAGATGATTTAGTAAATCAAAAATTAAGCTGTAGCTCATCTCATTAACACATTCGACCCTAACAACGAGTATACTCGTTGTTTACCTTTAAAGAGTATGCTTGTCATGTATAAACAGTGTAGATCATGATCTACACTGTTTGCCTTATTATGATTATATTGTTAATGTACCCCTAAATGGTCACAATTGGATTGGACTAAATTGGAAAATGGATTCGTTTATAAAAGGTTCAAGGGGCAAATGTCGAGTAAACAACAGTTTTTCAGTTACAATTTTTATTGGATCTTTTTTTCAGGCTTTTGGTGATTCTCATTCTTTTACCTAATTTCCTTCTTATCTTGCCAAGAAATGTTGCTTTTTCCGCAAGCTGCAGGGATTAAGAATATTTTGTTAACCTTGAATGAATTCATTATGTTAGTAATGCACAATTAGAACTGTGTTTTCCACAGTTCTCAACAAAACATTTCCCCCTTACTTTTGACAGTTTCGATCATTGCAGTGGTCATCTTTTGAATGATGTTGAGAATAAGGATGAGCACTTGTGTCATGAACAAGGACGAAGAGGGCCTACCTATTCTCACAAGTTTAACCCTTTACCCCATAGCCTGTGTCTAGTTTTGAAAATAGGTGACAACTTAAAGCAGGTTGAAAGTAAAGCAGAATGCACCTTAAGGTGCATTCTGCTTTACTTTCAGCCTGCTTTAAGCTTCCAATTGCTAGAATAAAGAAAATATTCCTTATGATCCATATTCATGACCGTATAAATTGGAACTATTTTCTTCAGTGTTGGAATAAATATAATGTGCTAAAAGACGTTTCTATGGGGGAAAGGGTTAACCCGAATTTTGTCACCAAGTGTGGCAGAAATTGATGAGCATGATTGACAACATGTGATATCATTATTCTGAAGATGACCTCAGCAGTGGTCAAAGCCTTCAACTGTAATTGGGATTTTTTTGAGTTGTGAACTTAGGAAAACACAGTGCTAATATTTTGTTAAGTTTGCCAAAAAAAGCAGAGAATGCCCAGTTGGTTGTTGCCTTGTTTTATATTTCACTTACGCATTTAGTTTTCACAATTGTGCTTATAGATGATAATAATACAAGACTGTTACATATTGTGCTATCTCCTGTGTAATTAGTAGAGAATTGCAAGTTCAGTAAAACCAGTGAGCAACTGGGGGCCATTTCATCAACAGTCTTACAAAGTTTTATGAAACGGGCCCTTGACCTGGCTTGGACCTGTTACATAAACCCTATCACTACTATCAATACCGTAAAATGTAATAACAGCTTAACACATTATCCAATAGCCAATTTATAGTTTTGAAGACATGTGACTACTTAAAGCAAGTTCAAAGTAAAGCAGAATGTGCCTTAATTACACATTCTGCTTTACTTTCAGCCTGCTTTAAGCTACAATCTGCTAGGATGTAGAAACTATTTTTTGTGGTACATACCCATGACTGTATAAATTGGAACTATTTTCTTCAGTGGAGGAATAAATTAGAGACGTCAAAAGGTGTATTTATGGGATAATGGGTTAATGAAGGACAAAAGTAATGCAAAAAGCTCCTAAAGGACTGGTTGTTTTACACAGGTTTTACTGATTGATTCAAACCAAGTGTCTGATCTGGGTCTATACTGATTGCATTGACCCAATTTCTTTTTTTCGTGGACGTAGCTAATGTTGTTAGTTGAAATATGTAAGATGTAACCAAATTTTGTACATATGTGTATATTGAGATTATCGTACATAGAAATGATCATTTGTTGCATAGAAGTGTTAAGTTTGTGTACAGTTTTTGTGGATATTGATGACTTGTGTGTGAACATGCCAGAGTCTGACAGACTGTGTAGGCTTTCTGTCAGTCGAAATATCATTGACTGAGCCGTCTCCTTAGCAATTATTGAGGGAGCATCTCCTCTTTTGTTCTGTCTGTCTGTCTGTTTTTCTGTCTGTCTGTCTTAACTTTTTAGCGTAGCCATAGCATTATACATGTAATAAGAGAGAAACTTTGAAAACCCATTACCCCATAGCCTGTTTCTAGTTTTGGAGACAGGTGACTGCTTAAAGCAGGTTGAAAAAAACCCAGAGTGTGCCTAAGGCACATTCTGCTTTACTTTCAGCCTGCTTTAACTACCATCTACTATGATATAGAATTGTTTTTTCTAGAACAGATTCATTACTATATAAAAAAGTAATTCCTTTCTTCAGTGGAGGAGTAAATTAAAGAAGTAGAAAAAAGCATATTTATGGTGTAATGGATCAAGAGAATAGTCAATTTATGTGGTACAGTGGAGAATGTGTTATTCTTTCCCAATAAACGCGTTTACGCTAAAACTATTATTTCCAGTGCAAACAATTTGGAGCCAGATCAGACGCCGGGTAACCCGGCGTCTGATCAGGCTCCAAACTGTTTGCCACCAAGATAAACATGAAATATCAGAATTGACCAAAAGTTGTTCTTTTCTACGTTTTAGTTCTTTGTGTTTGCGTACGTTTGCATTTAAATCTGAAAGAATAACGGATTCTCCACTGTACACCCCTAATGACAATAAGGTGAATGCAGTTCAATACTCTACATGGAGAGATTGGCCATTGTCATCAACTGACAGTCAATACTAAACCATGCATTATAAAAGTAAAGTACATGTAGAAAGCTCCTAAAGAAAGTTTGCATAGGTGCTATTTGCTTGAAATTGAGTCTTGCCTTTAATACTAACAAAGAAAATATCAACAAAAACTGCAATATTCTGCATTTGGTCACATTGTGTTCAGTTCTGTTCAACCAATTACCACATAGCGTGTTTCTAGTTTTGAAAACAAGTTACCACTTAAAGCAGGTTATAAGTAAAGCAGTTCGTTCCTTACGAAGTATTCTGCTTTACTTTAAGCCTGCTTTAAGTTCCCAACTGGAATGGTACTGGAAATGCCTTTTATTCTTCATGTTCAGGACTTCCTAGCTGGGGACTACTTTTCTTAGCGTATGAATAATAAGAAGCGTAAAAAGATGTATATGTATTTATGGGGAAAAAGGTTAGTCTGGAAAGAATAACGTTTTCTTAGCTGTGTATGGTGTAAGATTGTTTATATGAGATGCCACTGGCCTCTTGTGCGACAGAATTACGTTGTAAATATGTACATAGATTTAAAATGGCAGTCAGTGATGTGCGTGTACAGTCAACATCTTTGTTAAATTGTTAGATACAAGAGAATAGGCAGGCACAGTGTACACTCAGGATCAGAGTTGGGTCAAAGGTCAATGTCATTTAGAGGTCATTAAACAGCCAGCTATGCTGGATTTAACATTTGTCATAACTTGTGATAGAGGCTTCATCTTATGCATTTGGACTCAACTCAATAATCTTTTGAGCTCAGTGCAAGTTGGATAATGACCGACAGAGATCAAGGTCATTAAAAGGGCGGCTTAGGCCATTTAATTGTCCACAATTTACTTGTGGTAGAGACTATTTATTCCTTTTCTAAAGAAAGAAGTTCCACTTTATACAGACATGAGTACATGTATTTCCATATCCAGGCAGATTATTGCCTAAGGTGCATTCTGCTTTACTTTCAGCTTGCTTTACTTGGTCACCTGTCTTTAAAACTAGAAACGGGCTATGAAGAAATGGGTCAAACAAATCCCATTTTAATGTGGTCAGTAGGTAAACCAGACCATGTCAATGGAGCAAAGATTAAAATTCTGTGATTGAACTCGTGGACTATAATACAAGATTAACTCTTTGCATGCTAGCGGCGGATATATCTGCCACAGTGATTACCATAGCAAACAGTTTGGATCCAGATGAGACGTCACGTTACGCGGCGTCTCATCAGGATCCAAAATGTTTGACACTCTGACCCTGTTTTGGAAAGAAAATTAGAAAATTATAATTTTAGAACATCAGCAGACGACAATGGTTGCAGACGAAAAAATTACCCAGCATGCAAAGAGTTAAGTGTACATGTAGCTAGTAGAAAATATGTGAATATGCCAAAGTATGTGTATACTGTGTCTGTCTACACTTGTCATGTAATATGTTGTGTTGTTGATACATGTCTTGGAAGGACATATGTGTAATTAATAAATAGCCATTTAATGGTAGAAAAAAATACTTGTTCTTCATTTCTTATTCAAAATTCTTATTATACTAGAAAAGCCTGACTCTGCTAAATGTTTACAAACTGTTTGGGTTACAGACCAGGGGCCCGTTTCATAAAACTTCTTACGACAAATATTGTCGTAAGTCAGATTATAAAAGTCTCAATTATTATTTATTTCTCAATCTAATCCTGTCTTGTGGCATCTTTTTGGAATCGTCTTGAAAAGACGATTCCAAAAAGATGTCACAAGACAGGATTAGATAGAGAAATGAGAGATTAAATGTATTTTAAAGTTTTGACTTACGACAACATTTGTCGTAAGATGTTTTATGAAACGGGGCCCAGACGCTTAGTAACTTTGGTACCTCTTCACCTTACCTATTACTCCATAGATACACAGTCCAGTGATAGGACGCTTGCTTAGGGAGCGAAGGGTCCCTGGTTCGAGAGCTGTCAGCATCTCTGGAATTTTTCGGAGCAAAAAAGTAACACTACATTGCTTCAATTCACCCAGGTGAATTATAAATGGGTACTTGAGAGAAGTCAATGTGCCATGGCTGCAACTTGTGCCGTATGTAAATCGTATAATGCCCGGATGTCTGACCAAAGTCTACACTGGTTGCTGATAGGAATTTCATTATCAAGCAGAACGAAAATGACAAATTAGACCAGGCATCCCTTACATTAAATTGGACCAATCAAATATACAAGTACAGTGGAGAATCTGTTATTCTTTACCGATACACGCGTTTACGCTAAAACTATTTTTTCTTTTACAAACTGTTTGGAGCCAGATCAGACGCCGGGTTACCCGGCGTCTGATCAGGCTCCAAACTGTTTGCCACCAAGATAAACATGAAATATCAGAATTGTCCAAAAGTTGTTCTTTTCTACGTTTTAGTGTTTTGCGTTTGCGTACGTTTGCGTTTAAACGGGAAAGAATAACAGATTCTCCACTGTATGGAAGATTCCCCTGGGCATAAATTGGTTAACGATATTCTCACTAAATTTGGACTTAACCCCCCTTCACTGCCATAGACCTACCCCAAGTGCACTGGTTATTTGCAAACAGTTCGGATCCTGATCAGACACCGCGTTAAGTGGCGTCTGATCAGGATCAAAACCGTTTGACACTAATTTCAACATTTCTTAAGTCAATTAAGTTTCTACCTAGATTTTAAATTTGAGAAATAAAAGCAGACGACAATTGTTTTAAATTGATGACGTCATGGCAGTGAATTGATTAAGAAAGGTTGATGAACGACGGGCAAACAACTATCGGCCAAATGTTTCATAGAAACGCCCATAACTTTAGGTAATCGCACGATAATGCGAGATATTCGCTTTCATTTGTGTATTTTGACTATTTTCTTTCATTTTTGCTAGAACAAAATTTGGTTTTCAGTCTCGTAACCCTTTCATTGTCATTATGACGTCATAATCTGTCTAAAACATCCACTGCCATAATATCGTCTGCTTGCAAAATTTAGAATTTGAGGCAATTTGATTTCAAAGCATTTATAAGACTTAGTACGAATGTCAAGCAATTTGGAGTTATGACTTGATGTTTGTTATTCTATAGGCCGATTTTATTGACCTGGCAGGGCGGAGTCTCTATGAGGACCATTGCACTTCAACTTTGGGGGCGGCAGCACGTTCGTTTTATTAACGGAATTTACCGGTGTCGTCTGTCGTTTTTTCTCAACGTTACATGTTAGTGGACCTTTTGTTAGAAGGAATATAATGACCAGTGTCAAACAGCTTGAATCAAGGTCAGACGCCGCATTACGCGGCGTCTGATCTGGATTCAAGCTGTTTGCAAATGTAAGCCAAGTCTAATTTTCCCTCCCTATAATAACTCCCTCCGAACAACACATGCACTCTTTGTCTTCCATTGAGTGTTGTTGTAAAGAGGTAACACAGTATGTACCGTTTCACGTTAATATGATTGCATGCATTAATTGTTTCTCCATGTTGAAAGTATCGGACAATAACGATATAATACGGAACTGTACTTTTCACACTTAAATCAAATGTAAATTAGTTTATCTTTGCCAAAGGTTAGCCCCGCCCTACCAGGTGAAACAATTGGTCTATAGTGCTTAGTCGATCTTTGAATAAACACCATTTAGTCGTAACCAGTATTTTTTATTATCTCATTTTATTTAAAAATTGACAGTGATGCATATGCATGCACTGAATTACCTGTTTTGTTCGAACTCTTCTGATCGCATTTTGTTTTCTCTTTTCCTCGAACATCATTTATTACATAATATCAACCTCTGTCTGTCTTCCTGTTTGTCCGTCTGTTTGTCTGTCTGTTTGTCCGTATGTGTGTCTGTCTGTCTTGTCTGTCTGTCTGTCTGTTTGTCCGTATGTGTGTCTGTTTGTCTGTCTATCTGTTTGTATGTCTGTCTCTCTCCCCTCTCTAGTCAGTTTTTAGTAATCTTAATCAGCATTTATTGAACATGATAACATGCTAATTTTGTTTGCACATTTTGAATTTACTATGTATACCATGATTCCGTCAAGTCTGTGTCCAATAATATCGGAACCCTCTTATCAAGGCTTAAACAGTGCAGGGTCCCGTTTTACTAAACTACTTACGCAAAATTTATGCGTAAGTCAAAATTATAAATTTTAATTTACATTTTTTATTATCACTTGCTACAAACAGCAAATAGCCAGATCAGAGGACGCGCTTTTAGTTGCTGTTTGCAAACGTTTATGATCGAAAAATAAGAGTTAAACGATTTTGACTTACGCAAAAAATTTGCGTAAGTTGTTTAGTAAAACGGGCCCAGGAGTACTTTATACAGCTACACTGTTTGTAAATGATGAGTAAACTTTTCGCTAGGGTTGAATGGGTTGAAGAACCTGGCCCAAGGTTATAAAGCGTTTGAGTTGAGTCTGATATCATTCTCAAGTATTTGATCGGTCGGATTTGAGCAAAAGCTTAAATATGATCAATCAAATGCTTGAGAACGATTTCAGACTCAATTGAAACGCGTTGTAACCTTGGATCAAAGAAATCTGATGCCATTGCCGCTTTAGGCTAGAACTGTTTCTCGACATGAATATTTGAAACACTGTCACTAAAGCTCGTTGTTTTTTATATCCGATATTTGTCTGCATTGTTTCAAATTTGGATTAAAACCTCTTTCATAGGGCCGGAAATAACTGTTTCTTCTTGTAAATTGCAGAGTATTAAAATTGAAATAGTTCTTAAGAAGGATATTGAAGGCGGATTCGTCATACCGATGACAATCAGCGTAATTTCGACCAGTGAAATCAAATCTGCATGTCCATTTGGCACTAGATGGCGCTAAGCAGGCACTCTCGAATGCGCACGCAGTAAACACTTTCATTATATTCTCGTGCACTTCCTTTGTATTGTGCATCATGACGGCGCGAATTTCTACATGTGGCTCTTTGGCTAACTTTTGTTGATCTGTGGCTATAAATTCGTACATGTCTGGATGCGTAGCAGCAAAAGTTGTGTAACCCGCCGTCGTGCCCATCACAACGATACCCGTCTCGTGCGACTCGTGCACTATGGGAGCTAACTCGCTAGAGTGCAAAACAAACCCAGGGTTTATCCACGTCATGTGACCAAACTCGGAGAGTGCCGCCTGAAAAATAATGAAAAAGAAACCCTAAATGATATGGAAAACAAATAGAATTTGAAAAAAAAAAAAAATGAAATACTTAGATTTTTCTGCAGTGGAGAAGACACTATTCGTTCCTGGCAAATGGTTTAGAGCGTGATCAATGATCAGACAACGGGTAACCCGGCGTTTGACCCGGCTTTTAATTGGTTGCATTGAGCATAATGTTTATGCCCCTTATATGGGATAGATGCGGGGCATATATAGTAATTGCACTGTCCGTCCGCTCTAATGAGAAGGGTGTTGTGAGTCGCATCATGTGTACGAATCTAACTTGTTGGGGAATCTCGACTTATGAGTTGAATCCCACAATTTTAGCCTGTCTAAACGGAATCTGATTTAGGGGGTGTATATGCAACTAAATTGTTCGCACAAGTTTTATCCATATGTTTTGGATTTGGATTTGTAATCCATGAGGACAAACACTACTATAGGTAAATTTTGCGCGCTGAACCGTGACTGAGCTTTTCTATTTATAGAAGTTGCAACCATTCCATGTTATGGGTAAGTTAGGGTTCAAACCTTAACTTGATATCTAAAATAAGATTTTGATACCTATATTTGTCATCGTGGTCGAGAGAGTAGAGTACTTGCTGCCCGTGGATAGCGTTTTACTGAGTAAGGTCATGGGTTCGATACCCAGTGGATGCTGGTTTTTTTTTATTTATGTTTTTTGTTTGGAAAGGTATTTTATACTACATATGACGATAACCACAAGGACATAAATTTATTGATCAGTATTTAAATAATACACATGTATATATTATTCAATTTTTTATTACATTTCTAAAGATGGTACGACAGACAAAAACACCGCGTCAATAGTCTAAAATTCCATGGCAATGAAGCTTGTAGAAAACTTCTACGTGCCTGTAAGAAGGAGAAGCAGAAATGATTTAGAATCCAATAAAACTGAAACGGGAAGTATACTCGTCATTTAGAAAGAGTGTACTTCACTTGTCTCCTGAAAACAGTGAATACCAGATCAGAGGGCTCCTTAAGGAGCACTCTGATCAGGGTAACACTGTCTGTCATTTTTCAATTGTCATACATTAACTTGACCTAATTGGAAACAGAAATTGCTCGTTAACATTTCAGTGATAAATGAAAACAAATTACATACATTTAAAACTTTCAATACTTCAAAAAGTTAAACGTTTTAGGTCGTCCATGACATATTTAGCATATATGTTAAACAATTCAAATAAGCTATTGTTTGAAAAATAATGCAATAAAACATAAAATTTTAAATTTAAAAGAAATAATTTCTATTGGGAATCGAACCCACAGCCTTTTTATCCTATTGCAAGTACCCTTACACTCTACCTATTAATCTAACTCGATTATTGATTTAATGTCACTACACAAGGCACAATATCCTTAGTATACCATGAAAGGTAGGTAACTCCTGAACGAATTTATGCTTTTTGATGCGTTTTACCTCTTTGGGTGGACTCGTCCTAAAGGTCACGGCTCACGGGTCGAAATCGGACTATACAGTGGAGAATCTGTTATTCTTTCCCGTTTAAACGCAAACGTACGCAAACGCAAAGCACTAAAACGTAGAAAAGAACAACTTTTGGACAATTCTGATAATTCATGTTTATCTTGGTTGCAAACAGTTTGGAGCCTGATCAGACGCCGGGCTACCCGGCGTCTGATCTGGCTCCAAACTGTTTGCACTGGAAATAACCGTTTTAGCGTAAACGCGTTTATTGGGAAAGAATAACACATTCTCCACTGTATACATTCTGAGCTGTTGCGATCACCCCACATTGATATCTATTCTATGTACGAATGGACAGTGTCTGTCCGTACTTACTTTTGTGTTGACACACACTGTGCGTGCGTTCGCAGTTAACCAGCCCTGCGTTCATTAGCGAAAGCGCTCGCCGCGAGTACTTTTGCGGGGCGAACCACAGTTCCACGTGGGTTCAACGTTGCATGCTTTGTTTCCTATTTGTCCCCTGCACATGTGATTCGCCCCGAGCTTTTTCGCTGTTGAACGCAGGTCCAGTTATCATCAACAATGATATTTCGAATACTTGGATACTTAAACAGTTGTTGCCATGAACCATTTCTATATAACCCAACCATATTTGACATTGGCTTTGACCTAATTAGGTCTTATGCTATTTTAAACGGACTACAATTATTTCTTGCTTACTACAGCGCTTTTTTACAGTGTCTTGGATCATTACCAATTCAAAATATCACGCAACCTCAATTGACCTAAATGTTGACCGGAAGTGGTTGGGTTGGGTTAAGCGTTTATTGAAGGTAGTCTTTTTGTAGCATAGGGCGTGTTCGATTATCAGTTCCAGAACTGTTTGGAACGATTCCATGGAATTAGTAAATCAAATAAAAACGGAATTGAACCCTTGCAAATATGGTAGTCTGGTTCCCAACTTATTACAACTTTGCTGTCGAGGCGTTCGTAAATTGTGCCGGGAACCATGATGATACGTCACAATTCTGCTCACACCACCTCCTCGGGCAGAATTGATAGAACAGTTCTGGAATTGAATTCCGGACCATTCGTTTTCGATTCCGTCAATCCGGAAGATTCCGGACTGATAAACGAACACGCCCATAAACTCATTTGTTTGGGAAAAAAGAACGCATTTCTTTCTGTACAAAGTAACCCTTCTTGTCTTAACCCTTTACCCCATAGCCTGTTTCTTGTTTTGAAAAAAAAGGTGACTACTTAAAGCAGGTTGAAAGTAAAGCAGAATGCGCCACATGGCGCATTCTGCTATACTTTCAGCCTGCTTTAAGCTATTAACTGCTAGAATAAGGAAAGTATTAAATATAACACATATTCATTACGGTATATATTGGTACTGTTTTCTTCAGCTGAAGAATAAAATGCAAGTGCTAAAAGTCGCTTCTATAAGGGAAAGGGTTCAACTGATACATATTTGAATATACATGTACAGGGTAACAGATAAGGTTTTGATGCATATTGGGTATTTACTCCTTGATATTTTACAGAATTGGGTTTTTGAAAATTTTATTGGGTATTGGGAGTTTTCCTAATTGGGTATTATTCATATTCTGATAAGGTTTCCAAAATTTCTTTGCTTTTTGCTACATTCCTTTGCTTTTTGTTACTCCTTGTTGTGAAAAACAATTGCTTTTTCCACAAGTTTAATTGGGTAAATACCCCGATAATCATACTCCCCTTATCTGTAACCCTGCATGTACATGATATATGCGATGCGAGATCAGACATAGGGTAACATGACATCTGATCATATTGAATTAAAAACCTCAACAATTTCTAAGAAAATGCAATCTTTAGACTTTCATTGAATAAACCCATTTTAAGCCTACTATCTACTTAGTTGGACATTGTCAAACAGTGTAGACCCTGATGAGACGTCGTGTAACGCGGCGTCTCATCAGCGGGTCTACAGTGATTCTTTATTGTATGAAAAACCCGGTATGTTGGTGTATGGACAAACAGTGCAATGTCTTTAGATCACTCTTGTACAGTGGAGAAAACGTTATTCTTTCCCAATAAACGCGTTTATGTTAAATCTACTATTTCCTTTGCAAACAGTTTGTAGTCAGATCAGACGCCGGGTTACCCGGCGTCTGATCAGGCTCCAAACTGTTTGCCGTCCAGGTGAAAATCAACATTCAGAATTGTCAATCAATTGTCATTTTCATCTTCATTTATTTGCAATGCGTTTCGTTTGCGTTTAAACGGGAAAAAATAACGTTTTTTTCACTGTATACCTACTATGGAATCTTCTAGCCAGTGGCCCAGTGTACAGGGAGAGTTCATTGCAATATCCAGGCATATTGGGTCAATTCAGTGTTCTGTTTCTTTTAATTGCAACAATTAACGATTTCATTTTTGTAACGCGTTTTGTTTTCAAGAACATATTGTATACCGGTACATGTATATTATCTGTACATTTTCCACATAGTCTCAAGGTCGACCACACTTGAATGTTCAAACAGTCTGGATATCAATATTTCGGTAAGAAAACAATAAACACATTTCCAAATTTTGAAAGTAAAAGAAGACGAAACTTATATGCAGACGATAATATGGCAGCAGCTGTATACAGTGAAACCCCTCTAAACCGGAACCTCTAAATACCGGAATTCTCTCTAAACCGGACAAAAACTTTGGTCCCGTTTCCAACCCTTCTATATCTTAACCCATTACACCATAAATATGCCTTTTTACGCCTTTGATTTATTCTATCACTGAAGAAAATACATTCATGAATATGCATCATCAGAAATAGTTTCTATATTCTAGCAGATGATAGCTTAAAGCAGGTTGAAAGTAAAGCAGAATGCGCCTTTAGGCGCATTCTGCTTTACTTTCAACCTGCTTTAAGTGATCAGCTATCTTCCCTACTAGAAACAAGCGTTGGGTCAAAACCCCTCTAAACCGGAAACCCCTATAAACCGGACATTTATTTTGTCCCCACACATGTCCGGTTTAGAGGGGTTTCACTGTATACCAGACAAAAAAGAAACGTCTACATTTAAAAAGTGTGCGCTTTTCATTTACTTTTGTTCACCATCTTGGCCAGAATTGGGAGCCACATGTATCAATTAGACAATTTAAAGAGTTGTTTTGATACAGAAAAGGGATGTCTGCACCAGTAAAAGAGAACTTAATTGAAAAATATGAAGTAATTATTTAGATCTGGTGCTACAGTGGAGAATGTGTTATTCTTTCCCAATAAACGCGTTTACGCTAAAACTATTATTTCCAGTGCAAACAGTTTGGAGCCAGATCAGACGCCGGGTAGCCCGGCGTCTGACCAGGCTCCAAACTGTTTGCCACCATGATAAACATGAAATATCAGAATTGTCCAAAAGTTGTTCTTTTCTACGTTTTAGTGCTTTGCGTTTGCGTACGTTTGCGTTTAAACGGGAAAGAATAACGTTTTCTCCACTGCATGAAGTAAAGCACTATATATCATAGTAGACGTTTCTTTTTTTTGTCTGGTATATTTACATGTACATTCTAATTACAGTGAATGGGTTTAAAATGAAAATGTGTGTTCACCCATCAAACATTAGCAACGACAGTACATTATTTACAAAAAGTGTTCCTGTGAAAAGTTCACTTTATATTCTATTGAAACATTGAAGATTCAGATCAGAAGACTCTTGTAAAATAGGTCCATAATTCGACCCTTAACCCTAGCTGCGATAACGTATCTTTAACTCTATGCCTAGTCAATTATCAATACAGTTACCAGGGTGATAAGCTGAACAAATCTAATATTTTCTCACTCATTTAAGCATCAAATTCTATAGTGTAACTATTCATTAGAATCGTCTCGAAGAGTAAAACCATAGGGCTTAATGCAGAAATAAAATTTTTAGGTTTTTAAAATACTACCCTCATCGGGAATCCTCAGTTACGATATCACAACTACATGTACTAGTGTTTAAACGATGATCGATTATTTCCGATGATTGATCGAAAGTGCTCTTTCGATAGCTAATCGATTATAAAATCAAATAATCGATTAATCGAAATAAAAAAAAATTTCATTATATTCTTTGTCAAACAGCTAGATATTGTTTCTGATATAAAATGTATGAACTCATTTTACTACATTTTAGTGTATATTAATCTTCAGATGCAATTGAAATAATAAAAAAAAATCTGATTTTTTTTATTGTCAATTTTAACATTTTCATTACTAAATTTATACTCAAAATTTAGATATCTCATTTCGATTATATAATTGATGATTAATCGAAGTGGTCTGTCCGATTATATCCGATGATCGATTATGAAAATCAGCCGATTATGAAACACTAACATGTACCATACTCCCTTCACTGCCATGGCCTCATATCACATGCTTTTATTTCTCAACTTTAAAGCTAACGTAATATTTATCGGAACGAGGGTTCAGCCGGTTGGATCCTGATCGGATGTCGAGTCAGAATTCAAATTGACTGCAATTGTAATCTGGGTAAGGCAGTAAAGGAATTAACCCTTTCCCACGAAGAAGCGCCTTTTGTGTACATTTATTTTATTCCTCCACTGAGGAAACTATTTCCAATTTATACAGTCATGAACATGAACCAAAAGAAATATTTTCTAAATTTTGGAAGATGGTAGCTTAAAGCTTGCTGAAACAGAAACAGGCTATGGGATAAACTATTAACTCATTGAACCCTAGTGACGCATATACGCGTCCTTTAGCAAAAGTATACATGTGAAGAGTACACTTGTCTAATGCAAACAGTGAAGTCCCTGAATAGAGGGCTCCTGCAGGAGCCCTCTAATCAGGGACTTCACTGTTTGTCATTTTGCAATATATTATTAAAAACAACCCTAAATAGTCTAAAATTGACCAACCCCAATTGTAAATTGGAATTGTCCATTGGAAGTTTCAGGGGATAATGTTAATGAGTTAAAATACATCTCAAAATTCTAACTTACCTGCATGACCAACGGCTTCCATTGATTGTTGTCCAGATTTTTCACTTGTTCCTTAAATAAATCTGTCATGAAGTGTTTCAATCTGACGCCACAAATTGCAATTAGCTGAAAGAATATACAATCAGAGATCCAAGTGCAGTCAAACAATAAAATAACTCAATTATTGAGAATATATTATAATGCATAAATTCAAATAAAGACCATATGTATTCCGATTGAGAATTCATCCCCTTTACTACAATGACGTCATAATTCCAAAACAATTGTCGTCTGCTTTTATTTCTCAATTCTAAATTTTAGGCATTTTTATTTAAGAAATATAGAACATGCATTCCGAATATTGAGAAATCACTTTGTTTATCCCATTTACTGCAATGACGTCATAATTGCTTTTATTTCTCAAATTCAAATTTTAGGTATTTTTATTTAAGAAATATAGAACTGAGTGTCAAACAGTTTGGATCCCGATCAGACACCGCGTCAATATCCAAACTGTTTGAAAATAACTACAGTGGAGAAAACGTTATTCTTTCCCAATAAACGCGTTTACGCTAAAACTATTATTTGCAGTACAAACAGTTTGGAGCCAGATCAGACGCCGGGTAACCCGGCGTCTGATCAGGCTCCAAACTGTTTGCCACCAAGATAAACATGAATTATCAGAATTGTCAAAAAATTGTCATTTTCTACGTTTTAGTGTTTTGCGTTTGCGTACGTTTGCGTACGTTTGCGTTTAAACGGGAAAGAATAACAGATTCTCCACTGTATATAATGTACAATACACCTTCAACACACAATGTAAATTACGTTATTCTTTCCAGGGCTGCTGATAAGGGCAGTATTTCTAAAAACTAAAATATTTATGTTCGCACAAACCATATGGTGTTACTACTTAATATTAGAATCGCCTCGAAGCGACGATTCTAATGAGTTACTACACCATAGACTCTTAGAGTTTGATACAAAATTCGGGGAGTAAGTTTTAAATGTTTAATTTACCCCCTCTTATTTGGAGCTTTACTTTTCCGCTTAAAATGAAACGAAGCGAAATGCAATATTATGTAGAAAACGATATGTTTTTGAAAAGGTTAAAATATTGATTGTCTATTCTAACATGACACGAATTTGTCTCTATAAACACAGAACAAATTCACCGTGGTATATCTAGTACGATTAACAACGCTGTGAAAAGTCCGTTATGTCGGCCCTTCCTGTGCCCATCCAACGTTAAAAAACAGTTCTTTCAATGAAAGACATGTGTCGTAATGTTTCCTAGCAGATTGTAGCTTACAGCAGGCAGATATTGGAGCAGAATGCACCTTAAGACATATTCTACTTTACTTTCAACCTGCTTGTAGTGGCCATCTTTGTTCAGAACAAAGCTAGAAACATGCTACTTTTATTAGGTATGACGTTTTTGGAATGGGTAGAATGGAACAGCAATAGAAGGGAAATGCGTTCCTTCTAGATATCCGTTGTGAAAATAGTCCGATGGAATTGTTCCCTTTTATTATTAAAAAGGAACCAATGTAGACCTGGTAAGACCCTTATTTGCAATGTCAGATCCGAAATAATCTATGTTCTACCGTTGTTAATCGGCTATTTAATGTGATGCGCAGGAGTTGGCCAATTCCTGCACATCACAACTCCCAACCGTTTTTAAACAGCTGACTAACAACGGTAGAATATAGATTACATGTATTTCTTAAATCTGCATTCTATTTCCCGGTAACTGTGACATTGACCTTGACTTTTGACCTCAATTATTGAATGAAGTGTCCTGCAGAAGCATTACTGATTTCAAAGTTAAAACGTGCCTAATTAGCCACTCAGGTTTGAATAAATCCCCGTTTCAAAAAAGGAAAACCTGTCATCTGATTGTATTGCATTTGGATTACAGTCGAACTTCGATATCTCAAACTCGCTTAACTCGAAATATCCGATAGTTCGAAATATAAAATGTGCCTTGTTTTAAGCTCGGTTTAGGTGAACATACCCGTGTTTCAAAGTTGAAACGCGGCTTAGCCGCGTTTTAACTTTGAAATACGGGTATGTTCGACTTAACCGAGTTCGAGATACCGAAGTTCGACTCTAGTTTACAGCTTTGTGACGATACATACCTCTCTTTTCTGATCGTCTGTCAGATCGAGGCTGTAGATGTACAGTTTCCGGCCCGGCAGGTGATGGTGAATTGATACGATGAGCTGTCTAACTTGTATCATTGTCGTTTGCCGGACAGCCGTTACTAGGGGAGGAAACTCGTGGTCGGCGTCGTGTTTGAGAGCTTTCCTTCTTGCGTCCGGTTGTATATATCCTGAAGAGAAACTCAGACTGACGTATTTGATTTGTTTTGATTTTACGTCGCTTTTAACAGTATTTCAGTCATATCGCGACGTCCAGCTAATTACAGGTGGAGGAAGCTTCTTTTTTTATGCACTATTTCAGACACAAATCGGCAACCGGGTAGAGCCACCGACACATTTTCTCATGTATTTGTACACATGCAAACTGAGAAAATAAAGAGTACTTTGAAATAAAGAGTACATTTCGCAAGCCAGCTGGAAGGCTTCCCCACATGAAAAATCCGAATGACCCTACTGGGATTCGAACTCACAGCGGTGAGGATCCTGTAGTGATGTTAGTCACAGTGACTATTAGCACTAGGCCTCGGAGGCCCCATACTGATGTATCAATGATGCTATAGAACTTCCATTAACTCTCTTAACACTTAGTTACTCTTGTAGATTATTATATTTCATTGTGTATCTTTTAAGTTACCAAAACATGAACCAGTGTACTTGGAACTCTGCGTAGATTTTAAATAATACTGGTCTAAATTAGAAAACAAAGTAGACCTTGATAAGAGGGCTACTATAGGAGCATGTTATGAGTACAGCGCTCCTTCTCAATAATGACACCCAATGGTAGACAACAATTGTGTGCGTTGTTCGGAGGGAGTCGTTATAGGGAGGGACATTGTCTTACATTTGCAAACAGCTTGAATCCAGATCTAGATTCAGTCTGTTTGTCACTCGTCATTAAGTTTTTTTCCTGTCAAAATGTCTGTTATGTAACTTTTAGAAAAGCAGCAGGCGACACTTTAAGCAGAGAATACAGCAGACGTGAAAAGGTTGGACATATTTTCAGTTGTTGTTGTAAGGAGGGAATCGGTTTTGTTTTATTGTTGTTGTTTTGGTGTTTTTTGTGGGTTTTTTTTTTTGGGGGGGGGGGCGTTGTAGGGAGGGATCACTGTATATTTTAAGCATGTCTATTGTGTTGAAGTAGTCAATAGTGTCAGGATATCGTCGGCATAAATTATCGTTGGCATATGTTTCTCAAATTAATAATTTAGGCATGTCGATAGAAAAATATTGGTCATGTCCGGTCATAAAGCAGGTTAGTTGGTCAAATGTTAGAAAAAGCCTCTGTAGATAACCATGTGTACATATTTCATTTATCTAGTGAGCGTTTTAGGGCCTCAAACCCTCTTGTTTTAAATCCTACGGCATTAGTAGCTAAACCATTACAATAGAAAGTTTTCTGAAAATAATTAAAAATAAAGAAAAATCAGGATTTTTTAATTATTATTTCTTTCATTTTAATTTTGGTCAGAATACTGTTGTTGTCTGTTGTTCTGGTTTAGATACTTTTATATTTCATTTTAATTTTGGTCAGAAAACTGTCTGTTGTTCTGGTTAAGATACTTATAAGATATTACTTATACTTATACAGTGGAGAATCTGTTATTCTTTCCCGATAAACGCGTTTACGCTAAAACTATTTTTTCTTTTACAAACAGTTTGGAGCCAGATCAGACGCCGGGTAGCCCGGCGTCTGATCAGGCTCCAAAATGTTTGCCACCAAGATAAACATGAACCATCAGAATTGTCAAAAAGTTGTACTTTTCTACGTTTTAGTGTTTTGCGTTTGCGTACGTTTGCGTTTAAACGGGAAAGAATAACAGATTCTCCACTGTAAGATGTTACTTAAAACAATGACGCATTAGCTACAGAGAGGTGTGGTTGGTTAGACATGACATTCGACCAGCACCTGTGACTGGTCTGTGTCCATACAACAATATTCTGGAGCCATTCTTTCCATGTTGCATTTTAACCCATTACCCCATAGCCGGTCTCTAGTTTTGAAGATATGTGACCACTTAAAGCAGGTTGATATTAAAGCTTTACTTTCAGCCAGCTTTTAGCTACCATCTACTACAATGTAGAAACAATATTTCTAATGAAACATTTCATGACTGTATAAATTGGAACTATTTTCTAGAGCGGAGGAATAAATCAAAGGCATAAAGGCATATTTATAGAGTAACTAGTTAAGCAAACACTTGCAAACTGTTTGACTATCATACAGTGGAGAATGTGTTATTCTTTCCCAATAAACGCGTTTACGCTAAAACTATTATTTCCAGTGCAAACAGTTTGGAGTCAGATCAGACGCCGGGTAAACCGGCGTCTGATCAGGCTCCAAATTGTTTGCCACCAAGATAAACATGAAATATCAGAATTGTCCAAAAGTTGTTCTTTTCTACGTTTTAGCGCTTTGCGTTTGCGTACGTTTGCGTTTAAACGGGAAAGAATAACAGATTCTCCACTGTAGATACCGTGGAGAAGACGTTATTCTTTCCCAATAAACAAGTTCCCCCTAAAACTATTATTTCCACTGCAAACAATTTGTAGTCGGATCAGAAGCCGGATAACCCGGTGTCTGACCAGTGTCCATACTGGTTTGCCATTCAGATTAAAACGAACATTCAGAATTGTTAAGCCAGTATGTAGCTGTCAAGTAGCCAAAATCGCGCATTTCTTAAACCTGAACATTCAGGCACATACGTAATCTAAACATATAAAAAGAAGTAATCCGCTATGTATATTGAGGCAACATTGCTTAGAAACCCATGAATTTGGTGGAAAGAAGTCGATTTTTAAATCGGTTTGTTGACATCCGATCAACGGCGGAGATTTTCCGAGTTCGTTCGGCTTGCACCCGGTAAAGATGTTTTCATATTGTTTTCTTCTGACTTGGCAGAGTTATTTTTAGATTGGAACATTCTAAAACTTTAAAAGGGATGAGTATTCCCTACATTCAGCAAGAGACATTGATAGCTGTATTTATTGTGCGCAATATACAGTAGAGAATACATTTTTCTTTCCGGTTTAAACGCAAACGCAATTCACTACACTGTGGAAATTTACTTTTAGAAATTTTAACTATTTTTTTAATCTGAGTAGCAAACAGGTTTCCAGAGCCTGATCAGACGCCAGGTTACGCGGTGTCTGATCTGGCTCCAACCTGTTTGCAATGGTAATAATAGTTTTGTTTATAAATGCGTTTAAAGACATTCCTAGATGACCTTTCGATCATAACACCTTGCCAGACAATTTCCTTGCAAAAATCATGGATATTATGGCCATGTCGCTAGCAAAGAACCATTGAAGCTTCTATTGTGAGACTCTACCTTTATATTTGATAGTTTGGTTAGAAATAACCATTGAAAAGCACTAGAGCGTGAGTATAATCTGGTTCTCACCAGGTAAACTGAGATTGGTACACCCACCGGCTGCACGTGCTGAACATGTTTTGACAGTTACATTGACACCTCAAATTCAATGGGGGGACTCTTTCAAAGGACTGAGGAAAAGTCTTTAATTTGAAAGAATAAAATATCAGTAAAGTTAGCGCAGCGTTCTCGTGCTGCACGATGATCATACTTATCTCAAGTAGGAATGTGTACGACTATGTATTCGATGTTACCTTCCTTACAGTGGAGAATATGTTATTCTTTCCCAATAAACGCGCTTACGCTAAAACCATGATTTCAATTGCAAACAGTTTGGAGCAGATCAGACGCCGGGTAACCCGGCGTCTGATCAGGCACCAAACTGTTTGCAACTCAGACTTATATGAATGGTCATAATTGTCTAAAGGTTGTGTTTTTATGCGTTTTATTGTGATGCGTTTGCGTTTCGTTTGCGTTTAAACGGGAAAGAATAACGTTTTCTCCACTGTTACCTATTTACCATTATTAACTATTCTGTTCTAAAGTCAGAAAAATCGGATCGATCACGTGACTCTTATTCGACCATGCGGAAATTCTCGGAAGCCGACACGAAAATTTGTTATGTAAACAAAGAGCTTATTTTTCCAACCATCTCGATAAGAAATCGGCACATTTATTTATGATTCTTAAAGAAAGGGGGGGCATATGGCAGGCATCTGACAACCGTTATCGCTTAGTTTTAATACATAGAAAATGTACATATATAAGAAATTGCTCATTTTAAACATCCATTTGGGCGACATTCTGCCTTTAATTAAAGGTTATTTCTCTCTACAATTTATTGTAAATGCATTTGCACTTCGTTTGTGTTTAAAGCCACTATATTTCTCCCACATAATCAGAATCGAACATTTTCTAACATGAAATTTATGTCACTATCGTAAGCGTTCCACATAAAAAGAAGTAATACGTGGTGATATTTGAAGCAATATTGCTAACGAACAGTGAAATTTGTGGAAATCAAGTTTGTTTATTTTTGAATAGCGACGAAAATTTACGGACATACTCGGTAAAGCTCATTTGCATAATTCTATACAACAAGTCGAGTGCTTTACAACCAAAGAGAGACAACTCCTCTAAGTTTGGCCGTTAAACTGATGTAATGTATACACATTGTCGCGGCCGAATCAATCACGTGACCTTTATGCGATCGTTCGAGAGTTCTCGGAACCAGCCCGTAATCTTATTTGTAAACAAACCCGCTTATAATGTGAACCACCACGATAAGAATTCGACACATTTAGGTAGGATTCTTTACGAAGTGGGTGCATATGTCAGGCTTCTTACACTCGATTTCACTTAGTTTTAATACATAGAAAATGCACACATATAAGAAATTGCGCGTTTTAAACACCAATTTGAGCGGGATTGTGCCTTTAAACGGGGATAATTAACATCTGTTCCACTGTACCCTTTATGTCGCCACCGTGCAGGGAAAATTATCGGTAGCCATTCTTTAACTATCAAACAGATTTCGGTAACCAGTCTGTAAATATCAAACAGATATCGGTAACCAGTATTTAACTATCAAACATATATCGGTAACCAGTCTGTAACTATCAAACAAATACCGGTTACCAGTCTGTAAATATTAAACATATCGGTAACAAGTATGTAACTATCAAACAGATACCGGTAACCAGTCTGTACATATTAAACCGATATCGGTAAGCAGTCTGTAAATATTAAACAGATATCGGTAACCAGTCTGTAAATATTAAACATATCGGTAACAACCTGTTACTATCAAACAGATACCGGTAACCAGTATGTAAATATCAATCCGATATCGGTAACCAGTCTGTAACTATCAAACAGATATCGGTATCCATTCTTGTAAATATCAAACATATTATCGGTAATCAGTCTGTAAATATTAAACTTATCGGTAACAAGTCTGTAACTATCAAACAGATACCGGTAACCAGTCTGTAAATATCAAACCGATATCGGTAAGCAGTCTGTAAATATCAAATAGATATCGGTAAGCAGTCTGTAACTATCAAACAGAGATACTTGAACACTCACTTTCTCAATGCGAATGCTTAAAGACATCTCCTGGTGACCTTTTGATCATAACGCCTTGCCAGACAATTTCCTTGCAAAAACCATGGGTCTTGTGGACATGTAGGTAGCAAAGAACCATTGGAGCTTTTCATGTGAGCCCCGACCTTTATATTTGATAGTTTGGTGAGAAATAACCATTGAAAATCACTAGAGCATGAGTATAATCTGGGCTTCACCAGGTAAACTGGTTGTGATGCACGCTTTGACAGTTAAATTCTCAAACTATCGAGACAATGTGGGGGGAGTCCCTCAATGGACTGAGGAAAAGTCTTTAAACCATATGACTCAGTACATGTGTGGAATTCTATTTCATTTGGATCTAATTTTGTTTATATTTTTAAACTCTTTAACTCACTGCCAACGGCGCGCAACATGCGACTTTGCAAACAGTTTGGATTCTGATCAGACGTCGCGTCACGCGGCATCTGATCAGGATCCAAACTGTTTGATACTTGTTTCGACATTTCTTCAGTCAAACAGCCCTTAAGCTGACTTTAAAAATATTGCAGACGACAATACCAATGCAGACGATATTTTGGCGGTAAGAGGGTTAAAGCAAACTATAAAAACACTTGGAAGGGAAAGAGTTAGAAAGGCAATAATTACGTATATATAATTTTAACACAAACGCTATAGAACCTCGTTAAGCCAAACTCGTTTCTGTCAAACTGACCAGTATTTTAAAGTTATAACTTAGAATGTGGCTTAACCACGTTTTAATTTTAAAATACGGGTATGTCCGACTTAAGCGAGCTCGAGTTTTCGAAAATCAAAAAATGTACTAAAACATAATTATGTTTGACTGAAACAAATTCTGTTTATCAAGGATCGAATGTACACGTAGACCTACCCATTTATAAATCGATCATTGGATGTACGTTTGGTTTCCAGAGACACTTACCATTTTTGTCAACAGCGGCATGAAATTCCAAATGTTCAATTATCTTTTGAACTTCAATATTCTGGAATTTGTTTCTGCTCTTAGGATCTTGTGGAACCTCGTGCTCTTTTTCCAATTTCTTGGCGGCTTCTTCAATCTTCTCTTTACCTGCATCTGCAACTTCCTTCTCTGCATCACCTAACACCTCCGCTATTTGCTTTTCTATATCTATCTCTAAGTCACGTTCTTTGTTTTCCTGTTCGACATTGAATTCTTCAAACTCATCAGCAATATCATCTTTATCATCCTTAATATCATCCTTAATATCCGCATTGCCATCATTTTCAAATATATCACCCACATCATCAATAACTTCTTGTTCTGCTACATTTTTATCTCCACCTCCAACTGCATGGTTAGCCGCATTGAGTTTATCTTCTAATAGATCTTTGATAGGTCCATTTGCCTTTTGTTTTTCATTTTCTTCTTGTTTGCGTTTTAGCTCCTCTATTGCATTTTGTTTTTCCTTTTCCTCTTGTTTGCGTTTAAACTCCTCAAACACTTTATTCGCTTCGTCTTTTAATCGTCTTCCACGAAGTTCTGGATCTTTAACAATTCCTGGAATATCGTCTCCTTGGTCAATTTCTTTCTCAATGACAGGAGCATTGTCGTATACTGACATGTTGTCAATATCAGGACTTTGAACCTGAAAGACAAAATTGGATGTTACTATTAGAAAATACCAACCAAACTCTGCAGCTTTTGTCTAAGACACAGTGCTCAAAATATGCAGAGCATTTCAAAAAACTAAAATCTTTATTTCTGCATTAAACTCTATGGTGCCACTTCTCATTAGAATCGTCTCGATGAGACGATTCTAATGAGTAGTAACACAATAGGATTTGATGCTGACATAAGTGAGAAAATGTTGGATATGTTTAGTTTACTCCCTCCTATCTGGGACACTGACACCTTTATACAGTGGAGAATGTGTTATTCTTTCCTAATAAACGCGTTTACGCTAAAACTATTATTTCCAGTGCAAACAGTTTGAGGCCAGATCAGACGCCGGGTAACCCGGCGTCTGATCAGGCTCCAATCTGTTTGCCACCATGATAAACATGAAATATCAGAATTGTCCAAAAATTGTTCATTCTACGTTTTAGTTCTTTGCGTTTGCGTACGTTTGCGTTTAAACAGGAAAGAATAACGTTTTCTCCACTGTAAGCCATTCAGCTGTAGCAGTAGCAATATGTCATTATTTCCCCCATTTAGCGAAATTAAAGGGAAACGCAACGTAATCAAATGAATAAAATGACAGAATTTCTGTTAAATCGAATTAAAGGTCAGGCAATAAAATTCCAAACATTGCTCGGAAGTGTTGATGAGTGTCAAGCAGTTTTCAGCCTTGTAAGATGCCGAGTTACTAAGCGTCCTATCTGGCTCCTATTGACATAAGTCTCTTAGAGAACAAACCTGCTTTCGGTAATACAGTGCAGAAAACGTTATTGTTTCCCGTTTAAACGCAAACGAAACGCAAACGCATCGCAATCAAACGTAGATAAATATAACTTTCCGACAATTTTGACTATTCATATTAATCTGAGCCGCATACAGTTTGGAGCCTGCTCAGACGCCGGGTTACCCGGTGTCTGATCTAGCTCCAAACTGTTTGCATTCGAAATAACAGATTTAGCGTAAACGCGTTGTTTGGGAAAGAATAACATTTTCTCCACTGTAACAGTATTAACTCTTTACTCTGCAGCTTATTTTAGTGAGATGAACATATGGTGGTTCAAATCAGACTGAACGTAAAGTAAAATGCTCCGGAAA